>CM053330.1:28554597-29154597 GCA_028583605.1 Dastarcus helophoroides
CAAAAAATAAAATAAAACAATATTAGTAAATAAATTAACGGACTGGAAAAGTTTTAAGTTGAGCTTTGAAGAGAAAATCAAACTGGCAGTACCGTAACAAAATGCAGAGTAGTTAGACGGAGAAGTCGAACTATTTCTGCACAACATCCAGCAAACAGCATGGGAAAATACTCCTGTGCTGAAACCTAGGGCAAAAAGAAACAACTACCCAACGGAAATTAGAAAATTGATAACAGACAAAAGAAAACTAAAAAGAATATGGCAAGAAACTAGGGCTCCCCGAGATAAGACCAAATTAATTAATGCCAGTCAACAACACAAAAGAGAAATTCAACTGCTAAAAAATGAATCAATTAATTGCTACTTAAGGAAGTTAACGAATGATAGCAGCACTGGATATTCTTTATGGAAAGCTACAAAAGAACTAAAAAGTCCACCCATTAGACTAAAGAATGGCAAATGAACCAGGAGTAACGAGCAAAAAGCGGAGAGATTCGCCATATATCTTGAAAACACTTTCAAATTTAATGAAAGCCAAGACACTGAACAAATATGAGAAGTACCAGTTCTAATAGAAGAAATATCAATCCGAATTAAGCCCCAGGATATGACCTAATCACAGCTGAGACACTAAGAAATCTACCACGTAAAGCTATTGTTAAACTGACCAACTTGATCAATGCTGCCTTTAGGCAAATGAACGTGCCCAGACTATGGAAAGTGGCATAAGTAATAATGACTGCTAAACCAGGAAAACCTCCTAATGAAGTATCATCGTACAGACCACTATCGTTACTTCCAGTAATAGCAAAAGTGTTTGAGAAACTTCTGATCAAAAGAATGAAACCAATTATTGAAGCAAAAAATCTGATACCAACACATCAATTTGGTTTCAGAGGTGGGCACTCTACTATTAATCAAGTGCATAAAATTACAGGCATTATTGAAAACTCACTAGAAGAAAGGAAAGTCTACTCAACTATCTTTCTTGATGTTGCTCGGGCCTTCGATACAGTTTGACATAAAGGACTAATATTTAAACTTAAAATCTATATACCCAAATAATACTCTCAAATTCTTCAGTCTTATATATCTGAAAGATACTTTCGAATTAAACAGGAAGACACCTATTCAAACCTAAGGGAAATAAGAGTAGGAGTTCCGCAAGGTAACGTGTTGCGTTCGGTTCTTTACCTACTATACACGTGTGACATACCTATATTAGAACATGGCACTTTTGCCACCTTTGCTGACGACATAGTCATATTGATAGTAGGAAACACTAGCGAAGAGGTAACCAACAAACTACAAATAACAGTTAACAAAATACATGATTGGACTAATAAATCGAAAGAGATGTAATTCAAAATAAAAAAGTAAAATATATATTTTTTTCTCTAGTAGTAAGTTAGGAGTAAACAACAAAATTTTCAAAAATAAAAGGCCTAAAAATTTTAGGATAAATAACATTTAAAAGATAGCCGTACAAGACGAATAAGTTTTAGGCTAATTGTTAGAATACTTATTGAAAAATGTTTAGGGAGCCACAAATGTAAGTTTCGTAAAAATGGTTTGTTAATCAGACTTCTCATTTTTGGAGTAATGAAAATCAACAACAAATGTTCAAGAAAATTCATCTTTTAACTGTTATACTGTTAGATTAGAACTCAAGATTTGTAAGCGTTAAATTTTATAATAAAAATCGAAATGAAAATTATTTAATGATTTTTTTACGACTACTGCATGACAAGCATAATGCTAGGAACAATGGGATGTGCTTTAAAAGGTTACTCAATTCGAAATCTTAAAATATGCCTTTAAATGTATTAAAACAGAAGACTGTCCTTGTTGTTCTTGATGTAAATTTTTTGTCAATTATTTTATTTTCCTATTACTTTTTATGATTAATTTTTTAAGCTTTTATTGCCTACACTTAATTTCCCACTTGAACAAAAAAGAGATGTTTAATTCTTTTTATTTTAAGATTTATGTAAAATACCTCTGTAACGGCACAACATTTTAGAAAATAAGTAATATAACTTTTTTCTTATTTTTATGCAAAGAATCCAACAATGATTAAAAAACGTATAGTTCCATTTAAAAAAACAGAGTTTTTTTGAATACAACAAAAACAGTTAAGATTATAGAATTTCCATCACCCTGTATAATATATGTAAAATCTAATTACGTCTTTACAGTCTTTATAATATTTCGTGACTTCAACCCAAATTTCATGTTTTTATTGCAAATAATAAAAAAGATACAAAGAGTCAAAGTAACCCTCTTTTCCGTCATTTTTTTTTTTCGAGAAATTGAAATATCTTTAAAACTATCAAAGGTAGCGATAAACATGTATACATAAATTCACCGTATTTTTTTACGTATAATCCAAATAAAATATAAAATTTAGGGGGTGCTATTTAAAATAAGAAAGTTGATGTCTACTTTCGGTATAACCGGTAGTGGGGGGAAGTTAAAAATATTTTTAGAAGATAGTTTAGCCCCGATTAGCCCCATTGACAAAATTAATTTGCCTTTATAATAAGTAGTACTCCATATAAAGGTAACCTCCCAACTAAAAAACACCCGGTATATGACCAGATTGTAAGGAAAAGTGGCCCAAAATGATCCCTACAGGTAAAAATATCCCTACCCATATATTTTAATACTGACGAAGGCATCTATGATTATACTACTTTACTATAATCACCGAAGACGTCGCCATGATTTGAACCTTAGTCGGTGCATTTAGAATGACGTTGCGGTGAAATATTCCAGAAAGATGATTTTGTCAAGTTTTGATGTAAGGGAAGTCAATTAGAACTATGTGTGTAACATTTTCAGTATGGTAAGAATCCGATTTCTGTATGAGGCCACTTAACACACTGTTTGAGTTAAATTTTGTACTATATGCGATATGTTCAGATGTGGCCGACTTGAAGTAATCTTAACCTTAAACTAAAGGATCCCCCGTAAGTTGTACAAAATAATCCCAGGATCATTTTATCCTCATGTACATTTGTAATGTAGATATGTATCTTTTATTTTATGATAATCTTTACAGATATAAAAATGGTTCAAAAATATAAGCAAAAGACTTCAAGACAAGCATGAGATGACGATAAGATGCACCAAGCTATAAAAGGCGTTAGAAACGGATTACCTTATAAAACAGCGGCGAGAAATTTCGAGGTACCGCTAATGGGTTTAAACAGACGCTGTAGGGGCAAAACAAATTAGCAACCAATCAATTTAAAACACTTGATAGCAAAACTAAGGTATTTACTGAAGATCAAGAAAAAGAGCTTGTAAAGTACAATGTTGACATAGAGGTCAGAATGTATGGCCTTACCACTAAAGACGTAAGATCGATGGCATTAAAGTTCGCAGGAAAAAATGGGATTGATCATCCATTCTCGAAAGAGACAAAACTGCTGGTAAAGACTGGTTTACTGGTTTTCGCAATCGGCACCCTGAACTCGCGTTACGACCACCTGAGGCAATATCAACAGCTCGAGCTCAAGATTTCAATAGACCAGTAATTGAAAATTTTCTTAAGCTGCTTAAGGACATATTAGATGAAACACATTTTTCCCCGCATAGAATTTTTAATGTAGATGAGACATCTGTGAGTACTGTTCCAAGTAAAAACTGCAAAGTTCTTGCAAAAAGAGGACGAAAACAGGTTGGAAAAATCGTCTCCGCTGAACGAGGTATTTCCAGTACTACTGTAATTTGTGTGTCAGCCGGCGGCTCCTTTGTTCCACCGATGTTAATTTTCTACAGAAAAAGGATGAAAGAAGAGCTGAAAGAAGAGCTGAAAGAGGGAGCCCTTCCTGGAACAGTATTCAAATGCAATAATTCAGGATGGATGATTTTCGAAGTTTTTACGGATTGGTTTGATCATTTTTTACATTATGCAAAACCAACATTGGAAGACCTAGTCCTTTTATTACTTGATGGCCACCTTTCACATACAAAGAATTAAATGTTATTGAAAAGGCTCGTTCTAATTGGGTAACCATTTTGTGTCTCCCCTCATACTACCCACAAATTACAGGCCCTTGATCTCAGTTTTATGTATCTACTTAACGACTATCATGAACAGGCTCTTGAAAATTGGTTGACTAATAACCCTAGAAGAGTCACTGCTTTTCAAATCTCAAAGATTTTCAACATATCATATATGAAACCATGTGCACCAATGAATGCTATTTATCATTTTAAAAAAGCTGGTATTGTTCTTTATAACCCAGAGGTATTTTGTGACTTTGACTTTGCAGCTGCTGAAGTTACAGACCAAGTTCAATTTGCTATTACAGAAAATGTGTCCCAAATTAAAGATAGTAATCACCATAATGATGAAATACGTTCGTCCATGCCTCCTGAACAAGTCACCAAGTCAAAACACCTAAATCAGTTTAAATAGATAGAATCAGATCCATCCACTTCTTCAGTTCTTGAGGATGTCACACATCTTTATAATATTAAGGCACCTTCAAGTTCAAATGTTTCAATAGGGTTTAAGGTTTTACCCAATGATGTTCATCCATTTCCAAAAATGACACAAAAACGAAACACAGCAAAAGCAAGAAAATCTGTAGGAACAGTTATTTTAACCAGCACTCCTTATAAAGACCAACTGGTAGATGAACAAAAGAATAAAAAGAAACAAGAGAAAAAGAAGACTCTAAAGATAAAAAGTAGGAATATATTGAAAGAAAAAAAGAAGAAGGCAAGTTTCACGTGTGATAAGCAGCTTAAAAGAAAAAAGAAGTATCAAGGCGACAGAGGATCGGAAGAAGAAAATGACGAGGATGCACAATGTTTTATTTGCTCTGAAACATTTCTGACATCCATCGCAGGGGAAGGATGGGTGCAATGTTTTGATTGCAAATTTTGGGCGCATGATGCCTGTGCTGCTATTGAGGTCGACTATTGCGATCTATATAAGTGCGATGACTGTATCGAAAGAGTTAAAATTAGTACAATTCGTTTATCTGTTCAGTATTTACAGTAACATAATATATTCTTTAATTTTGTTTTATTTCCAAAAAAAAGTATAGTTTTTAAACAGGTACTAATTTTTCGTGTAGGATCATTTTGCCCTACCAGAGGAGATTATTTTGCCCGACCCCTAAGGGTGAAATGATTCTTTTGCAGACCTTTGTGTTATTATTTATTTAAATAAAACCATACTTTTTTATATAGAAATTTAATGCTAGTTTTAATATACAATAGATACATATTGTAATAAACAATATATGAATTCTCTAAAAATTATGTGTTCCGCTTTAGGCTGATTTTTGTCTTAAGGGGATCACTCTCCCCTAATTACATTAATAATAAAAAAATAAATTAAAAAAATCTTGGGAAATATACCGAAAGTTCTATAACAACTTCAGAAAAAATATTCAAAATTTTTCGACCAATTTATACTAATCCCACAGTAAAAATTGCATGATTTCCGAAGTTTTCCATTGCAGGAACAGTTTGGCGAGCGCTGTATTAAGCAATTAATGTAGCTGAAAGTTTCTATTTGATGTATGTGGTATTGTTAACCAAGAAATAACAAAGCGGCAATAAATTCATATTAGCAAAAGTGGCATTTTCTAGTATTGCGTTTGGAGTAACCATTAAGTTGATTATTATTTGGTGTAAATTTTGTTATTGTGATAGCCAAACTATTTTATGGCGTTATAAAGTGGAACATATGTGCGATTAAATGAATGTTAAATTATACTTTTAATGAGCATAAATCAATTTGATCTGAAGTTTCTGCACTAGTTAAGCTAATAAAGATAATCCTATTCTGATACGAGTAGGTCAGGTTTATACAGGGCGTAATAAACGAATTCATTGCCCTCACGGAAACCCATAAATGCTTTGATAATAAGGAAATATTTTAAAAAACTTAAACCGATATGAAATGTCTTCCTTACGACGTGTTGTTCATTTTGTTAGTAGAAGATATTCTGAACGCAATGAAAAAATAAATGCAACACTTCGAAATATTCAGGGTTTCTTTACCAAGTTGAAAAGTTCTAGTAATATCCAGTGTTATTTAGAAAGTCATATGAAGATCAACGAATATCTCTAATTAGGAAATTTGTAATTTTTTTAAGCAACTTGCATACTCTTTTTTTTATTAAAAACTAATAACTTTTCGAGAATACTTTAATGTTTGAAAAATCCTACTTTCATTCTCTATACAATCATTATATCTCGAGTTATTGAATACCAAGGTCAAAACTGACTTTTTTGTTTTAAAGGACAACAACAAAAACAACAACAGTTATAGGGCTCGGAAATCAGTCAAATTAAAAAGATTTTATAAAGGGACTGTATGATGGTATCAACGATTTACATAAATCCGTGGAGCTTTCAAAATAAGATAGATAAGATATTTGGAAAAAAATGTTTGTCAATGATATTCTCATAATTACTCAATTATCGCTGATGATAAAAAATGTTGAACTCATCTGAAAACTAGAAACTTAGTGCTTTAATTTGCTACAACCATTGTCCTGCAGTTACAACTTTTTGAAAATCACCTAAAAATGTTGTACTTTTTTTATATCCCTTAATTTTTGTGACCAATTTATTAGATATTTTAAACACATTCTTTATTAATTTTTTACACATTGTCCATATCAATTTTTGTCTTGGAGAAGTCTTGAAATAAAATATTTGCAAATTGAATACATTTAATTTAAATGTCCAAAATTTTTGTAGTATACATTGTACATTGAAAAAAAATTTCCTCAATCAATTTCCAAGTGCCAATTTTAAAATAAGAGTGAAATAATAATATTTCGGGTTAAATTGCTCAGGCAGTTTTCCGCACAAGTAAACATTTCATTTCTAATATACGAGCATCCATTCTCAAATAACTGTTTCTTGTTTTCAATGAATCTCTCAAAGAAACGTAAACTTGGAAATTATTATCGGCGTTTCCTTCGGCCTTTCAATAATAAACGTTCGATCTAATTTTAAAATTGGTCAGCGTATTTCGGATACCTTGCAAAATAACTTTCGTTCTAAATATTTTATGGGCATTTTATTTACCTACAATTCGACCCATTTTCATTACGCCAGGTTCGGTTGTATCGAGTAAACTGTCTAAATTTACAGGTTGTAAGTCAGTTGGATTAAACTAAATTAAAAACAAAATCAACCCAGACCATGGTTTGTGCCTAAAATATTGCAAATCGTTGATAAAATCAAAAAGTTCGAGTTGTTTTCATCCCTTAAACTTCAAATAACAAAATTGTTTCCATTTTAACTCTCAATCCCACGACTTTAAATTTTAAATATTCGGAAAAAACTCGAAAGTTGCACTTCAAACTCCTTATTTCTACTTTTTTCTTAAAGTTTCGAGTTTTCACGCAAAATATTATTTATCTTGACATTTCTCGGAAAATCGACTTAATATAAGTTCGACTGAAAATTTCATGTCCCGACTTTGCACCCTAAATTTTTAGAAATAAATTGAAATTTCGTCGATTCTTCGAATTTCGAAATTTTGATTTTCATTTCAAACATAATCTTTTCTCAAAATTTCGACTTCAGTTTTAAAAATCCATCCTTTTAAGACAACTAGAGGTTTCAAGTTTATGTATATTATCAGAAAAAAAAACACAACAATAGTTTCTCTATTGAGAGTAACTATTGTTGTGTTTTTTAATCTTTCTTGTTCCAGGGTACAAGAATTGTTTATCATTTTTTGAAAATAACCAAGAACCAATCCACTGTATCAAAATAATCAGAAAAAATATAAATTGCCAATTTAAAGATTTTCATACTATTTGATCCCTGTGGGGTCAAGTAATATGAATGAAGACACTTCATTTCTCTTAAGACAAAAATTGACTCCAGATAAGCACAAAATGCTACAAATTGTAAAAAAAATGTTAGATTCAATAACAATAAAAAACTATTTCAGTTAGATAAATATAATTCTGAACCACCTTCCTCTAATGGCAACTCTTGAATAGTAAACAAGTTGTGAAAGCATATAGTTGTTATTTTGCTTTTGATAATATCCCAGTTAATCTTAAAACATACAAGGGAGGCCATAAATTAAAAGCATTTAGTAAACATGACATGATAAAAATACTTTCAACAATAATAGACATTATTATAAAAACGAGAAAAATTACTTCTCCACGGAAATATACTACGCAAAGAGAATCACAATAGTCTCGTCATATTTAAGAACTTTTTAGGGCTTTTAAGGTCGATATCATTTTAGGAAAAAGTATCCAGAAGTGATATTTGTCTAAATCAGTACTTCCCATCAGGTGGGCAGCAACTAAAGAGATCATAAGAGTGTGTGTTCAGGCCCACTTTGACTTTTTTTGAAAATATGACTTTTTGAAGGGTTGAATTCGACTTTTTTTCATAGCTTTACTTTTTTAAATTTCTACTTTTTAAAATTAACTTTTACTAATTTCGAAATCTCTACTTTATTTTAAAGTTTTACTCTTTCAAAATTTCGACATTATTATAAAATGTTGCTTCTGTTCAAAGCTTTGGTTTTTTATTATTATATTATTATTACTCGGTTTGTTTATTAACTCACTTTCTTGTCTCTGATGAAAAACTAGCCCTAACGTTTGCCATTGATGTGTGTCTGACAGTTCTACAAATTTTGCAATCGATCTTAAACCAACTTCCCGATGAGCTAGAGTCTTGAAACTTTAACCATAGCTCTTAATTGGATGACAATGCAATATTTTAATCCAATCATGACAATTATTGCGCATATAAAAAATTCGAGAACCAAACTTGACGTAAAATGAACATAACCTAAAAACAAACATAACCTAAAAAACGAACCTATCCTAAAATTAAACATAAGCTAATTTCTAATCTTCGACTAATGAATAATACTACAATTTTTAACAGATCTCAGCAATAAATGGTAGAATATTCAACGAACTAAACGCAGCCTGCCAATCAACAGTAATGGCAAAGTTCTGGGGCTTATTTTGAACAATTATTGGGTGTCTTCTATTGTCATTTTTTACATATTGTAACAAAATGTAATTATAGAATTTAGTAAGGAATTTTTCTAGAAAAATTTGATAAGGGTAAGCGGCCGCAATAATAAATTAAACGGCAGATAAGCGCTCCAAAAACTTCCGCAAACGATAAGTCTTATCTGTACGTTCTTTCTAAAAACCGGAACGGGAGCTATAAATAGGTGGTCGTCCCTCAGGAAGTCAATGAGTTAGTTAGTTAATTACACAGTGTTAGAGAGTTAATTCATAAGTTGGTTAAGTGAATTATAATTGTAGTGTTCCGGAATCAATTTGGAAATAAAATGGTTACAATTCATGACATATTAATCTTCGAACCGATAACACGCAAAAACTGGTGTCAGAAGCGAGATTAGTTGTGGATTGTGCTTTATTTCTCGAAGGAATTCGTGCAAGGTTTCGCACTTAAACTTTATCGCGGACGTTATAAGCTGTTCAATAGTTTATATGGGACGCGTCAAGAAAAATCTTGAACATTCTAGAACGCTTTATGGAAACGAGATTAAAATCTGCCAAAAAGAAAGACGAAAAGATGACCTCATTGATGGTATATCTGCGCGGAAAAGCTCTGGAACCACTCCGAGCTCTATCTGACCCTGAACCGACTAACTATGAAGATTTACTTGGGGCTTTAGAGCTAAGATTTGGGAACCATCTTTTGCAGCAAGTCGCCCAATTGCTACTACTGGTAAGGAAACAAGAAACTGATGAAACGCTGCAAAGATTTCAGGGCTGACGTAAAAGGACTGACGTATGTCACCTATTCAACAGCACTGACCGACTTTATGGAACTTCACACAGCTAGAATTTTCATAGAAGGAATAAGAGACCCAGAAGTCCAGAGAGTGATACGTTTGTCAAACTTCCGAACATCGAGAGAGGCACTGATTAGAGCTTTGAAGGTTGAAGCTGCTTACAAGGTTTCAGAGCCAGGGGTGTCACGGAGAATAAGGAAGGCCAACATCGAAGAGGCCGCGAATGACCCCGATCTCGCTAACATCATAAACGCTAACAAGCGGAAATGAAGGGAAAGATCGCGAACATAAGAGCTAACATGGAGAAAATAAACGCGAGCATCAAAGAACTGCTGGAAGCTCTTAAAGGTAAATCCAACAGAAGCATAACATGCTAGAACTGTCAAGAAGGGCTGCAGGTCAACCGCCAAGAAATCGACAAGCCGCACAATAAAAAAACAACATAGCGAGAAGGGGAACTCACTGGCTAATGTCGAAAAACCAGACCCAAAACTCTTCCCATCAAATAGATAAAAAGGACCAAGGAGAGTGTCGTGGTAGAAGCCAGCGTCGATGGAAGGGATGTACAAGCAATAGTGGATACAGGAGCCATGGTTCCTGTGGCACGCGAGACTCAAGCAACCCGCTGGCTAAGACCCAAAGATAAACATGAACTGAGGAGGTTCCTGAGGTTATGCACCTATTAAAAAAGATTTGTAAAAGGTTTCGCCATCATCGCTTACAGCGACTAACGGAAGGAAGAACGCCGTATGTGGGCGATGACGCGACGGGCGATTGGGTCGACCCAACGGGAACATTCAAGTCGAAGAGTCCCCGACGTTCGACGCGCTTTACGTTACGCATAGGAACTTATGTCGTTATTATTATAATCGAGTATATGTAGCAATAAAGACATTTAACTTCATTGTTATGCTTTACTCAGACTACATCAGAACTGGTTGTGGACCTACAATAGTGGTGTTTTTAATGCAAAATGCCAAAAAGCAAGAACAAATCCAAACGAGCTGTCGCAAGTTCCAGTTTGTCTTCCAGTTCCTCTGAATCAAGCAGTTCTAGCAGTGCTAATTCTATCAGCAGCAACAGCAGTGTGGGCTACGACGCGACGGGCGATATGTTTATCCAGCGGGATGGTGTGACCGGCTTGCTCGTGGAGTCGACCCAACGGGAACATTCAAGTCGAAGAGTCCCCGACGTTCAATGCGCTTTACCTTACGCATAGGAACTTATGTCGTTATTATTATAATCTAGTATATGTAGCAATAAAGACAGTTAACTTCATTGTTGTGGTTTACTCAGACTACACGTATGTCTGGACTCCCGATTGTGATACCACTTTCCGAAAACCGAAGTTCGCCTTGTGCACAAGTCCTATCTTGGCTTATCCTCAGCAGAATAGTTCATGTTAGGCACTGATTCCAGCAACGTCGGCATTAGAGCTGTGCTATCTCAAGGTTAAGGCGGTGAAGAAAGAGCTATCGAATATTAGAGCAAGATCCTGACGAAGCCGGAAAGAAACTCTTTCACCACCAGGAAGCTACCACAGTCTCAAGGGTTTTGGTGGACCACTTCATCTGTCGATTTGGTGTTTCCTTGGAACTACACTCGGACCAAGGAAATAACTTCGAATCGGAGGTCTTCCAAGAGGTGTGCCGTCTTCTTGGAATAAAGAAAACTCGAACGACACTTCTTTATCCACAGTCTGATGGAATGGTCGAAAGATTTAACAGGACCTTGGAGGAATATCTTTCAAAGGTCGTTTCCAAGCATCAGACATCATACATCTACCACTGTTTCTAATGGCCTATCGCGCGGCAACTCATGAAACTACGGGTCAGACTCCGGCAAAAGTGATCTTCGGGAGGGAACTGCGGCTTCCGTGTGACATGATGTTTGGATTTCCAAGGGAGACGATGAGTTTCGTAGACGGCTTGAGGGAAGCGATATTGGAGACGCATGCCCTGGTGCGGACCAAGATCAACTTGGCGACGGACCGGATGAAGACAAGATATGACGTGAATGCCAACCATAGTGGTTTCAGTGAGGGTGAATTGGTATGGCTATATCAAAGAGGAAAGCAGCTTCGCCGAAGTTTAAGCCATCTTAAGAAGGGCCGTACAAGATGCTGTAAAGGATCAACGATTTGGTATACAGGATCCAGCTTAGCTTCAGAACCAAGATAAAAGTGGTACACCTCAACAGACTATGCAAATATAGCGGCGAAGTGACTGATTGGAACTGATCAGGATGATAAGTCTTAAGAGGGAGGCACTGTAACGAAATGTAATTATAATGTTTAATAAAGAAAAATCTGATAAGGGAAAGCGGCCGCGATAATGAAGCAAATGGCAGATAAGCCTTCCAGGAATTTCGGCAAACGATAAGCCTTATCTACGGGATGCTTCTAGAACTCGAGACGAGATCTATATATATAGGTGGTCCGGTTGGCTTTCCCTCAGTCAGTGAAATTAGTTAGTGAGTTAGTAGTCAGAAGTCAATGAATAGGTTGGTTAATTAAACAATGTTAGTGAATACACAGGTGTAGGGTTCCGAGTTCAGTTTAGAAATAAACTGTTTTACAATTCATTAATCATTCGAAATGATAACGTGCAACAATATTTTAAAATATTGTCAACATTCATTAATAAAAATTTAAATTTTTTCCAAGCAGGATGGCAGAAATGTTAAATAAAATTAATAAACATAATATTTCCAACCAATAAGAGTTCAGCATGAAGAAAAGCTTTCGCCTGCTTTTGTCTTACACATTGCAAGCTGATGGATGCTATTTGTATTTTCATGGAGTCATCATCATCTGACAAATAGCATCAAAGTTTAAAGTTATGTTTATATTCGAGATTTTGAGAAGCGCTATTTTATTTAAACTTATGTTTAAAGAGCTTTTTTCTGTTTCTGTTTTCTGAGTTTATGGAAAATTGTTTTTAGTAATTTAGTACCGAGAACAACGTAGAAATTGATGAATACTGAGGTTAAAAGGTCTATTAATCCCATATCAATTTTAAATGTTTAAAATCCTATTATATTTTGACTATGACTATGAAAAAAAATTACCACTTGATTTCTTAAAATTATTTGTTATCGCTGAAGCAGTCGCTTCTTTAACGAGGCGCACATTATTTATAAGAAAAGTAAATAAATCTCTTTAAAAAAACGCATCAGGTGTAATATTGATATCTAGTTGGCCTAAACCGGTTCCGTGGATAAGCAATGCAATATCATAGCAATGAACATTGTCAGTGTAAAGTTTCATGTCAAAAGTCAAACCACTTTTGCGCAAAAGAATTTGGAAATGAGGATGTCAACCGAAATTAGAAAAATTGAAAAATTTTAATATCGAGCCATCATCGTCATTTGAAGGATTTAAGACGTAAGCACATGTACGAGGATATGACCTTGGCGACGAATGTCCTTCGTATTCGATCGTGAAAAATTGAATTGCAAGCTTCAAAACGTAAATTTTTCATTATAAATAAATAACGATTAGGAAAGTCACTTTCTATGTCCGCTTTCGAAAATTTCGAAGCAGTCGATATGAATATGAGAATTCTGCAAAATGGTTCCCCACATGTGTGAATGTTGACCAGAAGTGTGCAAAGATAGAAACATCGCGTTCGATCTGTGCTCGGTTTGAAAAAAATGCCAGACTTTAAGCCATATGTTACTATGGATGAAACTTGGATACATTTCGACGACCCAGAAATAAAACAATCGATGGAATAAAAGACACTGGTTCTCCAAGGCCAAAGAAGTTTCGTGTTGAAAGATCTGTTGGAAAAGTTTTTTTGGGATTGCCATGAAGTAATCATGATTGATTATATAGATAACGATAGAATGGTAAATAAGGATTACTATTTGAAGTTACTGACCACTACACGAAAAAAAAATTAAGGAAAAAAGACTCAGAAAACTTTCCAAAGGTGTTTTGTTTTTGCAGGAGAATTCTTGTGCACCCAAATCGTATGTTGCCATGTGATTTGTGATTTGGGGTTCGAATTTTGGAACACTTGCCTTATTCACCAGATCAGGCTCCTCCCTTCCGTTTCTCAACTGAAGAAAAGTTTAAAATTTTCTTCCAGTAAAGGGTTATAGAAACTATGGAGACCTAGTTTGCACAGTAAAACTTTTTTTAAAGGTCTAAAGGCGTTTTAGGTTCGGTGTTAAAAATGTTTTCAATTAAAAGAAGAATATGTTAAGTTTCCAATATTTGCTTCTATAATAGACTAAGAATTATTCAACATCTCCTCGTAGTTAAGTGTTAGAAGTTAGAAGGTTTATCGTCATAAACTCGTAGCAAAATATCATATATTAATTTGATATGAAATGTATGGACGCCAAATTATAAAATACAAATCTCAATCAAAGAAAAAATGACTATTTTAATGCAAAAACAGACTTACAGCGCTGACAAAAATTATAAAACGCTTAGAATTTTACGGTCGTCTATTATGTAAACATAATTATCTGAATTATGCTCCATATAAAAATTTCAAAACAACAAAGACTGTCTTAAATTTTTAACAGAGATAACCCTTGACTATTTCTATGAATGAGTAAAATGTATACAATGCGTTTTGTTTACAATTTGTTTAATAGTGTCATTACATATCTCCTGATGGTAGATTAGCGGCTATAAAACGCTAAAAACCACCGACTACATACCAAGTTTCCTGCGCGGATCATTAATATTCATTAAATAGAGTTAGTACTATAATAAAATTTTTAAGAGCGAAAAACACTTTCCGTCTATCGAATTCTAATAATAATCGAGTATATTTAGATTACAACAATGGCACCGATATGATTTTATGGAGGAAGATATAAAAGTTATCTGTCAAGGCAGAAATACTTATTGATTTTTTATGGCAGTATAAACAGAAATTATCAAAATTTCCAAGAAGATATCACAATACTGTCATTCAAACTTGGATGTTTATATTCTATATATTCAATCTTTTGTAAAATTATCTCAGTTTTATTGCAGTTATTATTTTCTTTTACACTTAAAACATATTTTATGGCAAAAAACAGAGTTCATTTTTAAATTAAGCCGCTTTTCAAAAATAGTAATAGAAAAAGAACGTCGAACGTCTCATCTGTCCTGGCTGGCCGCACCGGGTCGGGGGGATCACCCAGGTGTCGGGGGCACGGCAAGAGCTGAGTCTGCCTTGACACTTTTTTCCAATATTTCTTATAATTTTTAAATTTGTTGTTGAATTTTCAGTTCAAACTTGTAATTTATTACCCTTTCTTTCAGTGGCGGCCCCCGTATAGGCACTGTGGAACTGCAGCACCCTCAACTTTGCTTACGAGTTTTTTCTCAAAATTTTCCGAAGACTTTTCCTTAAACCATTTTTTGTAAAAATTTTAAATTTTCTTTGATTTTTTTTATAGAAATGTCAGGTTTCTTTTACGAAGTTACGGGATTTTAAAATCTATTTTAATATTTTTTCTAATTTTTGTAAAAATTTTGAGAAAACAATTAAAATTTCAAAATAACATCTAAATCAAACTCTTCTTGCATTTTAATATTTCTGTAAAAAAAATTAATAGCGAATACTCAAGTTTTTACCTGAAATCTCAGTTTCAACTTTTTTGTATATATATAGTGTAGGTTGCGGTACCTTTCTGTCATGTTCCTGTTATGAATTAGAGATGGTGCTGTACACGGATTCCTTATAAAACATGTACATTTTTTCAATATTTTAGTCTTTATTCTGCTATTCGAAGCCGAGGCAAATCCAACAAAGCAAAGAACATAAAAATCCGCTCAGCCGTTCTGGAGTTATAAATAGTGTAACTAACACGATTTTATTTTATTTAGATAGATAAATTTGGAGAAAATTTGCATAAAAATAAGAACTTTGAGAAAAATATTGAAACTTCAAGAAAAAATGTACCTTGTAAATTTTTTTAAACTTTTTGCAATTTGATTTTATCTAAAAAATTACTACTTACTGTAGGTCCAAATAAAAATCTGAATCAAAATTTTCAATTTTTCTAAAAATGTTAAATTTATTCTTAAAATTGTAAAGTTCAAATTTAAGAATAAGAGCAAATTTTGAAGAAAAAGCAGACAATATTTCTAGAAAAAATTGAAATTTCTTATTTGTATACAAAATTTTTGAAATAAAGAACAATTTAGGAACCAAAGAAAAGAGAACAATTTTTAAAAATAAATTAATTGTCAAAAATATTCTTAAAATTTCGACTTTTAAAGTGGGAATTATTGAAAATTTCAAGAACAACTCACAACATTTTAAGAAGTCTCAAAATTTAGCAAATAAAAACAATTAAAATGTTGCAAAAAAATTAATCAACAATTTAATGCTTGAAGTCAATATTTTGAGATTGAAATTTAAATTTTGGTAATTTATTTGTACATAAACTGCAAGTTTTTTTTCTAAATTTGTTTTAAAGCTTCGCACAGTTTTAAAAATCGAAATTTTTGTTACTAGGAGTAATATTTATTTTAATACAATAATTAATAAATAATAAATATAATAATGATACTAAAAAATTTAAATTTAAAAAGAAAAAAAAATCACCAGCTATAAAAAATAAAGTCAAAGTTATCAAAAAAGCCAAGATTTGGAAAAAAGTGGAATTTTTAAAAATTTCGAGATTTTCATAGTCAAATTTCCAAAAGAAAATAACGATTTGGAAAAAAGTTAATGTTGCAGAAAAAAGATTAAATTTTTAAAATAGTCGACATTTTCAGTAATTTTGCAAATGAAAAAGGACAAAATTCTGGAAAAATATTGACATTTAAAGTAAATTGCAGAATTTTTAATTAAATTTTCAAAGAAGCTGAATTTTTGAATATTGGAAAAAACTCAAAATAATCAAAAAATTCGTAATTATCAAAAAAATTTTGAAAATGAATACCTTTTCAAACAAATAGGTCGAAATTTTATAGTCCAAATTAAAAAAAAATATATCAAACCTTTGAAAAAGTAGATACATTCAAAAGATCTGAGAATTATCAAGTTTTTAAAGTTTTGAATAATTAAAAAATGTTCACTCAAATTATCAATAAAAACCAAAATAATCAAAAAATTCGTAATTATCAAAAAGGTTGAAATTTTTAAAAGATAAAATTTTGGAAAAAGTCGAAGTTTTTAGTAGTTCAAATTTAAAATAAAAACTCATTTTTTTTAAGTTGAAGATTTAATTAAAAATGTTTAAAAAAATTATAAATAATATTTTAAAAACAGTTCGAACCTTTAAAAAAAAGGTCAAGTTTTTAAATAGAGTCGAAATCTTTAGAAAAATTCAAAGTTTTACGAATTGGTCGAAAATTTCAAAATGACTTTTTAAGAAATGTCTCACTTAAAAGAAAAATCAAAATTTTTTAATAAAGGATCGACAGTTTACAAAGAATGTTGAAATTTTGAAAATTAAAAAAATAATCGAATTTTTTAAATGTTCCAAAAATTTTTAATTTTGAAAAATGGCTAAACTTTTGAAAAATTCGAACATTTAAAAAAAACGAAATTTTCAACAAAGTAGGAATTAAAAGAAAGTCGAAAATTTTAGCAAAGTGCAGATTTAAGAAAAGGTTAAAATTTTCAAAAAGGAGTCGAAATTTTTTGACACTTTGATCTTTCTAAATTTTGAGAAATTACGAAATATATAAAAAATGTAAGAATAAGGCACACATTTTCAAATTTCCAAAAGAAGTCAAAATTTTGAAAATGAATAAATTTTGAAACAAATAGGTCGAAATTTTATAGTCCAAATTAAAAAAAAATATATCAAACCTTTGAAAAAGTACACATTAAAAAAACAGTCGAAATTATTAAGAATCGAAATTTTCAAAAGTAATATAATTTTTCAAAAAAAAATAATAAAATTTTGAAAAATATCGAAAATTTAAAAAGTCAAATGTCCAGTTTTAAAAAATTTTACATTTTTAGAAAAAATAAAAAATTTCAAAGGGTGAAAATTTTGAAAAAATGTACCTAATTTTCAAAAAAATTTACAAAAAACAAAACACCGTAAAAAGTATACACAGATTTTCGGAAAAGTCAATACCTAAAAATAAAATAAAGTTGAAATTACAAGAAAAAATCCAGTCCTTCAAAAAACCCGACATTATTAAAAAAATGTTATTGTCAAGTTTTCTAAGAAATTTAAAATTTTCGAAAAGTTACATTTTGAAAATGTTGAAATTTTAAAAAGTTAAAACTTTGACGAAATCGACATTTTGGATAAAACGCTAAACACTGTCTCAGCACCCCCATTTGTTTTGGCTACGAGCCGCCACTGCTTTCTTTCTACATATAAATTTCAACTGTTTTAAAATCTTAAAGGTTTACTTAAAAATAAAGTTTAAGTTAAAACTCAGCATTTAACGTGTAAAGTTGCATTTTTATTTATTTGTTTTCTCATAAAATTTTAATATTATAGAAATGTTTGGCTTCACTTCTTTCGATTAAACTCAAAATATCAAATTTTTGACTTATTTTTCAAAATTCTGAGTTTGAAATGGCGAAATTTTAATTTTGTTTCGAAAGTTAAATTTTTTCAAAATTCCGTCTTATTTCTCAAAATTTCGTTTGTAAAAATAAAAACAAACCAAAATATAGGTGCTAAACTCGATCTTCTTTAATAACTTTTGATTTTTTCCAAATTTGCACTTTAATCGTGAATTTTATATTTTTTTTCCTATTACTCTCAATAGCCCCTATTTTAATTGAGTTTTTTACTACTGAAGTAGATAGAGCCTTGCGTGAATTGCGCAAGGGCCAAGCCCGGATTTAAGACGATTAAAGCGATCTAAATGGATGTGCCAAATTTACGTTAATTATCTTGTCACATTTCGAAAAATTCAATAAAAAAACCATCTTTTCGAATTTAGCTTTGTATCTCGAAAACGAAGCTTTTCCCGATATATGAAACTTTTTACACATTTTTAAACAAAGAATCCGCTGTTAAAATTTTTCAACCTAATTTCGAGACAACGCAACGCACTTTCTCATTTAAAAAATTAGTTCAGACAAGCGCAATAAAACAAATGGGTCTAAAGTAAAAAATTAGTTCAGACAAGCGCAATAAAACAAATGGGTCTAAAGTACTACATGAAAAATCAACAGAAAAACAAAATACTATAATCAGCTATCCAAAGTTACAAACAATATACTTAAACAAAATCATAGTATGTAAAATTGATAGAAATCCATTTTAGGTACGGCTGTCAAGCAAGTTTCTAGCTACAAATCTGGGACAAAAAGACTGAAATGAAAATTAAAAATTAAAAATTTGCAGTCTAAACCTAACATTTATACTTTTCTCTCGAATTGGAAACTTTACAGCTCAAAATTTCGACATTCCACATTTCAAAAATGAATCGAAAGTTTTATTTCAAATTCAAAATATCAATAATTCTCGTAACATTCCAGGTGTTTGCTCAGAATATTAAATTTAACTCCGAAATCTCAATTAACATTTTTTTAATAATCTTAAAACCTCCATTTCGGTAAAAATTTCGAGTTCAGTCTTAAAAAAAAGAGAATTGCAACTTTGATTTCAAAGTTTTGCTATTTAATTCGATTTTGGAAAAAAAGTTGAATGCTAAACTCGAAATTTATACTTTTTTAAAAGATTTTAAATGAAAAGTTGAATCTCGAAAAACTTTTTCTCGGAACTTCGACTATACCTATTCTCAAAATTTCTACTACAATTTCAAAATTTCGACCTTAGCTAGTTTTAACTTTAATCTCGAAATGTCCACTTTAAACTTAAAAATTCAAACTTAAATATAGAGGGACCCGCAAAAAAATCTAATCGGGCCCTCCACTTATTGGTTCCGGGCCTGGCAAGGGCAACGTCTAGATAGAAAATAACCACTTTTTACATTTCGTTGATGTATCAACATAGAATAAAAGAAAACAATTTGTGAAACTGCGATTAATTTTTATTTAAGAAAAAACCAAATAGGTACTCATTTACTTTCAAGAGGACGTAGAACATTTATAATGGACCACGCATTTCATATCGTAAGTAAATGATCTGATTACTTCTTACATAATGGGTAAGGTTCATGGATCGTTTTATTGGATCGCAAGTAACCCAGTCTGCTAGTGGAATGGTTTAAATAGAACCCGCGATAAATATCAATTTGTTGTGCATCTAATTCTAATGTTTTAATTTCATTTATTTTTTATTGACACAATTAAGACCACTTTATACTTATATACATTGGGTAAATGTGAAATTTATAAAATCTTTGTCGCATGTAAAAAAAAATACGTTGACTAAACCCATAACTTCAAAGACGGACTGGCACAGCCGGGCAGTTTCTGAGGCCCTTTAGTATTATGAAGGCCTTGGGACAATGTGTGATATATTCAGACTTCCAGAACATGACTAAATGTTCCAGGTCGATTCAAACCATTGCACATCCGTTGGTAAATAATCAAATTAGAAGTGTAATATTTTAGAAATTTAAATGATCTTTCCAAAACATGTATATTTTAAACAAAGGATTATAACTAAAATTATTGTTTCATAGTCTGGTAATTTTTAAATGTAATCAAATATTTTGTGGTAAATTCTAGAAAATATCATAAAATTATAACATAAAATACAAAAATAATTCTTTTTTAAACAAATTTCTTTTTAACATTGCATTTACCTACACCAAAAGATTTCCATTTTGAATTGGAGATTTCGAGTTTAACTTTTTATTTTTAATTCGTTCACGTTCAATATCGTGAATTTTTATAAATCTCGAGTATTTCTTTCGATAATTTCAACTTATTTTAATTTCGACATTAAACTTTCAAGCTGCATGTTCCTTTTTATCTAAAATTTCGATTTTAAATTCAAAATTTCATATGCATATTTTTATTATTCGTAATTTAAACATCCATTCTCGAGTTGAACTCAAATTGTTTAGATTTTTTTAAAAATAGATTTGGGGCACTTTTTTCTAGCTTTTACTTTTTTTTACCAAATTATAAGTTTCTACTTGCAGTTTTTATTTTATTTCCCCAAAAATTTAATTATAAACTCAAGATTTGGACTTTTTCTAGGTATGTTGCCTTTTTTTTTCAAATTTCGACTTTAATATCGAAATATTAATTTTTTTTAATTTCGACTGTCATGTGAAAACTCAAATTTTCTGAAAATTGATTCTATTCTCATAATTTAATTTTCTTGCAAAATTTTAAAATTTCGACACTGAACTTTCCAAAAATTCGATTTCAACATCAAAATTTTATTTCTTTATATAAATATTGATTTTTATTTTTCGAAGTTTAAATATCTTTCGAGTTTAACCCAAGAAATCGCATTTAAAAAAATCGATTTGGAGTGTTTTTCGAAAATTTTGACTTTTTTCAAAAAATGTCGTGTTTAATCTTTTATTTTTTATTTATTTTCCGCAAACCGCCAAACCGTCCAAAATTTCGATCTTAAATAATCTAAATGTTTCTAAAGATTCTCTTTTTTTCGAAATTTTGACCTTATTCTCCGTATTTCGTCATCTTGCTTTCAATTCCAAATATAAACTCGAAAACTTAAGATTTTTCCTTGAAATGTTGATGCGAATTTCAATTATGTTCTCTAAATTTAAGGAACATTTTTACTGTAATAGTTAATGGTAATGGGTTACTATGGAAGAAATCTTAAGACTCAAACTTCACTTTTTACTCTTATTCCCAAAACCAATAAGGAACTTAATTTCTAGAGTTTGGCTTTTTATTTTTAAAATTTCCAATTTAATCTAGATTTTTTTCTCTAAAGCGCATGCCATTTATTCCAAATCTTGGTTCAAGTCCAAGATTTTAAATTTTCTAAAATGATTTTACTTTTTGGTACAAAATTTTTTCCTCAACCTCGAAATGTGGACATTTGTTTCGAAATTCTTACTTTCTATTTTCACGTTTTTTCACAAAATTTTTACTGAATTCGGAATTTTGACATTTTTTAGACATTTTTCTTCCTCTTTTGTTTCATTTTTGACCCTAATTTCGAGATTTAAACTATAAATTCAAATATTTTACCTTCGGCTCTTCTAAATTTTAAGTTTATTCTTACAATTTTTATCTTTTCTAAAGTTACATTTGCCATTAATCATGTTTCTGCCGAAAGATTATTTTTTAATTTAAAATATACAGGGAGTCCCCGTTTTAAGTGCCTTAAATGAAACAGGTGATAGAAACAACAATTTTAAGCAAAAAGTTTCCTATGAACATGTATCCGGAAACTCTTAATAAAAAAGATACAAGGTGTTAAAATTTGAATTAAAAGAAAAGTTTTTACTTTTTCACTTTTAAGTTTTCTAAGATATTCGAACCAAATTTTGCACACATGGTGTATGAATGAAGGATCATAAAATAAAATAAAACTAAGTTCCTATCTCAACCGTGGTGGAGTTAGGAGTAATTTGTGATATTATTGTACGAAAAACCAGGTACGCCACTGGAGAAATGAAATAAAATACCTGTTTTGGGTAAAGTATTTAATTTTGAATAAAAATTATTTCTTGACATTTTTTCGTATTTTCCAGTGATTGCGTCATTGGTTTTGGAAAAAAACATCTCTCTCACTCGTACTTTCACTAGGGAAAGTCCCAAAAATTTAAATTCTGTCACAATAGTGAAGAGTCAACTTTATCAAAAACTGTTAATTTATTTCATTTTATCCAGTGTCGTAGAATCTTAAACTTACCCCTCTTTGTGTTAGTCAGTGATTATTTAACGACCAGCATACATTGTATTCGAACAGTTCATACCTAAAACATAAGGTAGAAAATGCCAAAACAATGTCAAGAAAAAACTCTTCTTCTGTATTAAACGCTTTATCTAAAAATTGTATTTTATCTCATTTTGTTTAGTGGCGTACTACTTTTTTTCAAAACAATATCACAGATTACCCGCAACTCCGCCACTGGTTGAGGTACAAACTTAATTTTCTCTTATTTTATGGCCCTTCATCTACACTCCGTGTGTGCAAAATTTAGTTTAAATAACTATGAAAACTTGAAAAGGAAACAATAAAAACTTTTTTTTATTGAAATTTTAACACCTGGTATCTTTTTTACTAAGAGCTTCCGGATACATATTCATAGAAAACTTTTTCCTTAAAATTACTTTTTCCATCACCTGTTTCATTTAAGGCACTTAAAATGGAGACACCAAAACAATATTGAGGCATGGCTCATGGTTCTTGAAATAAAAATTTTGCTTCCAATCTAAAACACTAAAATATTAAAATACATTTGCTCCACAACCAAAAATTTGCCAAGTTTACTATAAAAGTAATCTAGATTATTTATTTTAGCCATGACAGTTATAAATGCAAATCTTCTATTATATTTGTTTATTGAGCACTTTAACTGGATTTGAAGTTGGATTCTAAACACAATAATGGAATAATAATCCCTGAGTAAGGGGCCCCAGACTTGACTAGCCCGCCTCAACATTTTGAGCCAGTGGGTGCCTGCACAATTTTCATTCTCTATTTAAAAATGTCATGGCTACTACATTTATTTAAAAAATAAACAATAAAAAAAAATTATCAACTAGATGAAATTTTCTGCAATAATGACTAATAGCGGCTCGTCCGGTTGGTCCTTGATAATCATAAAGGGACCAAAAACAATTTCGATATCCTTTTTTGATTTTGTACAAAACGAAAAGTAAAAACCTTATCAATCTTATCATAGTCGATTGTACTTTTTGTCGAAAACATCCCAGTAACTTCCTAAAACTGTGAGAGAATTAAACAGTGGTCAGTATCATGCTTCAGTTATCTTTTTGCACATTTTGAAAATTTAATATGGGTCATTTAACAGAAATACATAAAATAATAATTTTACAAATGATCGTCTATGGAGATAGAGCATTAACTAATGATGCCAAATTGGAAATAATGAATGAGTATCAAGAAAATCTACATTCTTCAAGTCGACAAGTAGCTGCAGCACTGAACGGTAATCATTCCTCGATTATTCATATACTGAAAGAAAATAAAATCTATCCTTATAAACTGACACTATGTCATGAGCTCAGTGAAGACGATTTTGATAGAAGAACTCATTTTTGTGACCAAATGATGCAAAAATTAGTTAATAACGTCATCCAAATAGAAAACATTGTTTTCTGATGAGTCCACTTTTAATCTTACCGGTCATGGAAACCGTCAAAACTGTCCCTATTGGGCTAGTAAAAATCCCCACTGGATGAGAGAATTGCATACACAGAACCCTGAAAAAGTTAATGTTTGGGCAGTGATTATTGAAGATCATGTCATTGGTCCATTTTTCATTGATGGAAATTTAAATGGAGATAATTATTTAGCATTGCTCTAAAACAACATTGTACCAGCTTTGGTAAACTTATATTCAGCTCAAGAAAATCCACACGTTCCAGCTAATGTAATATGGTTCCAGTAAGATGGAGCACCACCACGCTATCAAGTCAATATCTCGATTTTATATTTCCAAATCGGTGGATAGGGAGACGAGTTACGGTAGAATGGCCACCACGATCACCAGACCTGACACCTCCGGACTTTTTTATGAGGTTATGTGAAAAGTACAGTGCATAAAACCAAACCCCATGACGTAGTTGCCTTACGAGCAAGAATAACGCTTGCGATTGCGTCGGTGACACCAGAGATGTTGAATAATGACAGGAGACATTTTTATTCAGGATTAGGATGCCGCAAAGATGTTGGAAGTGCCCATTTTGAACATCTTCTACATTCGGTATGGTTTCTTTTTATTTTATTAAGTCAAAATTTTATATTTTTATTTTCTTGTTGAAAATTGAAATTAATTTTTTGTACTGTTAATTTTTAAAATAAATATAGCAACCATGACATTTTTGAATAGAAAATGAAGAGACCTTACAAATGAGGTATAACAATCCCCTACTTTCGGTTTAAAAATTTAGGGGTTGTCACTGTCACTAGACGAGGGTTGCATCTGGGGATGAAATTTTTACGATGGAGGATGTCATTTTATAATCTAAAATTGACGTGGCTCGAGATTTTTCCTAAATTTGTAGGATAACTGAGATACGGAATTTATTCCATTCGGCTGTTTCACACTGGATAACCTTCAATTGGAAATTTTTCTTTTAAACTGCAAACTTCCGGAAAATATCTGAAATTTTACTTCAAACCAGAGGCTCACACAAACTAGGCAAAGAAGGCATGCTCTTATAAGTTTTGTAGAATCCTTGGTTTTTATGTGGTTAGTATAGGGGTCGTCTGGGAAGGGGCACGGGGCACGTGCCCAACTTTTTTAGAGATTATGACAATTTTTTTGAATTTTGTATCTTAACTCCATAACATGTTTAAACATTTTTACAAATTTCAAGCGTAAAGTAGAAAACTTTAAGTTTTCTACGAAACTTTCACACTTAAGGTAATTTAGACAATTCGATTTCATTCTATGAAGTTCCATATTTTATTATTTTAGATGAATATTAAAATCTTTCAAAATTTTGACCTTCACGTTGAACTTTCGAATATTTTTGGAAACTTCAAGTAAAGTCGGAAGGTGAAGCTGTTTTTTGAACTTCAAACTTGGGAAGTTCGATTTTTTCTAAAATTAGGCTTTAATCTGGAAACGGTGCCTTTTTGAAACTTCGACTTTTTTTAAAAAATCGATCCTTTAATTTTTACATTTTTCCTAAAATTTGGAGTTAAACGTCTGATTTTTTTGGAAAATTTAGGTTTAAAATGAAAATTTATTTATAAATACTATTTATATATTTTTTTTCAAAATGTAAACATTTTTCCACCTTTTGGTGTAATTACAAGTTTATAGCTTCAATTTTTTTAAATTTCTATTAGTAACTTTAAATTTCGATGCAATGCCCATACAATTTTCATTTAATATAAATAATTTTTTTGGAAACTTCGACTTTTCTCTCAGTATTTTGGATTTATTCATGGTTTCAAATTTTATTTACTATTTTTCTTTCTTAGAGGTACTATTACGAACTTAAAAATTCGACTTTTTATGGAAATTTTGATTTATTTTAAAAATTTCGGCCTTAATGCGATTTTTTTTAAATTTTATGTTTGAAATCTATTTTTTTAATAAATTTCGATTGTCGTGTCGAAATTTCAGCTTTAAAGATTTTGTAGTTGTGTGAGTACGATTGGAAAAACTCAATCAAAGAAATTCTGTATTCATTGCGCGCCGTAATTTACGCGCTGAATCAGAATGAGATGGCATGGTGGCCACCACGCTGGTGGCAAAACCAAATTGCTGAAACATAAACAGCGATTAATTATTTTGGTAGCTTCTCAGATGCCTGACGTTCAAGGATCAAGTGTAGCTAAGTATGCAGAGTTCATAAATCGCTATGTAAACAATCCGTTTATAGAAAGTTTATAAGTTTGTCCCGAATTTTAATGCTTAAACACGCACCGGTAAAGATCCGAATATGATTTTTAATTATCGCGCGCTGGCTTAATTTTTTAATTATCTTCGCGTGCGTGGCTTATCCTAATTTAATATTTAGTAATTACCGCATTATCTTCATGATGCATAACACGCCAAAGAAATGAGTTGAATTTCAATTCGCGTTACGTCAAATCTTCGCACACCTAAAAGCAAAATTCAGTTTGAGTCAACCTAGTGCATCGACGCGGTAAGATGGTTCTGGCCTTAGATAATATATTATATATTTATATAGTCAAAGTCAAAGGTTCTGGCTAGTCTTTGGGTGGAGGGCAAAGGGGCTCGGAGTCGAAACCCTGTGCAACTCACTGGTGGAAGCTTATAGATAAATATTTTTGGTGAAAAAGAAAACCTAAAAAAACTCAATAACCAAAATAAAAACTTTGTGAAGAAAATATTTTTGACAACTACAAAAAAAGTGGTAGTCCCTGCGCTATAGCTCTTCTTGCACATCCTTAATTCTGCCTCCGGGGGATTGCAATTGATGAAAGTGTTGAGGAATAAGAAGTTCCAGGAATTTGTTCGCCTTGCATTTCCATAACTTTTGTGGCAGTCTGAATTCTAGTATTCCAATTAGGTACCTACTTTTTCCCAATTGAAATTTGAAGAATTTCGACCTCGAGATCATTTTTTTTTAAATATGTTGGCTTAGGTCATTAGCAGCGGCCCAGACAAGAAGGGGAGCTTTGGTGGTTAAGTCCCCCGCCCCCTCAGCCTGACATCACATATTTCACAAATACTTTGATTATCAGAAAAAGAAAAGAATCAGTTTCACTTTTGACGACAAGAAATAAAAAAGTAGGTTTACTTCCTCATTCTCGTTGTGAGGACCAAAGAAAATTACAAAAAATCGATTTTTTGTTAACATTTCGACTCGTTCCAAAATGGAGATTTTTTAAATTTCAACTTTTCTTCCATTTTTCTTTAAAGGTTCGACCTTTTTTAAAAATTACGACCCATTTCAAAATATGTACTTTTAAATAAAGGCGACTTTTTGAAGAGTTAGATTTTTAATGAAAACAGATTTTAAGAGATTTCAACCTATTATGTAAATTTCGCCTTTTTTTGAAAATTACGACATTTTAAAATACAGGCAAACCACCCTATAGCGAATTCCTAATTCTTACAAAAAAATCTTTATAGATAGGTTTTCGTTATAGGGAGGTAGCATGAAAAATACATAAATCCAATTTTCGTTGCCATTCAAAACAGAATTGCGGGTCTTTACAATTGTAGATGAAGTGCTTGGAAATTTGTTGGCGACATTCTTTTTTCCTTAAAGCCTGATTAACACTACTGATCACTTGAACATTTTCGCTGAGCGTTAAAGCTTTTCTTTTCGGCATTTTTTTTGCAACTTTACTCTTCTGGCACAAGAAATCAACTGAAAAAGCATGCTAACAGGTGAAAAAAAGTCATTAGCATGAGATATTCCAAAAGTTGAGTTTTTTCTGAGCGGAGGGCAATTAAAACTAATTAACCTTCAAAAATCTTGGTTCCAGAATTTCTGTATGGAGGTTTTGTGTTCGTTAAATAAAGGTAATTTTACGTGTAAATTTTCTTAAAATGCGGCGTTCTGTGAAAAAGTTCGTTATATAGAGAACTTTGGTATATGGAGGTTCGTTATAGGAAGGTATCTACTTTTTCAAAATTTCCACCTATTTCCAAAATTTTGATTTACATATCTTCTACTAAAAAGGTTCCAACTTTTTCTCGAAATTATGACTAATTTTGAAAATTTCGACTTTTTTCAAAAATTTTCAACTCGTTTTTAAAAAAGTTGACCTTTCTCAAACTTCTCCTTATTGAACATTTTTACGTATTTTTTAAAACTTTAAAATAACTTTCAGAATTCGATTTGTTTTTAATTTTAAATTAATTTTGTAAAGTTGAATTTTGAAAATTTCAGCTTTTAAGAAAATCAAGTTACTTGAAATCTTTAATTTTTTAATGTAGACTACTTTCTTCAAGATTTCCACTTTTCTCAAAGTAGCAAAAGAGACATGTTGTAATTTACTTAAGTAACAGGGTGTAACTAATAAATAGTGCAAAATTCAGCATTTAATTCGTAATTCTTATCCCAAAAAACCTAAAGTTGCCAATTTTCTAGACGATACTGCTTAAAATCACAAAATTATTAAGAAGTTTCAAATTCAAATTCCAACTTTGAACACCCTGTACCTCATAAACCTGCAACATTTGTATAAGGCATGTTAAGCTCAATCACCATATTTTGGTGTGCAAAATCTCCAGTTCAGAGATTGCCCATTATTAATGAATCATCCGTATAAATAATTTTTGAAGAGTTTTTATTGATTCTTAAAAAAGAATAACTTGAACATCACGATTGAATGATTTTAAGTCTGGTCAGTCTTACCTCTTAAGTCTGATTAATTATCTGAGTTTTTACCGTAAAATACATTGATTTTTCTCTAAATTTTAATTTGATGGTTGAAAAGCTGATTTTTTTATTTGTATCCCTCAATACCGAAATAATCCCGGGTTCCCGGGATTAGCTAAATATAATCTCGAAATCCCGGGATTAGAAATAAGGGCCGGGATCGAATTCCCTAATTATGACTTATAGATATTCTGACTTTTTTCCAAAATTTCTAGTGTACAGGGTGAGCGAAACTCGATGTCTCAGCTCTATTGCAAGAAAAGGAAGAGTGATATAAAAAATCTGAAAAGAGGTTCTTAATTGAGTAAGGTCCATTTTAAGCCAAATCTGTATAATTTTCAATATTTAAAAACCGAAGTAATGACGTCATCAAATTTGTTTTCTCCAGAAACATACCTCTATTTTTACACGTTTCAAAAGAACTAATTTTTCTTAACAAATTTTGCAAATTAAAAAATTTGGTATCTCTTCCGTTAAAAAGTTCTGATAAAATTTATTGTAAAAAGAAATATTATTAAAAATTCGAAATCGTTACGATTGATTCAAACAGCCTTTGAAAACAAATTTATTAAATATTTTAAGGCTTCAAATAACATGTTCGGAGTATCTCAGAGCGTATTCATCTGCTCTTCTAGGGTTCTTTGGGATTCCCCATAAACTAATAAATAATATGTCGTTTGCGTGAACATTTTTAAAGTCAAATGGCAACAAAAAATGTTTGTTAACCATTAGTTCAATTATTGACAAATGCCAGTATGCTTTGATTTATTGCATTTCCAAAGTCTATTTGTTTAAATCGTAGTAATTACGAATTTTTAATAAGACTTTTTTTTCAATAAAATTGCCTACAACTTTTTAACCAAAAAAGATATAAATATCTGTTATTTACAAAAATTTTTTTTGAAAAATAAGCTCTTTTTAAATATGCAAAAATATAGGTATGTTTCTGGAAAAAAAAGTTCAATGACGTCATTACTTTTGTTTTCAAATATGGAAAAATATACAAATTTAGCTTAAAATGAAGCTTACTTAATTCCATGTAAGAACTTTTTTTCAGATTGCTTATATCGTTTTTCATTTCCTTCTAATAGAGCTGAGACATTGAGTTTCGGTCACCTGTACATCTTTAATTTTTACTTCTCTAAAATTTCGAATATAAATTGGAAATTTTAATTTCTTCTTGAGAAGTGAACTTTTATTACGAAATTTTTTTTCGAAGTTTCTGTTATGCTTTTAAATTATACCTTTACTTTTATTTTTCCAATTTTTCATAATAATAATTAATCAAGTACGAAATTTCGATTTTTTTTCTCCAAAAAATATAATTATTTTGAGTTTCTTTTTCAAAATTTCCATTAAATTGTCGTTTTTTACCTTTTATTCATGACTAAATGATTTCGTAAGTTAAAACAGACTTTTTCTTTATAAAATCTTAAATTGCCCCTTGTGAGATAATTAACTGGTTACAGGACCTAATTTAACAATAATCTAGAAATTTCAATCGTTTTCAGATGTTTAATTTAGTATCGACTTTTTTAAAAAATTAGGGAAATTTTTTTCTTCTTAAATTACAAGTTTCTTTGAAACACATTTTTCTCAAAATTTATACTTTTAGTTTTCATTTTCCTTTATTTCGATCAGGCCCGTAATCAGGATCTTTTTGGGGGGGGGGCTGCCATCCTTCTGCTAAAACTATCCAGTCTTTGGTTGCGTTTAGGTTAGAGTTAAGAAGCCACGGTCCAATACTACTTTATTATTAAAGTTATTATTGTATACAAGTAGACTAAAATATAAAAAAATACACTAAAAACATTTCTAGAGTCTAACTCTTCTAACATTCTGACAAAGTAATTTAACAACAATGTTGCCTATTTATCTTAATTTAATTTCTAAATAAAAACAGATGTGTGGGTAAGATGATAAAATTACTTGAAAGATATTCCTTTTCTTTAAACTATCTTCTATAACCTGCACTTGTGTATGAAAAATGCCTCTAGAAAGTACTCTATTTAAAGACATAGTTTGAAGTCAGCTGGAGAATTTTTTTTTTTAATTTTTTTTAAATTTTGATTAAATTCATAATTTAAACTTTTATCTCAAATTTAAGAAATATAAGAATTTGGATATTCTTTCTAAATTCTGGAAGATTAGATTTTTTTTAAGTTCAAGTTTTCTCTTAGCGTCCAACTCTTTTTCTAACTGGCAACAACTTTAATTCCTACAAATTTCGACCTTTTTGGGAAGTTTTCAATTTGAATTAGATTTTTTGTTAAATGCGAAGTATTTTAATACTTTTACTTTTTTTTCTCAAAATTCAAAGTTTAAAATCTTGGTATTTACTTCAAACTCACAAATATTTTTTTAACTTTAATTCTTTCTAGAGACCTAAAAATGTTGCCAAAATTTTTGTGAAAAATGTCAGATATCGAAAATCTGAACTTAATCCTAGTTTTTTGAATTTGTAATTTTAATTCGAAATGTCTAGAAAAGTCTACATTTAGAGTGGACAAACTCCTTCCAGAAAAAGTTTAATTACGACCGTGTTTATACTTAAAAATAACCAGAATTAATAAACATTTCTAAAAATATTAACTTTTTTAGAAATTTTGAATTTTCGAACAAAAAGTAGGATATGTTAATTCTTAACAAATTTACCTATTTGAACACAAAATGTTTAGTTTTTTAAATTTCAAATTTTAGAAATAAGTTGACATTTAGAATTACTCTCTAAATCCGAAGAAAAAAGAAGCTATAATATTTGAAAAAAAAAGGTTTGAAGTGAAAATTTTCTAAAAAATCTCTAATTTCCAGAAGATAAAATCTATTAACAAAAACTAATAACACTCGACATTTTGTCTTAAAATAAAATTTAAAAAATAAACTTTGATATTTCCTGAAACTTTTAGTATTTTCTCAAAATGGCCAGGGGATTTTTTTAAATCAAATGTCTAGAAAGGAAGTCAAAATATTTTGAAGAAGTCTGAATTTGAACCAGTGCTAATGTAAAAATTTTGAAAAATAAACTAAAGTCATTAAGCTCATTTTTTTTTCAAAATTTCAACTTTAATCTTGACATTTTTAAACTCGTCGTAAAAAGTTGTAAAAATTTTATAAATCAAGTTTTTCTAAAAATGTGAATTTAAAGTTGTAATGATGTGATTAAAAGTGAAAAATTTCTTAATTAAAGTTGAAATTTGATAACTAAGATAGAAATTTCAATATTTTATTGGAAGTTTTCTCCTGGAAGTCGAATTTTGGAGAAAAAAGTCGAATTTTCGAAATCGTAATCGAAATATAAACAAATCAACTTCATATCAAAAAATTTCAAAATTTTTTATTATGAAGTTAAATCTTTTTGAAAAAACTAAAAATTTCGATATAAGCTGATGGGTTAAATTATTTAAAAAATCCTGAATTTTCCGACCTAAAAATGCTCGAGTTTTATGTAAATTTATAAATGAATTTTATAAAAGAATCGACATTTTAGACATTTTTTTTAAGTTCAATCGACATTATAGAAGAAATTCATAAAAATAATTTATTAAAAAATGTCTTCTCCAAAAAATGGCTCATAAGGTATTTCGATTTTTTAGTAAAGGGCCTAATATTCAAAATTTTATTCAAATACCGAATTTAAAATTTAAATTTTTAAATTCCAAAACTGTAAAACTATTTCTAACTAATAAACTTTATTAACAATAAAAACGCAACAAAATTTAAAAATTCCACAATTTTGTTGCGTTTTTATCATCAATAAATTTTATTGGTTATGAATATTAAAGAATTCCACGAAGTAAGCGTTGGAAATGTCAATTATTTGTAAAACTATTATCACAAAATCCAAGTTTTTTTTCAAAATTTGGTGTTAAATCTCAAAAAATCGCTTGCATAAATTCCCAGTTCTTCTCAAAATTTGATTTTTTTTCAAATTGGGGAGTTTAAGCTTGAAAACCTTGCAAAATTTAACATTTCTTTAATAAAATTTAAAACAAAAAAAGAAATTTCAAGAAAAGTAAATTTTTCTAGGAACGAAATCTCAGATTTAAAAGTCAAAATTTTGGAAAAAATTTGAATAAGTTTAAAATAAAAATTTTAAGATTTAGGGTGAAAATTTGAGAATAAACTCGAAATTATAAAAACTTCTTCATTTGAAAATGTTATGCTCCATCTGAATATTCTGAATATAACCTAAAATCTATTTTTTTTTATTTCGACTGAGATTTCAAAATGTTTTTTTTGTTAATTGTGAGTTTTGGCCTGTTAATGCCTTTTTTGAAAATATTTTACCTTTTTGGGGCCTTTTTTTGCTTTTCGTTTTTGCCTAATTTAACATTTTGCTCACCTTTTTACCTTGCTAGATTGTGCTTAAAATCCGGTCTCTAAAAATAAGAAGCGGCGCCAAATTTGAAAAAAAAACATCCTTGCATTTCAGTAGGAAAACAAAATGATCCATTAAAAATGGTTTTTAAAACGGTCGCATATCTGGAAAGTTCAGTTCTATCTAGTGTGAAGCCAAAAAATTTCGGGAGGAGGCTGCAGCCCCCTAGTCCCCCCCTGGTTCGAGCCTGATTTCGATTAAAGTAGAAATTTCAACGCTGACCTCGAAATTTCAAATTTTTACCGAAATTGTAGTACAAATTTCGACTATATAAACTTACAATTTAAAGGAAACAATAATACAAATTGTATATTTTTTTAGAAACTTCTTTATTATTTTCGAAATTTAGGTCTCACTTTTCAAATTTCCATATTTTTCTGAAAATTAAATTTGAAGGAAAACTATAACTTTTGCTTAAACTTGTTTTTTACAAATTCTGAGTTTTTTTTTAAATTTTGATATTTTTTCTGGCATGCCAAGTCTAGACTTTCAATTTTTACTCTGTTGTTATTTCAGGACTATAAATCTGTTGTTACAGGGTAAAAGTGCTTAAATCATAATTTATCTGTTTGAGATATTGCCAAAAGAAAATTTGATGCTATTTTAATAAACAATAAAAACCTAAGAATGTATGTATGTAAAATTTCTTTTATTTCATAGACGGAGCACTTAAAATATTTCGTCCCCCCCAGAAGCGTGAAGTGTAACATGCAACAGGGACATAAGCCCATGTTTTCACAAACTTAACTTAAGCAGTTTTACCCCAAAACCACAGAAATAAAGTATGATTTAAAAACAAATGGAAATCACAATTTTGCGTTATCCCAATTTAGGAAACATACTAGCCCCCTTAGCATTTTTCTGGAGGCGCCTCTGGTCATCAGGGACTATCACGCGAAGGAACGGCCGGTGAGGACTTTTTTTTACCAATTCGTAAATATGCCAAAAATTGACGTTTTTACTTTTAAGTAATCAAGGGGATACATTCTGGGTAATTTATTACATTTTAAATGTGCAGAAATGATTATTATTACAATAATATACGCCGACAAAGCAGCGGGGGGCCGTTGTAGAATAAATAAAAGATTCTTTTGTCAACATGAAATGGTGTTCGGGCTATTAATTTTGATTTAATTCCAAATAAAGCAGGATTTACTTTAAAAATTATTGACAATTAAATTAGCATCTATGTGTTAATTCTGGTGGGCGTGCAATTAACTATTAATTAGACAATTTATGATTCTATTTTATTAGTTTCCAGGAATATTTTTCGGCTTAATTAACAAGAAAAAATTCATCTAGATTTTATAAATCATGTGGTAAGGGTCATAACACATCGCAAAGATGATGTAAATGTGTACTGCGTAATAAATGAGTTACTATTTACAATATAGCAAATGCAGTAGCAGTATTGACAATATGAGACATAAAGGCGGCCCCGACCTTCGTGAATAATAATAGAAAGGTGCAGCTGTACATTCAATTATATTTTGTGGTGAGATTACCCCAGAATCTCTTCGGTGAATAGTTTGCTGAATTTGGGAAGCCGCCCATGCTGATATTCATTAATCACGTATTGAATGTCTACGTTACAAAAATGTATTTACTCAACTCTGATATTTATAATTTGTTGCAGATTTAAATTCCCTAGAAAAACTTAGCTACCTGATATGAGATTAAACAGTCAAACCTCCCTGTAACGAACCTCCATATACTAAATTCCTCTATATAACGAATGTTTTCAGAGAACGTAGCATTTTAAGCAAAACGTAAGTAATATTACTTCCATTCAACGAACAGGATACCTCGTTGCAACGAATTTTTAAACCAACATTTTTCAAGGTTTAATTAGTTTTAATAATGGTCTTCCTTTAGAGAAAGTTCTTAATACCTCATGCTAATGACATTCCATGGTTTAATTCGTGTATAATTCCGTCTCGTTTAAAATAAGTCAATACTCAATTTTTGGGATACCCCATGCTAATGACATACTTTACCTGCTAGTAAAAAGAGGGTTTCAGTTGGAGAACACACTTGAACTTGTTTTCAATGCGTTAAATAAGTGCGAAGTATTTTTTTACCAGCAAACATTTTCTAAATTCTCTCTTCAAACAGAGATAACAGATTTTTTTAACTGAATTTAATTTATCTACATATGTTTGTTTATATATTTTTAAATAAATGTGTAATAAGAACTTTTGCATGTGATTTGTGCATTTTTAATGCTACCTCCCTATAACGAAAACCTCTCTATGGCAATTTTTTTTGGTGGGGTATTGGAATTAGCTACATGGAGGTTTGACTGAACTGTATACTCAAGCTGAAACGTTTTTTTTTTAGGTATATCGATGAATGAATTTTTTCGTCTTTTCTGCAAAAATGTAGTCAAAATTGACAATATCTTTTCGCTTATACTTGGCTTCGGGAATTTCTCTGAGCATGTTCATTTATCTCTTGGATAATCCTCCATTTATTGTCACTATTGTCAGTTTCATCCTTAGCTGTGGACGTAGACAAATTCGATCTTTTTTCCAGATTTCTCAACATTTAGACTGTTTTTTTAATTCGATAGTTTTCCAAAATTTCGTACCTTTTTCTCAATATTCGATATCGTGAAAATTTCGACTTATTTCTCAAAATTCTCCTTTTTCCTAAAATTTTGAATTTTACCTCCAAACTCAATCTTTTTCGTTTCCGACTTTTTCCTCTGGATTCGTTTTTCCTCGAAATTTTGAATTTTTCTCAAAAATTGTTTGTTTTCTCAAAATCAGATTCGACAAAAATATGTTTTCGAAAAATTTGAAGAAATATGTAGCTTAGAAGTATCAACCATTTAAATAAATAAGTAAAAACATCGAAATTCTAAGTTTCTTCTTCAATGAACAACAAAACTTTGGACTACATATTTTCTGAAATTTGAATCTTTTCTCTTAATAAAATTAAACAGTCTTTTTTCAATTTTTAACTTCTGTTTAGAAATGTAATTCTCTTATGATATTTTAACCTTTACTCCTTCAATCATCATTTTCATTTGGTGTATTTTTTCAAAAATTCACCAGTTTCCTCAAAATTTCTACTCCAAACGCAACATTTTTATTTTCGCTTTTTTCACGAAATTTCTCTAAATGTCGACTTCTTCCTCGAAGTTCGTCTTTTCCTCGAAATTAGAAATTTTTTTTCAAAGTTCGTTTTTTTTTGTCAAAATTAGACTCGATAAAAATTCTTTTTTGGGAAGTTTGGCAACATATGTAACTTAATAGTTCCAACTTTCTTTTGAAAATTTCAAGATAATGACAAAGTTTAAATAAAAAGTAACAATTTCGAAACGTCTATCTTCTATAAACAACAAAATTTTGGACTTTGTTTCTGTCTGAAACTTTTTCTTCAATCAACTTTAAAATAGTCTCTGTAATTTCTTTGCGAAGTAGTCATATTTATATGCAGTTTTATTGACTTTTTCTTTGCCAGTCACTCCTTTCACAATCCTAAATTTCAGTACTTTCTATTAAGGAATGGCAATCGCACAATTCGCCACACAGTTTTCTCCATTTACTAAAATTAAAGCTGCTTCTTTAATTTTTTTTATAATGTGTTTCTCTGCCAATAATGCAGGATTTTGTCCACTAAATTCTGTGATTTGATTTTTATGTTCGTTAATACGAATCCACATAGGTCTGGATGTTTCACCTATCTAAAATTTGTTGCATTTGTAGGTTATTTTATAAATACAATTTTTGGTGTGTTGTGTTTTATTTCTTGGTTTACTAGTAATGATCTTGGAGTATTTTGTGTTTTGAATGCTGTAGGTACATTGAATTTTTGGCCTATTCGTTTGATTTTATCTGAGAGACCTGGTGTGTATGGAATAATCAAGGTTTTTTGTTCTTGAATGGGTGATGTGTTTATGATGCCATGATTATGATTGTGTGATCCTGTTTTTCTTCTGTTTATAACATTTTCGACAAATTCCTTTTGATACCCATTTTTTTGTAATATTGATGTAATATTAATTTTTTCTTTATTATATATTTCAGAACTAGAGCTGATGTTTTTAGCTCTGTTTATTAGAAAATTTATTACACCTATTTTTATATTTTCACTGTGATTTGATATGTAATTTAGGTATCTATTTGTGTTTGTTGGTTTCCTATAAACAGATGTGTATATCCCATTGTGCCCTCTCTCAATTAACACATCGAGGAAGGGTAGTTTATTATCTAATTCAACTTTAAAAGGTACTTTATTCCTAAGCATTTTTATCGAAGAGTTTTTAATTATTTTATTTGATCAATAAAATTTTAACAAATTTTTTACTTTTCTTACGAAATGTTAACTTGTTTTTGCAATAATCCTAAATTTTTCACCAGAATTCTAGAATGTTTTTTTTTCACTATAAAAGCATCTTTACGCGACTTTTGACGATTTTTTTTTCGAAATATGTAATAACTTTTTTTTGGAAATTTATAAAAAAAATATTTTATGGAAATTAAAACTTTTTTTTCGAAATTTCACATTTAAATTTAAGAAATGTAAAAACGCTAAAGAAAATGTTTTGAACATTTTGACGTTTTCTCAAAATTCATTTGGACATTTGTAATGTTGACACAAAATTCCATTTTCTTTTCACAAAACTGAACTGTTACTTTTTTCTTTTAATTTTTAACAAATTTCGGCTTCTTCAGACAATTTCTATTTTTATTTAAATATTTCGTTTTTTCAATCGAAGGTTTTCTGCAACCTGCGAATTTTTTTGGTCAATGTTGCCTCCCTTTGAAACAAAACTTACCTTCGACCATGTCAAAAAGAAAATTATTCTGTTTAAAAAATTATTTTTTTTAAGTTTAATCCACTCGCAAAGGGCAACCCCATTGTGCCATCAAAGCACGGCAAGATGCGAAAACAAGAATAGATGGCGATGAACCGTCTTCTTAAACAAGGATATTTTACATCACATTTTTTTTGTGGAACGGACTGCTAACGAGCTCAAATGAGAGCGAAACATCGATGTCCAGTGCTTCAACCTTTTTTATGTATTTTTTATATTTTCATAATTTATCAAATAATATTTTTTTTTTTCATATCTAATTTTGGTCTTCTATTTTTCATTTTTCCTATTCTATTTTGTCAACTGTCATGAGATGACGTTTTAAATAAATTTAAATATCACATAGTCATACTTCAAAAACTTTTAGAATATTGTCAACAAACAAAAATTTAAATATTTGCGAACTGGGCCGAAGAAATATTAAATAAAATTTATAAACATAATGTTTTCGGTCAATGAGAGTTCACTATGAAGAATGGACTGGTCCTCTTCAAAAATTGAAATACAAAACTAGTCCTCTGAAACCAGGAAAGATTAAAAAACACAGCAGAGGTTGCTCTAACCCGTTTCGACAGCCAAACTCTTCTCTTCAGAGAGGTACTATCTCTCACTAGTATATCTTTGAAGATGATAGCTTGGCTGTCGAAACGCGTTAGAGCAACCTTTGTTGTGATTTTAATCTTTCTTGGTTTCAGGGGACAAGGTTTGTATTTCAATTTTTGACATTACATATTTCGAAATAAAAATGAAGTGTAAACAAAATATAAAAAAATCAAACATTTTATCTTTAATGTTTAAATTTCTAGAACAAAAATTAGAAATGCCTGAAAATTTTCGATTGGTTTTTTATCGAAAAAATTTAGACTTTTTAAAAACGTTCGATCAATTTTTGAATGATTTTTTTTCTCGAAATTATGACTGTATAATTTAGAAAATTTCGACTTCTAAAAATTTCAACTTTTTGAAACATTGGCTTCTTTGTGGACTTTGATTTTCATGAAAAATGTTACTTTTTTGAAACTTTTGTTAACTTTTTAAAGTTTCGACTTTTTTTGGCGATCTCGACATTTTAAAAAATCCACTTTGCTCGAAATTTTCACTTATTTCAGACAATTTCGACTCCCAAAATTTCGACTTTTTCTCAAAATTTTCACATTATGATTTGGAAAATTTCGACTTTTGAAGATTTCCACTTTATTAAAATTTCGACGTTTTTGTGCACTTGATCTCCATGGAAAATTTTCCTTTTTTGAAAATTTTGTTGATTAAAAACTTTCTTTTTTGCAAATTTTAACTTTTATTGAAAATTTCGAGCTCATCAAAATTTCAGATTTTTTAAAATACTTCGAATTTTTTGGAGATTTTTTAAAATTTTTGACTTATTTTTGAAAATACTGACTTTTTTCAAAGTTCTCCTTATTGAAAATTTATATATTTTTTTTAAATTTTGACTCGAAATTGCGACTTTTTTGTAAATCTGACTTTTTTAAAAACTTCAATTATTTTTGAAAGTTCCGACTGTTAAAAACACTGGGTAACTTACTTGAATGTTTTAAATTTCGTCTTTTTTTTTAAGTTTTATTGACTCTTTTTGAAAAATGTCAATTTTCGATTTTTATTGAAAATTTTGACCTTTTTGAACTATTTGAGTTACTTATTTTAAAAATGTCTAATTTAAAAAACTGAGTTGTTTTGAAAATTTCAACTCTTTCAAAATCTCCCCTTTCTTCAAGATTTTGATTATGCATGTGCGAAATTGTCTAAAAATTTTCGACTTTTTTAAAAAATCTATATTTTTTAAATATTCTCCATTGAAAATGTTGACTTTTTTTGAGAATGTCGAATTTTTTTGAATACTTTGACACAAAATTTCTACCTTCCCTCAAAATTTCGACTTTTTCTTCAAAAATTTTACTTGTTTTTTAAATTCGATTATTTTGAAATATTTTTCTTTGAAAACTCTAACTTCTTTTTTCTTTTTTTTACTTCGACTTATGTAAAATTAAATTTTATTTGAAAAATTTGACTTCAAAATTTCGACATTTTTGAAAAGTTAAAAAAAAGTTAAAATTTTGAAATTTTCGATTTTTTTGGGAATTTCAACTTGTTTTGGATCTTTCAAAAATGTCGAAATTTTGAAGTCTATTTCTCGAAGTTTTCACTTTTTTGAGAATTTGAACTTCTTTCGAAACTATATACTTGTTTTCAAAATTTCGATTTTTTTAACCTTCGATATTTTTTAAAAGGGTCTAGCCGTACTTCCATAGTGAAATTGCCCACACCGGGAACTTATATCGTGATCTATCTCATTACGTATAGGATCGCATTAGTAGTTACTATATGTGAATTTTCCCCCTCCATCTTCGGTTACTAAGGAGATAATAAAAAAAACCTTTCTCAGGCACCTTTTTTTCTAAGCAACATATTTATTAAACTATTAAAGGTAGCCAAGCAAAACAAACTAATGGTGATCAAACACTGTAGGGTTTATTTTATAAATATTTTTTGGGGAGCTAGCCCCCTACAAGTATTAATAAAATACAAATAAAAATGTTCAGTATTAATTTCTGTAGGGTTTCTTTAGGTGACCACTCTACAAAAAATATGAAAAATGTGTCCATATGTCTTCTAACAGCGTACCAAGTTTCGTTTAAATCCAAGTGGTGCAACATGTCAAAAAAATTAAATATGTCTGCCCGTAACCTCTGCGCCTGCTGCCTTGTATATTTGAAATAAATATAATTGTTATCCTACTTTAAAAACGTTTCTATATTAAAAGAAATACTTTTTGCAGATTACTTGAGGAATAAAAGTTCATATTAATTTAAGCACTAATATTTTTTATTTCCAAGTTACAGGCTGTTTCATTATAGAGGTAAATAAAATTAGTTTTATTTATATTTCGGAAACCCTTTGACTTAGCTTTATGGAATTTCGTACACGGTATCAGTACTTTAAAGGCTAACTTCTTCATTTATTTAGTTTTTTAACGCCAGGAGCTTATGTTAGGATATTGACTTTAAAGTTTTATATGAGAAAAGGGATACGCCACTGTTTTTTAAGGTTTTGAAAAAATGAAAGTTTAAAAGTGGTCACCAAATACCAAAAAATCTATAACTGAACGCAGGAGATTTTTGCAAACTTATAAAAATCATACAGGGGGTGACTTAACAAAAACATAAAACAATCCAATAAAGTTTGTGATTTTGTTTTGCGATAAAATGAGAAAATAGTTAGATTATTTTTGGCAGGGAACCATACTTTGCAGTATATTTTACAGTTTTAAATACAACTCCCTTGCTAGAATTCAAGTTGGACATCAAACTTGTTTTTTTTTTGTCTTTGCAGCCATAAGTTACTTTTTGAATTTTATTAATTTTATTTGACGATATATTAGGAAGTATACCCAGTAGCATGTAAACTTCCATTATCATTTTCTTTAAAACAAAGCAGTTATTTAGACATATAAAAAACAATTCTCCTTAGTAGTTTATGATAAAAGAAATTATTTCATTTGCAAGTATTGTATTTAAATCTGTTGAATTGTAGAAGTCCTCTTTTAAAATTATTTTATAAAAATAATGTATGTTTTTCTATAAAAGCTTGGTAAGTTTAACCGACCGATAAATAAATAATGATGACGATAGGTGGCAAAATTGTTCTGAAATTAGTAACAAATTTCCGATATAAAGGATACAAGAGCTGCCACTAATAAAATACGGAACTAAATGTAATATGATCTACCCTTTACAGTAACATGTCATCGTCTCTACATCGTCATTTTGAATGAGATATTCAGTAATTCATTTTGTATTAGCCACAGATCGCGTCTCTCGGAATTTTGCTACTAATTTTAGAACAATTTTTATTGGAGTGTTATTTGTCGAAAAGATGAGATATTTATTAGTTATTCTTATAAAACAATGTTATCACAGGTACCCTTCCCGCAATCGAATAAACCATTTTAATGAGAGATAACATGTCAGAGGAAATTCATTTTCTTGTCACAATCGTAGAGATCCATGTTCTATCATCAGAATCTTTTTTTATTCCTATATAGAACAAAATAAATAAATAAACTAGAATAAAAGGTAAATATTTTACTGAATCTGAATGACAAGCACACTGCCTTATATCTTAAAAAATTAATCAAATTAAAAATAGTTAAAGTATAAAATGGGTTTTCCAACGATATGCAACATGGGCCCCTTTCCATTAAAATTGTTGAAAGAGATGCAAGCCCTTTAGGAAGTTGTCGTTAAAACGACTAAACTTGTCTTGATTCAAACAAAATGAACCTATTTTTGCATTTTTTTCAAGAATAAAAAAAATCCTGCCATGTATTGGCTCTGTTAAGTTTTTATTGCTTCATCTCGTACATAAATTACTATAAATTTGCAAAGGTATTTTCCTGCTTTCAGTTATATACTTTTTGTTACTACATAACAATTCTCAAACTTTCATCTTTTTAAGACTTTAACATACAGTGACAAGGCCTTTTTCTTATATAAAAATTTAATATTAATGTTCTAACGTACGCCCCTGGCGTTTAAAAAGAGGCGAATAAATGCAAAAGTTTCCCTTTAGTATACTGATATTATGTATCAAATTTTATGACGCTAAGTCAAAGGGTTTTAGAAATATAAATAAAAATAATTTTATTTTCCTCTATAATGAAACAGCCTGTAACTTGGAAATAAAAAAGATTAGAACTTGGATTCGTATAAACTTTTATTCCTTAAGTAATGCACAAAGTTATATTACTTAATATGGAAACGCATTTGAGGTAGGAAAATAATAATAGTTACATTTACTTCATATCAGCAGGCTTAGAGATTATATACAGACATATAATTTTTTTTTTGACATGTTGCACCAACTGGATTTTAATGAAACTTGGTATGCTGTTAGGCGACATATGAATATATTTTGTGTATTTTTTGTAAGTAATCACTCTAAAAGACATCATAGAAATTAATAATGAAAATTTTTATTTGTGTTTTATTGATATTTGTAGGGAGGCTAGCCCCCCCTGAAAAAAATTATAAAATAGATCCTGCAGTGTACTATCACAATCAGTTTGTTTTCCTTCGCTAACTTCAATAGTTTAGCAGATAGATCGCTTAGAAAAAAAAGGTACCTGAGGAAGGTTTTTTTTAATTATATCCATGGTAACCGATGATAAAGGGGGGAAATCCACCTATATTAATTTTTAATGACATTCCGTACGTAGCGACATAGATTACGATATAGGTTCCCGGTGGGGGCAACTTCGCTATGGAGGTACGGCTAGACACTTTCGAAATTTCAAAACTTTTTCTGACAACTTCGAATTTTTGTATTATCGAATTTTTAAAAAATTCGCCTCGTTTTGAAACTTTCGATCCTTTTTTTTTTGAACAATCTGAATTTGAATTAAAAATTTTTAAAATTTTGAAAAAACGCATAAAATGAATTCAAGAAAGTTTTGACTTTTTTTTAAATTTCAAATTTTTGGCACAAAACGTTGTCCTTTTCTGACAATTTCGACTTTTTTTGAAAACTTTGACCTGCCTGAACTTTTGTCTTAAAATTTTGAGTTTAGAAATGAAATTTAAAATTCAAAAAGATTTCCAAGATCCAAATTTTTTCCAGTATTTCTACATTTTTCTTCAAATAAAACTTTAAGGAAAATTATAAATTTGCTATTCTACGAATCCTGAATTTTTTTGAAATTTTAATTTTTTCCCCTTCATTCCAAGATAGCACTTTCATTTTCTTCTTTATTGCTAAAATTTCGAATGTAAACGTTGTTTTGTATAAAATACGATTTTTTTAATTTCCGTTTTTTCTCAAATTTTCGAAATTAAGCTACAAGTAGAAAAACTACAATTTCCGCATTTTTTGGGTTACCAGTGAGTGGAACTGAATTTGACAAAACCTCGTCGTGCTTAATTATTTTTGACGACTAAAAAAAGGGAGTCATCTACTTTTATGGAAGCCCCTGTGCTACAATACTTGTTGCATATCCTTAAATCCGTCCCTGCCTAAATCCTTAAGTTTTTCAATAGAGAATTATTTATCTACTTCGTTTTTTTCTCGTAAAATAAAATTTTGAAATAATCATATGGCAACTTGTAAAAAGGAAAAAGAATTCTAGTAAAATTTTATCACAAAAAAATGACTTAAAATTATTGTTTACCTAAGTAAATACGTTCCAAAATGCATCCTTTTAAAAGATCCAATCTCGTAGCCCACAACTCGCCACTACATAACTGTTAATATTCAAAAAACAACACATTACATCATGTACAAGAAAAAAACAATTCGCGCGTGCATCAAATCTTAAGCGAGTCCACCTTTACCGGAAACTAAACAATAGCGAAAATGTCATCAACAATAAAACGTCGCGATATGCAAATTTCATCTATAGCACCATCGCTAGACTTGGAAGGCGGCAAAGCACATCGAATCATTCAATGAAGGTTGAAATGTCCTTTTTCGCGTAAAAGCGCGTGCTTAACTCGCCCAAGTTTATTGTCCACCGTTCAAGCTCTACGAAGAGCGGGAAGCGACTAACAACGTGCGGTGAGCTTATAGATATAGACCGCGGTACTTATTATTTTATTTGTCCGATAGAGATTTCGACATGTTACTGTGATCCATGGGATTTGTTTCCTATCTTTTGTTCAGGATTATCCTTCAATGCTTTTCTGATCTATTTATTACAGGGGCCCGCACCTGTAGCTTTGGAGACATTTTCTTGAAGTGGAAATCAAGGTAAAACAAAAGGGCTTAGGGCCCTATCTGGCTTTTAGCCAGAGCTTCGAACGTCTATTTTTTTCGTTCCGGTTGTCGGTTTTCGTTCCGGAAAAAAATTATACCGTTTCCGTTCCAGTTTTCATTCCGGCAAAAATAACGGTTTTTTCTGGATTTCAGTTCAGCTCCGGGTGGCTCATTTTTGATTGTTTAAAAGTTTTTCGAATTAAAAATTGATTTTTTAACATAATTTAGAAAATGTTACGACTTTTTTTAACAACAATATTTTTTTAATTCAATAACAATAATAACACGTAGCTACTCCGACCTTGCCTAAAATTGAAGGAAAATAGATTCTATTTTTCGAGTTTAAAAATTTTAAGTTGAAACGTTGAATTTTGAATTCATTTTGAATTCAAGTTTAAAAAAAACATGAACTTCATAAAAAATTTAAATCGGAAATTCGGGTTTAGAAATTTCAAATTTAAAATTTTAATAAAAATCTTAACTTTTTTACGCAAAAGTTGAAAACTTCTACAATATACAAAATTTGGCAATTAAAATCGAAAATTTGAGAGACCTATCTTTCATAATTTTGGTTTTCTGTCGAAGTTTTTACTTTAACTCGCTTTTTCTAACAAAATTGATTTTTACTTTGACTTTGTTTTTCAACACTGTGAATTAAAATGAGCATATTTAAAAAATGAATGAAAATAAAAAGACCAAATTTAAAAAAAATTGAAAAGTTTTAAATTAAGATTTCGAGGAAACAGTCAAAATTTTGAAAGAGAACTTCAAATTTTTTTAAAAGAAGAGTTTTCACAATTACTACCTTAATTTAGAAATATTGACCTTAAACCCAAATATTCGGTTTTTTCTGTAAATGTTGCTGAAAACTTCAAAATTTGTAAAAAAAATAAAAGCTTTTTTCAGAGTTTTGGTTAATGTATTTACTTTTTATTATTATTTTTTATAATTTTCGGCTTTAAACAAAATTTAGCCTTTCTCTAGCAAGCATAACCCTTTTTCTCGACATATTGACTTTTATTCTTTAATTATAAACATTTTTCTTGAAATTACGATTGACACTCGAGCTATAAGAAATTGACAATTATAAGTTTAAACTTGGAATTTTTGAAAATACATATTTTCAAATATTCGACCTTTAGCACGAAAGCTCAAAATTTCCAAAACTCGAAATTGTGAGATTAATTCCGAAAAATTGTTATTCATATATTTAGTTTGTTGTTCCTCAAAATCTAGAGATTTTCCAAAAATGTTGACTTTTTTTGTAGATATTCTTCTAAGATTTTCACGTAGAATTCAAAATAAAAAATAAAATTTTCGAATTCAAAAAAAAGACTTTTGCATTTGAAATTTAACTTCTGCGAACATTTTTAGCAAAAATTTGAACCTTTTAATATAAATTTAATTTTAAGAGTAAAGGTAAAAAATTTAGTAAAAAATGCAATTTCAATTATTTATAAACTTAAATTTCCAATAGGAAAACTAAAATATCGAAATCAACGACAAATGTTATGAAAAAAAAACGCTTAATTTTAAAGACAAAATTTTAGAAAAAATTTCACCTACATCTAAAAAGTTTGTGAAGAAACTTAACATTTTGAGAATCTCTTTTTGACACAAAAGTTCAAGGAGCAAAGGAGCGAACTTTCGAGTTTAAACCAGAAGTTTCGCAAAAACAATTAGTATTTTAGAAAACACACAATTTTTACTTTTAAATTCTAAACAATCTTAAAAAATGGCAACTTCATGCCTAAAGTCGAAATATTGAGAGAAAAGTTAATGTTTTCAGAATAAAAATTACTATTTTAACGTAAACAAAACCATTGAAAGTTTAAATTAGACATTTTCTAACCATTTCAAGTTTATTCTAAAAATCTTGACCTCAATTTCAAAACCCGGGCCTTGAATTGGAATATAATGTATTTGTTTCCTAAAATTTTGACTTTGAAATTTGAAAATTTCTAGGTTAAATTTAAACTTGCGATATTTCAGCAAAAATTTAGCGAAAAAAGTCATCCGTTAGAATTTTAGAAAGTTTTAGGAAATCAGCAGCAGTAAAAAATCATTAGAATTTAAAGCAATTTTGAAAAAAAATTAGAATAGAGAAAGTTTTAGGAAATCAGCAGGGTAAAAAATTATTAGAATTTAAAGCAATTTTGAGAAAAAATTGGAATACAGAAATAAAAGTGGAATTTGAAGGAAAAAATTGACAAAAAACGAAATTTTCACTAATAACTTCAAAAAATAGATATATTACAGGGTAACGCAATTGAAAGTGTCAACTAACTTCAAACTGCTATATCTACTAAACTGTTGATGTTAAATGTCTCAAAATTTACGTGATAATATTTCATTATATTGTCTACAAGTGCACAGAATGCCTTTCGAGTTCTATTTGAAGAGAAAAAGAGTTAATTCCTGGAGTTTAAACCGAGCAGTGCTTTTCCTTTATATTTGGTAGAAAATCGTAAAAGACGCTGGTTACAGACCTCCAGCATTTGAATGTAAATAAATTTCTTATGCATAGGGCCATAAAAAATACAATGACATTGCAAAACGTTATGGTGGTGGTCGAAAAAGGACAGCAACATCTTCAGAGATGTTCGAAAAGTTATGGCAAAAAATTGACTGCTAATCTGAAAATTTCTTTGGATTATCTAAAAATATACCAGTGCGAAGCGCGCAACGAATATTCGAAAATAAAGCACTTCACGTTCCGGAAAATACCCAATCTTACACTGAAACAAAAAAATTTTACAGCGAAACGAGCCAAGGAGTTGCTTCGTTTGGCAGCAAATGGTGATTACCGAAATTTGTTTCCTCTGGAAAGGCCCCATTCCTAATTGAGTAAAATATTAGAAAACAAAACCAAGTTAACTTGCCAAAAAAGAGTTTTTTTTGAAAATTTACTCCTCCGAATGGTCACTAGAAAGCAGAGGGTGGTGATAGTTTGAACCACCGTAACCGGCGATGGTCGCTCTTCCTTCGTATTTTGGACCGCGGGGTCAAAAATAAACGCGGGCATGTACCGTAAGTCTGTTCTAGAGGTAGCATAGAAGCCTTGAGCAAACAAACATTTCGGGTGCAGACGTTGAACATTTTAGGAAGACTCGATATAGCCTCATAAAAGGAGTTTCAAACAAGAATGGCTTAAAAAACAACTTTCCACAGTGTCACTTCTTCTACACGGTAGCAGGCAAATTCTCCAGATGCAAATTGGATGGACTTCTCTATTTGGAGTATTCTAAAGAGCAGGGTTGGCACTAAAAATTATCAAAGTGTGGATCATTTCAAGCAAACCCTTCGTATCAAAATGCCACAAAGCCACATCAGGCGAGGATCCAGAAAAGTTTTTTTGGGGGAGGGCACTTCCATTTCCACCCCACCCCTTTTACATGCTTGAGTAGCGCCGTAAGCAAAAATTTCAAGAAATTTCAAGGTCATATAAGATTTTCGATTCAAAATTGAATTAAATGAAAAAATTAATTTTTATAGAAAACCAAAATCAAAATGCAACCACCATATTGCATAAATAAACTTTTGATTTCAAACTGAAAATTGTCAAGTATGTACCATATAACTCAAATAAAACTACAAAATTACGCAACTAAAAGGTTAACATAATAGAACAAAAACCATAAAATTAAATATTGTTTTTCGTTAAATTGCATGTTTATAATCAAAATCTTGGCAAAAAAGTAAAACCTGAATTTGTGTGCTTGAATTATTTGGAATTAGGAAATTATGAAATAAATAGTAGTAAACTAAATTTAAAAAATGGACAAAATTTCGAAAAAGGAACTCTTAATTTGTAGCAGAAAAACAGTAAAGAATTTGAAATTTCGAGATCTATGTTAAAATTTCGAATTTAAAACCGAAATAGTACAAAAGAAATAAAAACTTGGCTGTGCCAATTTTAAGAAAATTATATAGTTTAAAAAATTTATAATTCACGAAAATAAATCTTTCTTTAAATTAAAAAAAAAATTCATAACATACCCATTCATTTCCGTATTTTTTCAAAGCTTCTCTTCTCTTTCATTTCCTTATAAAATTTTGCTAGTCAGATATTTTTTTATCTTAGTCAAACATTGTGAAAAAACAAATAAAACCAATAATACACACACAAAACTAAACGTAAATGTTTTTTTTTATTTTAAAACTATATCCTGCATAGAGTATATGAATAGGGAAGGAAAACTAAAAGACTGACAGAAAAATCAATGTGAAATTTGAGATGCTTTGTTTTGGTTTTGGCTGTTTGCTAAATTCTGTGAACTCTTGTAATATATATATAAGCGATAATTACGAAGCCTAGCATCGCCACAAAATAAGTTATTTATTTTGTGGCGTCACAGCATCAGATTACATTTCTAAATAAGAAAATCACTGGATACAAGGCACAAAGCCCATAAAATCATTATTTATAAGAAGAATTTCTGCGAGGTGATAATCTATTTATTAACAGCCTCGGTTCTGTTATGGAGTTTAAAGTAGACCTCAAAAAATGTATGTAACGAAACCCAGGAAGTAAAAAATTAGTCATTTTAAATTACATTTTATCAATGTTCGAATATCATCATGAATGGCATTCTTTAGACTTTTTTTTAATTTCAATTATTAGACCCCTGTATATATCGTAGAGTTTGCACTTGCACATACATACAAAGGCAACGGGCTTAAATTAATTATAAATCGATTTAAGAATTACGTTTTTTTATACTCCAAGGTTTTCGGCGTCAAAATCCCCCGTGGAATAAAAAATAATAATAATAAAAAATAAAAATAAGAGTGTAAACTTGTAACTTTGAGAAAAGTATCAAAATTTCTTGCAAATTCATAAAATTCATTTAGAAATGGGTTGAAGCTCGAAATATTGACATTAAAATTTTCAAAAGAAAAACAAAAATACAATTTTCCTAAAAATTGACGTTTCGTATTTAAAATTACAATTTTAAGGAAAAAGTTGAAATTGGAATTAAAAAAACTAAAAGAAAGTTAATTTCTAAACTGTCACTATTAATTGTGTTGTAGAAGAGATCAGCTCAAACAAATTTTTTTCAGGAGTTATGGGTGCTCTTTTGGGGAACGTAGTCAAACCAGAGTGTTTTAGTTAATCAGCACTTTAGGAAAACATATATTTTAATTTGTTCAATTACCTGTTTCTTTTCTCTATTTTGATGATTTACTTTGCCTTACGATCCGGGCTCTAACCTCTAGTAATTGATGTAATCGTTTAGATATCGATAAACATTTAATGATAAATGTACTTTTTAAGAAGCAGTTCATAAATGTCTTGCTGAAAACTTCATAAAAGATAAACCATTATAAAAATGTAAGCCTACAAAGCTTAACTAAGTTATACAAATAAATTAAATAATAAGTAGATATTTTTTAACACTTCATGAAGATCTAAATGTCGTGCAGAACACTCCAGCTGGCTGCAGAAAATAATTTTGCTTGAATTTGCCAAAGTCAATGATTTGAGTAGTAAACATTTAAACGCTTGAAAACATAAATAGTCGCACGTTCGACAACATAAAATCCTGGGCGATATTTACTTTACAATTCGCGAAAATGTACCAAAGAAGGTGCCGCTGTGCCCCAAGAAATCTAATCAGCAAAAGTATTACGAATTATAGCACTGGATGTTATATCTTTGTCAGATTACCTGTTAAAATATATGGATGAGATATCAATTTAGCATAAGAATATTTTTACAACTTTTTATTTTTTATTTTTTTCTTATTTTTCAATTATTTATATTAAACTTCTTGAGCATCTCGGAGGGGCACTTGCCCCTGGTGCCCCTCCTCTAGATTCGCCACTGAGCCACATTCGGGTAGCGTACGATTCGTTTTTCAACGGTCTGAAGGCTGTAGTAAGCATTAAGGGCGACCATATCAAAAATTGGTGATGCATTATAAAAACTGCACTACTTGTGAACATTTTTTACCATGGTTCAATAAAACTCATGAAAAAATCCAAAAATAATTCAGCATTTTAATTATTTGACAGTTCAATTGCGCCACCCTGTAGATTATGAAAGGAAAATCCAAGTTTAAGGAAAAAAGTCCAAATTTCCAGAAAAACTCGAAGTTACAAAAAAAATTCCAAGGAAAGCCATGTTTCCCTAGCTTCAATGAAAGACACGCTACTGCTTTATTCCAAAGTTACGAGAGAGCATATTTTTTATTTTAAACTCGAAATTTTAGGAGAATAATAGAAATATTTCTAGTAACTTTGACATAAAAGTCCAAATGTCAAGAAAAACCTGGAGAGTTTGAAAATATATTCATGTTAAAACTAAAAATTTTAATTTGAGTTGATATTTGGAAAATAAAATCAATATTTTTTAGAAAGTGTGGAAATTGTAACTGTATAATCTAATTTTTAGACAACAATGGGAGATTGAAAGTAAACTCATAATTTTTAGATGAACGTTGCACGGATCTATCTAAAATTTTAAAAAAGAAATTGAAATTTCCAAAAAAAAATCTCGAACTTAAGGGTAGGTAAAGTAAAAACTATTTTAAGGATATAAATTCAACGAAACCGATATTTTTTTTCGGTCCCATTCCGGTGTTCGTTCCGATGAAAATAACGGTTTTATTAGTTTCCGATTTTCGATTAGGTCCGATTCGAAGTCCTGCTTTTGGCATCCGTGCCTGCTGAAAGGAGTTAAATGCCGCAGCAAGAGTGGCCTTAAAAATATGGGCGCCCAGGGCGAAATATTTTTTAGAGCCCATTTTTACTTATTATTCATAATTAGCATACAGCATTAGCATAATTAGCGGAGTATTCTCCATGGGAAGCACAGCTTCCCTTATAGAATGAAAAATTACATATTATTAACTTTTTTATTAATGTAAAAGATTTCTCAATATTTTTTCGAATTTCCAGTTTTTGCGACTATGAGTTTCGAGAAAAATTTTACAAAACAAGTAGATTATTCAAGTTTAAAGTAAAATTTTGCAATTAAAACGGAAATGTTTTTTATACCTGTTTGACTTTTTTGGAAATAGTAACTACTTTCTATTTTTCCGAATTTAAACTTGAAATTCTTATTTATCTCTAGTTTTAATTCAAAACAAACAATTTTTACAACAAATCTAAATTTTGAGTTAAAGCTTAAAGGCAAATATTCATTATATCATTTATCATCTCCAGTTTAAACTAGAAAATTTGAGAATTTCAAATTTTTCTGGAAATTTTTAGGCTCATATTTCTTTTTTCATAAATTCTCAGTTTTTCTTGAAATTTTTTAAATTCGAAAATTTGAAGAGTCTAAACAGTAAAAAGAAACTGCAAAATTCTAGTAAGAAGATCGTAATTTCGAAAAATGTTTAATTAAAAATAATTCTTAACGTTTCGAGTTTAACCTCGAAATGTTAATTTTTTTTCGAATTTTCGACTTCAACTTCGAAGCTAGATATTTTATGCTCCAAGCGAAATTTGGAGTTTTAAAGTTGCAACCTCGAAATAAAATTCAAATATTCGAAGTTAGGTCAAAATAGAAACTATATTTCTAGATTTTTTTTAAGTTTAATTCACTCGCAAAGGATAACCCCATTATGCCTTCAAAGCAATGCGAGTAGTATGCGGAAACAAGAATAGATAGCGATGAACTGCCACCAAGGATACGTTGTAATTTTTGGGGAAAATTACTTTAGATAACGAATTCCATAGCTTGTGAAATGTCTATAGAAAAAAGTCTCCGTAGACAGAAGTCCTCACTGTGGCAAGCTGAACCGCACAGGAATTTGCTGTTTTCGACTGTCTAGTACGCCTCAAGAATCTTGCCCTTGGGGGATCAATCCTATTAGTTCCTGCGAGCATCTTCCATGATAATACTTGTAGAAAAGAGACAAGTCACCAACCATACACCTGTGCTCTAGTGTTTCGAGAAAATCGGTCAGACTTTCGTCATCAATTAGGTGAATAGCTCTTCTTTGAATTGAATCCAAGAGAACTAAAGTGTGTTTTGGGGCTGAACTCCAAACATGAGAACAGTATTCTAGTGTTGGCCTAACTTGAGCTTTTTTTATAGTGTTAATAGCTGATGAGATGTGAAGTACTTTTTAACTCTAAACAGAAAGCCTAGCTTTTGAGAGGCGGATTAGGCAATGGCGCGCCTATGATCATTCCAACAGAAGTTAAGGCTCGCATTCTCTCCTAGGATAGGCAGATTAGATCCCATCGGGAGGATTTTACCGTCCATTAGTATGTTTGTTGCATTGATGTTTTCTTAGAGAAAACCGTGGCCTGAGTTTTTGAAGCGTTGAAATCGACCAAATTTTTCTTACCACATTTCAGAATGATTTGGAGATCCCGATTAATCATCTGTATCTGCTGTTCCCTTAGTCAATCTGAAGCAGCGACGGATAATGATTTGTTGGAGAAAAAAGATGACACCAGGCTATTATCATCTGAGTAACTGTATATCGGATTGGAAGTTGAAGCTAAGAGATCGTTTATGTGTAACAGAAGCAGAGTAGGAGACAGGACAGACTTCTGAGGCACCCCTGCATTAACTGCAAATGTCTTGGATGAGATGCCTGAAAAGATCTGTCAGCGAGAAAATTGGATATCAAATGACAAAGTCCAGGAGGAAGACCATAAGATGTTAATTTGGTGAGAACAGATCGGTGCCAGACTCTGTCGAAGTTCTTTGAGATATCCAATGCCACAATCCTAGCCTCACCATGTTTTTGCATAGCTGAGTTACAAAACTATGAGTAACATATATTAGTAGATCGCCAGTCGAGGGTAGTTGACGGAAACCATATTACCTATCCGAGATGATTCTATTCTCCTCCAGATATTTTAGAACCTCGATGTTGATAACCTTTTCCATCACTTTAGATATAACGGGCAACAAAGATATAGGGCGGTAGTTGTTAGCCATATTTCTGTTTCCCTTTTTAGAGACAGGCAGCAGCCCAGCAGATTTCCAGATGTTAGGGAATACACCTTTGTTGTAAGAGAGTGTGAATAATTTGCTTAGGGCCGGAGTCAACTCCGGAGCGCTCTTGTTAAGAACAATAACGGCGATACCATCAAGGCGGGGTTTCGAGCTTGAGGAGAATCTTCCTGATTGTGCGTTGTCTGAAAACTTCAGGTATCGAAGTGTCAACCTTAGGAAAAATAGGAGGTTCTGCGTTTCGAGAATCAAGATTGGAATTTTCTGCAAAATTTGTCTTTTATTTTGATTTTTTTTACTTTGAATTTGCAAGCAGCTTCTAATTAGAGAAACGCAAAGACATCTCAAATTTTCTTCTCGAAATTCAGTTCAATTTTCAAATTTCGACCTTAATCTAGTATATTTCAAGACATTTTTATAGAAGTTCCGGACTTTTTTTGACTTCACTCTATATTTAAATAAAATTACTTTAAGGTAAAATTTTGATTTTAATTTCAAATTTAGGAACACTTTTTGTAATTCCAAATTTTCTTCGCTTTTTTTGCTGTAATTTAAACTTTAATCATAAATTTTTGACTGCTGGTTTAACCGCCGACGATGCTGAAAAGCGAAATTGGTCGTAGCAAATATTTATAGAAACATTGTGAAATTTTTATATCTCCTGTTATATTTACGGCTAATGAGTTTATTAGTTATGAAAAAAATGTTTGGTAATGTTGAAATTTTGACTTTTTTGCAAATATTTTCATTTTGAAGCTCGAAGCTGGAACATTTGACACTTGAAATTTAAATTTTTATGGATTTTTATCCCAAAATGTCTACTTTTTTTAAATAATATTTGAACGTTCTGCTTTTTTACCAAATTATTAGTATAAAATCGAAATGTTAAAAAATAGATTTTAAAATTAAATTTAAAAGTTTGATTTCCTGTCAAATTGCCTGCTTTAAAATGTAGAATTATGGACTTTAAAAGCCAAATTTCCTGAATTTCAAAACTTCGAATGAAAGTCGAAATTTCGAATTTAATTACAAAATATTGATTCCTGAAATTTTGACTTTGCTCTGAAAAGTGATATGAATTTCGTCAGTTCATCACGAACGTCGAAATTAAAAAGAAGTAGAAATTCCTATTTGAAATTTGAAATTCTGAAAAAAATCGAAATTTCTTAACAAAAACATTATTTTTTAAATTTCGAAATTTTTCGAAATTTATACTTTTTCTTCTCGAACCTTCGATTTGAACCTCTAAATTACAAACTCATTTCTTTAGCTGAAATTTAGATTTTAATTACGAAATTTCGATTTTAAAGTTTAAAATCGAAAAAATAAGTCGAGATTTTAAAATAAAAATCTAAATTAAAAAAAAATAGTAAAAATTAAGTTTTATTTTAATTACTAGCCGCGTATCCAGTGAGATTACATTTCAGGAACCATTAGATTTTTCTCAAACCTTAAGGAGTTAATTTTTAAGTAACTTGCTCTGCGCATACCCTCTTTTCACCTCGCGTGTTTTGAACCTTTTTCTTTCTCAGCCGACTTTTCTATTTTGATACATCAAAACCCTTTAATCTGTCAAATTCGGATTAAAACGATGTCATGTATTATCAACGTTGTTCGTTCTGTAGCAGAATGAAGACTCTCAGTTTTCCAGTTTTACATCCGCATGGCCATACAGATAAAAATGCGATAAGCAAAATAAACACCGCCGCGCCATGGCGAGAATATGTCATACAGTCAAAGTGATGAGTTAACGCAATATACTTTCAGCATGTGGTTAACGCGGCCACTTTAAATCCAGTGGTGTGTATTATTAATTTCCTACCTTTTTTAGGGTTTCAGTGCCGATTTTTAGACACTTTGAAGTTGAATTTTGAAAAATCCTTTCTTAGTGCTCACCAACGTTATACGTATCCTTCCTGAGCAAAATTTCCTTATTGTAGAACCAGTCTATCTGTCAGTCAGTGTTCGAGTTTTATTAAATAGATTCATAAACGTAAAATATTCCGTTTTTAGAATTAAATCCGAAATGACAAGTAAAAGCAAACATTTCGTTAAAAAAAACTCAAAATTTATGAAAAAAGTCTTTGGAATTTCATGTTTAAGTGTCAAAATTTCAATTTCATGTTTAAGTGTCGAAATTTCAATAGTATTAAAAATTTCGAGTTTAATCTGGGGATTTTGAGAAACTGGGAAATTCGAAGGTTCCAGTTTGAATTTAAAATTTCGAGAAAAAAGCCGAAATTTTGACACTTCAATCGAATTTGAAAAAAGAAGAAATTTGTGAATAATGACAAGTCGTCTTTTCAGAGCAACTCCGAAAGTCAAAATTTCTAAAAATTTCGAAAATTTCACAAAAATAGAAATTTTGAAAATAATTCTACACATAAAAGTCCAATTTACTGAATAAAAATTAAAACTTCGATAAAAAGTCGAAATTTTCAAAAACAAAGTAAAAACGCTTGAACAAAGGTAGAAATTTAAAGAAAACGTGAATAGTTTGAAAAATGATAGAGGTTTAAAAAAAACAATGTTCGACATAATCAAATTTATTAAAAAACAAAAATTTTGAAAAAAGTCGAAATTTTGAGAAAAGCTAAATTTTCAAAAATAAATGTTCAAGAAAGGGGAAATTGTGAAAGGGCTAAAATTTATAGAGTAGGTTAAAACTGGAAAAAATGGAAAATACGAAATTTGAGACTTGCAAAATATGAAGTCGAGATTTACAATCTCTGTCTTAAAACTGAAACCTTTGAAGTATCATTTACAAATTCAAATTAACATATCTGAAAATAATCATCGCGGAATATGGAAAAAGAATCTAGACCTTTAATTTTTAATTTGCAACTTGAAATTAAAAGCGAACTTTTGAAGTTAATTTGAAAATTTTAGAAATTACACTTTTAAGATTAATTAGATAATAATCGATATTTCGAAATTAAAATGAAAATGTTGGAATAAACGTCGAAATTTCAAATTTACGCCAAGAATTTTGAAAAAGTATAAAAAAGAAAATATCCAGTAATGAATTTAGTTCTATTTTTTTTACCATTGATGTCCCTTTGATGACTTCATATTTAAGATAAGAAAACTCCGATAAAAACAAACATATTTATTTTGGCTCTATGGTACAATTAATGCTAAAACTTAAATAATTCTGTCCTTACAAATGCCAACTAACAAATTATTTTTATTGGTACATGTCTCAGGTTGCAATTTACCCAAATGTACATCATAACCTTGAGATTCTGCATACAATTTTCGATCGTAATCAACAATATTCATGCATAAGTAACCCTGTTTTGTTTTCAAATTGTCAGCATCATGCGTTTGGTCGGCTGCATGAGCCAAATTAAAATAGTCTTTTCCGCCAATAAAGCTCCCAAATACCGGACTTCTAGGATAAGTCAGTACATGACAATCTTTTATACCACCATAGCAGCAAGGACAACAAACGAAATGAGCTTTATTCTCAATGCAGCTCTTCATAACTAAGTCAGTGGCAACACCACATGCATGTAGGGAAACCCCAATATCGTACTGTGCCGAGAAATAGTCCAAATTACATTGCAAACAGGCAACATTTTTCAACTGAAGTTTATGTATGGTACTGATGGCTCTAGCTAAGGAATGTTCTTTGTTTTCGACCAAGATTATTTGACACTGGGGGAGTAAAAAGGCCAAAAGTAAACCCAAATGACCGCTTCCACTGCAGAAATCAACAATTGTGTATTTATCTCCAGCTGCTAACTTAACAACGGATTTGGCCAAATTTTCCAGCTGCTCACATTTCCTTTTGGCCCTACTTTGGGGCAGCGAACCCCCAGTTGGGTTTATTTCCAGTGGGATACTATCCCAACTAAACTTGAGATGAAAACCAAACGGCTTGTGATCATTCCTGATTTCCAATTTTGCATTATGCACAATATTCAGTGAATTAACTATATCACACTGTTTGGTAAAAATTCGCTTCTGTGGCTTATATCTAGTCGAGTCAGACTTATATAAACTGTATTTAACAATAGTTGGTTCCACCAGTTCAATATTTTGAGTATAAGAAAGAGGAATACTAGCCAAAACTCTGACCAAATCCAAAGATGTCATTCTATGGTACCATTGAGAACATAATGGAAATCTGGTTTTAAAATCAGCAATATTTTCGTACAACTTGAAAATTACATCAACACAAGGATAGAGCAGCACATCAGCTAGTGTAATAAATGGCCCTTCGGCGAAGTTATGCGCCAAATTCAAGTGATTTTTAGGCGTTTCAGGGCCAACAACTTTTTGAGATTGCTCACTAGCCACCTTATAAATATTGTGTATCTTCACCGGCTGAGCTAAATGATATTCAAATAGAACTAAACTCTCAGGAATTTTTAATATTTCGTTGCAAGATAGTAAATGCTTAACTGATGAAATCATGTCAACTTCGCAAAATTTAGTCCAAATGGATGTTTCACTGCATGCCACCAAGCAAGACTCCCGAAACCCAAGCAAATGCTGAAAACTAGCATTTTTGCTGCTCTTGACGATTTGACGCGCCACCGACGCGAGACCTGCCACCAATAGTTGTCCCACCCGCACCACGGGCCACCTACAGTAATTTATAAAATCATTTGAGCTGAAATCATTATACTTTGGGAGCGCCGATGCTGGTATGCTTATCTCAGCTTTATTTGACATGAATCTAATACTCAATGAAATCTCATCAGTTTTAATAAAATCATACAAATGCAGTATGACTAGAGATTCCAAGGAAAGAGAAATAGATTCACCATTTTTACACACCTCTAGATAGACAACAGTTTCAGTCATTTTCGCTGTACAATTACACGCAGTTAGCTAATTGCCGCTGCACTCTTTGCAGCATTCGCTTATTTAATACTTTTTTCCTTGAAATAACGCACAATGCTGATACTAATGAAGCAACGAACATAAATCCTTCAAATCGCCAAAATTGCCTTTCGTCTAAATAGGCGGTCTTATCGCAGCTCCTCACAACGGTTTCCCCGTTCGGACACTTCAACACCTCTATGTAATGAGTATGAATGCAAACCCCAATACTCCCACTAGTGATTTGAAAGGCTGCAACAAAATGCTGTGAAAGCGGCAAAAACACATCACTAATCTACCTGAGCAAGGTTCGCAATCTTTAATAACTGTATATTTCTCCTTTTCTCCGCAAGTAGAGTTTTGCTCAACAACGAATTGTCGTTTTTTCGATTGCGTCTTTGTATCCGTCCAGTGAGATTCCACTATGAGAACCAAGATTGTCAAACTGAAAATACTCAACTGACTAGGGTTGTTAGAAATGGGTGAGAATATTGCTTACAACGCCAGAAATGTTATACCTAGCAGCATGCGCTTCTTGGGGCAAGATTCAATCATAATTCGAGGTAAATTCGTAAAATGAAATTAGATCTATCAAACTGGAGGTTATCTACCTGTCAGTGTCAGAACTGTCAGGTGAGGTTAGGTATGGCAAGAACTACCGATAATAAGATCTACAAGAAATAATTCTATGGTACATGTCAAGCGTCTCCTAAATAAGTATTCGCGCCAGCCATTTTATTTCCTAATTTATGAAGTGTAGCGTTAAACGTTGATTGAATACATACTGTATTCAATCAACGCGTTAAATAAATATAAATATTAATGCGATAAGCAAAATACTGTGCATAAAAATAAAGGCAACTAATTTTAATATTAGTGTAATTTATTTATAGTCATCTTATGAAAACCAGTCCGAACTTAAGTTCGTGTTAATCATGTAATACGAGCGAACAATGCGAGCAAATATGGACTAGCATTTCAGTAACCGTAGCAATCGCGAACATGATTCATAAACTATTTCGAGGTATGTTGGAATGTGGACTTTTTTGTGAGTAAAGTCCACATTTAAAGTTTAATTTCGAAATTTCTAAAAAACTTATGTAATTAATGTCTGTTTTATACTTTCCTAAGTCAGTTGTTTTATTTGTAATTATTTAGTTTTTATCTTGTCTGTTTCATATTGTAGATTTTTTGAAATGTTGTTTTTTGCTTAAATAAATTACATACTTTCTTATCGGTGCACTGAAGCTCTTATTTTTAACCTAGCAACCTAGTAATATACCGTAAGATAATGATTACCAGCTTATGCACGTGAATTTGGACTTAATAAACTGAAGGTCACACATTTTTATAAGCAATTATATTAATCTCTGAATATGTGGGGAATACTGCATTTATTTATTTTTTCCTACATATTTATGACTCTATTGTAGTATAAAATTAATGTTATTTGACTTTTTGTCAGGAATAACATGTTAAACAGAAATGTATGTAACATATTTTATGCACAATGTATGGTATTTTGTTTTCTACGAAGCATTAGAACGGATATCAGTTAGAAAAAAAAATTAGAAATGTCGCGTTTAAACCTGCAATTGAATTTTTTTCTCGAAATTTGGAATTTGATCTTGAAGTTTAGACTTTTGCTACAGATTTTCTCTTTTTTCTTAAAATTAGAATGTTAAAGTTGAATTTCAAACTTACACTCGAAATTTCAACTTTAAAATATATTTAAGTGATCAACTTTTATGTACATAAATATATTTCGGCTTTAACGATTTGGATTAAATTTTATGTTTATATAAGGCTTCGCTTTTTAAATTTATCGGTATCTTTTCCGAAAAAACATCTAGTAGATCTTTGAGGTACTTGCAGTTTAAAATCGAAATTTCAAGTTTAACATCTAAATTTTGAAATTAGAGCCGAAATTTCGACAATAAACGCGAAATTTTGTGTGCACGAATTTCTGATTAGATTTCCGAAGCAAGAATTCAGATCCGGTACTCCATTGCTGGTCACAAATGCACAATTCCTGAACCTTAATTTTTTATATGAAATGTGTTCATTGCTGTGCCCGAATCTGAAATGCTGATTCGATAACCAGGATTCCGTACATGTGCGGCCAGCCTTAATCGAAATTCAGTTTCGTAACATTTTAAAGCGCTAGCGCCCGGTTTTAACGCTACGCTTTTTAAACTGTCGTGCGAACGAGGGCTTATTCGCAAATCACTCACAGCCTTAATGCCCGAAATTTAGGGATGTCGATCGGAGATCGATTAATCAAAAAATCGATTTTTTCAAGTCTCATAGTCGATTTTTTAGATCGATCTCAAACACAAGATCGATCTAATGAACTATTCAAAAATCCTGAGAATCGAATCGATCTACCTTTCATGCAGGTCACTGTAAATTTAATGACAAAAATTTTGTATTGAAGTGCATTTATATCGTGATGTTATTCTCTACTTCGATCTACTAGCAATAGCTACGTTAATAAGCCAACAGATGGCAGCATTAACATTTCTTTTCATTCTTTACGTCGTTGATCGAATAGGAAAGATAACTGTGACGTCATCTCATAGTTTGTTCCGCTAGACTGGTATTTTCATGGTTTGTGGGTATTCTGTTAGTTGTCAGTGTGTTTGGTCACTGACATTTTATTTCTTCGATTGTTAAATGCACGTATTTATTTTTTCCATTTATTTTAAAATTACACTGAAAATCCACAAAAAACACAAAATCACAAACGTAAACACTAACCTCAATTAGTCAAACCTACAAAGCATAGAATATAATAAATGGGGCCAAATGTCAACCACAAGTTGGACATAATGGTGGCGACATTTTCTTTAAGATTTGCGTTGCCTATAAATTATTACGTATTTCCCTTTTTGAATGCTTTGTCACAACATTTTAACATTTGTAGCACTTAAAATTGATATTATTGATATAGAAGATATGGCACCAATTCATCATTATCATTCAATGTTTCTTTTATTAGAAATGTTTAAAAATTTCACCAACAAGGCGATTAATCGGAAATTGATCTTTCAGCACCCAATTTATTCGGGAATCGATTCTTTTACACACGATTCAAAAATCGATTATTTTAAAAAGGAATCGGCATCGCTACCGAAAATCCGTTGTACTAGGGATGTCGATTCCTTTTTAAAATAATCGATATTTGCATCGATTCGAATGGTGGGTAAAAGAATCGATTCCCAATTAAATTGAGTGCTGAAAGATTGATTTTCGATTAATCGATTTATTGGTGAAATTTTTAAAGATTTCTAATAAAAGTAAAATTAAATGATAATGATGAATTGGCGTCGTATCCCCTATATCAAAAATATCAGCTTTAGCTGATACAAAGGTTAAAATGTTGTGATAAAGCATTCAAAAAGGAAATTACGTGATAATTTATAGGCAACGCTTAAAGCAAATGGCGCCACCAATATATGTCCCAATTGTGGTTAACAGTTGGACCCTTTATTATACTCTATGCTTTATATGTGTTTTGTGTACAACTGTAAGTTGACTAACTGAAGCTAGTGTTTAAGATTATGATTTTGTGTTTTTTGTGGATTTTCAGTGCAATTTTAAAATAAATGGACAAAATAAACATGTTCATTTAACAATCCAAAAAATAAAATGTCAATGATCAAAGACACAGACAACTGACAGACTAACAGTCTAGCGGAACCATATACATGTATGAGCGGAACAAACTATGATGGCGCCACTAGTAGTAATAATTAGCAGTTATCTTCCCTATTCAGTCCACGAGGTACTAAAAGAAAAAAAAATGTGAATGCTGCCATCTATTGGCTTATTAATGTAGCTATTGCTAGCAGATGGAAGTGCAGATCTTTCAATACCACCTAGGCATAACATAATAATGACCTATGTACATTTTTTTTGCCATTAAATTTACACTAACCTGCCCGAAAGGTGAATCGATTCGATTCTTAGGATTTTTAGATCGATTCATTGGATCGATATAGTATTCAGATCGATCTAAAAAATCGACCTCTCTAATTTCGAAATATCGAGATTAAAGTCGAAATTTTTATACTCTGTGGTTAAGTTAGCCAAATGACAGTTACGTCCCACCACTCTCCTTTTATAACAAAATTGACCGTTGCCAGAAGTCTATTTCTTGCACCGTTGGCAGTAGGGTATGTTCAGTAATTTCCATTTTTAATTACCAAAATTTTGTCGGTTTTCTGGAAATTTCGTGAATAAAGTTGAAGTCGAAATTCTGTGACTAAAATGGAAATTTCGAGTTTCAAGTCCAAATTTCGAGTTTAAAGTCAAAATTTCGAGAAAAAAGTCAACATTTCGAGATTGAAGAGAAATTCGAGAAAAATGCGGAAATTTCGAAGTCAAAATTTGGAGAAAAAAGTCGAAATTTCTAGATTGATGTCGAAATTTCTAGTTAACAGTCGAAATTTTGAAAAAAATCAGAATTTCGAGAAAATAATGGAGCTTTCTAAAAATATATATTATTTTTAATCGATGTCCTTTCTGCGCCTTCGAACATTGAGGAGCTTTTAAGCCATTAAATTCTATAGAGATATAAGACTTCTTTTTGATGGTTAAAATTTTAAAGCCAAGAGCATTGAAGATCTTTTTTTTTGTTGTCAGAATTCCTAAGCCACCGAACGTAGGGGGAAAGACAGTGTTCGATAATGTATATACGAAATTTTTTATAGTCGGTATCATAATTTTTTTATATTTCCCAGACAACACTGGTTGGTATGTTCTGTGGTTAAGACCACATCGCAGATGATTCTATGTCCTCAATATTTTTTTAATTTTTAGGATATATCAGATTGTATTGCCTTAACAAATTAACATGTTATATGTTACCTCAGTTCATAGTTGCATTTATCAGAAAATAAAAGGAAATGTCGCAAAATTCTTAATCAGAGTCAATAATGATAGCGTTATCTTTTTGTGCTGTAGTTATTCATAACCAAAACATTGTTATTACGCTAAATATGTTTTCCAATAAGTAAGTATTTCTTATAATATATGATTGATAAAGTTTATATTATATTTATATTTTCACTTTCACCTTTATTTCACTCATCTTGACATGAGCTAATTACATAATTGATATTTTAACCCCTTTTTGATGGAATTGTTCTGTATTCATTAATTAATTGTACCTAACTTAAATATAATATTTTTCATCGTCGGTCGATTATGTCAGTAATTTGTTTGGCCGTTATTATGTTGAAAATAAAAATACTAGAGTCTTCTTTTCAGCATAACTATATAGTTTTTTGACTGAATTGACCCTGAATTGTTCTATTAGTTATAGAGATTATATAGACTCTTGTATGATTACTGGAGTGTTTCTTTGGAAAAATATTTAAATAAATCATTTAAATACTATTAAAATGCTATTAAAGACTGTTGATAAATTTCTGAATAAGATAAATTACTGACGTCGCTAATTGAAATGTCATTTAGTGACATCTGTCACCTGTCAAAGTAATTGGTTAGGTTTTGACAGAATTTAAAAATAAATTTAAATACTTTCCAAAACAAGACTTTTGACATGAAAACTGTTGAAAAAAATGTTTGTCATGACTAGTACATTTGAATCATGCATGTTTTATATAAATAAAAATTACTGCAAACACATCTCATGACAGTTGTCAATGCAAAAGGAAAACCAAATAGGGTAACTGCACCAGTAGCTGGTAACCTATCCGCCCTTTGTCAGACACAACAATTATTCTATTTGTGTCGTAACAAATTTATTTATTTATATATTCTTTTTTCCTGGCATCATTATGTAGCAAAAACATTTTTCTGTAAGAGTAGTGGGCTACATTTGCAGTCAATGGTAAAAAAGTTGGGAAAGATTAAATTACGCGTTCGACTGGACCACTTTTTACCCTTAAATAATATAATCGTGAAAGATCTTATTTAGGGGAAAAGGTTAAATTTTACATTGAAACAAATACTGTAAATAAAGTCTTGAAAATTCAAATATTTTAATTTTCCACAGCACTAAAAATATCTAAATATTAGTTGACCTGTTATTCACTTTTATTAATTTAAGCGTTTTTAAAATAAATTAGGTATATCCTACCCCTGGTACCCTAAATTTTGCCAAATTAAGCATTCGATCTTGATCCAAATCCAGTTCTCTTTTTTTATCTTTTTTATTTGTTGCTATCGCGAACTGATCGACAAATATTGTGAAACATACGTACGCAATCGCAATAGTGGAGGTTAAGCAAACACACACATGTATAAATTAACCTCATTATTTGTTGTTAACTTGCGCCGATAAACGCTCTCATTTACAAACCACCATTCACCGCAACCATATGGCAGATACAATGGAAGTGTGCAAAAAAACAAAGGCGGAACAAACAAGCGAAGTTTGTAAAAAAAACATCAACACCAAAAACGAAACCGTTGATCATTTCTGGTCGCCGCTAAACGAAGGTTTCGGTGTGCCGGACAAAGTCTCAAACTGCAAATGGAGCGTCAACTCGGAAATTCCATCCCCTCACAGAACGGTCGATTGGAGGCGAACGGAGAAAATATTACCTAATATTTTGCACGCTATTGGTAACACCCCTTTGGTGCGACTGAATTCCATTCCGAAAACTGCTAACATTCAGTGCGAGGTGCTAGTGAAATGTGAGTACTTCAACCCGGGGGGCTCAATCAAAGACAGAATCGCGTATCGGATGGTGGAAGACGCTGAAAAAGCTGGAATTCTCAAGTCGGGCTCCACCATAATTGAACCAACTTCGGGCAACACCGGAATCGGTTTGGCGCTAGCAGCCGCCGTTAAGGGCTACAGGTGCATCATTGTCATGTCTGAAAAGATGTCAAGTGAAAAAGTTAATGTGTTGAAGTCTCTTGGTGCGGAAGTGGTGAGAACGCCCGTTTCGGCAGCCTCTGATTCAGCTGAGGGGTTATTTGGTGTTTCCAATAGGTTAAAGAAGGAAATACCAAATTCAGTAATTTTAGACCAGTATAGTAATCCAGGGAATCCGCTAGCGCACTACGACACGACGGCGGAGGAGATACTGGACCAGTGCAATGGAAAATTGGACATGGTAGTGATCGGAACGGGGACCGGTGGATCTGCCACTGGAATTGGGCGAAAAATCAAAGAAAAATCACCAAGTACTGTTGTGGTAGGAGTGGACCCTGAAGGATCAATTTTGGCACTCCCTGACTCTCTAAATAAAACTGATGTTGACTTCTACGAAGTAGAGGGAATTGGTTATGATTTCATACCAACTGTGTTGGACCGCAGCGTCATGGACAAATGGGTCAAAGTTACTGACAAGGAAGCCTTACCAATGGCCAAAAGACTAATCAAAGAGGAAGGGTTTCTAAGTGGTGGAAGTAGCGGCGCTAATGTTGCTGGTGGTCTGAAGGCGTGCGCTGACTTAAAGAAGGGACAGCGAGTGGTTATAATTCTGCCTGACAGTATTAGGAACTATTTAACAAAATTTGTATCTGATCATTGGATGGAAGAACGACATCTGCAGGAACCAGTGAATAATTTGCACCATTGGTGGTGGGATATCAAGCTGGAAAAGATCTCGATGAGATCCTTCAAACCGGTGAAGGCTGATATGTCCTGTCAAGATGTGATATCACTATTAAAAGCTGGTTCCTTTGAGGTAGCACCAGTATTAACAGATAAAGGGGAATTAGATGGGGTTGTAACTCTGAAAAATATTTTGCTTGGAGTAACAAGTGGGAAGATTAAAACTAGTGGAAAGATTGTTGATGTAATTGAACGAATTTTCCCAAAGGCAACAAATTCCACATGCTTGGGGGTTGTATCAAGAATCTTGGAGAAACAGTCATATTTGGTCATCGTGGATGAGAGCAAAAATAAAGCTACTGGTATTGTAAATGCCACTGATTTTCTTGATTTTATCTCAAAACAAACTTCCTAATTTTAAGAATACTCAATTGTCATTATTTTATAATAAATTTATTTAATTTTTTTACCAGTTTTATTTTAAACAGTTCAAATTTTTTGTCACTGGATAAATATTCTAAAAAACTTTTATCCTGAGATTGTATTTGATCCGTTAACAAAAATTATATGATCAATTTATTTTCAAAGTTTATTCATTTTAATTTTTGAATTTTCAGAAAACAGGCTTGAAAAGTCTTCAATAAAATTTATGAAAATTGTGAGGAAAAAGTTAATATTTTCACATTAAAATTGAAATTTAAAAAAAACTGTTACAATTTCCAATGAAAACTACTAAAATTTTAAGTTTAAGACTCGATACAGTGATAAAAAGATCAAAATTTTGAAATAAAATAAAAGGATTTAGAAGTGGATGAAACTTTCAGTTTAAAATCAAACTTTCAGTTCAAAATTATTAAAAAAGATTTTAAATTGAATTAAATAAAAATAGTAGAAATTTTGAAATAAAGTCTAAATTTCAGCAAATCAGACTTTTAGAAAAAAATTGCAAATCCGGAATTTTGAGAAGAAATGATTCCAAAAGACATCATTTAAACAAAAAATTAACTTGAAATTTCAAACTTGCAATTTTAATTTTAGAAAGAAGAGATCTGAAAGTTTAAGGCTTGGAGTTATGAAAAAAAGTCATATTTGAGGAGAAAACATAATTTATAAAAAAAAATCAAAAATTTATTTTAAAAAAATAGAAATTTTGTGATTATAGCCCAAATTTCGGAAGAAATGTGGATAAAATCTCTGGAAAAAATCAAAATTTTATGTAAAAACATAAAAAAAACTGAGTTATAAATTTGGAAAAAAATCTTCCAAAATTTCTAAAATAAAAGTCGAAATTTCCAGACTGAAGGAGAAATTTTAGAAAAAATTTTTAAACGACAATTTTAAAAATAGTTTAGTTTTTGTGTTTTGCTGTTAGAATTTCAACATTTTTAAAGAAACAATTTTGAAAAAAAAAACGCAAAAATTAAAAGTCCCAAATTTAATGAAAAACTCGAATTTTTGAAAAAAAAAACACATAATTTGACGACCAAAAAAATTTCAATATTTTGAGGTTTAAATCGAAATTCTGAAAAAAATTAGAAAAAATACAAATTTCGAGTTGATGGTCAAAATTTTGTAAAAAAAATGTTTTAAAGATTGAGTACATTCGAAATTTTCGGAAAGGACGAATTTTTTTTAAACATAACTTTCTAGAAGAGAATTCCCTCTATAGAAAGCTGTGATCCATGAAATTAGCTGGCAAACAACAGCCAACCAAGCTACTGGTGTAATCCGCTGAAGATACTGAAAAGCGAAACCAATACGAATGCAATACGGTATCTAAAATTATTTTAGAAATCTTGGAAGTTCAATTAACATATTTTTTAAGTTATGAATTAGGGATGTAATGAATGTTGGTTTTCCAACATTCGCGAAAGCGAATATTCACTTCCAACATTCGCAAATGCGAAAGCGAAAGTTGACTTTCACTGGTACTTGGAGAATTTTGTGAAAAAAGTCGCAATTTTCAGAATAAATTGAGTTTGGTTTCTTTCAAAGTTTCACATAATCTCGAAATTTTCAAGAAATATATTTCTCCAAAGTTCGTAAAAATATTATTTTAAAAATTGTTAATTTTTATTAACGCTTTAATCCAATTTTAAAAAAATAACGAATTTTGAGAATAAGTCGAATTTTGGATAAAAAAAGTCGTAATTTGGAAAAGAAGAATTATAATAAAAAACAGTTTAGAAATAAACTCAAAATTCTTCTTAATATTAAAACTTCTCCCTTTTTAAAAATGTAAAAAATATCGAAATTTCGAGAAAAAGGCGATTTTTGAGGTAAAAGTCAAAAATTTCGAAAATCCAAATAAATTTTGAAACAAAAATCAAAATTTCGAGGAAAAGATCGACATTTTAAGAAAGAGCTCAAATCGAAATTTTCCAGAAAAAGAGTAAAATTTTATCGGAATTTCGAAAAAGAGACGAATTTTGAGAAAAATTTAGGGAAAAAGTTGAAATGTCAAGAAAAAGAATCGAAATGTCTCAACTTTATATGTTTTTTAAAGAGTGCCTGAATAAAGGACAAGCTTCTCTTCCCGTACCCTACCGTGACGACAGAAGATATCCACTATTGAGATAAACGCGGAAATTTTCCAAAAATACTTTCAAAAATTTCCCGATAAAAATTATTCAAAAAATTTATACTTTTTTATCAAAAGATCCACCAAATTTCGAGTGAAAGGCGAAATTTAATAAACAAGTCGAAATTTGCAGAAACATCTTTAAAAAAAAACAAATTTTCTGGAAAAGTCGAATTTTGAAAATCACGAAGAATTTTAAGATAAAAATTTAAAATTTTAAGAAAGTCAGATTTTGAAAATAGAAGTTAAATTTTAGAATTCAAAATTTAAAAAAAAATTTGAAAAAAAACGGATTTTGAGAAAAAGTCGAAGTTCGATAAAATGTCAAAACAAGGAAAGGACTAATCTTAAGAAAAAAATGAAAACTGGAAAAGATTGCCGCAGCTGAGAGTATAAATTTTTGGTTGGCTTTATGGACTAGGGGAGAGCAAGCGTCCCTCTCTGCTATTGTAGCTAGCTAGTAGGAAAAAAATTTAAAAATACTTTTTTTAGTGGTACTGGATAAATTATTGCATTAATTATTATCTTAATAAATGTTGATCCCTCAAGGGCCTATGGACCCCAGTTTAACCTGCCTTAGCAGTTGCACTGTTATTTAACAAATAATTTCCCATGTTGTCGCCTAATTGATGACGAGAGTCTGATCGATTCTCTCGAAACACTAGAGCACAGGCGTATGGTTGGTGACTTGTCTCTTTTCTACAAGTACTATCAGGGAGGATGCTCGCAGGAACTAGTAGGATTGATCCCCCCAAGGACAAGATTCTTGAGGCGTACTAGATAGTCGGAGACAGCAAATTCCTGTGCGGTCCAGCTTGACACAGTGAGGACTTCTGTCTGGAGAGAATCTTTTTTCTATAGAACTTCCAAGTTATGGAACTTGTTACTGAAAGGAATTTTCCCCAAAAATTACAACCTATCCTTGTTTAAGAAGGCGGTTCATCGCCATCTATCCTTGTTTCCGCATCCTACTCGCAGTGCTTTGAAAGCATAATGGGGTTACCCTTTGCGAGTGGATTAAACTAAAAAAAAAATACATTCACTTGCGAATGTGAATGCGAATATTAAAAAAAAAACGTTACATCATTATTATGAATATTGAGCAGTAGTGACAATATTCAAAATTGAGTAGCAAACAGCTCACTTCGTCGTCATACAAAATTTAGGGTCGAAAATCAAACTCAATGTAGAAAAGTATGAATTTAATATCTTTGTTAACTCAATTTCCTTTGGAGTATCTTTTCCAAAATTTCTTTACATCATCATGGGCACATTTATTGATGACCAGAGTGCGTTTCTCCTTGTGACTCCATATTAGATGACCATTGGATTGGGCATACTCTTTTAAAACATTAAAATCAGCCTGAAAAGTGAAAGTTAGTAATGCATTTGAGCAGTTGCTTGGAAATGAAATACCTGTGATAAGAATTGACTGTATAAGACTCCTTCTGAATAAACTAATCTGTTTCTTTCAAGTTCCCATAGTTTGATTTGATCTACTACAGTGGGGGGTAAAGGATGCCTTGCTTCTCCTTCCAACATTTTTGAATGAGCATGTTGCTTGAGGTAACCTATGATTTGATCAGCGGTTATGCCTCCTCTTAGAGCTTGTCTCACAGATTCCCTGGTAATTACACCCACTACTAAATTGGGAAATCTAAAAGCATTACACTGACATGATGCTTTTAATTTTCAAATGGTTGTGGCCATGGCCAACTTCCTCATTCATATAATAATTAGCTTACCTGTACATCAGTTCTGTAAAAAGCGCTATAAGCGCTACTTGCAAATTAGAATCTGTGTAAGCATAAACTCTGTAATTTGTTTCAACTATAATGTATCCTTTAACGTGCTCATCTTCCAATACAGGCGTCATGTTCTGGCTGCTTGTAATATTTAAAGCTAATCTAGTTGGATAAAATCTACCCGCTTTACGCTAAAAAAACTGAATATGATAACAGTAGTTTTCAAAATCTGACTTACTTTTCTTTGGTATACAAGGCCAAATTCTCTTAGATGCTGCAAGAATATCAGTAATCCTTGACTCATACCCTCTGTGCTGTAATCCTGAAAAATACGTTTTAAGAATTGTGTTCATTGTAAATAATGACAAACTAACTTTACCAAGTGTGCTAAAACTTAATTGAAATAGAAACGTTAAACATTCTACTAAATCCAAACCACGTTGCTCCACAGTATCAAGATACTGGAGGATGAAATGCCAAACTTGAGCCTGGCGGTCTAGAAGTAAAAATTGGAATCCTTGCCGCGTAATTACCGGACTTCCATCTTCCTCGTCTCTGTTGCAAAGAAAAAATTAAATACTCCATTGTTATTAAAAATTCTGACACTAAAATCGAAATTTCGAGAAAAATGAAGACTCGTTCTCGAAATTTAATTTTTACAAAAGCTCCAATTTTTCTTTAGCATTTAAACTTAAATGTGCAATTTTAATCACGAAATTTTGAATTTAAGTTAATATCTGAAAAATAAAATCAACATTTTGAAGTCAGAGAATTTCAGTCTCAAAAATAAGCTTGAAATTTTAATAAGAATTTTGAAGATTTCCAGGTTGCAGTTGAAATTTTGAGAAAAACATTTTGCTAATTTAGGAGAACCCTGTCAGTTAACATACCTTTTCATTAGACCCGCATGAAGCAGGATTCTGACTGCATCAGCAGAAATGCCCTCCTGCTGCTGGGACCCAACCATATAATGCAAAACACACTCCCATCTTTCGAGTGAATAAGCATCTAAAAATGTGACATCTCTTGCTTTGCTATCTGCCTCCAAAGTTGATGACATACTCCAAGGTTTGCCTCTAAAATAATTATTCCTCATCAAGCATTAATAACTATCAAAATTGTCATAAAATTTTTTAACGCAAAAAGAAGTGGTTCTAGATAACAAAAGTAAGGCAGGCAGCACCCTCACAGAATCCTCATTTGCTGTCCAAATCTAGAATTCAGACTTCATTGCCTGCTGTATAAGCAGATTTCCGATTAGATTCTATGTTTCATATGAAATGCGTTCATTTTGGTTCCTGAATTTGAATTTGTGATTCAGAAACGTAACCAGGATTTTATGCATATGCGGCTGCACTAAGAAATAAAATTGGATTTGGATGTTACTAAGAGACAAATTCAATGATTGAAGGCAGATGTATGCCGGCCTTTGATATGCATGGCCAAGCTTCAGTATACATGGCTGAGCTTCAATATACTACTAATAATGGCAGAATTTTAGAGTATGTCTGAGGTTCAGCACCCCTGCCTAAGACTTTGGAGCGATCACAGAAAATAAAAATAAAATTCTTCCAGTTATTAACTCATTTAATAATTTCATCAAGTTTCCACTCATTACGGGGAAAATAAAAAAAAAATCAAATTAACAAACTTGGACCTTTAAATATTACTTCAATAAAGAATAATTTACTTACCCCCCTAAAAGAGCTACCTTCAAATTCCTTTTAAAAGTTGGAGTCAATATCCAACCCAACAGACCACCAGGAATTGCACCCTCCTGCCATACTGATAACTCTGATAATACTTTACTCACATACACATGCTCCCTAAAAGTTAACATAATTATTTGAAAGAGACCATACACATACACATACTTGGAGAAAGCTTGCGAGCCCCAAGATGCTACAACAGCCTGTGGTACTGGTTGTTCCACAAAAAGGATCCTGATTACATACTGACGCGCTAACTCTGGTAATTCTCTGCAAAATTGGGAAGTTTCTAACTTCTGAGTAAATTAAATCAGATACCCTACCTATAAACTGCTAAACATATCGTTGGGTGGTTATAGAGCTTTTCTAACACGTTAGGCGGTCGAGTTTTTAAATATTCATATAAATTCTTACATTCTAGATTGGTTGGTTTAAGAAAAACAGAGGAACTCTGACTGGAGGAACCCACCCCATTATCTGCCATTGATTTTTCGCAATTTAAATCTTGTTAAAGTACCGGTTAACCTTCCATTACAATTCACGTAGAGGCTCACTTAATAATTATTTATGAGTTTAAAATCAACTATAAATTCAATAGAATTATGAACTGATTTTTCCTGTAGGCTTTTTATGTTGTTTGATATTGTTATCGTTTTGTGCTTTTGATTATAGGTTACAAACATAGACTCATTGGTAGTATTGCTATAAACTTGAATAAGAGCACCTAGAACTACCGAATGAATTATTCTTGATACTGACCACAAAACATATACATTATGCTGACAGTGTGAAAGAAGTAACTTAAATTATTTACCTATAAAAGTTACGTTTTAGAAAATGTATTCAAAATTCTTGGTCAGCACTAGTAAATTCACAACGATCAAAATTATTTTTTTTTCTGTGAGTGATAGTTCAAACGTATTATTATGGCCAGAGTGGTCAGACTGTCTTAGCCAACAAGGTTCACAAAATATACAAATTCATGTTTCTGTGACATTACTTGAATTTAGGGAGTTCTATAAAAAGGAGATGCATCTGTAACGTAATTTGTTGAATGAAAATGGGATTGATTTCCACCCACTGACATCAGCGGCCTCTGCTGTGTATTACCAGTAATTATTGTGCGACAACTCTAAAATGAGAGCTTAAGTTGTAGCTACTGATGACAGTGGATGATGGTAGCGTAGGTACAATGTAGCCAATATGTCACATCACTGTCATGTTAATCTTTTCTTGGGGTTTTCCTAGGAAAGCGTGTCTAGAACATCGTTTATTCATCTTTTAGTCAGGGAGGAGCGTTCACTGTTGAAATTGAAACTACTTAAATCCATTAGGTGTACGTTTTAACTACTCGTTTCGCAATGTTAGATCTACGATAAAATAGAATTCTGTGGTGCATGGTTTGCGGATTAATAGATGGCGCTGCGAACAGTGGAAGGTTTTCAATCCCATCTTCTAGATAACCATACTTGAATTGTTTATATGTAATTTAAACCTAAAAATACAACTTTTGAAAGACGTTAGTTTTCTAGTAATATTGTTTTATACACTAGCGCAGCGTTTCCCAAATGGTGGGTCCGGACCCGGCTCCGAGTCACGAAAATAAAATAATGGGTTGCAAAATTGTCCTTACACTCGCAAATGGTAAAAATTTATGCACTAAAATACCTAAAAAATTTTCTAGTGGTTCGCGAAGAAGGGGTATTAAAAACAACCAGGGCAAAAAATAGTTTGGGAAAGGCTGCACAAGCCCACAATGATCTATGATCCATAATAATTTTCAGAATAGCAGCACTGCATAGATCAACATGATTCACATAATCAACATGTATTCTCATTGACATGTCCTAAATTATTTATAGGAAATTTTAAACAAAAAATACTAATTTTTGAAAATGTTAGTCATCTAATGATATTGTTTAATAAAACCATTAGCGCGCAATGATCCATAATAATTTTTATCTGTGGGCAGTAGTTCAAAGTTCAAACGTATTTTTATTGATTAGGATGGCAGCCCTGCCTTGACATATGAAGTCCACGGAATCGAGAATTTCTGTTTCTGTGCTTCTTTTTGACATAAGTCTCCAGTTGTTTATAAGCAATTTGAACAGGTATTATTAATTTTCAATTATTTTAATCATCTAATGATATTTTTTAATTTGAAAACTGCCGTAATTTGTGGATCGTTTAATAATTGTTGAGTTCGTCGTTATTTTTCTTTAAACGAAAAATTAGCAGTTTCGACAATATTCTAACCTAAATTTTCAATATTTCTAACCCAAATTTTTAATTTTCAGCTAAACTTCAAAAATGGCCAAATCCAAGAACCACACAAATCACAACCAAAGTGAGTACATGTTTCAAAAATTTTGTTATCAATGTCGAATATGTATTTTGTTTTAGACCGCAAGGCTCATCGTAACGGCATCAAGAAGCCAAAGTCGTTCAGACACGAATCAACCCTTGGTGTAAGTTTCTGATAATTTATATAAGTTGTCTTCCATTATTTCAGTTGGTTTCAGTTTTACTATTCCTTTTTTTAGTTTTGCCCAGCCCTCCAAAGTCCCTTCCTTATTTTAACTCTCTTACGTTTCCCATGGATTTTGACCCAATTTCATTATTTTCATCAAACTCATATTAAAATTTAAAAACTTTTGATCAGAGCAGTTTCTTTTATTTGCAATTGAAGAGTCCTCTGCTTTTATGTTTTCTGTTTAATTTAAGTAGTGTTGGGACAGGTTTGATGCAAAGTTTCTTTTTTTGTCTAGATGGATGCCAAATTTTTGAAGAACCAAAGGTTTTCCAAAAGGCACAACCTGAGCACAAGCCAACAGCTGAAGAGAGCTGCCCAGCGAAAGGCCGAAAGGGAAGCTAAGAAATAAATGTTTTAAGTACAATTAAAATAAAGTTAGATTTAACAACAATGTTTTGTTTTATTCTGTTCTGTATGTATTGTAACGTTTAATTATTGTTGTGGGAAGTGTTCTTCCATTATATTTAGAAGAGAAGCTTGAATTATGAAAATTCCATAAAGAGTTTAATTTTAAACTGAAATATTCAGGCAGTAGAGTAATTTTTTGTTCATTAGTAAGACCTATTGTGGAAAAACTAAAATTCAACTTTTCTGTCAATTTTGGGTAAGTTTGAAATTAAAATACAAATAAAATATTTTTTTAAACATTTAGAACTTTCTAATGCACAGACCAATAGGTTTGAACATTTATTAGATTCGAAGTTTGGAAACCAAATACTGGTTTCGATCTTGTTAGATATCAGTTTAGTATATCCAACTCGAATGCTAACAAATGTTCCGACAAGTAAGTACTAGAACTTTGTTTAATTAGAGTTGAAAATTATTATACTTTCATTGTATGGTAAGGGTTTGGGGTAAGGGTTATTTAAACAGAAAGATACTGCCAAATCTAACAATAGAGCACAGAAATTTTCAGATTAAAGTAGAAGTTTCTTTTTAACAAGATTATGACGTTTCTGATTATGGAGAAATAATTTTATATCTGAATATAGCTATTAATGTAACCAGATTATTATGCGATTTATAATAATCGAGGACGTTGCCAGGCGACGAGACGTTAGCAGAGTCGTCTGGCCACGTCCGAGATTGTTTAAATAGCTAATAATCGAGTTACATTCAAAGCCTAATCGTATTATTGACAACGATGACATAAAAAAATCAACAAACTTTTAAAATAAAATTTGTAATTACGGTGTTGTGATAGGTAACTAACAGATTATAATTATAACTAACGTATTATTTGCTACTAAGTTATTTTGAAGCTGCTAAATATTATGAGGATAATAATTAACAATAAAGATTTAATTTTAAGGACATTTAATTTTCAATGATACGATAAAGATTTTAATGTTGGCAGATTTTTTAGTCGCTCATTTACCGGTTAGCAAGTTAACATATCATTGTCAATTCTGTGGTTACAGGATAAAAGTGCTTAAGTAATAATTTATATATTTGAGATATTGACAAAAGAAAACTTGCTCGTATTTTGATAAATATTAAAAATTTAAGAATGCTCATGTAAAATTTCTTTTATTTGATAGACGGGGCACTTAGATGTTTCGTCCCCTCAGAGGCGTACAGTGTAAAATAATGGTGGCAAGTCGATTTTCTCAAAAAGTTGACTTAAGCAGTTCTACCCTGAAACCACAGAATTATTTGATTGTCCGCTTCAAAATTGTTCATGTGTGGCAAGCCTTAAGAATTCTCTTTATTTGCTTCCATCGAATTATCGCACCTGTCACTTTGGGTTGAATTTGTTCTTCAAAATTTTCTTCTTTGCGTCAAACAATTTTACCAACGATAAACATCGCATGTTACCAAATTCTGATTCAAAAGATCTACTGGGATAATATAACAGGCGAAAAGAAATGTTTGAATTTGTTCCTGGTTTTTATTAAATTTAAATTGCTATTTTCTAATCATGTTTACTAAACATGAAGAGATCTGATAATTTAAAAAAAATTAAAACAATGACTTTAATCACTTTGACAGTTCGCATCGTTGCCATCTTGGGTACAAAATTCCCCAGAATCCTAACCAATTATCAAAAATATTCTATGTTCCATGGACGTTGTATGGAAGTTGTGCTTTGCCTTTTCGCCAAACTAAATTGAATATCTGTTTCCGTCAAAAAAACTCAACTTTTCACCAAAAGTCAAAATCTTTGGACGCAGGATAAATACCCCCACAGAGCTGTCTACTCAACAAACCCCCAATACCCACATTTGATTGTGATAAAATAAAGCATAATGTTTACTGTTAACCAAAGAACACCAGTTTTTAGCCGCTAAGACCGTGTACGCAGAAAGTAGTGCAAAATGTGATAAAAGTCCTAAATATTCAGCGTAAGATGGGCACGCAGACCGTTACCGCGGACCAAGAATTCGATGTGTTACAGTTCGAAAAAAAGTTAACATCGCTGAAAGATTCCCAAGAGAGCATCAATTCCTGTTGCCAGTGGTGCCTTAGCAACCGTCAACATCATAAGAAGATAGTTAATTCGTGGCTCAACGTTCTTAAGAGGGTTAAGGTTGAGCACAGGTTGACGTTGTTTTATTTGGCGAATGATGTTATTCAGTACTCGAAACGGAAGCACTATGAGTACGTGGAAAGCTGGGGCACGGCCCTGCAGAAAGCAACCACTATGGTCAGGTAAGTCAACAGATAGTAAGATTATGTTTTAGTAATTAAGTCCAGTGGTGGCATGAAAGTAAGAAACTTTCTTAATTTGATAGGGAAAAGAAGGAAGTTGCTTAAATTTGTGGTTTGTGGCTGCAATTTTGTTAATTTCATCATTGAATATGTACTTCCCTAAAGCATGGGCTTTTGATGTCATTTATATTGATATTCAAATAGTAGTGAGGTAGATCGAACGCTTTTTTTGCTTATCAATTAGATTAGCATAGTTGAGAAGGCCAGTTACGTTGGTGAAATACATTTACATGCTGTAATTATGTGTTTTAAAGTGGCGAAACCTTTTTCATTTAATTTGTAGTGATTGGATATATCTGAACGGTATAGCCAACAACATAAAACTTTTTATTGTTAGATTTGAAACAACTCGATTAATGTTTCTTGCTTTAATCGAGATTTTAGCATTGTAGCTGGGATATATAATTTTCGCGATTTTTTCATTTGTCAATAAATCGCCAGTTTTAATCTTGGTATTTTAAAAAATATTATCGAATTTCAAAAAAATTACTACTGTGGCTATCTTTTGGTCGCATGGAATTCACATGCTTCCTTCATGGTTCTTACTACCACCTATCACACTGATAAGATGTTTGTATTTTTCTATTACTGTATTTTTAAAGGGAGTTATTTATGTTTAAAATTTAGGGACGATAAAGTGAAACAAAAGATATTGAGGATATTCAAAATATGGGAGGACAGGTCTGTGTATAATGAAGAATTTATCTCAGATCTCTGCGGTTTGATTAGTACAACACCGACAGGTTCAAAAAACGATGAACCACACGAATTTCAGGTAATTTGAGCGTTCAGGGTGCTTTTCAATTCCTTGATGTGACTGTTTTTAGCCAAACTATGTGATTAACAAAATTAAATTATGTTCAAACTTAGAAAGCGATACAGACTTAAAATTAAAACTATTAAAAGAACATAAACCTAAGTCAAAAATTTTGGAGACTGATAACTTTTGTAATTCCCTTAAAGGTATGTTTGTATTGTAACTTGTTTTGTTTTGTTTAACTTAAGTGTTTTTTTTTAGATCGTGCACATTTAGATGATAGTGAAAAAGAAGTAGATACATATGTTAAATATATGGAAGATTATATAAATGCTCTTAAGACAGAAATAAAAAGTAGGATAACATTAATCTCAGTATTAAAACAGGCTGAGACTCAGCTAGAATCCGATAGGAAGGATGTAAAAATTGTGGCTAATGTAAGTATTATATCATATTTATAACTGATTAAATAATAAATACACCAATATGTCTCAAGGCCTATAAATCATTTGGAACGAGAGTTAAGACATTTCAAAAGAAGCTCCAAGAGCATATGACTACTCTATCTAGTCCAGTACTGAGCCCTGAATTTGATGCTCCATCTCCAAACTCTGATTCTGATATTGATTTACCAGATAATACAACGGGGCAAACAACTAAAACTACCACCACAGTGGTCACAACAACGCAAGGTAAGATGCAAATTTGTTATGCATCTATAGTTTAGTGTAAACTTTTTTTTTTAGCATCTGCAGTTTCTTTTGTAGAAACAATACAGTTTCCCAATGCCAATTATTATAATCCAGTGCCGCCACCAACAACAGAGGCTAGCAATACCTCGATGGTTTCTAATGGATTTACGAGTTTTATTGGATCAAACTTACCCTTCAATTTACAGGTATTTTTCAACTTAACAACACATAGTGCTCTTGTGCTGGTAACGATTGTATTACATTCTTACATTATATTGATTATTGGTTGAAGCACTTTATTCAGTCAGCATTTCTAGCAAAAGAAATTGGTACCAGTTTCTGTATCCTTCGTTTTGTATTTCAGCAAACTAATATTCAGTTTTCACTGAAATTTCAAGTGGCTAGTCACTTATTATTTTTTAAGCTTAAAATCAAAATTCTGTGTAGAAAGTCTAAATTATGAGGGAATATTTAGGTAAAAGATGAAATTTAGAAATAACGTTCGAAAAATCTTCGAAGTTTCTCAATCAGTGGGGCGCATAAAGACAGGGAGGTCCAATGCGTTTGGACTTTTTTTTAAATTTTGTTTTTGACTTTCAATTTATTTTCAAAATGTAGAAGTTTGAGAAGGGTTTAAAATTTCCCAAAATTTCGACTGTTTTTTATAGATTTCCATTTTTTTAAATTTTGACTCATAAAAATTTTGGTATTTCTTGAAAATTTCAATTTTTTTAATATGGACATTTCTTCAAAATGTCGACTTTTTTAAAATAGTCGTTTTTTCAAATTTTCGATTTTTTAAAAATATTAACCTTTTTTCAAAATTGCAATTTGATTTCTGAGAATTGGTACGACTTTTTGAAATTTCAATTTTTAAACGTCAAAATTTTAAGCTTTCTTGTAATTTTCCGCAATTTTTTAACATTTTCGAATTTTTGTTTTGAATGTTCGACAATTTTTGATAATTTAGATGTTTTTTAAATTTAGACATCGTTTCATTCGCCTTTTTTGAAATTTTCGATTTTTTAAAAATGTTAAAATTTTTTAAAATGTCGAAGATCTTTAAAAATTTTGACATTTATGTTAAAAACTTCGACGTTCTTTAAAAATTCGTCTGTTTTTCAAACTTTCGATTTTTTCGAAAATTTAGAATCTCGAAATTTGCTTTTTTCATTTTTTTTAAATTTTTGTTTTACATGTTTAAATGTTTTAAATTTTCGATGTTTTCGCAAATTTTATCTTTTCAAAATTTTGACTTTTTTAAACATTTTGAATTTTTTAAAAATTAGATATTTCGAAATTTGGTCCTTTTTGAATATTTTAAATATTTTAAAAAATTGAATTTAAAATTTTGATTTTTTTTGGAAAATTTCATCTGATAATTTCAATATTTTCAGAAATGTCAGATTTTCACATTTTCATTTTTCATTCGCCTTTTTTAAAATTTTCGATTTTTTAAACTTTCGATTTTTTGAAAATATTGAAATTTTTTAAAATTTCGAATATTTTTGAAAATTTTGACATTTTTTTTGAAAATAACTATCAAGATTTATAATTTAAAAAAATCTAACTTTTTTTTATTTTCTACCATTTTAAAAATTTAATTTTTTTAAAATTTCCAATCTTCAAATTCTTGACTTTTATATTAAAAACTTCGACGTTTTCGAACATTTTGAAAATTTGAAATCTTCTTGAAATTGGCCTTTCTAATTTTTTTTTTAATTTTAAATTTTCGATGTTTTCGCAAATTTTATCTTTTCAAAATTTTGACTTTTTTAAACATTTTGAATTTTTTAAAAATTAGATATTGTTTCGAAGTTTGGCCCTTTTCAAAATTTCTAATTTTTTAAAAAAATTGAGTGTTTAAATTTCGATTTTTTTTGGAAAATTTCATCTTTTCTAATTTCCATATTTTTAAAAAGGTCAGATTTTCACATTTTCAAAATTCTTCTATTTTCCAAAGTTTATGCTTGTAAAAATTTGTAATTTTCTGAAAGTTCTGTTGTTTACTAAAAAAGTTAAATTATTTTGAAAATTTAGCCATTTTTTTATAGTTTTGACTTTATTTCGAGTGATTATTTTTGAAATTATCGACTATTTTTAAAAATTCTATTTTTTTTTAAACCCTGACTTGAAATATAATATTTATTTTTTTAGTTTTTTAAAATGTAGGCTTTTTTGAAAATTTTGATTTTTTTCAAAACTCGAAATTTTGGACCATTTTTAAAAATTTTGACTTTTTTTTGAAGTATAAGTTTTTTAAATCTCGACGTTTTTAAACATTTTAACTGGAAAAAAAATTTTCGAAGTGTATTTTTTTAAATATTCTGATTTTTTAAAACGATTTCGACTATTTTTCAATCTTAAAGCTCTTTCGAAAATTTATAATTTCTTGAAAATTTCATTTTTTATTTGAAATTTTAAACTTTCCTTGAAAATTTGGGCATCTTTTTAAATTTTTGAATTTTTCGGTGATTTAAGTTTCAAAATTTAGACATTTTGAAAATCGCGATAATTTTCAATTTTGAACATTTTTTTCAAAATTTTGCGTTTTTTGCATTTTTGACTTTTTTAAAATTTCTACTTTTTATGAAAAAAAAAAATTTTTCTTTAAATGAAATTATTTTGGCTTTTCAAAAATTTTGCCTTTGTTTCTTGAAAATTTCGATTTTTCAAAGCTCAACATTTTTTCAAAAATTGTCGTTTTTAAAATTGTCGACTATTTTTTAAAATTTTAACCATTTCAGAATTGTGAAATTTTTCAAAATTGGTATTTTTCATGATTTATCAAAATTTCAACTTTTTCCTTTTTTTAAATAGTTTTTTTTTGAAAATTTTCCTTTTTTTTATTTTTTAATATTTTTGAAAATCTTGACATTTCTCAAAATTCCTATTTTTTTTTAAATTAGCTCGGTACCAAAAATTTCGAAAAAGTCGATTTTATTTAAATATTGACATTTTTACAAAATTTTCCATATTTTTTTTTGAATTTTTTTCAGAATTTCTACTTTATTTGAAAATCTTGCTGATTATACCGGCACACAAAAATAAAAAAATGGTCTGTACATTTGACCAGACCCATCTAGGGGTATGTATTTCGATGCGTCGCATTCGAATCGGAGGTTCGTTTAACCTGCACACCTTCAAAATTTTGAGTAAATTGCAAAAAAAGCTAAAAATGGCTAAAAATCGCGAAAAATTGCAGTTATACAAACGAGAATGATGTTCTTGTACTAGATCAACTATGTTTCTTATGTATTTCGATGCCCTGAATCCAAATCTGAAATTGATTTGTCTCGTCAACCCTCCAAATTTAGAGTAAATTGAAAAAGCCCCTGAAAATCGCTAAAAATGGTTAACATTGCAGTTATGCAAACGAAAAAAATTTTCTCGAATTAGATCAAGTCTCTTTATCATATATTTTGATGCGCTAAATCCAAATCTCAAGTTGATTTAGCTGGTACACCCCCTAAATTTAGAGTAAATTGCGCATAACCGATTCAAATCGCTTAAAAACCGTGAAAAATTGCAATTATGCAAACGGAAAAAAGTTGTTAAACTAGATCAAGTATTTCTCTTGTGTATTTTGATGCGCTAAATCCAAAGTCGGTTTGGCTTGTACAACCTCCAAGTTTTAGTAAATTTAGTAACGCTAAAAACAGCAAAAAAAAATCGTAAAAATAGTCATGAACTAGTAGATAATGTCAAAAAATAGAATTGTTCTTACAGTAATGAACTAAACACGATTCCTTTCAAATTATACTGTAACATCTATGGATTGTATTAAAAATTAAAAAAAAAACGACCTTCATTGATTTTACATTATTTTTCGCTTGTATTGACCTCTTTTTTTTCTTCGAATGTTCTATGCAGTGGGTTTCTCTTTCGTTATTTATTTCTCTCGTTATTTCTCTTTTTAAAGTCCAACAGAAATCTGCATCATGTTGACATTCCATCTTCCTTGATACTGATTTTCCATTTTACTCTCGATGTAGTGAAGGTTTTAAGGAAAGTAGTCAAGAAGAGAGTGAACGAAGTGCAATTTAAGGTTCATCAAACAACCGAAATTTTAAAAATTTTTCAGTTATCCTTCAACCAAATTCTCGTGATTTTCACTCTTATTATTTCCCAAAAAACATTTTGAAAACTTTCCCAAGCTGCTTTCTCATTGTGACTCATTTTTTTTTTGATGAAATTTTGGTGTTTATGTAAACTTCGAATCTGGATTTTCTAAAATTCCCTTTTTTAACATGACGGCAGGTTTTTGCTGGACTTTAAAAAAAGACATAACGAGAGAAAATAGTAAACCAAAGAAAAACTCACTGCATAGAACATTAGAAGAAAAGGAGTGTTTGATTCAAGCGAAGAAAAGTGTAAAATCAATTAAGGTCGTTTTTTTTTAATTTTCAGCACAATCTATTGATGTTATACTATAATTTGAAATGCTTAGTTCATTACTGTAAGTAAAAACTATGCTATTTTTTGATATTATTTACTACTTCATGACTTTTTAAGATTTTTTGCTATTTTTATCGTTTTTCCGCAATTTACTAAAAGTTGGAGGGTGTTCACGCCAAACCGACTTAGTGTTTGGATTCAGCGCATCAAAATAAGAGAAATATTGAAAAAAGTGTATAGGAGCTCATAAATATATTTTTCATTATCCGGGGAGGCTTAACTCAAAAAAGGTTGGGAACCTCTGATTTAGAATTGAAGGTGAAAATTTTTGAAAGGAAAATCAAAAGTTTGAGGAAATATTTGGTGATTTCAATTTACGAAAATTCCTTTTTTAATAAATTTCGAGGTTTTTAAATTTCAGTGTTACCAACTGAAAGGTCGACTTAAAATAAAACTACGAGAAAAAATTTGAAGGTTTGAGAAAAAAGTAAAGATTTCGGGAAAAGACTCGACATTTCTAAACAAGTTTTTAGTAGAAGTGTAAAGTAAAAATGGAGACGACTTTGGAATAAAAAAATGTATTCTCGAAATTTTGCGGATTGAAAATTCGAAATGTAAATTGAGGTTTCCTCAGTAAACTAAAAATTTCGCAAAAAATCATGGCAATTTCCTCAAAAGATAGTTTTTAAAATTTCTAGTTTAAACTGTAATTTCTAGATTTTAGTAAAAAACTTTTAACATAATTCAACTTTAAAATCGAAATTCCGCGATAAAATCATAAAAAATGTGTTATTTTTCAGAATTTTAATTCATCTCTGTTTTCGAACAAAACAAATTCACCGGCGTTGCAGACGACTTCGAATCTTACAAATTTGACGTCGCTGCTGTCCCAACCACCTCCGCCCCCGGTGGAAACATTGGTGCCGCCACCCGTGACGCCCAGCAGCGCTTACCCTTATACCACGATTGAACCGCACATACCATTGTTGCCGCCCCCGATGCCCCCATTCAGTACTAAGGAGGACACGAATTACACAAATACGATTTCATACAACTCCACGCCATCTTACGGTAAGGTTTCCAAGTCATTTAGAGAATAATTTAAGATTTACCCCACACAAGATGATTAAGAAATTGAAATATGACGTTAAACGTTCAAAAATTTTTAATTTTGTTTAAATAGCCTATCATATAGGAGATATACGTCGCTAGCATAGGGTTTATGCACACCTGTAGTAATTTTTATATCTGTCGCTTTCAGTTATCCTTCTTTTGCAAAAATATGTGTTTCAATGAGCCCCCTGCTTTCTCTAGTTTACCCATTCATGTCCACAGTTGCTTTTTTTATAAGAAACTCGTGGGAAAGCGCAACGCTTTGTATGGGGTTAAGCAAGTTTTTTTTCTCTATATTCACAAGCGCTGCCCATTTTTCGCCCCTCACTATTGGAATCTCGCTTATTTGAAGAGATTTTGGTTAAATTAAAGCAGAGTTGCGTATATTAGTGCCAAATGCAATATTGCTGTAATTTAACCAACATCGTAGCCCTTCAAATGATCGAAATTGGTAAGGGTCGAAAAATGGCACCCTTTAAAGCTGCCGCCAAAGTTGTACCAAAGCTGAAATAAATCTTGATATGTTTATTATTGCTGTAGGCTCTCGGTCATATAATTCTACGGCACCGTACGAACCGACAGAAAAAAACTTCAGCTATAGTACGACGCCATCGGATGGTTTCGACCCTATCAACAATCTGTTTTCTAATGAAAGTACATTTGAACCTCCAGCTGGGTCAAATCCTTATCCTCCAGCTGCGACCGAAGAGTATAACCCAGAACAGGAGTTGGAAACTTGGGAGAACGACGCCAGTTGGACGCAACCTCCACCCTTGGATACTGACACGCCGGAAAGTCCTCCTGCTTTCGAAAAGGAATCGTACGTGGAACCCATCGAATATCACGATAACGCTGTGCAGAGTGGAATAGCGGATGTTGATCATCGAGTTCTGCCCACAGCAGTTCAACCAGGTAGGTGCTATAAGAAATCGTTTAATTTTGTGTCTTCAACAAATTTCAACATAATTTCTTGTGTTCTGAAACTGGAAAGAAAATATTCACAATTTTTAAAGAAAAATGTTTTATTGTTTTCTCTCGAAATTTGTTTGCCGCTTAAATTTATAATTTACAATTTTTTTTAATGGAAATTCTGAAACAAATTAGACTTGCCGGCCACACACCCACGGAATTCAGATCAGGTTTCCGAATCAAAAATTCATAATTCAGTCGCTGGTCGCACAAAAGATTTAACTTGTGAAAAAGTACCTCTTTTGTAAGATTATTGAATTTTTTTTAAGAAATTTTCAATTTTTCTAAAAATTTTGACCATCTTGAAATTTTTATTTGTTTTCAATCTAGAAAGAAAACCAGGGTTTCTAACGGTTATTTGTTTCGTTTTGACATTTGCTTTTTGTTCTGGGAAAAAAATTATCTCGGTTTGATTTTCATTCTCACGAAACTAATGATTCTTTTAGGTTTTTGATTGACCCAATTATACGTTTTGAAAGCTTCTATTTGTATTAGACATTTATTTTCTATTAAAATGACAGTTATGAATCAACCAAAGGAAAAAATCGATTATTTTACATAATTACAGTCAAACCTCCCTACAGTGAATTCCTAAATCCTACAAAAAAAATCGTTAAATAGATAACTCTGATTATAAATAACACTATTGATCAATTGAACTTTTTCACTGAGCGTTAAAGCTTTTTTCTTTGACTTTTTTTGCAATTTTACTCTTCTTACTCCTCTGGCACAAAAAATCAACCGAAAAAGAAAATCTTTTTAGTGCTAACAGGTCAACAATGCCATTAGCATGAGGAATCATAAAAATTAAGAACTTTCTCTAAACCGAATGCAACTAAAAACTAATTAAATCCTAGTTTTTAGTATGGGTATCCCAAAAATTAAGAGGTTTTTTTGAATTGAAGCATTTAAAAATTAATTAAACCTTGAGAAATCTTGATCTCAAAAATTCGCATTCGTTAAATGGAGGTAATTTTATGTGTAAATTTGCTAAAAATGTTGCGTTCCATGAAAAAATTCGTTATATAGAGGAATTCGGTATACGGTGGTTCGTTATAAAGAGGTTTGACTGTATTATGAAAAATGAAATTGGAGAAAAACCTCAAAAGTTATGAAAGAATTTTCAATTTTTTTCTTTCAAAATAAAAATTTTAGAACAGAGTAAAAGTTTGGAGGTAAAAGTGCAATTTTCGAGAGCAAAACAGGAAATTTACAAAAAAAATTCAATACCAACTTTAAATTACAAGAAAAAGATCAACATTTCAAATTTAAAACCAATATTTCAAAACTTATTTAATGTTTTGTTTCTCTTTTGATTGGAATTTTTTCCATTTCAATGATTTTTTCTTTTTTCTCCAATGAGTTTAATTTTCGACTGTTTTCTCTAAAAATGTGTAAAAAAGAAAGCAGTAACAAAGTAAGAATTGTAACCAAAAAAAATGAAAATTTTGTTTTTTTTTTTCACAAAAAAATTCAAAAGAAATCAAATTCTATATTTTGAAGTTAAGATTTTAGAAAACAAGAAAATTATTAGGTTAAAAGATAAAACGTTACCAATAAAATTGGAATCTCCAAATTAAAGCCGAATTTTCGAGAAGCTAAAACTTAAAGCTGACATTCAAAATTTTGTCTTTAGGATAAAATTACAAGAGTCGACATTTCAGTTTAAGTCATAATTTTCCGTATCTAAAATCGGAATTTTATTTTTTGGAGGGGTGGGGATAATTGAAAAAGAAAGTAAAAAAGTCCAGGGATATTATATTTCGGATATGGATACGGATAGATATATTGCGAGTATTATATCGATTTCGGTTATGGATACGAATATGAAATTATTTCGAATATCTGTTAGTTTCAAATATTATTTCGGTTACAGATATATTTCAATTGTTTTTGCCAATCAAAAAGAAAAGATCCTCAAGGTATATCTATATGATAAAACTCTAAACACTGACTGACAGACAACACCTAGCCTAAGGGGTTTGTTTAGAAGCATGACATTTCGCACTAAAAAAGGATTTTTGAAAATTCGTCCTGCAAAAGTGTTAAATCCTTACTAATATATAAATGCGAAAATGTGTTTGTTTGTCTGTCTGTTTGTCCGCTTCAGTGTTGCTAGATCTCTCGCGCATATAACACGACACATGTTCTATGTAAATAAATCCAAAGCTTGGCAATGACGACATAACAACATCGCCATCTAATGAAGAGAATTCATGTATTTTGAAAACCGAAATTTTGGGGAAAATCCAGTTTTTCAGAATAGTGAAAATTTTCAAGTGTCGAATTTTTAAATTTTTCAAATAAAAATCCAGTTTACTACGTAACAGTCGAAACTTCAAGAAAAAGTCGAAATTTTTGAAAAATTTTCACAAAAAATTGAAATTTTGAAAAATGTTTAAATTCTGAAAAAGTTATAATGTCTTAAGAAATACGCTGAAATTTGATGACAGAAACGTGAAAATTTTGAAAAAAGTTCGAAAAAATCGAAATTTTGAAAAAAATATAATTTTTAAAAAAGTGGAATTTCCAAAAAAGAGCCGAATTTTTCAGTTTTTTAAATAAAAGAACCATTTACCGCATAAAATCGGAATTTCGAAAAAAAGTAAAAATTCTTGAGAAATAGTCGAAATTTTCATAAAAAATTAATTTTGAATAAAGTTTAAATTCTGCAAAAATCGTATCTTAAAAAAAAGCCGAAATTTCATGATAGAAGGTTAACATTTTCAAAAAAAGTAAACATTCTAAAATAAGTTAGAAAATTTTAATTTTTAACTGGATTGGTGAGAAAAATCCAATTTATCAAAAAAAGGGAAAATTTTCAAAAAAAGTCGAATGTTTTAAATTTTTAAATAAAAAACCCATTTGCTACATAAAAGTCGAAACTTTTGAAAAAAGGTCGAAATTTTGAAAAAATGCCAAAACTTCCAAAAATAATAAAAAATTTGAACAAAAGTAGAAATTAAACAAGGCGATTTTCAATAAAGCAATATTTCAACAGAATCAGGCTTAAAAAAACAAAATTTAAAAAAAAGTCAAAATTTTGAGAAATCAATTTTAAAAAAAGTCAGATTAAAAAAAAATCGTTACTTTCAGAAAGTCGACACGAGGAAAAGCTGAAACTTTGAAAAAAAGTCGAATTTAAACAGGTTTTCAAAAAAGTTGAAGTTTCGAGTCAAAAATTTAAAAAGCGTGGCAAAAATATTCAATAACAGGGTGGGAATTTTGAAAAAAGGTCAAAACCTTCAAAAATATGGTCAGAAATGTAGTAAAAAGTCAAAATTTTCCAAAAAAAAAATCCGAATTACACTCTAAGCATTAAAAATTTTCTCATTTTCATTTTAAAAAAAAATTCTTTAACAAAAACAGAAATTATCATAAAATGTTTCAAAAAAAGAAAATCAAAATATGCCCAAAAATCCTTATTTTAAAACTGGAATTTTCAAAAAAAGTAAAAATTTCGAAAAAATTTGAAATTTTGGGAGTCGAATGAGAAAATGTCGACATTCTGAAAAAAGTTTATATTTTAAAATGTCGAAATTTTCAAAATACATAATTCTATATTCTCAGTAAAAATCGAATCCTTCAAAAAATGTCGGAATTTCCAAAAAGGTGACCCAAGAATTCTTGCTCTTTTCTCACACGGACGAAGGCTAGTAGGTGATAAAAATTTGTATGATTGTATGAACATTCCTCATTTTTGAAATTTGAAATATGCAAATGGTGTTTAGATTTCAGTTTGTGAATATCTGTTAGTTGTATCAGCGTTTTTGACAATTCATCCGCCTAAGGCACTATAAAGAATTCGTATTCGAAAATACAAAATATGCGATATCGTTTTGCTTTACCATTATTAGAAGAGAATTAATTTTAAATTGCGAGCAGTGTGGAATATTTTGAAAAGAAACCATGACTAATTATAAGATACAACTGTCTCGAGTTTTGTGAATCTATGAAGGAAATAGGTAATGATGTAGGAGTATTTTTTTTTACCATCGAATCATTTTTTTTTCTTCATAGGCGCAACAACTCCCAGATAATTCGGTTCTGGCCAAGGAAGATAAATACATAGGTATTCCTCCAAATACACATGTAAAATTTTAAAACGTAGTCACGAATTCTGAAAAATTTCAATATTAAAAAAAATCAAAAATTTGAATGCATAAATTTCAAAAAAGTGGGACTTAAAAAAGTCAAACATTTTATAAAGTCGACATTAAAAAAGGGCAAAAGTTTGAAATATAGAAACTCTTTAAGCAGTTGAAATTTTGAAAAAAACGATATTTTCAAAAAAATAATAAATGAATATTTAAAAATACGTCAAAGTTTTCAAAAAATTTCGAATTTTCAAAGCAAGTCAAAATTTTGAAAAATTTTCCAAAGTTCAAAAAAAAATCAGTAATTAGGTCGTAAATTTTGAAAAAACTTTGAGATATTAAGAAGACTAAAATTTGTTATTTGAAGTTATAATTTTTAAAAAAAGTTGAAATTTTGAAAAATGTAGCAGTTTTTATGGAAAGTTAAATGTTAAAAAAATTCTAATTTGTCAAAAAAATCAAAGAAATGTCAAAATTTTGGAAAAGTCGACAAAAAAATTCGTGAATTTGAAAAACAAGGAAATTTCAAAAAAATTCAAAATTTTAAAAAGTTTAAATTTCGGAAAATAATCTAAAATTTTAAAAATAGTCATTATTTTGAAAAAATAGAGGTCCAAAAAATTTTGAGAAAAATAGAGATTCAAAAAATTTTCAATCAAAGTTTTAGTACAATCTGAAATTTTTGAAGTTTAAATATTTAAGAAAGGTAAAAATTATCAGTTTTAAAAAAGAATTCGAAACTTTGGATTTAATTAACATTTTTTAATCGCAAATTTTCAAAAATTTAAATTTTCTTCTTTCGCTTCTGAAATCTTGTTGTTTCTTGACTATGTCTAATCTTTCTTTTATCTTATTTTTTAATATTGCAGTTAACAACTTTAGCATGGTATTTAATAAGCCGATTCCTCGATAGTTTTCTTGTTCTCTCCTGTCTCCTTTCTTTAGTATTGGTACCAAAATGCTTTCTTTCCATTCTGTTGGTATTTTTCCGCTATTGATTATGTTGTTGAATAGTTTTTGAATCCATGTGCACAATGTTTTCCCTCCATACTTGATGAGTTCGTCGCATATTCCATCTGGACCCGGTGCCTTTCTGTTCTTTAATCGTTTTATTTACGTGTTTATTTCTTCCTCTGATATTTGAAATCTGGTCTCGTTATTTGCATTATCATCTTCTCTTTCTCCATATAGTTTTGTGAAGTGTTCAGTCCATTGTTCTTCTGTGATATCATTTATTCATTCAATTTATTCATATTCTTTCTTTGTCTTCTCATATCATTTTCCACATTTTCTTTTGTGATCCATATAAGTTGTGTGTCTTTTGTAAATTTTTTCCAGTGTTCTTTCTTGATTTACTCTAGTTCTTGTTCTTACATATTCTTTATTTTCTCCTGTTTTGTTTCTTTATATGTCAAGAATGCTTGTTTTTTCTTCTTGTGCTATTATTTTCACCCTTTCGTTGTGTTCTATATTCTCGTTTATTTTTATTCATTTTTATTTTGCCCAGGGCTTCTTCTGCTGTTTTTTTTTTTTGGGCTTTCTTTGATGATTTTCCAGCATTCTTCTATGTCTGTTATTGTTTCTAGCTTATACATATTTAATTTCTCTTTTAGTCTGTTATGATTAAAAAGTGTTGTTTCTTCGTTTTCAAGGCTTTCTATATTTAATCTTTTTTCAGTTATTACATTTTTTATTTTAATAGGTTTCATTGTTATGTTTATTTTTCCTAAAACAAGTCTGTGATCCAATCCTATATTAGCCGAGGGCAAAGTACGTACATCTAATATATTTCTGGGATGTATTTTTCTATTCGTTATGATGTAGTCAATCATGGAACTACGACCTCTAGCCATTATAATGAGGTTATTTTGTTTCAGAACTCCCCGTAATGAAACTTCGCGCTAAGGATGTTGATCACCGAAATCTTATCAGTCTAATTGGTTCACCAGCAACAGATTCAAATTCGAATAGTCTTCCTAACGTTGAAATGTGGCCACAAGGGGACCAGGTATGATTTACGCTGTTGCATTTAGCCAAGAAATTGTCGAATAATATTTCAGGATTATCGTAATTCCACTAACAAACAGTGTAACGATCAAGATTATAGGATGCCTTTCGATTTAGAGCAGCTGAAATTGCCCCCTCCACCGCCCCCTCCTACAAAAACCACCCCCATCCCAGTAAGGACAGCAGGTAATATCAACAAAAAACAAGCAATATCCCCGATTAAATACCAGGACAACATTGAAAGCATTGACATGGACTTAAGCGACGACGATATTGACCATCGTAAGGACGCTAAGCCGACAACGTCAAATGAAAACCTTAAAGTTATTGTAGGTGGCGAGGCGGCGACCCACCGAAAAGTCCCCACGAGCGAAACCAAGGAAATCGCCGACCTACAAGACAACTTCAACGACCTAACACAGGTCTCTCTGTTGGAACCCCCTCCGCCGTTCCCCGATTTATCCGACGACGTCGAAGCCACCACGTTTTTAGACAGCCTCGACAACGACCTCAACGAGTTTCTCATGAAATACGACGACGAGACACCCCAAGAGACAAAAGAAATGTGGACCAGTCAGATGGCGCAGCAGAACAACGCGTTGATGTCTGGGCCGCCCCCGCCCATGCAACAGATGAACTTCCCGGTCGGGATGCCGCCCCCGCCAATCATGCCGATGAACAATTGGACGGGGGACCCCGGCCCAGGCCGGACACCAAACCCGCACAGCGGCAACTTCCAGTTTAGAGGTAGGGGCAATAGCAGGGGTAATTTTCAGAACAGGGGCGGGCCCGGGCAGCATTTTAGGAACCGCGGGCGGCCGCACAACGGAAATTTTAACAACTTTGAGAACTTTAACAACGGAAATTTTAGAGGGGGGAATAATTTTAGGGGGAGGGGCGGTGGGAGGCCTATGCGCAGCGGACCTAGATTGAGGAACAATCGGGGTTTTAGGGGCGCCTTCTAGTAAGTTGTGATGTGACGTGGTCACTGTGTATATATTGATTAGCGTTAAGATGCCATTTTGCGCTTGGCCTCTTTTAAAAACACAAAATCCATTTCGATTGATAATGATAATAGTTAATATTATAGTAATATTTATTATTATCCAGAAGAATGCATTTATTTTAGTGTATATTAATAATTTTATATTTAGATTTGTTATGTAATTATTTTGGGAAAAAAATTATATTTTATTGTGATGAATGTTAGGTTGTACGATCTTACAAAGTGACTATGAACTAATCAGAAGTTATTAAATAAAAAAAAAACGTTCAGGAGCATATTTTGTGGAAAAGGGGTTAAGATTTGCAAAATTATTCTTAACAATGTACATTATGAACACATTTTTATTTCATTGATTGAAATAAGTACAATATAAACGAAAATTATCATCCATAAGTTAGTGGAAGAAGTTTCATTATAAACTCAAAACCGCAATTAAGTGAAAAAAGTACAAAAAAAGTGGCTTGCTTCGTATTAAATTGTTTTGAAATTAAACACTCTTAGAAAATATTTAAGAAACTTTGACAAAGTACTAAGATTGAATCGATAGTCACAAGTGAAAAAATTACTGTCAAATTTGAATGCTTTGCTGTTGAATTATCCTGAAATTAAATATTGTTCTTTTGGGCAACAAAACTGTAACAAAATATTAAAAATTTAATCGATTGCTAAACACTTTTAAATACTTGGTATATTTACATTAATTGTTCTATTCTTCCATTTTCTTCATCTTATTTTTCTTCCAATTTCTTTATTCGTTGCTTCCTTCACCTCCATTTATTTCTTTGATTATCTCTTCCATTTACTTCTTCCTTCTTCTTGAACCATTTCTTTCTCCACTACTTCTTTGTTCTCCATCTGCTTCTTCCTCCATCGTTTCTATATATCCCCAATTCACAATAATGCTTTAATGAAGTAGAATTTGATAATCATTTCAGTATTTATTCCAGTTTTCGATATTGCAACTGTAAATTTCTAAGACTAAATTGCTAACTATTTTATCTAAAGCCCCTCAGCGCATTATAGTAATTACAATTACGAATAATATGGGTGAAAATCATTCGAATTAAATATCAAGATAACTTATGGATGATAACACGAATGTGGTGCCCAAGGCGCCTACAACTGTACATAGACAGCTTAATTTTGTTATTGTACTGACATATTCCGATTATTGAATCTTGTTTTAATGATATAATGGCATAGGAGTCAATTGCTTATGTGTAATTTTGTTTGTATTCTACTGATGCTAAAAAAATTATACTTCAGTGGTTGACAACGGAGTTGAGTGTTTTTTGCACCTTGTATTTTTGTAGTGTTAATATATATGTAATTATACTATTGTTTATAGTTTGTTTATAATATAGTAATTATTATGATACAAACTGACCCCTACAATGTTTCCTTGTTCTATCTATCATACACAGTACCTGAGAAAGAGAAACTTTTCTGTGTATGGTCCACTTTATTTGTAGTTGACAATCTTTTAAGTAGAAATTCACTGTATTTTCCTAAGATTATGTAATGTAATCCTGAATAATAAAATATGTTACTGGGTTTTTATCTCAACTTTCTATTTGGATGGTGTTTATATTATTTGAGGCACCTGTTTCACAAGGAAATTTGCCGCTGTTACAGTTTTTGTTAAAAAATGTTAATTTTAGTTGAATCAGCTGTTTCATTTTGCCATTAGACCACAATCAACACATATTTTTTTTTATCAAAATTTCAGTTAAACTTAAGGTTTTGAATTTATCGCGTGAAAATTTATGAAAATTGTTCAAAGTCTTGAGATTACACTCAAAAGTTTGTGTAAGCGCTCTAAATTTCGGGAAACATCTCTAAGTATTAGTTTTTAACCCTCCGTTGCATTGATTGATTTATAAGGTTGACCAGTTCGGGGATATGTCCGCAGTCATAAGGTAGTCGAAAAACCAGTGGACCTTTTTCTAACTAGATGGGTATAGTCTCCCATCTGGTCCCACCAAGAGAACCTCAAAGATGGGTTTAAAGTCTACAGTAATAGACTTGCAAGAAAATTTTGGATTCGTCCGTTTAAATAAAAATGATTGCAACTTCTAATAAATAGCTACCTTTTCTTGTTTTATTTTCGTAAAGAGATAAAGTTTCACAGAGTTATGAAAAAAAAAAAAAAAGTAGAGAACTGTCGATAATGATATTCTTTTCTTAGCTAATAAGACATCTATTAGCATATTTAAGAAAATTTCTGTTTTACATTATGAAAAAGGTCCTTCGTAAGGACCCTCTAGTAGGAGTCTAGCACTTTTCCGCCATTTTCCTGCTACTATAGTCGTTATTCTTTAACTTTCTAAAAAATTTGGGAAGTTTCATCCCTCAGACTTTGCAATTACACATTGTGTTTTGGCAAAATTTCGCGAATTTTATTGAGTTAACTTCAAAAGAAATCAATATAAATCATGATACTTTTTTGTTCAGCGATCACAGAAGTTCCACAGTGCCAAGATTGTAGCATTACCAGAAGATAATCAAATGAAAAGGTGGTTCAATAAAATTACAGGTGATATAAAATTTTGTTAGTGTTTCTGTAAAAAGTCGACAGTTTCCTATAGAAATTGCTTCAGTTTTTTCTCGAAATTTTTCAGGAGTAGAAAATCGGAAACTTCAAAGTTGAAGTTGACTCGACTATGAGTTAACTGATATTTTGAACCCTTGCTTTGCGGAATTCTTCAATATATCAACAATAAATATGAAAATACCCCATGCTTAAATTAATTTTAATTACTATGGACCACCTTTCAGAATCAAGCTACTGATATAATCCGCTGACGATGCGAAAAAGCGAACCTTGGTCGAATAATATCTAAATTTAATTCAAACATCGTGAAATTGTCATATTTATTGTTCAATATATTTTATGACAAGACTATAAGGAAAAAAAACTTTACGTTACACTTGAAAATTTGAGAAAAATGTTACAATTAAGTTTCTTTTAAGACAGGACTTCCCAATCAGTGGGGCGCGCTTTCCGAGAGGGGCGTAAAGGGGTCCAATATGCTTTGTACACATTTTAACTTTTTTTCATATGTAATTTTTTAAAGGTTGGAAATTTCCAAAATGTCGACTTTTTTAGCATAATTTCGCTATTTTTTAATTTACCTTTTGTAAAATAAATTTTTACTTACTTCAAAAATTCGACTTTTTTAAAATATTGACCTTAAAAAATGTCGACATTATTTCTGCTTCTGTTCAAATTTTCGGCTTTTTTAAAATTTGACATCGAAAATTTCAATCTAATAAAAATTTCTAATTTTCAAGTTTCAGTTTTGGTTTAAAATTTCAAGTTTTTTGAAAGGTTGAACTTTTTTTAACGATTTTATTTCAGAATTAGCGCTTCTTTCTCCAAATTTTGGACTTTTTTTTATAATTTTTGACTTTTTTTAATTCTGATGTTTTTCGAACATTTTTGCAAACAGTAATTCAGATTTTTTCGAAAATTTTGATTTTTTAGAAAATCTCGGCTTTAATGATAATTTCGATATTTTTTCAAAATTTCGATTCTTTTTAGGATTTCCGACCCCTTTAAATTTCGACATTTTCTCAGAATTTCGAATTTCTTTGAAAACTTGACTTTTCAAAAAAAACCTTTTTAATTAATTTCCTGTCGAGTTTTTTTGCAAGTTTCGATTTTTTCAAAGCTCGACATTTCTTCAAAATGAGAAATTTTTTGAAATTTCTGATTATTTTTCAAAATACTAAATGTTTGTTAAAATTTTAACTTTCAAATTTCGATTTTTTAACTATTTTTGAAAATTTTGGCTTTTAAAAATTTCGAACTTTTTTCAGAATTTACCTGTTCTTCCAAATTTTGACTTTTTCGAACATTTAAGAGTTTTTTAAATTTTTTAATTGTATTAAAACTTTTGTTTTTTAAATTTAGAATTTTTTTAAAGTTGTCCCATTTATTAAATTTTTGATTTTTTATAAATTTGACTTGCAAATTTGCTTTTTTCTTGAGTTTCATTTTTAAATATTTCAACTTGTTTCCAAAATTTTTAAGTTTTTGCAATTTTGGATTTTTAATTGTAATTTTTTATGAAAATTTCGAAGTTTCTCAAAATTTCTCCTTTTTATTTAATTTTCCCCTTTTTTCTTGAAAATCTTTTTTTGAATATTTATCGAATTTTGAAAATTTTGTTTCTTAAAAAATGTTGAATTTTTTGAAAAATTGCGCCGATTTTTTAAGTTTTGGTATTTTTTGAAAAACTGATTTTTTTTCAATGTTTTACTTTTTTTGTAAATTTCTGACTATGTTTTCAATATTTTGACTTTTTAAAAAATTACATGCGATATTTATCAAAACTTCAATTTTTTTTAAATATTGATATTTAAAACATTTCGACTTCAAAATTTCGACTTTTAAAAGTGTGGAATTTTTTTGAACATCTTGCCTTATATTTCAAACTTTTGAATTAAATATTTCAGTTATTCTTCAAAATTTCGACTATATACTTTTTAAGATTTCGACTTTTTTTTTAATTTTGATTTTTTTTAACAGTCAGCTTTGATTCGACTACTGATTACTGAAAAAACTTGAAGAGGGACATGAGCATATTTTTTATACTCCAAGTTCAACATAAAAAAGGTTGGAATCCCTGGTCTAAGGAAAATTTTGTAGAATGTTCGATATTTCCCTCGAAATTAAATTTTCATTTAAAATTTTATCTACTATACTAATTTAAAATAAAAAATGGGGACAAATTTAAACGTTCTTAAAAACATTTTTTTTTAAATTTCATAAAAAAAATAAGTATTTACTTTAAAGTTTGAGTTTTTCTCGAAGATTACATTTTTTCCAAAGAAAAATCGCTGTCTCTTTAAAATCGAAATCAGATTTCAAATTCAAATTCTGATCTTGATCCATGATTTTCTGAAAGTTTTAACTTAAATTTTTAATTTTTTATGAGCTTATTACTTAAAAAAACTTTCCCAGTTTTTTCACTTAGACTGTTTTAGAAGTTTATTAAAATTTCAAATTTGGCTTCGAAAGTACGATTTTACTCTGTAAATTTCAAAAAACATTGAAATTTCAACTCTAAATTTGAAATTTGCAATTTTATTGAAAGTTTCACCTTAACGTCTGCGTTTTAATTTCTGATTTTTATACGATATTCATTTATATAATATAAAAAAAGTATATTTCAGAATAACTTTGGAATCTTAAAATTTTCATTGAGTTGACCAACGGAGCCCCTAGATATTTATTGGGGTAGATTCAGATTGAATTTTTTGGCGCCTTCCTATGTTTCTTAAGGATCAAAAAAAGTCACAATATTTTAATATAAATATTACATATTTTGACGAATTAAACCACTTTTCATCGCTGCCCTATCTTGCCGCTTATAGCGACCGCATACTCCACTCAAACCTAGGACCGGCCCTGGAGTTGACATTGAAAAAATAGGAATTTTGAAGTTTTTCATTAATATTTTTAGCTTTTTCCTGAAATGTACACTTTAACCGCATAGTGTTGCTGAAAACAGGTCCGATCATGAAACATCGTGAAATTTTTAATATCTGTTGTTGTTTTAAACGTTAATAAAGTTAAATAGTTATGAATATCGAAGAATTCAACAAAGTAAGGGTTAGAAATGTCAACTATAAAATTATCTTTCAAAAAAAATGTTTAAATTTAGATTATTTCAAAGACATTTTTTAGAACATTTGATTTTTTTTCCTCAAAAGAAACAATCCAGCCAAATCAAATTACAAAGGTTTTTGAGAATTTACAGCCTTCCGCAATTTCCAAAATCTTATTGGAAATTTAGTTTTTCTCCAAAATGTTGAAGTTTGTTTCCCAAAACTTCGAAGTTTTAACTTCATATTTTTAACTTTTCCCAAAATATCAACGTATCCTCGAAATTTGGTGTTATGATTTCACTTTTCAAGGAAAATATTGTAGTTTCCAGTCATTCTTGACACGTCATTTTTAAATTCGAAATTTTGGGGAAATTTCAGACTGAATAAGTGTGTTTTTTTTAATTTTGGGGTTTCCCAAAATATAGAGATTTTTTTTGGAATTTTTTTCTTCGAAATTTCAAGGTTATTTTCTCTAAATTATGAATATATTCTCGAATTTTTGGTAACATTTCTAGTTTAAGTTCGAAACTTTGAGAAAAAATTTTAAACGAGATAAAAGTCAAAATTTCAAGATTTTTCCGAAATGTTCTTCACAAATTACTTTGCCCAACGTTTAGAGTGTTTTAATAATCTTTTTTTCAAAATGTTTGGGCATAAGCTCTAAAATTTCGAAATTGTGCTTAAAATTTTATTTTGAATTGTCGCCATTTATTGAAATTTCGGAATTGAAATAAAATTGTCGAGATTTTTAAGAGATGGAGTTTTTTTTCGAAATGCAGAAATAAATTTAGACTTGAGATTTTTATTTGTTTATTTATTTTAAAATTGATTTTTTCAGGAAATTCGAAACTTCGAGAGAAAAAGTCAATATTTTTAGAAAAAATTTAGAATCAAGTCAGAGTTAAAAATGTTCATCTTAACATTTTGACTTTTTCAAAAATTGAGCGAAAATGGAATATTAGATGTTAAGCAGTTTTTTGTAAAATTCCTAATTTTACCTCAAGTTTTAAATTTAAATTTGAAAATTTTTGACTTAAAAAATAGTTAAAATATTGGCATTTTATAAACAAACATAATTGAAATTTTTAGTGTTTTACTGATTTGTTTTCAACATTTTCCTTAAATATAGAATTTAATCTCAAAATTTGGACCCTTTCCTCGAAATTTCGATTTGTTACTCGAAATTCCGAGACTAAATTCGATATTTAAGGAAATCTTCGCACAAAATTTGAGTCAAACTTTAAATTTCGAAAATTCGAGACATCTTGTATGAATTTTTGTATATAATTTCCTTAATCGAAACTTTGATTCTTTCCAAATTTCTTTAAAACTGGAAATATTAGTCATTTTATAGAAATATCGCCTGGTCTTCTGATTTCAATTCCATTAGACTTTTCCAAATTTTATATTTTAACTGAATAATTTGATATTTACATTCCAATTTTTAATAGAAGTATTCAGGCTTCTTGAAATGTTAACCTTTTTTTTTGTAATTTCCTGTTTCATTAAAATATTTTTTAAACTCGAGAATAGAAAATTTTCTAGCTTTTCCTCGAAATTTCGGCTTCTTAGAAAAATTTGTAGTTTAGCCAAGTTAAACATTTTTACTTTTCTCTTAAAATTTCAGCTTTAAAATAAAAAAATAAATATTAAGGAAATTAAGACCTTTTTTAGATATTTTATATTCAGATTTGCGTATTCCAAGTTTTTTATTTTCAAAACTTATCTTAAATTCCCGAAGTTAAATTTTTAAGTTTTCGAAAATATTCTTTTGAATAGATTTTGATTTTTAAATGTAAGTAAGTTACTTTGCAAGTTAATTATTTCTGAAAATTTTAAATCTAAATTCGATATACCGATTCTTCTCTCTACATCTCTCGAATTTATTTTATAAATTTGGAGTTTTTCCAAATATTTTAGCTTTTTTACAAAATTCTGAACTCAAAAAGCAAGAAAAAATCCTGACAAACCTGAATACCAAAAATATTCTCAACACGATTATAGACCATGAAACTTACTGTAAATATTAAAATTCCACCATGTTTGAAGTACTTTGATAGAATATAGGACCGGTTTCGCTTTTCAGCATCGTCGATAGTCCTAATATTATCTAAAATTATTTCAGACATCGTCGAATTTTAATATTTATTGTTAATATATTAATATGAGTCATGAACATTTAAGAATTCCACAAAGCAAAGGTTCAGTGTATCAATATTCTGAGCCGAAATATCAAATATCTTATTTGTAAACTTAAAATTTTTGAAATCAAGAGTTCAAGAAATTATATTTTAAAATTTTCATTTTCTCTCTTATGCAAGTTGTAACTTTTTTCTCTACCATTTGGCTTTAAACTTTAATGTTAATTCGCAAATTCGAGATTTTTTTCAAAAGTAATTTTTTTTTCTTAATCTTTCCAAATTAATCTTAAAATGATAACTTTATTATTAACTTTAAACATTTTTTTTGATATTCCGGAAAAAATCGAAGCTAAAGTTCTTCTTTCGAGTACACTAGAATCCAAAATGATAAAGAAAATCCCTCTAGGGTTTACTTTTCTAGACATCCAGATTTGACTTTTTGCTCAAAACTTTGACATTTCCCCAAAATTTCGTGTTAAAACTCCATTTTTTGAAAATTGCCTCTTTTAAATATCAGAGTTTAAATTCGAAATTTTTATATTTGGTAAGTCGACAAATTTGTTTTATTTCATTTTCTTCGAAATGAAGATTTTTTCTAAAGTTGCCAAATTAAACTTAAATTTTAATCTTTTTCCTAACATTTCAACACTGAGATCGAAATCGTTTCTTTTTTTAAAAGATTCTAAAACTCGACAATCTGAATTAATCTCCGAATTTCAAACTCAAAATTTGGACGTTAATTTAAAAATTTCAAATCTAAAATTTTGATTGCAATTTAGAAATTTTGTCCTGAATTTTTCTTTAGTTAATACTAGAAATTTGGAATTCTCTAATTTTTTTGAATTTATTTTGTAAAGAAGGTATTCTTTCACCTGAGTATAGACTTTTTATCGACATTCTGAGGCTACTTGTCAGTTCAAAAAATTTTATTTTATAATTTTAAAACATCGTTTTCAAAATTTATACTTTTTTTTCTCTTCGATATTTGGGTTCAACCTTACTATTTCCTTGTTTTCCCTAATTTTTTTATTCCAAATTTCTAGATTTTTCCTCAAAATGTCGATTCTCGGCATTCTTTTATAAATTTGGGTTTTTTTTATTTAAATTTTTTCTCAAAATTCCGAGATTATTGAAATCTTTAAATTCTTTTATTTATTTATTTTTGAAAATTTCGATTCTCTCCTCAAAATGTCTAATTTTTTGAGGAAAAATCGAAGTTTAAAATTTTGAATTGAAATTTCTCTTTTAATCTCGAACATTCAAATTGTAAACATTACATCAAGTTTATCTCAAAAGTTCAACTTTAAATTCAAAATTTTGTCTTTAAACCGGAAATTTTGACATTCATCCAAAAAGTACGAGTTAAATTGTGACAATCCTAAGAATAAATCATCCTAAGTTTGTTCATTCACAATCGTTCATTAATTCTCGATGTATCAATGTTTTTATATTTTATGAAATCGAGGTTAAAACATCGATGTTTGCGAAAGAAAAATCGGTATTTTCAAAACATCAATGTATCATTTTCAGACATTTAAAGGATTAACCTTCTTGGGGGTTCTGTACATTAGACTGATGCGGGCCTCTGTACCATGTTCACAGTATTTTTCATGACTAAACAAAAGGTCATCATACCCAAAAATATGCCTTGATATCGTCGTTTTTACCCCTGAAAAGAAAAGATCACCTGCTCCTGTTTAGTTGCACACTTAAATCAGCCCCTGTATTTTATTGACTTAGTTAATGGTAAAATTTTTCACGCTACATTTGACACCTTACCAGTAACCCGGTTTACCAATTTACCACTATTACAAGATCTGGTACTTCAGCAACTTTGAACTAGGCTTGTTTCCGAAATGGTCACATTGCATTAAATATTTGGACTACCAATTAAAAATTGTGATAAACAAGATATTTATTAATTTAACCACATCACCACTTGTTGGATAAAACCTAAACTAGACAGTTGATATCGCACACATACTAAAAACAGTAATTTTGATTAATCTTAGACTCTACTTTGACAAATACAGTGAATTTCTACTAATTCAATTTAGTCTATCTCTAGATTGATCAGATCCTCGTCGTCGTATTCTTTTAAATCTGATATATTCAAATCGTTTAATTTTATATCATCTTCGTCAACTAGTTCCGATGAATTACGATTAATGAGCGCCCCCTGGATGAAAGTCCTTTCCATCAAATTATACAAACTATCGTTGACATCGGTCATATCGCTATGTACCTTTCTAGGCTGTTGTTTTTCGTCATCTTTATCCATTTTAACAACGTTTGTCTGCAGCTGCTCCTTAATCATACTCAAATCCTTCTCTATTCCGGAATCTGAGAATTTCTGCGCCACGGCGCACTCGAGCAGCGTCGTGAGTGACTTAAGGCAGTTTCTGAGCTCGTTCTCATGGATTCTCTTCTCTTTGTCCTTGCGCACGTACTCGCTGGGCGTAATAGAGAGAATTTGGTCGATCTTATCATACTTTTCGTCGGTCGATGGGGGAATCACCCAACCTAAGTGGGAATTCGTTCGCAAGTCGCCCTGTTTTCTGTACGTCATATAACACGGTTTGTTGTCGTAGTGCCTCCTAGTTGGAGTACGCATCTTCGACGTGCTACTATGTAAGGAGAATTTACTGTCTTCAGCTTCTGAAATGGAATTAACTGGTTTTATTTCTGTCGACAATTGCGTTTTATTACAACCGGGGTAACATGAATTAGGTTTTAAAAGTTACAAAGTCGAACCCGTATAAAGTTAGGGTGGTTTTCCGACGTTTCGTCTCTCGCTGCCGAGGATATGATCAAAAGTTATCTCCAGCATCCAGTGAAGAAACGACATATGAACGCCACCATTCAACTTTACTCTTTTAGGTTTTGATTTGCGCAACTGCTCTCAAAAAATTTGCTAATCTTATAGGTTTGTTTTTTCACTAAACATATTAATTTTATCTAAGGGTTTATTCCAACCTGCTTCAGAAACAGTTTCTTACAGTCAGGATTTTGCGTAGTAATTCCGGATGGAACGCATTTAAATTACTGCTCAGAATTCTGATTGTAAAAAAAATGACGAGAAGTTAAATAACCAGGCCGATCCAGACCTCTGCACATGTGTTGATAAGTATTGAACTAGGAATGTCGATCCTTTCTGAAAATAATAAATCTGTTAAAGTAAACCAATCGGTTTTTGATTAAATATTAAGCTGAAAGATCTGTTTCGGTTTATTTCAAACAAATGTTTAAAGAAAAAAGTCGATGTTTTGACAAATCACTGATAATTATTCCTAAAAATGTTAGACAAGTTCATATTTCGCCAAAAAAAATCAATATTTCAAAAAAAATTCGAAATGCCTATAAAACAACTTTTTAGGGAAAGTCAAACTTTCAACAAACAAGTTAAAATTTCCAGAAAGAAGTAGGAAGAGGAAGAAAACCAGAAATTTCAATGAGAAAATTAGAAATTTCTAGAAAACTGTTATTAGAAGAAAACGTAATTGTGCGAATGAAGTCGAAATTTAAAGAATATATTGAAATATTTTTTTAGGAAAGTTAACATTTCTAAAGACAAAAACGTTTAGATAAAAACCGAAATGTTAAAGAAACAGTCGTTGACACTTGAAGAAAAAAAATCGCAATTTCTAAATACCTCATAAATATTAAAATTTCTGGAAAAACTCGTATTCGACCGTGATGCTTGAGCATGCGCACCATCTTTACGTTCAAATGAAATCTCCACGCAAGCCTCGTATGCTTCCAAAGGGCCTACATGGGTCAAGATAGTAGGGAGCTTCAAAATGGGTGGCTATCGCTGTAGGCTCTTATTGCTTGTTGCTCTTGTGCCTTGGTAAATGTTAACATTTGAATGACGATTCTTCCTTCAATGACATCTATAGCAATTTGAATCGAAATAAATTCAAATTAATTTTTTTTTAATTTAAATTTCCGAAAAGAAGTTAAAAAATCGAAAAAAAAAATTAAAAATGTCCATGAAAGGAATCTAAAAAAATTTAGGTTTCGAGGGAAAAGTCAAATTTTCGAGAAAATAGTTGGTAACTATTGTAGAAAAAAAAAAGAAATGTCCATAAAGCTTTCTGTAGAAATATTCTTAATGTAAAAACAAAATTTCTCCAAGGAAGTCAATATCTGAAAAAAATTGATATATTTAAAAACAATTATTTTTGGAGGGGGGGGGAAGTCGAAATCTCTAAATAAAATAAAACATCTAACAGAATAGCAGACATTTTGAGGAAACCTTTGTAATTTTAGGGACAAAATCATTATTTATTATTTCTATAAAAATCGAAATTTTTGGAAAAAGTCAAAATGCCCAAAAAATGTTTAAATTTTAAATTTATAGTTAAAATTTCGAACAAAATAAGTTTATAAATAAAATTGGGGTCGATTTTTAAAAAAATTTATTGTGTTAAAATTTTAGGAAACGGTAAAAAAACCGTACACTCTTAATCATTAATATCAATGAAATAACAGTTTTAAAATGAAGGCGAAATTTCCACAAAAATTTAATTTTGAGTTTGTACCAAACTCTTTTTTTAGAAAACAAAAAATTCGTTTATAAACTTTAAATTTGTAGAAAAAGAGCCCCCACAAGTTTTTAAAGAACCATTTAAATTTAAAAAAAAATGTTTTCGATAGTTCAAGTTTGCAATAGAAAGTTTATAAAGGATAAAAAAAACTGGAAAGATAGATTTACAATTATGTGTTAGAATTCGAATAATGCAGCCAATAAACTGGGAAAAAGGCTAAAATAGATAAACATAATATAGAAGTTAAAATTTAAAAATTCTTTCTGTATTCGATTTATGATAACCCAAGGATCATTCACTGCTACTAAGATGAAATCGCTCGACCCTCCTTCACCCCTTAATCTTGAAAACAACCCCCTATAGGGACGTTTTGCTGAGAAATTCCTAAACCCCTAGGACACCGTTTTGAGTAAAAACACTTAAAATGGGAAATTTTCTTGATTTTTTAACCGGAAAATGAGTTTTTCGGAAAAGCAAGCCTCGAATTCTTGATCGGTGACCCAAAAACGCCCTGAGACACAATTTCAAAAAAAGGTTTATCATATTGTCTTAAAACCCCCAAGCCCACTAGGATATTAAAAAATTGTCATGATTTTCCGACTGGAAAATGAGTTTTTCAGAAACACAAATCTCGCATTCTCAATCAGCGACCCCGAAAATCTCTAGGACACAGTTTCGAGTAAAAATTTCACTACATACAAGCAATGAGTTTTCCGAGAAAACCAACCATGGATTTGTGATCAGCGACCCAAATAACCTTCTAGGATGCATTTCCGAGATAATTTGCGTTAATTTTTCCAACTTTAGGAATTTCTTTGCGAAACGCTCCATTTGGGGGGTTGTTTTAAAGATTAAGGGATGTAGGAGGGTCGAGCGACTTCGTCTTAGTAGCAGGAATGGTTATTGTGTCATGAGAAATCTAATGCAGAAAGAATTTTGAAAATCTATCTTAATATAGAATTTTTATCTATTTCCCGGCTTATTGCCTGGATTAGAAATGAAAAATCGAAAAAATTGGGTTTTCAAATTTCTACTCGATAATTCGAGAGAAGTGGCGATATTTCAAGATTTGGAGCGAAATTAAAAAAAAGAATTTGCGAAAATTTAGAGTTTGCAGTCAGCATTTTAGGAAAAAAGAGAAAATTAAAATCAGGGCTTGGAACCGGAACTGAACCGAAAAACTAAAAAAAAAAAGTTATTTTCGCCGGAACGAAAAAAAAAAACATTATTTTCGCCGAAACGAAAAAAAAATATCGGTTTATTTCGGTTCGTCGAATTTATATGTATATTTAAAATAGTTTTTACTTTATATTTAAGATTGGAATGTTTTTTTGAAATTTCATTTTTTTTAATTTTATACAATTTCATGCAACTTTCATCTTTATCCCTCATTTCTGATTAGATTAGATTAGAAACTCACAATTTCCACATTTTCTAGAAAATATTAACTTTATTTTCAAAATTTCAACCCAAATTACAATTTTAAGTTTTAACCTTAATCTTTTTTCAAGATTTTTAAATTTTTCTTGAAATTTGGACTTTTATATGTAAATTACTCGAAATATTTCTTTTCTTGTCTTAAAATTTTGAGTTTAAAATAAAAAAAAATTCCTTTGTTGTATCTTTGGAATAAATCAGTAGCGTGTTTCTCATTCAAGCTAGGGAAACTTGACTTTCCTTACAATTTTTTTGCAAATTCTAGTTTTTCTGGACATTTTTATAGAAACTTTTTAAAAAATTCCAAATTTACTTCTTTCTTTTAATTTTAGTTTTCTTTTCCTACTTTGATATCTCTATTTTTTGAAGTAATTAGTCAAATTTTCGTTTTTTCGTGAATTGTTTTCCTTCAAATTCCACTTTGAGATTAGTATTCCAATTTTTTTTGTGCTGCGGAATTCCTAAATCTTCCAAAAATCCCGCAGTTTCAAATTGAACCTAAAAATTTCAAGTCAAAATTTCGAACTTGATATTCCAATTTAAAGCCGGGATCTTTGCATTGGGGTCGAAATTTTTACAATAAACTTGAAATGGTGACATGTTAGAAAATGTATAATTTAAATTTGTAATCATTTTGTTTACGTTGAAATAGTAATTTTTATTCTGAAAACTTTGATTTTTTCTCAAGATTTCGACTTTAGCCTCAAAACTGCGATTTGTTTAGAATTTAGAAGTCAAAATTGTGTGTTTCTTAAATATTAGGTAATTGCTTTCGCTAAACTTCTGGTATAAACTCGAAAGTTCTACCCTTTGCAAGTTCGACCCGTTGCTCCTTGAACTTTTGTGTCAAAAATCCGTTCTAAAAATGTTAAATTTATTCACAAACTTTTTAGCTACAGCTGAAATTATTTCCAAAATTTCTTCTTTAAAATTGAAGTTCGCGTTTATTTTTTTCAGAAAATTTGTCGCTGATCTTAAAATTTCAATTTTTTCATAGAAAATTTAAGTTTAGAAATAATTTTTTGTGGATTTTTTTACTTTTATTCTTAAAATTTACATTTCCATCAAAAATTTCAAATTTTTGCTTAAAATGTTAGCAGAACTTAAATTTTAAAGGCAAACGTGCTAATTTGAATTTAGAAAATTTGTTTTAAATATTAATTCAAAATCTCGAAAGAATATCCACATTTCAAGAAAAAAACAACATTTTTGAAATAGTCTAAGTTTTAAGGAAAAACAAACTAAATTTATGACAAACAATTTTTCAAAATTAATCTCAAAATTTCGAGTCCTGAAAATTTTGAGCTTTCGAGCTAAAAGTCAAATATTCGAAAGTTCCAACTTTAAACTTATATTTGTTAATTTCTTTTAGCCTAAATCTTAACTCATAATTTCGAGAAAAATGTCTATAATTAAAAAATAAAAGTCAAGATGTCAATAAAAAAGGTTAGGAGGTTGCTAGAGAAAGACTAAATTTTGTTTAAAGTCGAAATTTGAGAGAAAAAAAAAATAATAAAAAATACATACAAGTTTAAATTTACAACTTCAAAAGAAAAAAGTTAACAGCGAAAAATGGTAAATACATGAAAGAGAACTTTTTAGAAAATTTTACTTTTTCTAGAAATTTTGAAGTTTTCAGCAACATTTCCAGAAAAAAAATCGAATATTTGGGTTTAAAGTCAAGACTTCTAAATTAGGGTAGAAATTTTGAAAATTTTTTTTTAAATAAATTTGAAGTTCTTTTTTGAAATTGTGACTGTCCCACAAAATTTTAATTCAAAACTGTTTATTTTATAATTTTTGGTCATTTTATTTTTTTATTTTAATTTATTTTTTTAATTTGATCTTGTTAATAGAAAGTTCTAGAAAACAAAGTCGAAACAGTAAAAAATCAATTATATTAGAAAAAGCGAGTCAAAGTCAAAACATCGATAGAGAACCAAAATTATAAGAGAAAAGTCTCTCAAAATTCCGATTTTAATCGCCAAAGTTCCTATATTCTAGAAGTTTTCAACTCTAGGGTATATAATTTAAGATTTTTATGAAAACTCCGAGTTTAAATTTGAAATATCTAAATCCGAAATTCCGATTTAGTTTTTTATAAAGTCTAGGTTTTTCTTGAAATTTGAACTTAAAATTGAACTCAAAATTCACAGAAATTTTGAAACTTGAAAAATAGAAAATATTTTCCTTCAATTTCAGGCAAGGTCAGAGTAGTTTTGTGTTGTAATATTTAAGAAACAGAGATATCACATTTTCTAATCATGATCAAAAATCAATTTTTAATTCGAAAACCTTTAAATAATCAAAAAATTTGTCACAGGAACTGAACGGAAAATAGGAAAAAACCGTTATTTTTGTTGGAACGAAAACCGGAACTGAACCGATATAATTTTTTTGCCGGAACAAAAACCAAAAACCGAAACAATTAAAATTAAGAAAATATTTGAAATTTTCAAAAAGCAAGTACTTATAAGTTCTATAAAAAATATTCCAGAAACTTCGAAGCAAAAGTCGACATTTTGCAACAAAAATCCGTGTCAGTAAATAAAAATAAAAATTTTACGCGTAAAGTCAAAATTTAAAAAAGCTAGAATTTTTGATAAAAAGAGATTGGGTTCGAAATTTTGAAAATAAAAAGCCAAAATCTTCAGAAAAACTTGAGATCTTGAGTTGGATTTGAGATAAAAGAGTAAAAAGCAAGGATTTTGGCAAAGTATTCGAAAGTACAGGATATACTTCTTCCGGGATTGGACCGTGTCAAAGAACTACTAAAAGTGTTCGACGTTTCGCTCACCATTGTAGAGGGCTTCTTCAGGAACAAAATAAAGAAACAATAAATGAAAAGAGGAATATGAGGGAATATGCAAAAATGAAAGAATGAAAAGGCCAATTTCAAAACATCAGAGCATGGTAACTCGTATGTCCATCATACCAGAGGCGAAACTCTTCTGAATTGAAAATTGGTACAAAGGATAAGAAAGTTTAGACAGAAGAGCCCGGTAACTCAGTATGTCCATTATACCAGAGGTGAAACTGTTCTGATTTCTGATTTTTGCATATTCCCTCATATTCCTACAATGGTGGGCGAAACGTCGAACACTTTTAGTTCTTTTACAGGGTCCAATCCCGGAAGAAGTATATCCTGTACTGACTCTGGCCGTGGAAGCCTTCGTTATCAAAGTATTCGAAAATTTGAATAAAGTGGATAATTTCTAAAAGTTCGAAAAAATAATTGACATCTCGAAATTAATGTTTGAATTTCGAAAAAAAAATCAGATTTAGTTTTCTAGTTTGAACTCGTAATTTATAAATAAATTACAGAAAGAAATTTTGAAAAAAAAGCAAAATCTTTCAAAAAACAGGTAGTAAAGACAGACATGTTAAACGCAGAACTTTGTGATAAAAAACTGAAGAGATCGATGTTTCGATTTCAAAGAACAAACAAAATTCAACATTTTTACAAGAAGTTAAAATTTTGAATTTGAAATCGAAATAGGAAAAACACAAAAGTTACAAATTTAATGACGAAATTAAAAAATCCAAAATTTTGAAAAAATCGATGACATTTGTAAGAAAAATTGAAATTTTGAGTTTACAACCAAAATTTTGGAAAAAGGTATAAAAAATTCTCGATATTTAAGATTAAATTGGAAAGGTTGATGTTTAAATTCCGGAATAAAAAAATAAAATGAAAGTTTAATGTTTAAATTTAAAAAAAATTGAACTTTTAACAAAACTCGAAATAATATTAATAATAAAATAAAAATTACAAATTTAAACTCCAATTTCGAAATAAAATTTTCTGGTTATACTATATGTAATGTTAACAATATTTCTGTGTAACAAAGGTTTATTTATCATTTTATGTTAGTTTCATAGTATTCGAAAATTAGCAAAAGATTTTTAATATTTACAAGTTCTGTAGGGACTATAATTTTATAGTTAACTCTTTGCTTAAAATAAATATTTTCGAAATATCATTTAGTCATTTCAATTCACTAAAATGTTACCAACGTATGTGCACTGGTCTGGATCGACTTGAGACCTCTCGCCGAAACATCGTTTGTTTTACAATGAGGATTCTGCACAACAATTTAAATGAGCTCCAAACGGAGTTACTGAGCAGAATCCTGAATCGACCATTTGAGAAACAACGCAAGTCCATAAAAACAGAAACTGAGGTAATTAAACAAAAACTTTCTAGACTTGTATTGTCTTACATTGGGGCTCCTAATTTTCAAGGCGGGTCACTACAATACTGTACGCTCTAAGTATGTGGTTCTTCTGGAATAATAAATCGGGAATACCACAGTAAAAAAGTTCCTTTGGTCCAAAGAAAGGACTTGTGTGGTTTCTCAATTGTGAAAAAAACTGTATCAGATGCAAAGAAGAGCCCTATTAAAATGAATCCAGACTATGAGTAGCAAAATAGGGGAGAACTCGCATTACTCACCCCGTAAGGCTGGTCGGAATTTAAGCCTTACAGCATATCGTGCTAAGACGTTGTCTACCACACTGTTAACTTCCATTATTAACAAAAAATGCACAACACAAACTACCGTTGCTATGATTGTTTCCAGTGAATAATTTGGCAGGGAGTACACGTGTATCATTATGCGATGTGCTAAAATTTTTGTTAGGTAATGGAAAAAGTCCTCCATATTACAACAATTTTGACTAATGGAAATGTACAATAATTTTTGATATGTGATTCATTTGTCAAAGTTTTGACGTCTACCTGGAATTGCCCAGGAACAAGCTGATTTTTTTTATTAACCAGAGTGACGTCTACTTCACTTTTAGTTATACATTATCAAGGAATAAGGACCCGAAGGTTTAAATTTATGAGGTTTAAATAAATAAACTTTGCTTGCGTAAAAGTTAAGCAAGTAACCAAGTATTGCGAGTTGACAGATAGAAAGATTAAACGTATTTTGTTGTGCTTGACAATTTTCTATTATTATAAAAAATGGAGCAAAGAATTTGCATTAAATTTTGTATGAAAAATGGAATCAAGTGCTCTAAAACACTTGAAATGTTGACAGTGGCATACGGTGAGTCTGCTCTAATTAAAAAATGTTAACAAGTGGTACAAACTATTCAAAGATGGCCGAGAAGAAGCCGACGACGAACCTAGCTCTGGACACCCCAGCACATCAACAACAGAAGATATCGTCGAAGCTGTGAAGAAAATTGTTTTTGAAAATCGTCAAATTACCATAAGAGAACTGGCTGAGGATGTTGGCATATCAGTCGACTCGTGTCATGCAATTTATTCGGATGTTTTGGGCATGAGACGTGTGTCAGCGAAGTTTGTTCCGAAACTTCTAAATTTTGATCAGAAGAACAGTCGCATGAGCATCGCTCAGGAGCTCTTGACGTCAGTGATGATCCTTATTTGCTCAAAAGGGTCATAATTGGCGACGAATCATGAGTATATGGTTATGACGTTGAAACTAAAGCTCAATCGTCCCAATGGAAGCACCCAGGAGAGCCAAGACCCAAAAAAGCACACCAAGTCCGATCAAATGTCAAAGTTTTGCTCACTGTTTTTTTCGACTATCATGGCATAGTGCATCAGGAGTTTTTACCTCAAGGTCGTATGGTCAATAAGGAGTATTACCTTGAAGTTATACGCCGTTTGCGAGAAACAATACGAAAAAAACGTCCGGAATTGTGGACAAATAATTCATGGCTTTTGCATCACGATAACGCACCTGCTCATTCATCGTTGCTTGTGAGAGGTTTTTTGGCTAAAACAACACGATAATGATGCCTGAGCCACCATATTTACCGGATTTGGCCACCTGTGACTTTTTCCTGTTCTCAAAACTTAAAAGACCTATGAAAGGACGGAGATTTGCAACGATTGATGAAATAAAAACTGCACCGCTAGAGAAGCTCAAGGCTATACCAAAAAATGCTTATGAGAAGTGATTTGAAGATTGAAAAAAGCACTCGCACAAGTGCATTGTATCTGAGGGGCATTACTTTGAAGGGAACAGTATGTTGAATAAATAAAAATTTTTTCATAAAAATATAGTCACCTTACTTTTTGAACAGACCTCGTACACTACTACACGCACATTTTTTTTCTACACAATATACATGTATAATTTCATATTTATATGTATTAATTAATACTGCAATGCAGCAGTTGGCAACCTTTTCAAACCCGCGGGCCACCTTCAGAAGAAAAATTTTTAAGCGGGCCGCATAGTTTAAAAAAGTTCCTTTTGTCTGTCTGTCAAATAAAATAGTCGCCTAAAAAATGGTTCTGGGTTCTGGCAATACCACAGATCCGTGGCAATACTGACACTTCTAATTTAAATTCAGTCGCAAAGAAATACAGGTTTTAGGGACCAATCTAGCGCTGGGGACAAGCAGGACTAATGTCTAGGACTTTATTGTATGTAAATCCGGAAATAAGTCACTCCGAAATCTTCGAAGTTTCGAGTTTAATCCTCAAGTTTTTATTTAATTATTATTATTATTATTTTTTTTTTAATTTATTCTTTCAATTTCCGATATTTTCAAACTTTCGAACTTCGAATTTTTAATTTTTATTTTTTCCCCGAAAATTTCAATTTAAAATGCAAAATTAAAAATGTAATATCATAAAAAATACTTAACTGAGGTTTTTTATAACACGATTTTCGAATTTTGAGTTTTTTCTCGAAATTTTCACATTGAACCCAAATATTCTCCGCAATAGTTTATTTCCAAATTTCGCATTCAAACTTAATGTTCGAATCTTTTCGACTGGATTTTTTCTCTAAATTTTAATCTCGAAATATCAACTTTTTTCTTGAAATTTCAACTTTCACTGGAATTTTCTGAAACTTATACTTAATCTCGCAAGTATTATTTAAATCCCGAAATTTTAACAAACATAAAAAACTGAAGTCTTTAGCTAGAAATCTGGGTTTATTTCTAAAATTTTTACATTTCTTTGGCTCTTAGTCATTCTTACTTAAACAAATATCAATATTTCGACTTTAACCTGGACATGTTAACTTTAAACCCGCAATTTTGAACATTTTTTTCAACGTTAATTTCCACATTCCAAATTTTGATAAAACATTTCTTTTAGACTTTAAAAGTTTTTTAACTTTTGTCATGCTGTCATCAAATTTTAATTGAATGTAAAATAACTTTTAAATCGAAAATTCGAGAAAATTTAATTTTTTTAAATTTTTATTCCAAAGTTTTCAAAAAAAAATCATTTCGAAAATTTTATTTTAAACTAAAAATTTAGATTTAACATAATATGAAATCTCATAGACTTTCTTCAAAATTTCTATTTTAGTCTGGAATGTTCACCTTTGGAACACAAACTTTTGAGAAAATATTTTTTTAATTCCATATTAAAATAGTGATGACGAAGGCTTCCGCGGCCAGAGTCAGTACAGGATATACTTCTTCCGGGATTGGACCGTGTCAAAGAACTATTAAAAGTGTTCGACGTTTCGCCCACCATCGTAGGGGGCTTCTTCAGAAATAAAGAAAAGAAACAATAAATAAAAAGAGAAATATAAGGGAATATGCAAAAATTTCTTATCCTTTGTACCAATTTTCAATTCAGGAGAGTTTCGCTTTTGGTATGGTGGACATACTGAGTTACCGTGCTCTGATGTTTTGAAATTGGCCTTTTCATTCTTTCATTCTTACATATTCCTCTTTTCTTTGTTCCTAAAGAAGCCCCCTACAATGGTGGGCGAAACGTGAACACTTTTAGTAGTTCTTTGACAAGGTCCAATCCCGGAAGAAGTATATCCTGTACTGACTCTGGCCGTGAAAGCCTTCGTTATCATATAGAAATATTGTCCCTCGAAACCAAGAAAGATTAAAAAATACAACAAAAGTTGTTCTAACGCGTTTCGACAGTGTCTCTCTGAAGATGACATCTTGGCTATATCGAAACGCGTTAGAACAACTTTTGTTGTATTTTTTAACTTTCTTGGTTGCAGGAGACAAGATTTTTATATCAATTTTTGACAAATGTCTGTTTTAAATTCACAATTTAAAACATCAGATTCTTCAAAGAAAATCGAAATATTTAGGAAAAAGCGAATTTTTCAAAATTCGAGTTTACAAAAATTCGAAAATTAGAGAAAATCAAAATTTAAAAAAAAGTCGAAATATTTAAGAGGTCCAAATTTGAAGAAAATATCAAAGGAAAAGTGAGGAAAGTCGAAATTTTAATTATTAAAGGTCGAAAGTTTTTTTAAAAAATAAAAATATTAAAAGTGGCCAAAAATTTTAAACAATTCGAAATTTTGAAAACACCCAACTTTTCAAAAAGTCTGAAGTTTAAAAAAATAGCATTTTTCAAAGAAGAGTCGAGAATTTGAGAAGAGTGAAAATGTTTGAAAATCGAAATATTCAAGAAAAGACAGAATTTTGAAAAATAGACAAAATTTTGAACAAGAACTTTCAAGAGTGAAAATTTTAAAACAAGGTTGAAGTTTTTTTTAAAAAAAAGTTCAACATAACTGAATTTACAAAAACAATTTTTTTTAAAAGGAATCTTGAGAACATTTACAAAAAAAGGTAAACATTTTTAATAATGGCGAAATTTAAAAAAATATATAATTTTACAAAAAGGTACGAATTAACACAAAAGTCAAAATTTCCAGTAAAGGACGAAATTAAAAAAAAATTCAGTAATAAAGTCAATATTTTGAAAAAAATCGAAATTGCGAAACGGTTGAAATTTTCAAAATTTTGGAAAATGTGGCAATTTTGAAAACAATTGGAAAATTTGAAATTTTCAAAGTAATTCGAAATATTCAAAAAAAGTTGAAAGGTAAAAATCGAAAAGTCAAATTTTTCAAGTCTCGTCATTTTCGGAAAGTCAAAATGTTGGGAATAAGTCGAAATCTTGAAAAAAGTCCAAATTAAAAAAAAATCAAAATTTAAAATTAAGTCAATGTTTTTTAGAGCCGAAAATTTAAATTTTCAAAAATAATTGAAATTTTTATAAATTTTAAAAAAGGCGCATTTACAAGAGAGTCGAAATTTCGAGTCACAATTTCTAAAACTAGGTCAAAAATTTAAAGAGTCGAAATTTTCAGAAAATTTAAAAATTTCAAGATAAAGTCAAAAATATTTAAAAAATATATTGAAATTTTGAAAAGGAGGGAATTGTTAAAAAAATTGTAGTTTTCAAAAAAGATTTTTAATAGACATTTTCAAAAAATAGGTAAAATTTAAAAATTTAATTGTACTTATAAATACAAATAAGTCAAAATTTCGAGAAAAGTCGAAATTTTCCAAATTAAGTTAAAGTTTTGATACATAGTCGAAAATTTAGCAGTTTAAACATAAGTGAAACTTTCGAGAAAAAATCTTAATTTCGTAAAAAGGTGTATATTTCAAAAACCAGAAATTATATTAAAAAAAAAACAAAATAGTTGAAAGGTCCCACCGAGATTTGAACTCGGATCGCTGGATTCAGAGTCCAGAGTGCTAACCATTACACCATGGGACCTATAATACAACTTTGGATGAACAGGGATATAAACAGGGTGTGCAATGTTATAATTAATTCAAATTATTTTATTTTTAAAAACAACATTACTGTAAAGTACTCTTTTGTTATATTTTATTTGACCATAAATTGATAACTCATTTTTGCACTGACAATATTTCTAACAATAAAAAGCTACCTACGTTACAAACTTTCAACTTGAAACATGTATGTTTTCTATGGTTTTTTCTTCGGTTTGACGTTTGACACTCTTGACATTTAATTTTATTCTAAGGTTATGTTTAAAAGCAAAAATTCAAATTTTCAAATATTTATAGAGTAATTGAGGACTACTACTCCTGTTTAAGCATTTTTAATCATGGTGATAAACTTAGGTATTCGTTTCCTTCCAAATATAACTACCTAATGTTATTCAACATCAAGTTTTTTTTGATTTGTGGAATCTATATCGTAGAAAAAAACGTTTCACACTAACTTGGGCTAAGTCATTCTTTGTTTTGTAATATAAGTGATTAGAAATCGTAATAATGAATGTTGCCTGCGTTATATGCAGTGATTTATTAAATCCAACCGCGGCGAGCGAAATTTACACCACATCCTGCGGACATATATTCCACTTTGACTGTCTTATAAACTGGATTGAAAGGTATCTCGCTACATTTCACATAAACCTTCTTACTAACTATCCTAACACAGGTCTAAGACTTGCCCCCAATGTCGTAATAAAGTAACGTTGAAGAACATCCATCGATTGTATTTCAATGTCCCCAACACCGACCACATCGTTGACGATGTGGGGACCCTGCAGGCGAAACTTGATTCGGCCAATTTCACAATGTCCCTTAAAAACAAGGAGATTGAAAATTGGCGAGAAAAGTATGATACCACCAAAGAGAAGAATTCAGAGTTAAAGGCCCTCATTGCAACAACTGAAGCTGAAGTTAAGGCCAAAAATTCAACAATTTACGCGCTGAAAGATCAAGTTTGGTATTACAAGTCAAAAGTGACCGAAACAAATAAATTGACCGACGAAATTAAGCAATTGAAGCAGAAGATTAAAGGGATGGAAGACAGCCAGAAGGTTATTAGTGGGTCGAAGGAGGATGTATATGAATTGATTCATAGTATTACTGATTTAGAGGAATTGGCTTTGCTTACAATTACGTTAAAAAAGTATTCTTTCATGCTATTTTGGAACGTGCATTTATTTTTGTGATTTTAGGACACTATTAGATACCGAGAGGAAAAGTAGAGAGTATGAAAGCCGGCTAAGGCACACCCAAAACGATTTAGTTAAGTGTAAAAAGGAACTAAAGCATTTGGAGGCATCCCACAGTGAACTAAAGTGAGTGTGAAAGCAACTTATTAGAAGTGATGCCAGTTCCCTTGCAAGATGAAAAAGTAGATATTAGCATCATTTTGACCCATCTTTCATGTGATACTGCCAGGATGCAGTTATCAGAATTAGGCATGCAAAATCGTTCATGAAATTAAAATTTTAGAAGAAAAAGTCCAAATCCTGAGAGATTCTTTTTTATGTGTTGATTTTAATATTGAAGTTTTACATATTTGCTGAAATTTTGACCAATTGTAGGCAAAATAAAGTATGATATTCCGTTATTGTAAGTAATTTTTAATATAAAAAAAAAAACATTATATTCTAGTTGCATTACAATCGAAAGCAAAATTGTAATTATCTATTTAAGAGGTTTGACCCCAATGCAATTATTTGTTTTTTTTTTGTTAATAAGTAACCTCTTTTTTAAAGGGCAATATACTGCTTAATAAAGGGTTTGTTTAAATGAAATAAATAAACAAAAATCAAAAACAGAAGTGAATATTTTCTTTATAGGAATTCGAATGTTACAATGAAAAAGGCTTGGGAAGATGAAAAAGCGGCTTTAATGCGACACCTAGATAAAATAAAGGTAGCCCAACACAGAAATCCAAATGAAAGTGATCCTACCCTCAAAAGAGTACTGATGGAGAGTCCAGCGCCTTTGCCAAAGAAAAAAACATTTACTGGGATAAAAGACCACACAGATTTAAATACAACGGATTCCCCCTCAGTTGTAAGCAGTTTTGACACTTTCCATAAAGAAAATAGAAAGTCTCACCTCTCTCTCTCCTTTATTTTAGGAGCAAAAGGTAAAAAATATTATGGACTCTGACTCCCCCTATCTCCCTGTTAAATCGAGCAGTGTGATGACATCAATATTTAACGCGAAATTTTCCAATCATCTAGCTAATAAGGTTTGTTTGTTTAATTTGCCTGCTTTAGTGGGTAGTTCACATTTTAACATTTTAGCAAACGATATTTAGGTCGCCGCCAAAGCAGTTTGAGAATGTGGCCCTGCCAAAGAATGTGGGTGAGAAGTCATACAACGGCCTCGGAGGCCATAGTAAAGACGAACTTATTTTCCCTGAAAGGGTGATGAAAAAACCCGTGAAAAGACTGAAAGCAGCCAGTAGTGTTCCATCAGCTAAATTTAAGAAACTAGCTCCTGTTAATTTTAAGAAGATTACTGACTATGCCAGTTAATTAGTGTTACCTTCAATTTAACTTTTTTTGATTTATTTTTCTAATATATTTTTGTTTGCGCAGCGTTTTTTTTTAATAACCCATTCAGTGCTCCGAGATTTTACTTAAAAATGAGAAGAAGAAATAAAGTAAAACGGGGAAGATTTCTTATGATTCGTATTTTTTTCCTTCAATTTTGACTATAGTTCAACATTATTTATATAATTCGATTAAATTATTTGCCTTCATTTTAGGCATACTCTCTATATTGTAATTCGTAAAATTGGTTTTATATTTCGACTGAAATACGATATTCATATTATCTAAGGCGCATGTATGGAATTCATGTTACATTTTCCGAATTAAAAATTATATTCAGGCACTGAAATGAATAAATACGTGAATGTGCAGTCAGCGTCTAAATCTAAATTGCTGATTCGGAAACAATCTGAATCCCATGCTGCCGGCCTTATACCCGAGGAAAGTTGCATCAGATGTTTTTGTATACGCATTCTGTATTAGAAAATAATCGAAATTTTAATTCTTGGGTAACTTTTTTAATTAAATGTTTTCAGTTTTTTTTATTATTTCGATATTTACCAGAAATTCCGACTTCTTTTCCGAAAATTTCTTTCTCGAAATTTTGAAATGCAAGGTTTTTAATTTTTTTTTAGAAATTCCAAATATTTTCTTACAATTCAGGTTTTTTGAAAATAATTTTTTTTTAGAAATTTCAACTTCAACCGAAATTTTAAGAAAAAGGTTGACATTTTCAAATTGAATTCTTTAAATTTATTAAAAGATAATTTGCAAAATATTTGGAGAAAAAATTTAAAAAACTAATTTTAAAACTGTCATATTAAAAAAAAATCGATTTTAACCATTGCATTTGTAAGTTTAAATTTAAAATTTCTCAAGTGTTTATGGAATAAAAATGTTACAGAAAAAATAAAAATTTTAGCAGAAATTATAAAAATTTAACAGAAAAAATAAAAATTTCTAGAAGAAACTTTTTTTTAATGACTAAAAACCTAACGAGAAATCTTTGAAGCTTGTTATTACATAAATTCCAGATTTTTTACTATTAGTGTTTTTTTACTATTTATCTATGCAAAAGTATGAAAAAGCTAACATAAAACAGAAACTTTGTTTTTTGTTATTTACTTTTACATCGTTTAAATCTTAAGTAGTTTTATTTTTTTTGAGTGTAGTCACAAACAGCGATCGACAAAAAGATCCAACACAATCACTGCTTGGGGCAATCTATAAGACATTGCCAATCCTTAAAAGAAGTTTACCGAAAATCTAGCATTGTGAAAGGAGTAACTGGCAAAGAAAAAGCCAATAAAACATGAATAAAAATAAAACCTAAGTCAGAAACAGCATTGACATATACTATAAAATGACAAAAATCCACTCTTACACAGTCGAATGCAATGACTGTGTCTACAAATCACCACCACCATATCAGGAAAAAAAAAACGTTTATGAAAATTATTTAATGTAACAATTTAATCACAATTTAATTTTCTTAGCATCTATTTTATTAACTTTTTTATTAGTTTTAGATTTACTTTTGTTTTTGATCTGTGTTTGAACCTCCTCCTGCAACTGAGTGAAGAAAGCAGAGGAAGACTTCACGCTCTTTGACCCCAAAGATTCATCCATCTGCAAATCAAACCAATTCAGATTTGTTCAAATTTTGCGAAACTAACTTACTTTATCAATATTTTTGCTCTTCGTTACATTCTCTAGCAACTGCTTTGCCTTCTGTTTGCTGTATTTATTCCCTAGGCCGGCCTTGCTTAACAAATTCTTCTGCTTTTCGAGGGCGTGTAAATGTTGCTTTTTCTTTTTGTGTCGCCTCTCTCTATTTTTATCCGTGTCACTCCTTTCGCTCTTGCCTGAAGAAATAGTAATTAATTTCCCTTAATCATTCCATTCATCTACTTCTTACCTATTATATCCCCTTTGGGTTTAGCCTTGATTTCTTCTGGGGCTAATAACGCTGCATCACTAGTTGCCACAGGTGCCACTTCCTCCATAGAAATTGCTGGCAAGTTGCTAATAATCTTGAGTTCGGGCGCAGCAGGTTTAGGCGTAAAATGAAAGTTAGACAGAGCGTCCAACTTATTAAAAAGGTTAGACATCATTTTACGTATTTCCTTGTGCAATTCCGGTTCCTCTTCTTCTTTTTCGGCATTTTCCGGATCCAGTTTACTTTGTTGTTCTAAATATTCTTGTTCGTAGATTTGAGCCAAAGACTGTTTACTCTTCTCTTGGTCCAGGACCAGCTTCTTCTTGTATTCTAAGGGGGTCTCTGTGGGTTTTACTTTACGTTCAACGCTGTCAAATGCTTTGTCCTTTATCCTTTGCCTTATTATGTCTTCCAATTGTAATGTTGTCTGCTCAGTTATCACAGGAGCTATAACAGGATCAATATATGTAATTCACATAATAAAGCTTTTTGATTTGAAATAAATTTCATAGCTTTATAAGCAAGAACACTCACCCCCTAGAGAGCTGCCCTATTTACTAAAATTATCTCTCAAATTATAAATATCTTTGTCCTTATTAATGGTTTATACAAATTTCTAGATTAAACTATAAATTTTAACTGTAATATTGCAATTAAAGACTATTTTCTTGAAATTTTAAACTTTTCTTCAAAATTTCGAGTTCGAAGGCAATAATTTGACTTGAAAGTCAAACTTAATCTCGAAATTTTGACTATAATATCGAAACTTTGACATTAAACTCGAAATTTAATTGAAACTCAACTTTTTCCTCTAAACCATGAAAAAAATTGAAACTGTTATTAAAACTTTAAGTTGCTAAACATTCTTTATTCGCAGTATTTTGACTTCAAACTTGAAACTTCGATTTTAGAGGAAAGGTATTACTTTTTTTTCTCAACATTTTGCTATCATTTCAAAATCTTTTGTTGAATAAATTTTCAACTTGGACCTTAAAATGTTCAATTTTACATTTGGAATTATGAAAATTGAAGATTCCATGCCTTTGCAGTTACCCCTGATGTAAAAAAGAAGCAAAAAGTCTTAAAATTTGATAATTTATGAAGAGTTTCATCGCAGATAAAGCTAGCCCCTGTCATGAAAATATTAATGATTCATATAAATTTAACTGTACCTGGTCTAGTCGTAAGATCAAATTCAACAAATTCTTCTAATAAAGAATTTTGTGGTCTACCATCTGCTGTAATTTCCCCTTTTAATTGCCATGGTTTCTCCTTAATAGCGTTTTCTTCAATTTCCGCAATTTTTCTATTCAACCTCTCCTGTCGTAACTCCAAAGATGACTTCACAGCATTTTCATCGTCTTCCATTAAATCAGCTTCTGAATCATCTTCATCACTTAATCCTTCTAAAAATTTATTCCTCTTGATTCCTTTAGCTGTATCTTTCTTCTCCACAAAGAAATCCTTATAACGAGCTTTAACTGCTTCATCATCGTCAGAAGCTTCTTTGAAAAGATCCACACTTTCTTCATCGGACTCATCTGATGATTCCTTGGAATCATTTCCTGAATCAGGATCATTTGCCTTCTTTTCCTCTGCTTGCAGAAATGATTCCATTTCACTAAGTTTGAAAAATTTATCATCTACAACGGAGGATTTGCGCTTGTTTCCTCCCTTTGAAGATGATTCTTCATTCTGGCCAGGTTCACTTTCCATGTCAATGTCTCTATTCTGTTCATCACCGCTATCATCTTGATCATCGGTAAAATCTTCCTCATCATTAATCTGATCCCGTGTATCAATAATTCCATCTGACTCAATATCACTTTCATTCTGGTCATCTTTTGATTTGGAATTATCATCTGACAAGGGTGCTCCGCCTTCATTACTTAGCCCACTGCTTTGGCCTCAAAGTATCTTGCAAATTTTTAAATAAAAGACTACTTTTGTTTACCACCAACTTGCTGACGCGAGTTAGCGAATTGGTTAATAGAGAGTCATTTTGTAGCTCCAACTGTTGCCAAATTTGTTCATTATCGAAATTGTTTACAATCAGTTCAGGTAATGCGTTGGATTTAGGGCTTTGCGTCTCCTGGCTCTTGGTAAAATCGTATAGACTTTTTAAGTTCGCCGTTAAGCTGCTTTGTAAATCCTCGTTTACGCTAAAACCGACAAATTTAGCAAAATAAATTGAAACAGATTTTGAACTAACCTTAGAAATAGCTCGGGTTTCTTCGTCGCCTTTTGGAAGGCTTCCAGTGTTTTTTTGTACGTTTCTTCGCTACCCATTACGCCTGTTTTATTATTTTATTTAGTTTCTGAAACACATTTTCTGTGTACGCAATAGAGGTTAGGTTGATTTTGACACAGCTGCGTAGGTCTAATCACCGAACAGAATAGTTTATATAAATCAGTTTGTCATAGAAGAATTTACATCTACGGGAAATTGTCTGTGAAATATGTGTCATAGATAAAGTGTCATTTTCTATGAGGAAGTAATCTATGGGTCTAAGGCTAATCACACATGAACAATTTTTTAATCGCTTGGTTACATAACCAACCGTTGATGTTACATACGTATGTCCATGTGCAGGGTTGCAAGATAAGTCAAGATAATTTGAGATAATTTTAATATCGATATAAATGATGACAGCAGACAAATATCGATAATCGATATTTTGGAAATTAACAAAAAAATTTTTAAACGGTCCCCACTTTGACATTTTTGCGTACTTCGGGCGTGTTATTTTTGGTTGACCAAAAAAAAAAGGTCCTCTATCTCCATATTTCTATAATGCCGATCCCCATCATTGGGGACGACTGATATCGGTAATATCGATAATATTATATCGACAATATTATAATATCGATATAAATATCATCGATTTTTATGCTTAGATATTATCGATAATAACGGTCGACCGATATATCGTTGCATCCCTAGCCATCCATGGGTAATCCAGAAATCGGTCGTTATTACTATTTGTATTCAGACTAGGGATGTTTTTAAGATAATCGATTTTTGGATCGATTCGAATCGTGCGCAAAAGAATCGATTCCCGATTAATTTGGGTGCTGAAAGTTCGATTTCCGATTAATCGCCTTGTTGGTGAAGTTTTTAAACATTTCTAATAAAAGAAAATTCGAATGATAATGATAAATTGGCGTCATATCTCCTATGGTAAAAATATCAACTTTAATTGCTACAAAGGTTAAAATGCTGTGACAAAGCATTCAAAAACGGAAATTACGTAATAATTTGTAGGCAGCGCAAAGCTTAAAGAAAATGGCGCCAACATTAAATCCAACTTGTTGACAGTTGACAGTTAGGCCCATTTATTATATTCTATGCTTTGTATGTTTTTTGTACATAACTGCAAGTTGACTAAACTGAGGTTAGTGTTTACGATTGTGATTTTGTGTTATTTATGGATTTTCAGTGTAATTTTAAAATAAATGGACAAAATAAATGTGTTCATTTGACAATCGAAGAAATAAAATGTCAGTCGCCAAACACACTGACAACCACAAAACATATATATTAAGAAGGACAGGTTACATTTAAAGCGAGAGCAACGAAGTGACAGAAGTGGATGGCAATACGCGCCATTTTCAAATTCAAATTTTGAGTGAAATTACTGCATTTTCCATTGTAACTAAAAAAATTTGACGTTTTATTTTTGCACAATGAAAATGTCACAAGGTATTGTTCAATTACAAATGAGAATGCAAAAATAAGACGTAAATTTTTTTAGCAAACGTGGAAAATTCATTAATAATGTACTTAATGGTTAATATGCTAAACGGAAAATGAATAATGCGAAATATATAATAGACAGACATTGTAAGAAAAATTTAACAATATGTATTAAAATACAACTTACATAATATATATTCGGAATATTAAAATATGAATTACAACATGCTATGCACAGTAAGTATGTAACAAATGTAACAAAGCTTCTCATGAACTAATGACAACTAGAACTAATTCTTTCTTGTGTACCGTAAAAGTCTCAGGAGCAAATCATGAAAAATAAATAAATAAATCGATAAATAATAAAGGGAATAAAACACAATTAGAAATTTCGACACAAGAAAATTAACACTTAATGGGCAGCTTAAATAAATGCTGTATTTTACTTAAACTTTTTTATGAACCAATTTACAAACAAGTTTAATGTTTTTATTAATAAATTTGGTTAAACATAAATTAGAATCATATCAAAAGGGCATAACTACAAAACTTACCATTAGACTTTTTAAAGTTATCTATCAAACTGTATTTATTGAAAAACTAATAGTACATACATGAATTTCATCTGAATAAGTAGGGGAAGCAATTTGTTAATAATGAAGAGGAATACTTACCGCAAAATTGTTGTTTACAACAATAACACACGCCATAACCATATATGGTCATAATTTCCTTCGTTAAATCGTTCAACTGACAGACCTGACAACTGACACCCGCACATTAATGAATTATAATCACCTTTCTCATTTTGATACTGCGTAGCTACTATTTTACAATCAAAAACTGCCGGCAGGCAATTTGACATAAGTGGATGGCATGACAATTCGGTTTGTTTCGCCCCCACTCCTATTACTTTCACCCCCATGCTGACAACTGTCAGAATAATAGTTTAGCGGAACGAACTATGAGGGCGCCACAGTTTTCTTTGCTATTCAGTAAACGACCTAATGAATGAAAAGAAATGTTAATGCTGCCATCTGTTGGCTTATTAAGGTAGCTATTGCTAGTAGATGGAAGTGGAGAATAACATAACGACGTAAATACACTTATATAAAAATTTACATTTGTTACAATTAAATTTACAGTGACCTGCATGTAAGGTAAATCGATCCGATTCTTAGGATTTTTGAATCGTTGATTAGATCGATCTTGTATTTGAGATCAATTTAAAAAATCGACCTTGAGACCTGAAAAAACCGATTTTTCGATTAATCGATCTCAGATCGACATCCCTAATTCAGACATGGTCGAACGCCGATCACGCCATTCATATGCAGCTATGTAGACTTGAATATTTGCAGTTGAGTTTAACCGGAAATTTTAACATTAAGCGCATAATTTTGAGATTACATTTGAAATTATAGTCCAAATTGAGACTTACACAAAAAATTTGTCTTTAATCTAAAATTTCTAACTCTTTCTGTGGTAATTTAGAGTTTAAATTCGAAAATTGTCCTTCAAACTTAAAACTCGCGTTTGATCCCGAGTTTTTATCTTTTTTTTTATTCCGAGTTGTAGTCGAAATTTTGTCTTTCTGAATTATATTTGTTCGATTCAATATTATGTATATTTATCAACAAATATATTTCAAATTGCTTTTATAAGGTTAAAGCTTATAAGAGTGACCTCATATTACTACACTACTTACCATACAATATTAACCAAAACGTCCACTTTTCTGGAAATTTCGACAGCAAAGTCCAAATTTTCAGTTTAAACTCAGAATGTCGAGATTAATTTGGACCTTAATCTCGACATTTCGATTTTACTCTAGAAATTCTAACTTAAATCTTGGAATTTCAAATTTAACCCTGCAATTTCCACTTTATTAAACTCGGAAACTCGAAAAAAGTGAGAACTTTGAGATTTAAGTTGTCATTTTGAGAGAGAAAGAGAGAAAAAATAGAAAATTTGCGTTTACATTTCACATTGCGACTTCAATACCGTAATTTCGAGTTTATTATCGAAATTGCGATTTTAAACTTTAAACAAACTTTGAAAAGAAAATTATATAGTTTTGAGATTGAAGTCGACATTTCGAGAATAACATTTTCGAGTTTAATCCCAAAATGTGAGTTAATCTCCAATTCTCAAGTCGACACGGCCAATTTCGAGATCGAAGTTAAAATTTCTAGAAAAAAGTAATAAATATTTCGCGTTCAATTTTGTAATGTCGACTTTATTATCGAAATTTCAAGAAAAAAGTTCAAGATTGAACTGTAATTTTCTGGAAAGAGGGAAATTTCGAATTTAATCTCGATGTTTTGTTTTCAAATTTGAAATTTTTTTTAAGTCGAAATTTCGAGAAAAAAATAAGAATTTCGAGTTTATTCTCAGAATTAAAAAAAAGTACCATGATGATGAGTAATTTTGTAACAATTGCTATGGAATTCAGCTGTTTGTACAGGATGAATCAGTGAATTATTAGTATAGGAAGGCTCTTTCCCCTCATACAATTTTTTCGATGTCTAAAATAATAGTTTATCAAACGGGTTTGCCACGTTTTATGTCGAAAATATTAGGAAAGCCTAGCACCCACCACTTCTTAATACAAACATTGTGGTGTCCGCAATCTGATGACGAAAAAAATGTTCTCTGTGTCTTCGTTCCCACCAGATATTCATTTCACTTCCTTGCCACAATATTTATGATGACAAAAAAAAAGTTTATGCCACCCAGAATATTTTCTATAATCTATTTTTAGTACAAGGTAAACAAATAACAAACTCTAAAAAACAAAGGTAATCATAATACATCTATAGATTCGTGATTCATCTCGTCAGCAATTCCAATTATGTATTAGAACATTATAGCATTTACATTTTATAAAAAAGTTAGGTCGCCCGAAATTTGATCGGGATTCTACCGACCAAGTCGGCACGGGTGGCAATGCTGGAACCAAAAGATCTTTTTGGCTTATGGATTGAATCTGCGTCAAGTTGTGCTGAGGCCACTGAATCGAGAGACAAAAAGTCAGCAAAGCTTAACGCGGATCCACCCAAAATCTAACAAGAATCTTAAAGGCTTTAACTCGTGAAGGCTTCCAATCAACGTAATTAAAAGTCTAAGATTAGGGCTTTTAAGGTCCTATGGCTTGCTTTTCAAATGATGCACTAAGACGTATTTCTTTAATTCCATTCCCGTTGAGTGGCATTTTCTTCGTCAGTGTCATTTTTATGACACTCATTAAATAGTTACAAGCGAAAAAGTTATTTATCCCTTTGCCGCAACTGATAAGATATTAAATAAGATAAGATAAACTTTTGTCTCTAACTTATTGATATTTCAGATTAATATATTATTTGTAATTATGGAGAGTATTAGTTTAAGTGTTGCCGTTGTTCTAATTATAATCAATGCTCTATTTGTTGTTGCTTTAGAAGATCTTGCCCCGAAGCAGTTCTCGGTGCTTACGGATTTTAGTGCAGAAAATTGCATTGCAGATAACATAGCTCGATCTGGGGCTGGCCATGATGATGAAATACTATATTTTAAAACTGATGAATACGGCTTTTCTACCTGTGATACTTATAAAGGTAATTACAACAGCTTAAAGTCTGGCAAAAACTTATAACTTTATTCCGTTCCTATTGAGTGGCATTTTCTTTGCCAGTTGCTTCTTCCAGACGTCTAAATTTTCAGTTACCTTTTTTTGTTAAGGAATGGCAATGTTTTATAGATTGCCCTAAACAGCGATTGCGTTAGATTTTAGTTTGCCAATCGCTGTTTGTGACTTAACACTCACTAAAATAAACTTAAACACTACTGTAAAAATTAACGATAAATATAAATAATAGTTAATTTTTACAATAGTTTTTAAGTGTTTTTTAGTGAGTGCTATAAGTCACAAACAGCCATAGACAAACTAAGATCTAACGCAATCGCTGTTTGGGGCAATCTATAAAAGATCGCCATTCCTTAACGAAAAAAGGTAACTGAAAATTTAGACGTCTGGAAGAAGCAACTGGCGAAGAAAATGCCACTCAACAGGAATGGAATTAACGAAACTTCGCAAAGAAGATACAAACAATATTTATAACTTTATGCTTATTGCTTTATTGAAATACATTTCTAAAGTAATCGATCTTAGAACCATATTTCTTAAAAAAGTTAATATAGTTCTACGAGGCGAAAAACATAGTTTTTTTCGAAAAAAAAATGCTCTTTGCAATTCAACATTCGTAAATAAAGTTACGAGGGAGCGAAAGATGAAATAATTAAATGTGAAGCAGAGAGAATCTCAAAGTTGAGGGTATCTTGAAATGTAATGTCAAGCTTTAGAAATCGACCGAAGTTTCGGTTTCGGTCCAAAATTGGCCGAAACGTCGGCCCAGCCGAAACTTCAAATTTCAAGTTTAAATTCGGAGTTTAAAGAAAAACTTTCAAAAAACTTATCATTTTTAAAGGAATTCGAAATTTAAATCGATACCTTTATAGAACATACTTTTTCCGGGATCGGATCGTGTCAAAGAACTACTAAAAGTGTTCGACGTTTCGCCCACCATCGTAGGGGGCTTCTTCACAAACAAAGAAATAAAATACAAGGAAATATATAGAAATGAAAAATGAAAAAAGGGGCCAATTTCAAAACATCAGAGCACTATAACTCAGTATGTCCACCATACCAGAGGCGAAACTCTTCTGACTCTTCTTCAGAAGAGTTTCGCCTCTGGTATGGTGGACATACTGAGTTAACGTGCTCTTCTGTCTAAACTTTCTGGTTTTTAAAGTTGAAATTTTACAAAGAAGTGAATTCCACTGCTTTTAAGTTTAAAGTAAAAAAATTCGGCAAAAAGTCTAAACTTACAAAAAAAACTATATAAATGAAAAATAAAAATATTTTCTCAAAATTTCGGGTTTAAAATTTAAACACCAAAGTTTGGGAAAAGAGCCTAACAAGAAATAACTTGAAAACTCTTTAAATAAATGGAAAAAATGAAATTTTAAAGAAAAAAATAAAAAATTTAAAGGTTAAGCTCAAATTTTTTTGAAGAAATCTAACATTTAAAAAAAATCGTAGTTTATTTGATAAAAAATTAAAGTAGCAAGTTTATGTTTATATGTTTGGTTTTAATTTACAGCATTCATTTCAAACTAAAAATTCGATTTTTTTCAAAGTTCTTACATGTAAATCAGAATTTTTGCTTGAAATTAAATTTCTAGAAAAAATGTTTAATGTAAAGTAGAAAATTGGCGAAAAAAATTCAAAATTTCACGATAAAACTTGAAATTAACATAAACAAATTTTTTTTCGAAATTGTGTTTGTTTTACCCACGACATTATCTTTTGAAATTAAAATTTATACAAAAACATATAACATTTTTCAGCTTTTGCAAGCTTAAACAAATTGTGAAAAACGAAATCAAAATTTCCAGAAAATTTCTTATTTCGCGTTTAAAGTCGAAATTTTAGAAAAAAAAATAATAAAATATCTTACGTCTGATTTCAGAATTTTGCCAAGAAACTTAGAGTTTCGACTAAAAACTCTTAACTTATGTATAATAAACATTTTTCTTTAATTTCGAATTTATGCCCACAGATTTAATTTAATCTCAAATATTCGAATTTTTCTCAAACTTCCTAAATTTAAATCCAAAATTTCACAAATCATCGCTTGAAGTTTCTAGGAAAATTTATAATGCTGAATTGACAGGCAAAACTGTGAGAAAAAATCCAACGTTTCGAGGTTAAACTCTAAATTTTGAAAAAAAAAGTTGATTGAACTAAACTTTTTTCATGTTTTTTATTCTTTTTATTTTCAAAATTTTGACTTTTAAATTAAAATTTTCCATAAATATGTACGATATTTTAACGTATGTAACAAAAGTATTCGGAAAAAAATGTGAGTGCAATATAAAAAGAATAACAAAGTGTATTTGAAGGATTTATTAAAGACAGACACAAAACAAGATTCAAATTATTCCTAAAGTTAAACTGTTTTTGGTGGCATGCAATTTTCTCCCAACTTGTTGCATCAAGTGCTGGATAGTCAGATTATTTATTTCCTCATTTTTTTGAGATCCGGAATCGTAACCGTTCTTTATTTCTAGTCTTCCAATATTCATCAGACCTTTCTACCCAATATCGCCCAAAAGTTTTCAACTCTCTTCAGGTCGATAGCAGGGGTGCCTAAGGGGTCTGTACTGTCTCCTACTGGGTTTATGTTACACGTAAAAGATCTCTTAGCTTCAACTTCCAATTCGATATACAGTTACGCAGATGACAGTAGCCTGGTGTCATCTTTTTTCTCCGACAAACCATTATCCGCCGCTGCTTCAGATCGACTAAGGGAACAGCAGATACAAGTGATTAATCGGGATCTCGAAATCATTTTGGATTGGAGTAAGCGACTTCAACGCCTCCAAAACTCAGGCTGCAGTTTTCTCTAAGAAAACATCAAGGGATAATGCAACAAATATACTTATGGACGGTAAAATCCTTCGGATGGAATTTAATCTGTCTATCCTAGGTCTGCATGCGAGCACTAACTTCTCTTGGTTCGATCATATGCGCGCCATTACCAAATCCGCCTCTCAGAAGCTAGACTTTCTTTAGAGAGCTAAAAAGTATTTCACATCTCATCAGCTACTCACACTAGACAAAGTTCAAGTTAGTCCAACACTAGAATTGTGTTGTCATGTTTGGAGTTCAGCCCCAAAGCACTCTTTAGCTCTTTTGGATTCAATTCAAGAAAGAGTGATTCGCCTAATTGATGACATATAGATTCTCTCGAAATATTAGAGCAACTACTACAAGAGAGATGCTAGCAGGAATTAATAGGACAAGACAGTGGGAGACAGCAAATTCCTATGGATCCAGCTGCCAGCTTGACACAGTGAGGACTTCTGTCTACGAAGACTCTTTTCCATAGAACTTCCAAGCTATGGAACTCGTTACCGAAAGGAATTTTCCCTAAAAATTACAACCTATCCTTGTTTAGGAAGGCGGTTCATCGCTATATATCCTTGTTTCCGCATCCTACTCGCACTGCTTTAAAGGCATAATGGGGTTGCCCTTTGCGAGTGGTTTAAAAAAGGGGGGGGGGTCTTAGCAGTAACCCTAATTTATGAGATATCTTTCGTTGTTTTGATTACATTTTGAATAAATTAATAGCAACATTCACAGTTGAATAGCAATAATTTTTTCTCGTTACGACCTTAAAAAATCAGAGTAATATTTTTTTAGGATCAGAATCAGAGAAAGATTGTGTAGTTGACAATGATTGTGAACCAGCTTACATATGCGGTAAGTATATAAGTTTACCAACAATCTAACTCAAAATTCTAGAAGTTTCGCTTCAGATAAATCCCTAAAGAAATGTAAAATCAACGAAATATCATGTTTCAAATATTACGCTTATGTAGATGAAAACAAAGCTAAATTGAGTGATCCTAGTCTGGGGTCTATATTACTAGAGCCAACTTGCTTAGATGACGGGTCTTGGGCACCCAAACAGTGTAAAGGAGGCGGCGGCGGAAGGTAACTTTTTTATTTTCCAAGTTTTTGATTCCTTCAAAATATTTTATTTCAGATGTTTTTGCTACGATGATAGAGGTAACAGGATATTCGGTAGTTCTTTCGCAGATGATGCTGATGACATGACTTGTGGTAAGTAGAATCCTTTATGCCCTTCTTTCTCAGTTAAAATCCTCCACAGAAGGTTACGTCTTGTTATCTCATCGGCAGTTAGTGATAATTACCCCATATTTTTTCGCCAACAAAATTGGCATTCTCAATGGCGTAATAGGTATTGTGTAATTATTTTTAATTATGAATGCGGTAAGGAGGCAAATCTTTCTGTTAGGTTTATTAGAAGTCACATTATGCAGATTTCTGATGGACGGTTGAGCTACATTTTCACTTCGACTAGGGATTTTTTAGCCTGATCTAGAATATGACGATGTTATACTTAAAATTCTGGATAAAGTCTAAGTTTTTTTGGAGTTAGGGTGGGTTGCCTAAAATTTAGTTCAGCACTCAGGCCGCCTCTTTGGGTCCATGTTGCCATCCCCTTGACTGAGGTGTCCTTGGTCATTCATTTCGTCACCCAAGTTTATACTTTAGTCTAGTTATTTATCTTTGTGTCTTTAATTCAAAATCTTCCCCGAATGAAATCTCCTATTAGTAGATATGGTTAAGTTTTGTAATTGTATGTATATGTTGATTTTCAGGATGCAGTAGAAGAAAAGCTGACCTCTTAGCTGAAAAAGATCCGAAGAAAAAACGATTTTATGTCTCTTTTCACTGTGACTAAGAAGGGAAATTACGAACCACTGCAGTGCGATAGTGGCTTCTGCTGGTGTGTTCATCCCACCACAGGAAGTTTAAAATCTCCGGTAGTTCCCCAATCCGCTATTAAATTGCTGTCTTGCTGTAAGTTAGTAATTACATCTATATGTTTTGTGAATAACATTGTCACACACACAAAGCCAGCGACGAATCATGTTCGGATTCTGATTCGTTATTGGCAAAAATTTTTTCGTAAAGTTTTTAAATTTCAGTTGCTACCAGTTCAAATTATGGCAGTCAAGTATCTGAGAAAGTGTGAAAGCAAAGCTTATGCTCAAACTCTGATAGCTCAAAAAATGTTGAAACACGGAGTGACAAAGCCGAACATTAACCCTATTCTATGCGAGGGGGATGGTAGTTATGGACCATATACGATCGAATCAGGACAGTGAGTGTTTTTTGAGATGAAAACAAAAATGTCGAGTTCTACTTCGAAATTTCGGAAAAAAAGTCAAAATTTTGAGAAGTTCAAGTTTAAACTGGAACTTAAAACAAAGGTCGAAATTTATTTTAAAAAATTTGAAGGAACGGAAAGGTCGAAATTTCGAAAACAATCAAAAGTTACAGAACAAAAACTTTAATTTGAACTCAAAATTTCGCTAATATTTTTCTTCAAGATTCACATGTCAAATATGTAATAAAATAAAAATTAAAACAACACTCAAAATTTATAAAAAACTTTCCTCGAAATTGTAAGAAAAAAGTGGACGTTTTGTTATTCAGGTTGACATTTTATTTATTAGGTCGAAATTTCAGAAATAAATAAATTTATTTCTCTATAAAAACTCAAAATTTATGGAAATTATATCAAAATTTCTAGAAAAGGTTGAAGTTTTGAGAAACGAATTAAATATTGAAAGATTGAGAAAAAGCCGAAATTTTGAAAAAACAAATCACACAGAAAAGATAAAATTATGATTGAAAGCAAAATTAAAATTTTTGATTGATAACAAAATGAAAATTTTTTAATCTATAAAAAACGCTATTCTTGAAATTTAAACTGCAAAATTAAGAAAAAAATAAATTCATTAAGGAAAATCTCTAAATTTTGATTCAGGGTCAAGACATTAGGGGAAAAAAGTCAAAATTTCGGAAGCAATTCTGAATTTACAAAATAACATTTTCGAGCTTGAATTCGTAATTTCGCCAAGATTTTTCTTCAAGATTCAAAAGTTTAATTTTGGATAAAATAAAAATTGAAACAAAATTCAAAGTTTACAAAAAACTTTCCTTGAAATTATAAGAAAACATCCACATTTCGTTATTAGAGCCTAAATTGAAGTCGACATTTAGTACCATAACATTAAAAATCGTGGCAATATGAATTTTAAGTTTGCACGTATAAATCCTTCTGGAAAATATCATTAGTTTTGGAAAAAATAAATAAAAAAGTAGAAATTGAATTGTAAATCAAAAACTCTGAACATTAAATCTATGGAAAAATGCTATTCTTGAAATTTTAATAAAATATTTTTTCTGATAAACTGAAAGTCAAATAAGCGTAACATTGAAATGTATGAATTCGAAAATTTGAAATAGAAGTCGTAATTAATAAAACTCGAACATTAAAAAAATGTTCTCGAAATTTCCACAAATTGAATTTCGACTCTTCGAAATTTATTTAACAAAAAAGACAAAATTAATTCATTTTTAAAATAATTGCAATTTAAAAACATGTTCTCGACATTTCAACAAAAAAAAGTGACAATTCAAGATTGATGTAATTTTGATGAAAAAGTTAAAATGCGTGGAAAAAGTCAAAATTTTGGATCTAAATAAGAAAATTTAGAAAAAACTGAAACTTTAAAAACGTAAAAACAAAATGTTAAAAATAAACTCGAAATTGATAAGGGAAATAGCAGAGAAAACGAGTTTCTTATTCGCAATTTCGAGCTTTTTGTTCTATCAACGCAACATTTCAAGGAAAAAATCAAAATATCGGAATTAAATTCGAAATTTAAAAAAAAATTGAAATTGTAAAAATATTTGTCGCTAGAAATGACGGCATTATTTATTCGAAATTTTGTTTTTGTTTCTAAAAATTGCGAGTTGTTTTGATTTTTATTACCTTGGAATCTAGAGCCGAATTTTTTAAAAAATCGCAATTTCGAGGTTAAAGACAAAATTGTGGAAACAAAATTTAATAGACATTTTTAAAAATTTGGATGATTTTCTCGATCCTTTTAGATTGACAGTTCGACAGCTGAAATTTAGGCAAAAAACCTTCTAATTTATATAAGAGAAATTGACAATTTCGTGCTTAATATCGGATTAAACAAGAAAAAATTATCGGGTTTATTCTGAAAATTTAAACTTATGATGACCTTGTTCCCGTCTGCTTTGAATGAAGGTAGTAGTTTTTGAGAACCATGTCCTCAAGTTTTTAAACCATGATATTCTCTTTCTTCCTGGTCCCCTTTTGCCATAAACTTTCTTCTGGAGAATAGATTTTAGTAGGCGATACTTGCTTTCGTTCCTCATAATGTGTCCGAAGTACTCGAGTTAGTTTCTCTTGATGGTGATGGTATTCATTATTTCTAAGTCCTTCTTTATTCTCTCCATCACTGTCTTATTGGTCACTCTTTCCACCCACGAAATTCTTAACATCCTTCTATAAAGCCGCATTTCGAAGACCTCAAGTCTTCTTTGTGTTGCCTCCGTTAATGTCCATGACTCCATCCCATAGAAGAGTACCGAGAAAATATAGCATCGGAGGAGTCTGGGTTTGATGTCGATCTTGAGGTTGTGACTTTTAAACAATTTAGTCATTTGGTTGAAGGCAGTCCTTTCTTTCTTTATTCTGCACGTGATCTCCTGTGAGTGGTCCCAGTTCTCGTTGATCATGGTTCCCAGGTAGGCGAGCTGTAGAACTCTCTCTATTTGTGTGTTATTGACCACTATGTCGTATCTTCCACCCCTTACTTTACTAATTACCATGAACTTGGTCTTACTACTGTTCATTTCTAAATCAAAGTTACTAACATCTTTTATTTTGTTCATTAGCTGTTGCAAGTTGTTCATGTGTCAGTGAAAACCATAGTATCATCCGCGTGTCGGATGTTATTTATTCGTTTACCATTTATATCGTTATTCTCAAGGGCCTATCTAAAGATTTCCTCTGAGTAAATATTAAATATAAGTGGCGAAAGAATACAGCCCTACCTAACTTTTTGAAGAATGGTTATTGCATTGGTTTGCTCTTCCTTATTAATTTTAATAGTAGCTGCCTGATTCCAGTAAAGGTTTCGGACAATCCTCAGATCTTGGACGTGCATCCCCGTATTCCTCAAGACCTCTGTCATCTTTTCGTGCTTTATTCTATCGGACGTCTTCTGGTAGTAGACAAAACATGCAACAATCTCACAGCTGTCTACAGCACTACAGCACAATAGTACTTGCACGGAAAAGTGCGTCTCTCGTACTCATGCCTTTCATAAAACCAAATTGTGTGTGTGTGTGTGTGTGTGACACTCTCTCCTCGCAGATCTGTAGATTCTTCGATAAATAATCTTAAGGAACAGCTTTAATATGTGACCCGCATAAGACTAATTATTCTGCAGTCACCACATGTTTTGGCTCCCTGTTTCTTTGGTAACATAAATTCCGAGATGAGCCATTCTTTTGGAAAGTTCCTAGTCTTCAAAATGCCATTAAAAATACCAGTCAGGAACCTGATGGACTCATCGTCAAGAAACCCGAAAAATTCCTACTGTACTCCATCTGGCCCTGGAGTCTTTCCTTCCCTTAAAGTATTAATGGCAGCTTTAACCTCATCTCTCATGAAATTATGACCGCAGTCAGCTTGAACTCGAAGGTTCTAAAACTAAATTTTAAGTTTGAAGGCTAAATTTTTAGGAAGAAAATCGTAGAAAAGTATTGTGATGAGCAGCCGTCGTGATTAAATCCAGGTCAAGTCGATTAAATGTGATGCGCGACCAAAACCAATGATTGTAGATAAGTTTTCAAAATTGTCGAATTTTGCTCATTATTCAAAATTTTCGAAGAATATTTACTTTTGATTTTCGGACCCAATTTGTCTACGTTGTGTTTAAAATTATTTATTCCGATAAATTGTAACCCCAGCTCGTAGAGTCGACAGGGAAGTGTTATCAAATTCAAACAACAATTGACCTCAACGTTTAATTACAATAGGTCAACAAATAAATCAACAAAATTTCAAGTTTGTGATTTTCAAGTGTTCTTAAACATAATACAACAGAATAAAGTGAACCTGTTTGTTTCAACTTGTTTAAATTTGCTGGACACAGATCTGAGAGAAATATTTCTTTAGAAAATGAAGAGAATTCATTAAGCGCAAGTAATCTGGCATTCTTTGTCTAACTCTTTCGCTCGTATATGGTGCGTCGGTTATTAATTTCCCAAAGTTTATTTTAACCCTAATAATCGCAATGCTTTCCCCAGCTGGGCCATTTAGTTTGTACTCGAAGGTTTTCAAACCAAATGCAGCTAACTTTGTACCTGATTATCGGTGGGAGTTCGCTGGTTAGTTTGTACACAGAGGTTCTCAAACTATTTTCAGGTGTCTGTTTTATTCGCTTCTTAATTCAAGCATACTTCACATAGCATACAGTTTCCTGTTAAAGCTTTGAGCTAACAATATCCAAAGGATAATGCTACGAGAAAATGGAGCTCAAGCTTGGAAATGAAGTGGTGATTTATCGTAATAAATCAAATTTATAAATGTTGACTTAATCTTACAGATCTCTTGTTCTCTCACTCTTTCTTTCTTTTCTTTGTTAACTTGTTCCTTTGTTTGTTTTCTGTTTTTCTCATACCAAACTCAATCACTCGAACTTAAACCAGTGTCATAAAATAGACTAGAAATATTGTTCAAATTTCATAGAAACTTTCTGAGCAGAATTTTCCCCTCCAAACACTACAACTACTTCTACGGCTACTAGTCTAATAGAAGGGCGTTTTCTGGCTTAGAAAGTGGCTAAGCTTGACTTAGCACAAAAAAAACCCATTTAAATTAAAGTTAGAAACTGGCAAGAAGTTCTCATTTCTTTCGTCAAAATATTTCCCTAACGAGAGCTGATGCTGATACTGCTCGTCCGCCTACGTTAGTAAATTTATGTTGACAGTAAATCTAGGCATGCGACTATAAATTAGTAATTTTGCAAAAGCTTTCCGATCGCGACGCGCGGTGTTGTAATTCTCCGTGGCCTATATAGGGGGTCCTTTTTTTTTGGACGTGTAACCGATGAGGGGACCCACGGATAAGGCAGACCGGGCGAGTACACCAGAACAAGAACCAGAAGAGGTTACTACTCCTTCTAGGGTGTTAAGGCGTACGTTCCCGCGGAGCACACCCAGGGGTTCACATGTGTTGGGACTTTGTCTATGTCTGGAAAGTTCTTCAGACAACCTTCTTACAACACCGGTTCCGGTATTCCTTGTCTTTCACGTTTCGAGAACTTACAGTACATCATCAGCAAATCCTAATATAGATGCCTGCTGTCAGTTACCGAGCCTGCGGTGATGGGTGTTATCCTTTTTTTGAACCCCTGGAAACTCAGTTTCCAACAGCAGAACATCGAAGAACGACCTTAAGAAAATAGAAGATTCTCGAAGCAAATTTGTTTTATTTGTTTTTGTCTTTTTTTTTTATTTCTATTCTCTTTGTGTTTGTTTTTTTTTTCTCTCTCCCTTTTTTTTCTGAGACTGGTAGTTGCACCAGTCAGCGGTAGGGTTCTTGGCCCTATAATAATTTTCTAACAACGACTTTCTCATTCATTCGGTTTGTTGTGGAATTTTTTAAATTCCTTTCTCTTTTTTTTTTGTGTACGCCCCCCAACCCTATATTGATCAAAATTAGGAACAAGTATTTCTCAAATTTTAGAAAAAGTTAATTAAATCATATAAGAGCGAAAAACCATCAAATAAAATCATCGGACAATTTAAAATTTACTTGCCTATTTATCCCGTAGCAAACATCACATAAATGGCACTAAAACTTCACGTTGAACAGAAATAGAAGTTGTTTTTTTTTGTGTTCATTCACGTTAATTAGCACAAACAGAAGCAGTTTTTTTTTTTTTTTACTCCCGTATTTCGTACTCGTTTTTATAAGTCCGGAAGTTGAACATAATTTCTAAACTAATTTCATCGAAGTTTAGTTCTTGACTATAATTTTTAAACTAATTTCCTCGAAGGGTAGTACCGGACTATTTTAAAATTGGTCTTTCGTGTTTTATGTTCACACCCCCTACCCTTAACTTCTGGGGACCGAAAGACATCCTCTGTATCTCGCTAGAGGGCATGAGAATGCAGAATTTCTACTAATTTAAATATTTCTAATCCAAATTAGCCCTTAAATCAATTTTGAAAAGGATTCTTAAAGTGCATATCAAACTGCAAACCCCTTTTGAATAATGTCGTCCCTTTATCTTGCAAGTTTTACTTCGATAATTGAAATTTAAATAACTTACAATTGTACGTGTTTATAAGGGCGTTTTTTGAACGTAAAGTTTCTCCACTCCACATGATCTTGCCGAGGTATTTGCTACGGTCGTCGCCGTTATCGGCACTTTACCCTTATTTATTACTCTACTTTTCAGCGGTAGTTCAAAACTAACATGTTAATTTACTCAGTTTAGGTATCTGTGCTTGAAACAAACCAGGCCTAACAAATAACCCTTATCTAATTTGTGAACGCTAAGAAATCTGTTTCTCACGCAAAACGCTGTTACAAAAAGAATTTTTAATGATACCAGTATTTGTAGATTTAATATTTCCAAGAAAATATTGAATAAAATTCAATTAAATAAAACAAACGAGGAAATAGAACAGTTTAGTAGAACTCGACTCACCACAGTATCCATTATTTAAAAAACTCATAATTTATATTAAATTTTTTTTCGATATTTCTAGATTAATTGAGAAAAGATAAAAACCGAACTGTGCAAAAAAAACACATTTTGACGTTTAAATCGATGTAGAAAGAAGTAAAAACCAAAAATGTAAATTTTAATTTTTTTGGAAAAAGTCGAATTTAGAAAAAAACTCGAAATTTGCAAAAGAAATAGAAGCAAGTTGTAACAACTTTCTAATTATTTTTCTCTAACACTATTATAGAAATTGCACATTCTATGACTAAAAATTGTGATGAAACAAATGTCATTCCAGCACTCGCTCAGAATATTCGTAATTCTACACACCGTTTAAAATATTAACATTCTAGCACGGCTTTCGACGAATCAGAAGCCGTTTAGGTTAATTTTAGGGCGGAATATCAAGTAATTTGTTTTTGTTGCTATGATTACATGTAACAATTATGGTATTTATTGAAAGTCTCGCGTTTCTTTCCAATCTATTTTGAAGATTTTTATGAACATTTAGGGGTTTTTCTATAATTTTGTTAGAGAAAGTATAGTCTACAACACGTTTGGAATAGCATATTCCACATTCGCGAAACCGTAACCCTCGCCTGCGGCTCGGGCTACAAACTTTTCACTCGTGTGGAATATCCGCCATTCCACAACTTGTTGTAGAATATACTATTATAGATTTCAGGTTTATTCCCAAATTCTGACTTTTTATAAACTTTTGAGATTACGCATTCAATTTTCATTACTTTTGAGATTAAACTTGAAGGATCGAGAAAAAAGCCTAAATTTTAAGTGGAAATTTGGAAGATAAAGACAAAATTTTAGGAAAAAATATCTAAAAATATAAAGAAATAGCAATTATTAATAAAAAACTTATCATCACAAGGCTACACAAAAATAAAAACATCACTTAGAGTACAGAATTGAAGCAGCAAAGGAAAGCAAAATAATATGCATATCAGAAATGGCTCAGTACGAAAAACCCAGATGACAAAACAACATATAAACGGGAACAAGCCAATTTTAAAAACATGATAAAGAAGAACAAGAACCAAACATGGAAAAATAAATGTAAAGAAGTAGACAGTTACATAGGGGGCAAGATCAGCAGCAGCATGGAAATTCATCAAAACTATTAATACAAATAGCACAAGTAGAATAAATCTGTAACCTATTCAGATAAGTAAATGGTTTAAATACTACTCTAAAGAGTTCAACAAAGATAGAACCAAATACACTGAAATCTCTACAAGAAACTACCACGTACAAGGTCTTCTAGTAGAGGTTCACGAGGAAAAAAATATGGAAAGTAGTAAAGTATATGAAAAATAACAAGGCAACAAGACTAGAAGGGATACTCCCCAACTCATCATCAACTTAAAGGCTACCTCCAAGAGCTGATTAGTAGATAAATAAATGAAGAAACAATACCACGTATGTGGAGAGAAGCCTGGATTACACCCATCCCCAAAAAAGGAAATAAAGACGACTGCTCCAACTATAGGTGTATATCCTTTACCAGCGCCTTAAGTCATCTCTACGGAAAACTTCTATAAAGCTTTATAGAAAAAGAAGGAAGGATTTCGTGCAGATCGCTCGTGTATCGATCACATCTTCAGTTTAACTCAGCTAACCGAGAAAAAAGTTGTGAGAAACATAGAAGTGCACTTCCCGTTCGTAGATCTGACAAAAGCGTATGATACTGTTCCTGTGCAGAAACTATGGCAAGTGATGGAGAGATCCCAGATAAACAATACTTCAATAACTGCTGCAAAACAACTTTATGACAAACCGACCTCAAGTCAAGTTAAAAGGGGAGTTCTGAGAGAGCTTTCCCGTCACTAAGGACCTGAGGCAGGGTTTCTGCCTGTCTCCTATTCTGTTCAATGTAAATGAAATTCTAAGAAAATGGAGAAGATCATGCAAGTGGAATGGGCATATACATAAATGACGAAACGACCCTGTGTAAGTTTGAATTGATAGGTCGCTGGATTTAGAACACTGATTTGATCTTAACTATTTATTTTTAACTATAATAGTTGTAGTGGCATTGCTTGCCCCGAATATGCTACATGAAATTCTTACAACGATCTTGCGGCTGTTACAAGTTGCCGTCTGCTTATCTTAATACTTTTTTGTTGCATTAATTGACTGCAGGAGCAATGCCAATTGGATAACATATTTCAAATCCTAACAGACCTTATATACTCTACTCTTCGCCGATGATCAAGTTGTCATCGCACAAGACAAGGAGGACCTAGAATTTAAGACAAGAAAATTATTCAAAGAATATGCTCTTGGTGAACAGATCAAAAACCAAATATATGTTTATTGGTGAAGATACAGGTGACCTACATCCACAAGAAAATGAAACAATAACCGCAGAAGTAGAGGAGAGGATCATGAAGAGGAGAAAGGTGATAAGATGTCTCAACTCCATCCTGTGCTCAAGGAACATCTCTCGGAGAAAAAAAAAACATCTTCTATACAACTCTATATTCCAAAGCACAGTGCTATATGGCTGCGAAGTGTGGCAACTTACAACAAACTTGGAGCGACGGCTGCGGTCTTGAAATGGACTTCTGGCGAAGGGCGGCGGGAAAGTTAAGGTTGGAAAAAATAACAAATTAAACCAATAGAGAAATGATGAACGTCCAAACAAAAATATAAGAGGAAACGACGACAATTAATATGGTACTGACATGTCGAGAGGACGGATCACACACGAATCTCCAAACAAATACTAAAATGGACACTAATATAGAGAAGATGAAAAAGAAGACCAAGGATGACATGAATAGGGAATATAAAAGGCTAAGTCGGAGAGAAATTTACGACCAGGAGACTGGGAAGACCGAAGAGAACGGAAGCGAGGAACCGGAAGGCGCAGAACGCTATGAAACCGGATATATAATAAAATAAAAATCATTTCAATGAAAAAAATATTTAGTTCCACACTTTTAAAAACGAAAGTGTGAATTTTTAATTTTAAGGAAAAGTTGCCTTGAGACAAATTCGAAATTTACAAGAAAGAGAAATATAAGCAAAAATATTCGAATATTTTAAAATAAATTTCGACCGACTTTATTTTACAAATTTCGAAATTCTGAGTTTTACGCATTTAATCTTCATTATTTCCAAACTTAAACTCAAAGCATCGGAAAAAAAGAACAAAAATTTTAAAATCAAAGTTGAAATATCAAAAAATACGAAATTTAATTTGTTTCGCAAAACTTTGAGAAAAAAAGTCGTATTTAAAATTGGTTGGAAGTAGCTGAGGAACGAGTGGTTTGAAATTTTCTGAAGAAAATATCCAATTTTTGAAATGAAATTCAAAATTTGTGAACACTTCAAGTAAAAACACTAAGAAATCGAAATTTCGGGGCAGAACTGTGATTTTTTTTGATTTTGTAAAGTGATTGGTTAGATAGTATCATTGTAATTAAAAAATAATTTAGCATAATTCCTCTTAACTGTTATTCTTGTCCTTATTGTAATTCTTGTGAGGATTTTTGTGTTTGTGTTTTTTTTAAAAGATTCATTTGAATAATTAATGTAACGTTTTGATTTTGGTAGTTATTTGGGATTTGTTTAATAACGTTTCAAATTTCAGAACGTATTGTGTAACAAAGTATAATGAACATACGCTGTATCACGCACCAATTGGAACCACAGAAGATGTTAATTGTTGTAAGTATTGGAGCCTATGATAATTTTTTTCTCTAATTTGACGTAGCACAGTTTTTTAAATCATGTTTATAGAAAACGATTGTTACAATTGTGAACCTAGAAAAAATGTGCTAAATTGCTAATTCGTTTCCTTAATCTTGATATTTCTCTATTACTCAAGCATAAACTCGATATTCACGCTGAGCAGCCTATTAATGCAAATGTTTAACATCCCATTTCTTTTAAATTATTGAAACTTTCTGGTGTCATAAGAATTTTCTTTTGCAGTCTGTTCCCAAGATCAAATCTGGTATAAAGAAATGGGGAAGGATTTCACTTCTGTGTGTGCTGATAATGGAAACTACAAAATTGTGCAAGGTGTGACCTCTTCGAAACCTTACTGTGTCGATCAGGATGGTTACAAATTGATTAACGTGCCATCTGATCCAGAATATACCAACATGGAGCAACAGTGTAAAATGTTTTATCCTTATGCAGCAGAAAAATAAAACAAAGCTCAGATGTGAAATTTATTAGTAGATATTTTATCTTATTCTCACATTCAGGTTTTATATAAAAGATTTTATAAAAGTGCTTTGTGGTTTAACTAAACCTATTTACAACCTTATGACAGAAGAATATACAATTACACAACCATATTTTCATGTTGTAACATGTGGAATATGCCAGATATTACACATAATCGAAATTTATTTTAATAGAGCTTATATGCTTCTGTCTTATTGTTAGTTTCAAGACAACTGAGATACCTCTCGAACAAAAGCGTTACTAGATTTTCATATTCTTTCTACAAAAAACGCATTGAATGAGCAAAGAGATTAAGTGGTAAATATTCTTTTATATCATTATTCTTCAGTTCTCAATCGCCTTTTTCCTTGTGTATTATTAAGTTAGGTCATTATAATTAAGGACTAGATAAGTAACAAAACAAGAAGACTGTAAAGAAGGAGAATCAACAAAATAGCTACAAGCAAAATCAAAATAAGTTTTTTATAGCAGGGCTAAACTAAAAGAAAATAAAAATTTTAAAATTAAATTAGGCATTTTAAGAAAACCGTTACAATTTCAACTCCAAATTTTTGTTAAAAAATTGTCATAATTTATGTTTGAATTACAAAATCCTGAATTAGATACTAATCTTGTTTCTCAAACATTGGTTTGGAAATTAACTAAATTCATAGGAAAAGTAGAAAAAAGAAAATTTGAATGAGTTACTATATATCGAGGATGTAATAAACATTAGATTTAAGAGTATAATTTAAATTTTAAGTAACTTTCGGTTGAAATCAGTTTGAAATTCTAGTTTCTAATAAAATCTGATTTTTTGAATACTAAAATAGTACGATATCTTTAAGTTGGATAGGACTACTATATTCAAAAATTCTTCAGAAGTTACCTCAAGGAATTTTTCGGTATTATAGCATGTCAGAATTACATTTTTTTCTAGAGACTTGCCAAAGTTAGTTGAAACACATAATTTTCAAAACATCAAAAAAGTGAATTAATATTTCACGTGAAATAGGTCTGAAATAAAGAAATAAAACGATAGTTGAATCTCCCTTAGCGTCTTCTAGGTGGTGAAGTCTACAACTACAAATCCATGTGAATGGATTAATTAATCAACATTTTTATATACTGGATGAGCCAGAAGTTACATTAAATACTACATAAAACAAAAAAGTTGTCATGGAAGCTCATACAAGTTTCCAACCTTAATAAGTAATGTTATAAATGTGGTCCAGCACATTGGTCAACGCTAAACTATCTACTTCATTATAAATTTCTGGTAGCACCCATATATGAATACAATGCAAATTGACATATCAAGCAGCGTTAAGTATTCATTAATACATGTTTTGCACAGAAACCGTTAAATTGCACAACTCTGTCTAGCTACTAAGTTTAAAGTCATATACATATTGTAAACATAAGAAGTGGTAAAAAAAAAAGATAAATACAAAACGAGGTATGAAAAACTTATTTAAAATACTGAGCTACCACAAAAAATCCCGCAGGAGCACCTAGTGTAATAAATCCGGAATGCTGTCATAAAGTACACGTATTACAAACCAACAGTTTTATTTTTATATGACAAGTTTGTCCAACACAAAAGTACAACAAAGAACATCATAAAAAAACAACGTAAAAAAAACAAAATCGTTTTAAACGTATCAGTATTAAATATTAATAAATAACAATCTATCAAAAAAACCTTACATATTACTTTTAGTTAAGTTTTTAATTTTAGTACAAGTTCAGACCATTAATTGTTAAAGCTATTTGTTATGTTGTACATTACTTATCCAATTCCAAATCCTTCTTCGGTCATTCATCCAGTTCGTCCATGCGGCAACGAACAGCCATCTCTACGACCTCCAAACTGGGATAATCGAGCTCTTTAACCAAACAGAGCACCGCCGAGAGAATGTTCGAATTCTACGAAATAAAAGGTAAGAATATTATGAATAAATCTGTAGCACTATGAATATAAAGCCAAAATATCGAGAAAAATAACTTCAAAATGCAATACAAAAGTCCGAATTGGGGGTGTTAAAATCAAAATAAAAGGTAAATTCTTATTAAAAAAAATGACGAATTTACAGTTCAGTTATTAGGAAACATAAAAATTGAGAGTAAACTAGAAATTTTGTCAAAACAGCAGATCGAAAGTTCTATTACGATTTCGACCATACAACTTTACACTTTTAGCTCAAAATTTTCAGGAAAGCGATAAAATGTTTCGATTTAAGTTCAAATTCAAAATATAACATTTTTAAAATAATTCAAGTGTCGAGTTTGAATCGAAAATTTTGTGAAAAAAATTTACGTTTAATTTAACATTTTGGAAAGGCTAATTTTTGAAAAAGCAAATTTACTTTAAAAAAACTTTAATATTTTGGATTTATTCTCGAAATTGCGACATTTTTTAAGTTTTGATGTTGACGCAAGAATTTTAAAATTTGGAACAGTTATTGTTTTCGTACCAATTTCCGGTTCTCGTTCCGGGAAAAAAATTATATGGGTTCAGTTCCGGTTTCCGTTCCGACTAAATAGCGGTATTTTTCTTGTTTTTAGTTCCGGATGACTAATTTTATGGATTTTTAAAAGGTTCTATTTCAATTAAAAATTCATTTTCTAACATAATTTAGAAAATGTTTTCTTTTTTCTTTGATATTACAACATATAACTTAGTTTTTTTTATTCAGTTTATTGGCTTTTTCTTCGCCGGTCACTCCTTTCACAATCCTAAATTTCAGTACCTTCTATTAAGGAATGGCAATCTGTTTTAGATTGCCGCAAACAGCGATTGCGTTGGATCTTGGTTTGTCAATCGCTGTTTGGGACTCAACACTGAAAAACACTTAAAACTATATTAAAATTCAAACGACGTAAAAAATAAATAACAACAAGATTATTCAAAATTTTAACGTTTCGGGCAGTGTTATTCTCTGCCCGTCGTCAGAAAACCAATTCAAAAATATTCCTTTACAAATTTTTTGTAATTTTTTGAAACATCCAGACCTATGTGGATTCGTATTAACGAACATAAGAATTACCTAAGTAAGGGAGATTTTTCAAAATCGAAAATTTGCGAACACTCTTTTCAATACGATCACAGAATTCAGTGGACAAAATCCTGCATTATTGGCAAAGAAACACATTATAAAAAAAGAAAAATTAAAGAAGCAGCTTTAATTTTACTAAATGGAGATAACTGTGTCGCAAATTGTTCTATTGATATTAACGGTATGTGGCTGCCATTGTTAAAACGAGAAAAACAACTGGGTCGCCTTAGAATCACCTAGGGAATAACCTAATAAACTGTCAGAATTACTTTCTGACAGCTTACAAAAAATTTGTAAAGGAATATTTTTGAATTGGTTTTCTGACGACGGGCAGAGAATAACACTGCCCGAAACGTTAAAATTTTGAATAATCTTGTTGTTATTTATTTTTTACGTCGTTTGAATTTTAATATAGTTTTAAGTGTTTTTCAGTGTTAGAGTCCCAAACAGCGATTGACAAACCAAGATCCAACGCAATCGCTGTTTGCGGCAATCTAAAACAGATTGCCATTCCTTAATAGAAGGTACTGAAATTTAGGATTGTGAAAGGAGTGACCGGCGAAGAAAAAGCCAATAAACTGAATAAAAAAATATGAATACTTCGCAAATAAATTACAGAGAATATATAACTTAGTGTGACCTTGCTTAATAATTGAGAGAATTCCATTGCATTTTAAGGATTCATGTCGAATTAGTGAAATTTCCATTCTAAAATTCTAATTTCGAAATATTCGAGTATTCAAATCTTTTTACATAAATTTTTAGTTTTCAACCCAAGATTTTGCTCGACGCTGAAAATTTTTAGAAAAAGTCAAAATTTCTAAATTACTGCTAGAAATTCAGTTCAAAAAAACACAACACTTCTTGATTAAACTCCAAATTTTGAGATTTGTTTTTAGTAAATTAAGCTCTTTTTGAAATGTTCTTATTAATATATTCTCGAATTTTCAAATTTAAAAATTTCAAGCTGAAACTCCAAATTTTGAGTTCAAATTTTAAGAAAAACTTGAAATTTATAAAAACAAAACAAAACGGAATATTCGGGTTTGAAAATGTCAAGTTTAAATTCAGAATTTTCATAAAAATCTTAAATTATTTACCCGAGTTGAAAATTTCTATGATATGCGAAATGATTAAAATCGAAAATTTGAGAGAATTTTTCTTATAATTTTGGTCTTCTATGGAAGTCTTGACTTTGATTCGTTTTTTTCTAAAAAAAACTGGTTTTGAATTGAAGTTTTAAATTAAGGTTTTAATTTTCAAAATTGCTACCTTAATTTACAAATATTGACTTTAAACCTAAATATTCGACTTTTTCTGGAAATGTTGCTAAAAATTTGCAGAAAAATAAAATTTTTCAGAGAGTTTTTGTTAATAGATTTAGTTTTTATCGGCATTTTTTCTTTTTTCTTTTGAAGTTCCAAATTGAAGCTTTTTATATATATTTATATACTTTTGTTTTAATTTTGACTTCAAACAAAATTTAACCTTTTTTTCTCTCGACTTTTGACTTTACTTAAAATGTATTTCTCTCAAAATTAAAAGTTGAAACTTGAAGTTAAAGGATTTGAACTTATAAGTTAAAATCTCGAATACTCGACTTTTTGCTCGAAAACTCATTTCTAGGACTCGAAATTATGAATGAGATTTGAGTCGAAATGTTATTTATAAATTTAGTTTTTTTTTCTCAAAATTTTAATAATTTTCTAAAAATGTTGACTTTTTTCTTGAAATTTGGACATTTTTTGGAGAGAATTAAAATTCAATAAGTGAAATTTTCAAATTGAAACTAGGACTTCTGCATTTAACATTCTAAATTTTTAATGTAAATGTAAATTTTAGAGTAGAAGCAAAAAATTCTATAAAAAATGCAATTTCAATTTCTAAATTCGAGCTTTCTGTGGGAAAATCGAAAACAACGACAAATATTCGTGAAAAACGCGTAATTTCAATAAAAAATTGAATTCTAGGAAAAATTTCAGCTGCAGCTAAAAAGTTTGTGAAGAAAGTTAACATTTTGAAAAAAACATATAAACATCAATTTTTGATACGAAAGTTCAAGAAGGAACGAAATGAAATTTAGAATTTAAATATTGTCAAATTTTCGAAAATACGCAATTTTGAATTCTAAAATAAAAAAACAATCTGAAAAAATCGCAGCTTTGAGGTTAAAGTCGATATCTTGAAAAAAAGTCAAAGTTTTCAAAATAAAAATGACTAGATTTTAGCGTAACCAAGCCATGCCATCATTTCAAGTTTACTCACAAATTTCTTCAAATTTTGACTAAAGCTATAAATTTTCAGAAACAAATTAAAACAGCAAGCTTTAGTGGAAATTTTGAGAAAGAAGTGGACTGAAATGTTAGGGAAGTTTTAGGAAGGCGGCATGTTAAAAAATCATTAGAATTAAAATTTTGGATTTCCAGAAAAAATTAAAATATTAAAATCAAAGCGGATTTTGAAAGAAAAAAATCAAGAAAAATCGAAATTTTGATTAAAAATTAGCGATATCAGATTATGGCCGAGATTTTGAAAGAAAAATCGAAGGTTTTTAAACTTCCATTTTCTTTACAAAGTAGAGTAAATTTGGAGTTTTCTGAATAAAGTTAAAATTTCCAGAAAAACTCGAATTGGCAAAAAAAGTAAGGAAAGCTGTTTCCCTAAGGATGCGTTCAGATTAGACACTTTATTCCTTACATTTCTCTCCGACATAAGTGTCAACTATCCTGAGAGAGTCTATCCGAGATTTATACAGCTGGGAGGAGATAGCTTCTCTCAGGATAGTTAACAATTAAGTCAGAGAGATAAGTTGGCGAAATCAGAGTAGTTTCGATTCAAAGTCTACTTAGATTCAGTTAAGACCCAGTTAAGACAAAATTTCAATAAAAACTGGAATTTTTTATTCAAGGAAAAACTTTGGTCAATTGACTTACCCTCGTCACTGGCCTTCTGTTAAATGGAGGTTTATGAGCAGCTGCTGAGCAAGTATACCTTTCCCTCCGTTCTTGACAGTGAGCAACGTTAACTTCACAATTTTCAGGCTGGCGGTAGTTCGTTGGTACATATCTATCACCATTGGTGTATTCCTAAAGAAAAGAATTTTTAAGTATCGACATATTTAAGAAAACAAAAATATTCATGCATTCCCAACATTTGGAACAAAATGTGTAATGTACAAATCACTTTGTGTAAGATGCTGATTTTTAATTTAAAGTATGAGGCGACCCTACAACCAACACTCGATGTAAGGCATGCAAATATGAGGCTTAATTCTTTTCGGCAACATTTATTTGAAATATACTCATTTTAAGATGCTCTTGTGGTAGTAAAAAAGCAAAAGTAACGTGTGCCAGTCTTGTATTTTAAGGCGTCTACCTAAAGACTAGTTTCTTAGAGATAGTCCCAGATGAGATTTGAGTGTTGTAATCCCACCTCTCTTAACAAAATAAAATCTTTGAACATTTAAGCTGTAGCATTTTGTTTTTTCATGCACAATAGCTGATACGGTTTGCTAAAAAATTAAGCCCCATTTCAAACACTGTCTATGTAAAACACACCTTGATGTAGCTAGCTGAATGACTGGTTACCATTTTAGTAGTTTCTCTGTATGTACCTTCGACACTAGACGGACTACCTTCACACGAATTATTTGTTGGTGGAGATCGCTGTTAATGAGTTAGAGATTAATCGAATTATTAGGGATGGTGATAATTTATGAAAATACATTTTTTTTTAAAACTTAATCATAAAACCGGAAACGTTAAAAAATGGGTTTGTATTGCTTTATAAATATTTAAATATTAGCTGACCTGCGCGACCTTGTCTGCGCAAGGCCCAATAATGTCATATTTCAAAATAAAATAACTTCTCATATCATTTTAACAGAATAATATATTTAAAGACTGGCGTAATTCATTTTCTTAAAATTTAGACTTTTTCTCGAGATTAAAGTCCAAAATTTGATCCATTTCTCAAGAGTTTTATCTTAAAACTCTATCCTCGACTTTTTCTTGAAATTTCGACTTTTTTCAAACATTTTTGTGTACATTTAAAATATCTAAATTTCTACGTTAAACTTTTGATTTTTCTCTAAAACTGTAGTCGAAATCTAGATATTTTGAATATGTTCTGGAAATTAATAGGTTCAAAGCCAATATTTTAGAAAAAAAAAGCAGAATATTCCAGTTTTAAGTCGAAGTTTTGATTAGGGTCGTTAAGGTTTCAAAAGTAAATTTAAAATGAAATTCTGTCTTCCTAATTTAAATTTAAAATTTTTAGCTAAATTTTGATTTTTCTTAAAGTTTTTTTTTTAAGATTTCGACTTTAATCCCAAAATTGCGATTTTGTTCCCATTTTCTTGAGTTCAAAAGTCAAAATTTATTGAAAGTGGAATATTTAGAAATGAAATGTAGAAAATTGACTTTTTTGGATTTCTTTTTTGCGATTTTTGGACTTGTTTACCAAAAATTTGGGATTAACCGCGAAATGTTCTTTCTTTTCTGGAATTTTCATGTTAAATCTAGCTTTTAGTAAACCTCTTCAGCGAAAAATAAAGATTTCATTTTTTTTCCAAAATGTCGTTTTCTTTTCTTCTTTTCTTGTAGAAAAAAAAATCAAAGTTAGAAAAATTCGAAGTTTCGAGAAAAAGGTCAACGTTTTCAAAAAAGTCGTTTTACACAAAAAGTCGAAATTTTGAAATAAGTTTATATTCCGAAAATAGTCATAACATTTAGAAAACTTCGAAATTTAATTATAACAAGTTGAAATTTTCAAAAATAGTGAAAATTCTAAAAGAAGTCCGAAAATTTTAAGTGAAAAAATTTTGCAAAAATCCAATTTTTCAAAAATGAAAATTTTCGGAAATAAGTCTAATTGTTCAGTCTTTCAAATAAAAGTCCCTTTTACTACACGGAAGTCGAAACTTCGAGAAAAAAGTCGAAACTTTCTTTTAAAAAAAACTAGAAATTTGATTGTCAAAAGTTCGAACAAAGGTGGAACTGTTAAGAAAAGTGGATATTTTGAAAAACAGTAGAGGTTTTCAAAAAACAATATTTTAACATAATCAGATTTATAAAAAAAATCAAAATTTTGAAAAAAACTCGAAAAAGATCAAAATTTTGTGTGAAAATTAAAAAAAATTGCAAATAAGTCAAAATCTGAGGCAGTAGCGAAATTGTGAAAGGGTGAAAATTTAGAAAGTAAACTAAATGTGGAAAAAATGGAAATTACAAAAAGATGGAAACTCGACATTTTCAAAATATGAAATTGAAAGATTTTTTAAAAAAATCGCCATTCTCCGAAATTCTCTATCTTCTTTGCACAAAGTTGTAGAGGAAGAAATTTGGATTAATTTTCTGACGACGGGCAGAGAATAACACTGCCCGAAACGTTAAAACTTTAAAATAATCTTGTTGTTACTTAATTTTGCGTCGTTTAAATTTTAAGTGTTTTTTTTAATGTTGAGACACAAACAGCGATTGACAAACAAAGATCCAACGCAATCCCTGCTGGGGGCAATCTATAACAGATTGCCAATCCTTAACAGAAGGTTACTAAAAATTTAGAATTGTGAAAAGAGTAACTGGCGAAGAAAAAGCCAATAAAACATGAAACAGAAAGTTAAAATTTTAAGAAAAAGCCGTAATTTTGAAAAAATTCAAATTAAAAAAAAAACATTTTAATCGAATTTAAAAATATAGTCAATTTGTAAGCAAGGTGAAATTTCGAGTCAAAATTTTGAAAAAGTATATATTTTCAATAACAAGAGGGGCATTTTGAAAAAGACCAGCATTTTCAAAAATATAGGGGAAAATGTGAAAAAAGTCAAAATATTTTAAAAAACTTGAAACATTAAAACGAAAATTTTCAAAAATTTTGAAATTTCCAAAATGAAAATTTTGAACAGACAGAAATGATCAAAAAAGTTTCCGAAAAAAATCAAAATATTATTTTACACAAAAACTAGAATTTTAAAGACTCTGGAATTTTCAAAAAAAGTGAAAACTTCGAAAAAATTCGAAATTTTTAAAATTAAGTCAACATTTCGAGAAAAAGTTGAAATTTTGGGAGTCGAACGAGAAAATGTGGACATTTTGAAAAGAATGGATATTTCAAAATGTCAAAATTAATTTTGGTGGAAAGGACTTGTTCTTGGTTATATTCAAAAATTGATAAGCAAATTTCGTCCCCTGAAACTAAGAAAGATTAAAAAATGCAACAAAAGCTTCTCTAACGCGTTTCCATACCCAAGCTAGCACCTTCTAGTATCTAGTATCTCTCTAAAGATGATAGCTTGGCTATCGAAACGGGTTAGAGCAACTTTGGTTGTACTTTTTAATCTTTCTTGGTTTCAGGCGACAAGATTTGTCTATCCATCTTCAAAATTAATAAACTAATTCGAAAAAGATAATGCGAGAATTCTTTCTCGTCTTTCATGCATACGAAGGCGCGGATATCTGCTAGTTCTGTTTATAAATTTTAAGTTCAAAGTTAAATTTCGATAGAAAAGTCAGTATCTGGAAGAAAATAATTCATTATTATTTTAACTTAATTTTAATATTTATTTAAGATTTAACCTCGAAGTGTCTCATTTTTTCCTCGAATATTCGACCAAATTTAAAACTTAAGTTTTTCTAAAATTTAGGGTTTCAGGAAATGTCGGATTTAATCGTAAAAACTTCAAAAAAAAATTGAATATTAGAGTTTGAAATCGAATTTTTGGGATTAAAATCGAAAATTTGGGCATACATTCGAAATCTTAAGGGTTTTTACATAAAGTACGAATTTTTTCGAAATTTTGGGTCTCCTTGCCTAGTTCCGAGTTTAAACCTTAAATTTTAATTTTTTATCCAAGATTTCTACTAAAAACTCGAAATGTATATACAATTTTTTTATAGAAATTTAGAGTTTCTATTTTTTCTCTGTAAACTTCGAAATAACTATTTTTTGAAATTTTATTTAAAAATTCAATTTTTTGAAGCGGGTTTCAATTTTTTTTTTGTTTGGACTGTTTTTTCGAAATCCCGAGTAAACAATTTGGACTCGAAAATTTGAGAATATATTTATTATTATTATTAACTTTAAGTTTTCCCCAAACAAATTCTTTCTAAATATTTTCACTTTGAACTTAAAAATTATATATCTACATATTTTTTGTACAATTTCAACTTTGAAAACGAAATAAGCATGAGCTAAAATCTAGAATTCCTTTTATAAATAAAGAATATTGTCTTAAAATTTTATTTTTTTTTATCCGAATATAAATTAAAAATTGAAATTTCGACTAAGCTGGAGTTTTGGCCTGTTTTGGCTGAAACTATTCGAAACCAGAACCGAAGCTTCGATCGGTCTCTAGTTATAACCTCAAATAAAATTGTTAGCATAATTCAGTTCCTAGCAGTAAAAGCTCCAGTTTCACTGGAATAAAAATAACCTAAAAGGTACCCCTAAAAATACTCTACATTTTAGTAAACGTTTCATTAAAATCGATTTAGTAGTTTCCAAGATTAGCCCGGACAAAAGATCAGTTGACAGATAGACAGATACTTACTTCAATTTTATCATTATAGGTTAACTATTTCCCAAAAAATATTTGAAATTAATTCCCAGTTTGTATAAAAGTCAAACATATTCATAAATTACATTACAGGATTAAGAAACATTCTAAGTATGATCACCCAATAAGGTTAATTCTATGACAATTTTGTTGATCTTCGAATTAGATGGTCAAAAGATCAGTCAGACACTTACTGCTTCAATTTTATCATTATAGAGTAACTATCTCCCAAAAAATATTTGAAATCAATTCCCATGCTATTATTAAACTTTGTGTAAAAGTCAAACGTTTTCATAAATTACATTACAGGATTAAGAAACATTCTAAGTATGATCACCCAATAAGGTTAATTCACAATTTTGTTCATCTTTGAATTAGACGGTCCAAAAATTATAATAATAATTTAAGTTCGACTTTTCTAAACATCTGGGTCCAACAGTTTTAACGACATCGTTGGGGTGCCCCTGCGAGTTAATTTAGGAAAAATGATTTTAAACAAGCTTGCGTGGAAGTAATCTTGAGCATCACCATATTAACTGATTAGCACTATATTAAATGATCAAACCTCGTATTTTATGGGGGGATTTTGGCTCAAAGCGACACTTACTTCGTAGTAATGCTGTTTGGGCGACTCCCTTTCATAACTATTTCGCCGCCTTTCCGCCAATTGCTGCTCAGGCGAATAATTCCGTCGAACCTGTTCTTGCTGTTGTGGGCTCACCTACAGAATAGAATCAAGTTATAAAGAATCCATTGACAAGTCGTATGTACTATTAATTATTTAACAGATATATTAATAACAATTATTACAATTAATATGACTACAAACCTGACTCGACGAGTAATATTCCCGACTTTCTTCCGATGCTTCTTCACGAGGATAACAATCTTCGCTCTCTTCTGGCTCATACTCAGTCTAATTTAAATGATAACGTTAATAATGTTTGTGTTAAAATGACAATAAATTAGTTAGGTTCACATGTGCCTGAAAGCGTTTCTTTGTGCAACCCCATCTATAAACCTTTAGAGGCAGAAGTGCACTCAAGTTTTGACAATTGTGAGGGTTGTCTTTCCATAACTACTTTTTATTAACTGTTAATAAACTAGTTTTAAATGATTTATAAAGTTTGCTTTCAAATTTATTACGTTTTGTTTAGCTAGAACTTGACGATTCTTAAACAACGAACATTGCATATTTAAGCCTCTTGTTTAATAATCTAAAAGAGAAAATTTGAACGAAGCCCCTGTCTAATACCCATGACTTCAAGTTTTTTCTAATTATCATAAAAATCGCCTTCGTATTTTAGGATAAACAATCTGGCCTTAAGAAGTCAACCCTTTGGCGCTTTTCCAGTATTTATGGAAAATTAATGATTCTATCTCTGACAAGTATCAAAGTTTTGTTTTGGGCGCATTAGATACCCCCGGCGACATTTACCTCTTGTCTCGATGGGCTCCTCTGCACGGGGCTGCTGTAGTCGGATTCCGGGTACCCCTTATATCGAGCATACTGGGTAGATTGCACCTCTTCTTCTTCTTCGGTTTCCCGTTGATCATCGGGATGTGTCAATGTCCTTCCTCGTTTTTGGGCTTCTCGCAATTCTTCCTGCGTCACTTGGATGTTATCCAATTTTTGTACTTGAGGTAGCGTTTTTATTACTGCTAAGCGATACCTGTTGTAATCGTTAATATCCGTTTAATGGAAGTTTTTTACATTGAAATGAAGTGAATGTTGCAGTTGAATAGGAACTCATCGTACAATAAAATGCATTTTATTAACCTACTTTGGTAGAAGCCAAGTTTGTAGGCTACCCATTAGTTTGATTGAGAGATAATCGATATGTGATATTGATGAAGTATGGGGAAATTTTAACCGCTGTTTGTTTACTTTATTGTACAAAGAAATACGTTGAAGTGGAAATATGGACTTAATTTCTTCTACGAATAAAATTTCAGTGAAATCAATTTGCGACCATTACAGAATAATTGTATGGAAGCCTTTAGATTACGTTTATTATAAATATTTATATACTTGGTGCCCCTGAAAATATAGTGATTTTTATCTGAACGATATATTTGTATTTCAAGCAACGTTTTAAGGATTTTCCTTGAACAAATATTTTCTTTGAAGTATTTTTTCCGTTCTAGACTAGAAGAAATTGATTTTAAACATCAGCGAAAAAAGTAAACTAGTCACCTTTGTTAAGAAACTCTCAAATTGAACTTTGGTAAAAAAATGATAAATAGCACTATGCTGAATAAAAGGGTAAATCGAATAAACTTTGATGGAGAAAAAGAAATCTATTTAATGTATCTCGAACACTGAATGACATATAAAAAATATCGACATTTAAAATAAATAAATTACAGAATTTTTAATAAAATATTCAAAGAATCTGAAATTTTTGAATATTGCAGAAAAATTAAAATTATCAGAAAATTCGTAATTATCAAAAAAGAAGAGATTTTGAAAAGGTAAAATTTTGGAAAAACTCGAAACTTTAGATAGCTCAAATTTTTAAAGTCACATTTTTAAAAAAATTGAATTTGATTAGAAATTTTCAAAAAAAATAATAAATAAAATTTTGAAAAAATGTCGAACCTTTCAACAAAAAAAAAACAATTTTTCAAAAAAAGAGTTGATATTTAAAAAAACTGTCGACATTTTGGAAAGGGGTCGAAATTTTTAGGAAAATTAGAAATTTTGCAAAACAGTTAATAATTTCAAAAAAAATTTGAAAAAAAACATAATATTTCCGGTCAATAAGGGTCTACCATGAAGAATAAAAATTTTGAAGTTATATCTGTCTATAAAAAAATTCGAAATTTTCAAATAAATGATCGAAAGTCTGCAAAAATATGTCGAAACTTAAAAATTAGTTCAAATTAAAATAAATTTGCAAATTTTAAATAATTTTCAAAAAAACTTAAATTTTAAAAAAGAATTTTGAATAATTCCAACATTCACAAAAAGTCGAAATTTTCCATAAAGTGGGAATTTTAAAATAAAGTCGTCATTTTGAAAAAGTTCAGATTTAAGAAAAAGGTCATAATTTTCAAAGAAAAGTTGAAATATTAAAGGTTTATTAAAATGTTGGTATTTTTCTAAATTTTGAAGAATAGACGAAATATTTAAAAAAAACTGAACATTTTAAAAAATAAGAAAATTTCAAGAAAAGTCAAAGTTAAAATAATATCAAAATTTTTAAAAAATCGACACATTCAAAAGATTTGAGAATTATGAAAAGAGGGGAAATTTATAATTCCAATTTCGAAAAAAATTGAAATTTTGGGAAAGTTTTAGTTAAATTTTCAAGAAAAGCCAAAATTTTCGAAACCAAAATATTGAAAAAAATAAAAAAATTATCAGACTGATTGAAATTTTCTAAAGTAGAATTATTGAAAATTTAAAAATTTGCGAAAAGTTGAAATTTTGATAGTTTTAATATTTTGAAGCAAAGCCGAACATTTTTTAAAAAAGTTGAAATTTTAGGTCATAATTTTGAAACAAAATTAAATTTTTGAAAAAATGGAGAAATTTTTATAAAAGGTCAAGATTTTCAACAAAAATCGTAATTTTGTAAAGAAACTCGAAAATTAAAAAATAAGAAAAATTTGAAAAAAAGTCGACATTTTATAAAAATGTCCATTTAAAAAATCAAAACTTTCCAAAAATAAGTCAAAATTTTAAAAAATGGTTGACATTAAAAAATAGTCGAAATTATTGACATCGAAATTTTGAATTAAAAATTATAATTTTCAAAAAGAAATTATAAAAAAAGATGAAATTTTGAAAAAAGTCAATTTAAAGTCAAAATTAAAAAAAAATCAGCTTTAAAAAATTCAACATTTCCAGAGAAAGTAAGAATTTTCAAAGCGTAGAAATTTTGAAAAAAATGTGGAAATTTTCAAAAAACCAAAACACCGAAAAGTCGCAATTTTTACGAAAAGATGGAAATGTTCAAAACAAGTATACACAGATCTTTGGAAAAGTTAAAACTTAAAAATAATGAAAAAGAGTCGTGATTTTCAGAAAAAAATTTGGAAAAAACCAATCTTTTAGAAAACGCTACATTGTCAACAATTTTCATTGGCTAGTTTTGAAAGAAATCTGAAATTTTCGAAAAGTAACATTTTGAAAATATCGAAATTATCACAAAAGTCGAAATTTTGAAAAGTTAAAATTTTGAAAAAAGCGACATTTTCGATAAAGTTAACATTTTGACATATCGAAATTTTGAGAGAAATTTAATCATTTAAACACTCGACATTTTTAAAAAAGTTAAATTTTTAAAAAATTTAAATTGTGAAATAATACAAACTTTCAGTCAAATTTTTAAAAAAACCGAATTTTTCGAAAGGTTAAGAGGTTCGAAAAAAAAGATAATATTTTCTGTAAAGTAGAAATCTTTAAAATAAAGTTGAACTTTTGAAGAGTCGAAACGAAATTTAAAAGGATGCCAATTTAAAAAACTCGAAATTTTTGAAAAATGTCGAAATTATTCATCCAATACGTTAAAAGTAAGCACTGCATGTGACAATAAGTGCGATCAGGGTATAAAATAAGTAAATAAATTTCCCACATAATACAAGCAACATTTTAAGTATTTTCCTTAAACATGCCAATTACATGTCAGTCGAATATGAAACAATTTGAAAATATTAACAACCAATAACCACAAACCGATGAGGCCCAAGCAAGGTCAAATCGGTGTACTGTTGGTTGTGAATGTTTTCAACTTGTAGCAGGTTCGACTGTTTCATTACAAAATATTTAATTAGGCAATTATTTTTTATATTAAACTACCTAAATGCATATCACGCGCAGAGTCAGTATTTGATGGCATTTTGCATAAATGAAAGTTATTTCACTAAAGCAACCGTTGTAACCCTCCTTAAACATATTTTCTTTTGAGTACTTCTTTCTGTTGCAGACCAGACAAAATTTACTCTAAACATTACTAAAAAATAAATTAACTAACAAATAAAAAATGGATAAATAAATAAAATAGACAAGTTTATTGTAAACTGCCATAAAAATATTTAATCAATGAATGGAAATAAGTCGATAAATTGACCTTTGTTAAAAAAAATCATAAATGGACTGAACTTTAGTGAAAAATTGATCAATGAAGTGAACTTTGGTGGAAAAAAGTTTACGAAAACGTTATTAGCGAAGTTAACCTGGATTAAAAAAATATTTTGGCGAATGATCGAACTTACCCTTCGACGTTTGCACAAGGGTTTTCTCCAAGCCAGAGATTCCGTAAGTTTGGAAGATTTTGCAAGTACACGACCTCGTTCAGATCTCTTATGTCATTCTGTCTAATGTATAGCTCCTCGAGACGTTTGCACCATTGGAAATCGATTAGGCTATTTATCTTGTTTATGCTGAAAATAATATTATATCTGAGACAAACGCAATGACGATAAATCTGAAAACATGGCGATAAATAAAATTAAATTCCAAATATAATAAATCTTTGCAATACTGACACCGACTGACAAACAATGCATAGGCTAAACCGATAGATTTAGAAGTACGGAATTGCGCACATAAATTCTTAATATAACATAGGTGAGCACTAAGAAGGATTTCTAAAAATGCATGCCACAAGGGTGTTAAATAGGGATGAAAATTTGTATGAAACTTCGTCATTTTTGAAGTTAGAAATAGGATAATTGGTGTTAAGGTTTCAGTTTATAAATAAGTCAGTTATATCGGCGTTTTTGGCAAGTCATCCCCTTAGGAGGACGTAAAATTTCTTATAAAATAATACAACTAATTTGTATTCGAAAATACAAATATATGGGATACTGGTAGTAACTGCATAAGAAAATGAATCTTAAATTTTGAACAGTGAACAAGAAATATTTTCGGATGATGATTAATCAGCAGATGCAAACACTGTATAATTGACTACAAGACCTTTGTGGATAATCTGGGTGATTGGAGTATTAATGAAAGTCTGGATCTTCGATAGACTGCATTCGCTTGGTTCTTTTAAAATAAGTTACAAAATATGACGTTCTGTTTTTTATTTAAATATTATGACAGCATCGATCAATGAATTTTGTTTTACATGCTTTGATCGACTCTTAACAAACTTCTTGAATTTTGTGAATGTATTAGAGAAACCGAGGTAATGCATTCGATGCTGTTTGTCGACTAATCATCTTTCTTCACAGACGCAACAACCCCTTAAATAGTTTGATATTTGGGTATTTGTCCAAGGAAAAGGCACTTAAATATTCCTCTAAGTAGATAAGTAGAATGTAGATAAAAAATTGTTGCGATTTTCAAAACAATATCGAAATCAAGAATTTGAAAGTCAACATTTCCAAATAAGTAGGAATTTTCAAAAAAAGTCTAACATGTGAAAAAATTAGACATTAAAAAAGTCAACATTTCCAAAAAAAAAACAAATTTGGAAAATTAGTTCAAATTTTAAAAAAATGTCAAAATTTGGAAAATGTGGAAATTTTGAAAAAGAGGAATTTTTGATAAAATTAAGAATTTGAAAGCATGACATTTTTTTTTAAATTCGATATTTTCAAAAGAAGTTGAAATTTTCAATAAAAGTTAATATTTTGAAAAAAGTCTAGAAGTTTGGAAAAATTCGAATTTTTCAAAAAAATAAAATTTTAAAAAAGTCGAAAACTTTGAAATCAAAATTTTCTAAAGCAATCAGAATTTTGAAATATTACTTTTGAAAATTTCTACTTTATTGAAAATTTTTTCTTTATATACTTTTGAAAATGTTAACGTTTTTAAAAATTTAGACTCAATATTTCTCATTACTTTTTTTTAGATTTTTGACATTTTAAAAAAATATCGACCTCTTTAAGAACTTTGTCCGTTCTTCGAAATTTTGAGTTTTTTGTGTTTGAATATTCTGAAAATTCTAATTTATTTTTCAAAGTATCGACTTAAAAATTTTTACTTTTTTAAAAGTTGAAGTATTTCAAACTTTCAATTTGAAAAAAAAAATTTGAAATCAAAATTTTCTAAAACAATCAGAATTTTAAAAAAATTTAAATTTCCAAAAAGGTTAAAATTTTCAAAAATATATTCACCTTTTCAAAACAATCGTGTAAAATTTTAGATTTTTATAAAAGTCGATATTTTGAAAAATAGTCTACACTTTTAAAAAAAGGCAAATTTTTGTAAAACGTCGACATTTGAAAGAATTTGAAGTATTTTTAATCAATTTTTCAAAAAAGCAAAAATTTACTGAATAAAGCCAAAATGATCAGAAAAGTCGAAATTTAAGAAAAAGTCCATACTTTCAATAGCTCAAATATTGAAAAAATGTCGACCCTTTTTTAAAAAAATTCGGAAATTTTGATTACAAATTTTTGAATAGTTTAAAAATGTCAAAATATTGACAAAGTTGGGATTTTCAGGAAAATAAAATTAAAATTTTATCAAAATAGAGTTAAGATTTCAAAAAAATCATAATATTGAAAAAATAAGTAAAAAATTTTGAAAAAGTCGAAATTTTCAAAAAGAGTAGACATTTTGAAAAAGAAATTTTCAAAACAAGACGAAGGTTAAAAAAAGAATCAAATTTTCAAGAAAGTCGAAAAAATCAATATTTTGAAAAATGGTTGGAATTTTTAAAAAAAAGTGTAAATTATAAAAAAGATCAGAATCTTCAAAGTCAACATCTTGAAAAAGAATGAAAAATTTCACACAATTACAAAGAAAAATGAAAATTTCGAGAAAAAGACATTTGAAAGGAAAAATATAACAAACATTTTTAAAAGTGAAAACTTCGAGAAAAGGTCGAAATTTCGAAAAGGCAAAAAAAGATTTAAAATCTTTAAAAATTTAAAATTTAAGTATAAATATTTTTAATAAGGTTGAAAGTCTCAAAAACATAATTTTTTCAAAAAAATCAAACTCTTAAAAAAAGGAAAACTGGTTGAAATTTTCACATAGACGGAAACTATGAAAAAACGTCGAAATTTTTAAAGTCGAGATTTTGCTAAAATTTCCAAAAGAGTTATAGTTTTCAAAAATATGTTCTCCACAGTTAAAAAAAATGTCAACATTTTGAAAAAGCTAAGATTTTCAGGAAAAGAAAGTTAAAATCTTGTCAAAAATAAAGTTAGGATTTCAAAAAAAAAAATCATAATATGTATTGAAAAAATAAGTAAAAAACTTTGAAAAAGTCTAAAATTTCAAAAATCGTCAATAACTTCGAAAAAAAGTCAAAATGTTGAAAAACTTTCAAAAAGAGTAGACATTTTAAGAAAGAAATTTTCAAAACAAGACGAAGGTTAAAAAAGAATCAAATTTTCAAGAAAGCCGGAAAAAAGTCAAAATTTTGAAAAATGGTTGAAATTTTTAAAAAAAGGGTAAATGAATCTTCAAATTCAACATTTTGAAGAAGAATAAACATTTTTAGAAAATTACAAAGAAAAATGAAAATTTCGAGAAAAAGACATTTTAAAGGAAAAAAATAGAAATTTTCAGAAGGGAAAACTTCGAGAAAAAGACGAATTTTTGAAGTCAAAATTTTAAAAGATTCAAAATCTTTAAAAAGTTAAAATTTAAGTATAAATATTTTTAATAAGGTTGAAAGTCTCAAAAAAATAGTTTTTTCAAAAAAGTCAAAATCTTAAAAAAAAAGGAAAACCGAGTCAATTTTTTTAAAAAATGGTTGAAATTTTCAGAAAGACCGAAACTGATAAAACGTCGAAATTTTTAAAGTCGAGATTTTGATAAAATTTTCAAGAGTTAAAATTTTCAAAAATATGTTCACCTTTTCAAAAAATTCGAGTTAAATTCTAGATTTTTATAAAAGTCGATACTTTCAAAAATAGTCTAACACTTTCAAAGATGGTCAAAATTTTGTAAAAACGTCGACATTTAAAAAATAAAATTGAGGGATTTTTAATCAATATTTTAAAAAAGCAGAAATTCTCCAAAAGTCGATTTCTTGAACAAAGCCAAAATTATCAGAAAAGTCGAAATTAAAAAAAAAGTCAAAATTTTGAATAACTCAAAGGAATGAACAGTTTACAAAAAATGTCAACATTTTGAAAAAGCAAATTTTGTCAAAAATAAGGGATTTCAAAAAAAATCATAACATTGAAAAAATAAGTAAAAAATGTTGGAAAAGTCGAAATTTTCAAATATCGTCAAAAACTTCGAAAAAAAGTCAAAATGTTGAAACACTTTCAAAAAGAGTAGACATTTTGAAAATTAAATTTTCAAAATAAGACGAAGGTTAAAAAAAAAAGAATCAAATTTTTAAGAAAGTCAAAAAAAGTCAACATTTTGAAAAATGGTTGGAATTTTCAAAAAAAGTTTAAATTATAAAAAAGATCAGAATCTTCAAATTCAACATTTTAAAAAAGAATAAAAAATTTTAAAAAATTACAAAGATAAATGAATGAATTTCGAGAAAAAGACATTTTAAAGGAAAAAAATAACAGAAATGTTCAAAAGTAAAAACTTTGAGAAAAAGACGAAATTCCGAAAAGTTAAAATTTAAGTATAAATATTTTTAATAAGGTTGAAAGTCTCAAAAAAATAGTTTTTTCAAAAAAGTCAAAATCTTTAAAAAAGGAAAAAAGTAGAAATTTTGAAGGACAAATGGGTTTAAAGAGTTGAAATAAGGCAAAATTTTGAAATTGTCAACATGTTTATAATGAGCAAAAATTACAACTTCAAATTAAAAAAAAAAGAAAATTTTGAAAAATGAAAGAAGTCAAAAATAAAAATTTTCAAAAGAAGCCAAATGTTCAATAAAATCAAAATTTTGAAATAAAAATTAAAAAGAAATTTCTGAAAAATATCCAATTTAAAGAAAATAAAAAAAAATTAATAAAAAATTTCGAGTAAAATTTGAAGCCTTGAAAAAAAGGCGACATTTTGAAAAAATCAAAAATTTTAATAATAAATATTGATATAATATAAATAATAAGAAATATTCAAAAAAGGTAAAAATTAAAAAAAATAGGAAATCTTAAATAAGTCGCACTTAGAAAAAGTTAAAACTTCGAAAAAAGTCAACATTTTCAAAAAAGTGGATTCAAAAAAGTTAAAATTGTCAAAAAAAATTAAAAACTTTCAAACAAGGTAGACATTAAAAAAAGGTGGACTTTTTTTATAACAGTAGATTTTGAAAGGTTACAATTTTCAAAAATTAGAAATTTTAAAGAATTTTTCAGTAAAAGACAAAAACTCAAAAATTTGAGAGTAACGAAACTCAGAAAAAAAATTAAAATTTTCAAAATGTGTACTTTTTTAAAAGTCGAAAGTCGTTTAAAATAAAAGGAGAATTTTGAGAAAACAGCACATTTTGAAAAAAGTGGAAATTTTGAAGTAATTTAAATTTTTAGATTAAGTCAAAATTTCGAAAAGTCGAATTTTCAAAATAAATCGAAACCCTCAAATAAAGTGGATATTAAAAACACTGACATTTTCAAAACAAGAAAGAATTCTTCAAAAAAGTAAATATTTTGAAAGAGTCGAAAGTATCAAAGTCAACATTTAGAAAGAGACGGAAATTTTAAAAACAAATTAACAATTTGAGAAAAAAACCGAAGTTTTGAAAGTCAATTTCCAAAAATAAAGTTCAAATTTTGAAGTCAACATTTAAAAAAAAATTGGAATTTAAAAATATCCATCACTTGAAGTTAAAAATATCACCAATTATTTAAATGTATTGTTTAAATAACTGAAAAACTGCTGAAAAGTTTCAAAATATGTTGGAAAGTATTTGGAAATAAAATGCACTGAAAATATTAACTTAATGAACAGACTTAAGCTCGCAATTTTAATAATAATAACAATGGAGGAAGTTCTTATGGTCAATTAATATAAAATGATACCGTACGAATACTGGTTTTATTTCAACAATACGTAGTTTCATGCATCGTTGAAAAAGTTTGCCGTGAGAATCTGCTCGAATTAGAGGTTTTCGACGGTTGACATAAAACTAAGCAGCCTAATCGATTAAAGTGCTTTGAATCTTTATTTCCGCATGTTATGCTGCACGGAACTTACGTAAAATTAACATAAATTCGGATGTATATCAACGTTTTCCATACAAAGTAGCGGCACTAATTAAATCGCCTTGGCTTGCCCCCAAAAGCGAATTTAGTTAAACTTGGCGCTTAATTTGGCGGTTTTATATTCTTTGAAGCCGCGACGAAATCTGGAGGCCTTTACGTAAATAAATAACCGCTTCAAATTCTAGGTTATGCTGAAAATTAATACTATTGTTTGCTGAATACACGTTTCAGGGGCCAGGAGCGCACCGAGAAAGTACTTTGTAGTTTTCCAGTTGAAATCAAATTTCGAAATTTTCAGAAAAAATATTACAGAAAAAAACCGTATTTTATAAAAAATACTACGTTGAAATATTCAAAATTTTAGCAATAAAACAGAAGTTGAAAATGTATTCTTAAAATGACGAACAAATATCGAATTTTTTTTAAAAAAACTAAAATTTGGGAGAAACAAAATTTAAGCAAAATTCCCCGCTTTTCTTAGGATTTCAACTCGAAAAAAGCATCGAGATTTCCAAAGATCAAAATTGCGTCAAAAAATCTAGAAAAAAGTTCAAGTTTGAGTTTGGAAACGTAATCTCTTTTTTTAAAAAAGTGTAAATCTAAAATGTTGAAAAAAAAAGTAGGTTTCCAAAAAAATTACATTATTTTTTTTCCTTAGATTGCAACTTTTTAATAGAATTCTTAGAAAAAAAAAACACTGAAACTGCATACACTCGGAATTATGAAAAAATCGTTGAAATTTCAAAACAAACAACTGAAATCTGGAGGTCAAGAAATTTCGAGTTTAAATCGAAATATAAGAAATGTACTGGGAAAAATTCTGATTTAAAATCTTTTTGAACTTGAACATTTTATTTTGCTTTTGCAATTCGTTCAAAATTTTTAATCGCTACTTAAAGCCACATTTTTTAAAAAAAAATCGAAATTTTCAGCAAAAGGCGAATTAAAAAAAAAAAGTTTACAAACCTTCGAAATTTCATCGATATTTTCTTATATGAAAGTAAAATTTACCCAAACTTCGGTAAATGATCAAAAGTTGATCGAAAATTTCGAAAAAAGTGGAAATATTCCAAAAAAAGAAAAGTTTTCGTTTTCAAAATGATCGAATTAACAAAAAATTCAAAATTCTGAAAAAAGCCGAAATTTGAACAAAACGCCGAAATTTCAGTCAAAATTTTGAAATAAGGGTCAAAATTTTCAGTGAAAACTAAATTAAGGAAAAAATAACATTTTTCAAAAAAGGTCATAACTTTCCAGGAAAAATCGAAATTTTCAATAATATTAAAAAATTTGGCAAAAGATAGAAAATTTGAAAAAAATCCAACTTATCAAAAAAGTCGAAATTTAATAAATTTTTTTGAAATAAAAGAAAACTTTATATAAAACTTCGAGATATAGAACATTTTTAAACAAGGCTTGAAATTTAAAAAAAAAGTGAAGATTTTCAAAAGAAGATAGTTTTCAAAATGATAGAATTTACGAAGAAGTCAAAATATTGAAAAAAAGTCGAAATTTTGAAGAGAGCCCGAAATTTTATATCAACATTTTCAAGAAATTCGAAATTTTCAAATAAAAGTCAAATTATTAATGAAAATAAAATTATTAAAAAATAAGAATTTTTCAAAAAAGGTCAAAAAATCGAAATTAAAAAAAAGTAGAAAATTAGCAAATAAGTCAAAATTTAGAGAAAAGAGGAAGTTGTTGGGAGGTGAAATTTTCAAAATAAGCAAAACTTTGAAATTCGAAATTCTCATAATAAGTCCAAATATGCAAAAATTTCAAAATTTTAAGAAGTCGACATTTTAAATAAAAATTGAAAAAGAAAAGTTTTTAAAAAATCAAAAATTTCAAGTTAATGTTGTGAAAAGTCCAACTTTTAAAAAAAGTTTAATTGTAAGCCAGATTTACAAAAACTTAAAAAAAAGTATAAATTTTGGAAAAAGGTCTTTTTAAAAATAAGTCGAACATTTGAAAAAAGTCAATGGTTTCGAAAAATTCAAAGCTTCAAAATAAATTCAAACTATTAAAAAAAATCGAAATTTAGGAAAAGAATCAGAATTTATAAAAAAAGCGGAATTTTCCAAAAACGAAACTTTTTAACAGACAAAATCTTCAAAACAAGTCAGATTTTTCAGAAAATAAAAAAAGGCAAACATTTTAAAAAGTAGGAATTTCAAATAAGCCAAAATTAAGTAAAAATTTCGAGAAAAGGTCGAAATGTTGAAAATGTGGATATTTTTAAATGTCCAAATTTTCAAAAAAAAAGGTGAAATTTCGAAAATAGGCCGACATTTTTAAAAAAATCTTAACTTTCAATAAAAACAGAATTCTTCAAAAATCCCTGAATTTTCAAAACGTCAACATTTTGAATTATAATTTTCAATAAAAATCGTTGAAATTTTCAAAAATAAATTCGATAAGTTTCGAAGTTTTCAAAAAATTGTAAAAATGTTCAAAAATGTCGAAATTTTTAGTCAGAAGTTTCAAGAAAGTTGAAGTTTGAAAAATCAAATTTTAGAAAAAAGTTTTTGTAATTTCCTTCAGTCATCAAATCGAAAACTATGAAGTAAACCTACTTTTATTATTTCTTAACAAAAGTAAAATATATATTTTTTCTTTTTCTGCTGGTCAAATTATTTGTCCTTACACTTGGTTTTCTGGAGGACCAGGAAAGAGTACATACTGTAAGAGCACAGGATCACAATTTGGAAGGAGAACAACCTCTATTCTTTAGTCCCTAATAAATAAAATGTAAAGAGCTGCCAAAAATTCTTTCGACGGGCCTGATTTTAGAAAACGGTAAAAAAACTTTGAAGCAAAATTTTTAATTCGAGTTCAGATACGAAAATCGAATTGTTCGGGGAAAAAATTAAAAACGAGCACAAAAATTTTAAGAAAGCGCGACTATTTAGAACTGTTTTACAGACATTTGGATTTTTTCAAAGAATTTTTAATTTTTTCTAGAAATTTTAACTTTAAACATAAAATATTTGATTTTTTATATATTGTTTATACTTGATTTTTACTTTGAAATATGCGATGTCAGGTAAGCTCAGGGGAGGACTAAAGCTCCCAAAGCCTCTCCATTTGGGTGCGCCACTATCAAGGGCAGAAATATCATTAGGTTTAATCTTCCGGTCACTTCAGGGAATTTCAAAATTAAACTCGAAATTCCGGCATCAAACTCGAAATTAAAAAAAAATAGGCAGTCATCGAGACTGTCGACAGAAGTGAAAACGTAAAACTAGGAAATAATAGGATTTTTTTTAATTTTCAGATTAATTCTAGTATCAAAAATTAAAATTCATAATTTGTATGGCGCAATGAGTAGGACTGCTTCTCGCGTGTATAAACCCCGCTGCTGATGACGTATTTTTAATTTTATTACGCGTCTTACTCATATTTGCATAATACAGTTAACATTAGAACGAAGATTATCGTGCTGGTGATGCGAAACCATAAGTTTTCCCCCTTATAAAAAACCGACTAAAGAGGTTTTCATTAAAAAAAAAGCTAGCGGAAATCAGCTTAAACTTCGAAGCTTAAGAAACAAATTTTCATTTCAAATTAACACTAGAAATTTTTGAAATTGATCTGAGCATTCCATATTATCAACTTTCGACTTTTAAGGTCGAAAATGTTGATGTAGCTTCAACCCAGAAATCAAGAAGATTCAATTTATATTTTTCGAATAGTCGCTGCTGAAAATTTCTACCTTCTAAAATTACAAGATAATAAAGAAGTTGTTCAGATTGTTGGCATGTTTTTACGGCTGGAGATAAACGAATCAAAATAAAAATTATATCGCTTAGTTAGGCGTAAATCAACGGAACCATTGCACTGTTTCCTGTTTCTAGGCTATTATGATGTCAAATGTTTTCTTGAATAAGAAATTCCGTTTAAGGGGCTTCGTTAGGTACATTTCAGATCTAAATTTATTGTTTACCTCAATAAGGAACTATGCGACTGCCATATAATCGGCTTGGACATTTGCATATGCATGCCAACAAAGAGAAAACTTACGTAAATGTCGAACATTTCCAGGTGAATAATGATGTAAATGAGAAGTTACCATAACCATATTTGTGGCGGCAAGGTTTATTTTTTTCGTTCAGAACTGCCCACGTTTAGTTTTGTATTGGAAGGCAAATCATCTCACCATTTGCGAGGAAGTCAATGTCGCCCCCCAAGCTGTAGCCGCATCAGTGGCGACATAAAATTAGTAGGGGTGCTGCCCCAGCAAATTTTCAGCTTTTGTGTTAAAATTAGAGTTCGAAATCGTTACTTTTTCTGCTTCGGTTTCCGTTCCGGTTGGATTAAATAAAAATGATATCGTTAGGAGTTGGTTCTAACAAAAACATAATATTTTTTGCTTTTCAGTTCAATTTAGATTGATCCATTCCACAGTTTTTTTTAGTTTTTATTTGTATTGCTTTATTTTCTATACAATTTAGAAAATATTTAAACTCGAAATTTTGGGAAAAAAGTCAAAATTACAACATTAAAGTCGTAATTTCTAATAAAAAGTTAAAAGACATCGAGATTTAGTAAAAAAAATTAAAAATTTGTATTTATGTCTTAGCTTTTTTCGAATAAGCAAAATAAATCAAAATGATGCAACCTTAGAATTAAAGTCAAAATTCTGAGACAAAAAGTAAAAAAAAACCCTCAAATTTGGGGATAAAATTCCAAATTTCGAGTTTTTTTTTTGGTAAATTTCGGGAAAAATCAAAATTTACAACAAAAATACTCGACGAAAAAAAAAGTTGATATTTCAAAATAACTCAAGTTAAAACTTAAAATTTCGCAAAATAAAATTTAAATTTAAATTGAAACTTTCAGAACAACGTAAATATTTTTTAGAAAATCTAAAATTTGTTAGTTTCTAATTCAATATTTGATAAATACATAGATTGAAAGTGTAGATTCGAAATTTTTTGAAAACAGTTACATGCATCTGTATTAAAATTTAAAAAATCACAATATTTAAAAATAACCTTAAATTTTAAGAAATTAAGCGTACAAATTTGGAATTTTGAGAAAAACACCAAGTTTATATAAAAAATAGAGCTCAACTACCAAAAATTGAGAACTATGGTCAAAAATTAAAATTTAAGAAACAAAGGGAAGTGAAAATGTAAATTCGAAATTTTAGAAAATTCTTTAGATGAAGCAACCCGTAATTTATTATAAAAAGAAAACTTACACACCCAAGTTAATTTCCGAAGTAAAAAATGCTCCACATTTCAAGATTAATGTTCGAAATTACGAAAAAAAATTGAAATTTTGAGTTTATAATCAAGAGAATAAGAAAAAAATAATAATTGAAAGTTTAAACTAGAAATCTTGAGAACGAGCCGAAATTCAAGAAAATTTTGTTATTTTGGATATGAACCCGTTTTAAAAGATTTAAAATTTAAAAATGGGGCGAAATTGTGAAAAAAATCAAATATTTCAAGAAGTTCAAATTTTGATAAAACAAATTTTTAAATTTGAAAAAAATTTGTCAAAATTTTGAGAAAATTCGAAAAGTCAATATTTCAGAAAAAGTCCATATTTTGAAAAAGAAAGAAGTTATTCAAAAAATTTGGAAATTTGAATTTTCGATAATACCCTAAAATTTTGAAAAAATACCAAGACAAGATGCTTAAAAGTTCGAACATTTAAAAAATATTCGTCTAATTTGCAAAAAGTCCTGATTCTTACAATAATTCGAAAATTTGAAAAAATGGCGTGTTTTGACAGAACTTGAAATATTTGAAAAATAGTAAACGAAAATAGTCAAAAATTTCAAAAAATATCGCAACTTCGAAATCGAAACCTTCAAGAAGTCCGATATTTAAAAAACCAAAAAATTAAAGAAAATAGATTATTTTTCAAATTTTCACTTTTCTTAAATTTTAAATTGTTTTGAAAATTTCGTCATTTTTCAAATTCTTTTATATTTTGTTTTTTTTTTAACTTTTAAAGATGCTTCAATTTCTTTCAAATCTCGACAGTTGTCAAAAAGTTCACGATTTTTAAAAATTGGGAGTAATTTTCAAAATTTCAATTATTTTTTTAATTTCAAGTTTATTTAGAAAATTCGCTATGTTTCAAATTTTCAAATTCTTTGAAAACGTCGACTTTCTCAAAATTCTGATTTTTCTTAAAAATCCCAATTTTTTCTCTAAATTCTTTCTATGTCCAAATTCCAACTTTCATTGCAATTTTGGCCATGAAATATCGACTCTTTTGGAAAATTTCGACAATATTTTGAAAATATCGTTTTTTTGAGAATTTCATCATTTTTCCACTCTCGATTTTTTTTGAAAAATTTCGACTTTCTTTGAAATTTAGACTTCTTGAATTTTTTGCAAAATTTCCAATTTTCGAAGTAAAAAATGCTCCACATTTCAAGATTAATGTTCGAAATTAGGAAAAAAAATTGAAATTTTGAGTTTGTAATCAAGAGAATAAGAAAAAAATAATAATTGAAAGTTTAAACTCGAAATCTTGAGAACGAGCTGAAATTCAAGAAAATTTTCTTATTTTCGATATGAACCCGTTTCAAAAGATTTAAAATTCAAAAATAGGGCGAAATTGTGAAAAAAATCAAATATTTCAAAAAGTCCAAATTTTGAAAAAACAAATTTTTAAATTTCAACAAATTTAAATGAAATTTTTAAATTGAAAAAAATTTTATAAAATTTCAAAATGTCAAAATTCTGAGAAACTTTAAAAAGTCAATGTTTCTGAAAAAGAAAGAGGTTATTCAAAAAGTTTGAAAGTATGAATTTTCGAAAATAGCCTAAAATTTTAAAAATAGTCAAAATTTTAAAAAATACCGAGACAAGATGTTTAAAAGATCGAACATTTTAAAAATATTCTACTAATTTGCAAAAAGTCCCAATTCTTACAATAATTCGAAAATTTGAAAAAATGGCGAGTTTTGACAAAACTTGAAATATTTGAAAAATAGTAAACGAAAATAGGCAAATATTTTAAAAAATATCGCGACTTAAATGAAATCGAAACCTTTAAGAAGGCCGATATTTAAAAAACCAAAAAATTGAAGACATACCAAAAGTTTAAAAAAACTAAAAATTTTGAAATTCCTATAATCGACACAAATAGTCGACAATTTCAAAAAATGTAGAGATTACAAAAATGAAATTTTCAAAAAAAATACGAAATTTTCAAAAAAATTCAATAATTTGAAATATGGCGAAGTTTTTTCAAAAATTTCGGCTTTTTTAAAAATTTTCCAAAATTTCAATGTTTTTATACTGCATCTTTTAAAATAAGATAGTTATTTGAACTAAAAAATTCAATTTTATTTCAAAATTTCGACTTTTTCATCAAAATATTGACTTTCATCAGAATGTCGGATACAAAAAAAATCGATTTTTTAAAAAAATCCGCCGTTTTTTCAAATCATCGATTCATAAAATCTCGACTTTATCTTCAAAATGTTGACCTGTTTTTACAATTTCGACTTTTTTTGAAAATCTTTGACGTTTTCTCAGAATTTCGATTTTTTTTTTGAAAATTAGTACGACTTCCGTAATTTAGACTTTTTTGACAATTTCGGTGTTTTCAAATATCATATTTTTCCTTTTTTTAACATTTTAACTTGGCCTTTTTTAAAAATCTTTGACGTTTTCTCAGAATTTCGATTTTTTTTTGAAAATTAGTACGACTTCAGTAATTTCGACTTTTTTGACAATTTCAATGATTCCAAATATTATTTTTCCTTTTTAACATTTCAACTTTGCCTTTATTTGAAAATTGACAATTTTTTTGGAAAACTTCAAAAATTATGACTCTTTTTGACAATTTCGAGTTTTTCCAAATCCCGACATTTTTTTGACGTTTTTAAAAAATTGTAGATGCACGAAATTCTTGTAAACAGGTTATTGACCAGGCAAAAGGTGATTTCGATCGTAAAATGCGCCAGAGGTTTAGCAACTGCCCGAACGGTTTCAGGTTCTTTTGGGGATTTGCAAAGTCGATCGGAAGGAATTTTACATCTTCAAATTTTCCACCTTTACTCGATGAAAATAGCTAGTTTTCAGACAATGCACAAACAGGAAGATGCTCCTTGAGCTCGACACCTCGAAAGCTTCTGGCCTTGATGGTATTCCCGCTATTGTTCTTAAGAAGTGCGCCCCAGAGTTGACTCCTGTCCTAAGCAAATTGTTCACACTCTCTTACAGCAAAGGTGTGTGTATTCTCTAACATCTGGAAATCTGCTAGAGTGCAGCCTGTATCTTTACTACCCGTTATATCTAAAGTGATGGAAAAGGTTATCAACATCGAGATTCTCAAATATCTGGAGGAAAACAGAATCATCTCCGACAGGCAATACGGTTTTAGACAATAACTTTCCACTGGCGATCTACTGGCATATATTACTCATATCTTTAACTTAGCCATGGAAAAACATGGTGAGGCTAGCATTGTGGCATTGAATATCTCAAAGGCTTTCGACAGATTCTGGTACCGATCTCTTCTCGCCAAATTAACATCTCATGATCTTCCTCCTGGATTCTGTCATTTGATATCCAATTTTCTCGCTGACAGATCTCCAGGTCGTCGTCGACGGCATCTCATCCGAGACATTTGCAATTAACGCAAGGGTGCCTCAGGGGTCTGTTCTGTCTCCTACTCTATTTCTGTTACACATAAACGATCTCTTAGCTTTAACTTCCAATCCTATATACAGTTGCACAGATGATAGTAACTTTGTTCTCCGACAAACCATTATCTATCGCTGCTTCGATCGACTAAGGGAACAGCAGATACAGACGATTAATCGGGATCTCGGGATTATTCTGGAATGGGATAAGAACAATTTGGTCGACTTCAAGGCTACAAAAACTCAGGCCGCGGTTTTCTCTAAAAAAACATCAAGGGATAATGCAACAAACATACTAATGGACGGTAAAATCCTTCCAATGGGATCTAATCTATCTATCCTAGGAGTGAATGCGAGTACTAACTTTTCTTGGGACGATCATGTGCGCGCCATTGCCAAATCCGCCTCTCAGAAGCTCTCTCAGGCTTTCTTTTTAGAGCTAAAAAGTACTTCACATCTCATCAGCTATTAACACTGTACAAAGCTCAAGTTAGGCCAACAGTAGAATACTACTCTCATGTTTGGAGTTCAGCCCTAAGACACACTTTAGCTCTCTTTGATTCAATTCAAAGAAAAGCTATTCGCCTAATTGATGACGAGAATCTGACCAATTCTCTCGAAACACTAGAGCACAGGCGTATGGTTAGTGACTTGTCTCTTTTCTACAAGTACTATCATGGAAAATGCTTGCAGAAACTAATAGGATTGATCCCCCAAGGGCAAGATTCTTGAGGCGTACTAGACAGTCGGAGACAGCAAATTCCTGTGCGGTCCAGCTTGACACAGTGAGGACTTCTGTCTACGGAGACTCTTTTTATTTGTTACCGAAAGGAATTTTTCCCAAAAATTACAACCTATCTTTGTTTAAGAAGGCGGTTCATCGCCATCTATCCTTGTTTCCTCATCCTACTCGCAGTGCTTTGAAAGCATTATGGAGTTACCCTTTGCGAGTGGATTAAACTTAAAAAAAAGCCCTTTCCAATTTATTGAAAATCCTCACATTTTTAAGTTACAACTTTTAATACGATACATACAAATATCAACTTCTAAATGTTCGCCCTTTTTCAAAATTATTTTCAAAACTTGAACTTCTTTATTCAAAATTTTGAATTTCTTTGAAAAGATCGACAATTTTCAAAATTTCAAGGAATTATTTTGAAAATTAGTACGACTTTAAAACTTTCAACATTTTTGAAAGAGTTTTTTATTTCTCCAAAATTTTGGCTCTTTGAAATTTTGGACTATATTTCAAAATTTCGAATTTTTTAAAAACATCGAATCGTTTTAAAATGTTAGAATGTCAACGTTTCAAAATGTGTAAATATAAAATTTCGATTATTTTTTTGTTTAAAAATTAGTAGGATTTCAATAATTTCGATTTTTTTTTGAAAATTTTGATGTTTCTACATATCATTTTTCGTTTTCTTAACATTTCAAGTTTGACTTTTTTGGAAAATGTCAATTTTTTGAAAACTTTCAAAAATTACAATTTTTTTTAATCCCGAGTTTTTTCAAATCCCGACGTATTTGCAACTTTTTTAAAAATTTCATGCCTTTTCCAATCTCTTTTTGAAAATGCTGATTTTATTAAAATTCCAAGTTTAGCGCATATTTGGACATTTCCCAAAATTGTTTTCAAAATTTCCACTTCTTTTATGATTTCTTTAAAAAATCGACATTTTTTTGAAAATTTGTGTGACTTCAGAACTTTCGGGTTTTTTTTTGGAAATTCGAATTTTCAAAATTTTGCTTTCTTGAAATCTTATTTTTCAAAATTTTTTAAAAACATCAAATTGTTTCAAAATTACATTTTCAAAATTGTTAACCCTTTCAAAATTTTAGTTTTTTGAAAATGTCGAATTTTTTTGAAAGTTTTGATTTTCATAATTCGGCTTTTTTCAAAATTTCACTTTATTTTAAGATTTGTAATATTTTGAACATTTTGGCTTTTTGAAAATTTCAGTTTTTCAAAATTTGACTTTTTTCAACATTTTCGACTTCTTCCAAAATTTTAATCTTAGCTTTTTAGTAAATTTTAAACTTTTAAAACGTCGACTTTTTTAAAATTTTCCTCATAATTTAAAATCTACAACCAAATATTTGGAATTTTTCAACAACATTCGGGTATTCTTTGCAAAATCTGAAATTCGATGCTTTTTTTTTTAATTTCAATTTTCCTTTCAAACCTTCGGTCCTTAACTAAGTTTCTGATTGCAATAAAATTTTTAGGCTTTACCCTAAAATTTAGGTAGTCTCAAAATTATGATTTCCCTTCTTTTTTCTTCGAAAATCCAAGTTTAACTTCGAAAGTTGAGATTTATTTATAATTTTCGAATGTTGACATTTTTAAAGAGGCCGAAATGTTCAAGTAATATTGAAATTTAGAAAAAAGCAACATATTAAAAAATCGAAGTTTTAAAAAAGTTTAAATTTGAAAACTTAAGTTAAAAAAATTCAAAATTAATAAAAAATTCATTTTTTTAAGACAAAAATCAACACAAAGTTTTTTAGTCAGAATCTTAACAGAAGTTAAATTTTTCACAGTCACGATTTAATTTGAGAATATGAAAGATGAAATTTTTAAAGAAGTCAATAGTCGAAAATGATCAAAAATATTCAAAAAGTCTGCACAAATCGAAATTTTGGATAACATTTTTCAAAAAAGGTAAAATTTTGAGAGAATTGGATAACAATTTCTAAAAAGTCGCAATTAAAAAAAACAAATTTTCAAAAACGTCAACATGTTCTAAAAATCGATTTCAATAAAAACTATCAATATTTCAATAAATTTGAGCTAATATTTCCTAGACAAGTTATCATATTCAAAAAAGGCGAAATTAAAAATCTAAATTCAGAAAGAAGAGGATATTAAAAAAACTATTTTTTTAAGTCGAATTTTTCAAAATAAAATCGTTTTTATTGATCTCAAAATTTTCAAAACATTGATTTTTAATTGTTTGTTGACAATATTCTAAAACAGTTTTGGAACTATGACTACGTGGTATCTAAATTTATGACAGTTAACAAAAAATAGGTTAGTTTATTTTACATAGAATATGACATGAAAAATAGAAGACCAAAATTAGACATGAAAAAAAAAATGTTTTTTTGATAAATTATACAAATATAAAAAAAAGGTTGTAGCTGTTTCGCTCTCATTTGAGCTCGTCAGCAAGAATTGATTTTTAAGTTAAAACTTTCAAAAAAAAATTGAATTTTTCGAAAAAGTCACGACTTTTAAAGGGAGCAGGAATTTTGAGAGTTACTCAAAATTTTAAGAAAAATCGAATTTTTCAACAAAAAAAGTTATTAAAATCTCACAATGCTGTCAACTTTGGTCGTTTGTTTATTAATATAGCAATTTTTTAAAAACTAAAGAACTCCTGTGGATTAATTAAATTCGTTACACTATTCTGATATGCAAGATGTCAGCTATTAAAGTATCACCAACTACTTGTAATAGAAACTGAAGGAACTTCGCATAATTGGTGTTTAAAAGAACTGGCCACTCACCGCCTAATAGTAAATTAAGTCATATCACTGATGATACACGTTGAGAGAGAAAGTAAGTTTAACGGGAAACGCTATTAGTGCAATTAATGCTCCTACAGTTTTATTTATTAGATTAGGTTTAAAGCTAATACGGCCATTATAAAATATTTATCATTTGAATGGGATCTGGAATTTAGAAAGTGTAACCATGTAGAGACTGCTATTATAATTACCACTGATATGTTACAGCGTGTTGATTTGGAAAACGAGGTGCAACCTTCAGAAAAAAGCAATGAAGGTTACCAATAACACTGGTGTTATTTCCAAGATGATACAGACGAAGACGTTACTTACGATCATTCATATAGGGTTATGGGGCAACATGTTTAAAATTGTTTTATTTTTAAATGAAACTAAAATTTAAACGGAATCGAAAAACCTAAAAATTTCGAATTTTGACATTTGAAAATTTTAGAAAAACAATAAGCAATAACAATTTCGAAATTAAAAAAATAAATAGTTTGAAAAAAATAAATGCATTGAATGGGAACAAGCAAAGAGAGAAAAAGAAAGAGATATTTGACTTTGTTACTAATTTGAGCGTTATTGGGTTAATGTAAAGGTCAATTTCAAATAATGTTTATGATGATTCCCCAAACAAATAAAATTAATTTGCTTTCACACTAATTGGCAAAGTGTGTGGGTGTAACTAAACGACCTTGCGTACGGTCGCACCTTATTCAGTAAGCAGTTCGTTTCGCAAACTAAATTAACAAATTAGCATGTTATTCAGAAAATTCTTTTTAGAATCCTTTATTTTTCCGGAAAAACCCACAACCTGCCCTGGAATGAAAAACTTGGATCCATTTAATTTCGATAATGAAAAGTTTTGATAAGGTCAAATTTTTTGAAAGGTTGAATTTTACAAAATATCACATTCTTTCCAAATTTAGACTGTTTTTCAAAATTTCGAACGTCAAAAATTGGACTTTTGACTTTTCGAAAATTTTCAACTTTTTCCAGAATGTTCACTTTTTGAAATTATCGGCTTTTTTAAGTTTCCACTTTTTCGAATATTTTATTTCTTTAAAAATGTTGATCTTTTTTGAGAATGTGGACTTTCCCTATCATTTTTGCATATTTATTACGCCTTTCAAAATATCGGTTTTTTTTTTGTAAATTTGACTTAAAATATTTTAATTTTTATAAATTTCGACATCTAAAACGTCCGACTATTTTCGAAATTTTAGATTATTTTTCAAATTTTCACTTTTTCTAAATTTTGAATGGTTTTGAAAATTTCGTCATTTTTTCAAATTCCTTTAAATTTTGTTTTTTTTTTACTTTTAAAGATGCTTCAATTTCTTTCAAATATCGACAGTTGTCAAACAGTTCATGATTTTTAAAAATTGAGAGTATTTTTCAAAATTTCAATTTTTTTTTAATTTCAAATTTATTTGGAAAATTCGCTATTTTTCAAATTCTTTGAAAATGTCGACTTTCCCAAAATTTTGATTTTTCTTAAAAATCCCAATTATTTCTCTAAATTTTAACTTTCTATGTCAAAATTCCAAATTTCATTGCAATTTTGGCCATAAAATATTGACTCTTTTGGAAAATATCGACCTTTTGGAAAGTTTCGACTCTTTTGGAAAATTTCGACAGTATTTTGAAAATTTCGCTTTTTTCAGAATTTCTTCATTTTTCCAAACTTCCGATTTTTTTTTGAAAAATTTCGAAACTAAGACTAAGATTTTTTGTAAAATTTCCAATTTTTCTTAAAATTTTGAATTTTTGGCCAAATTTGGATTTTTCTCAAAACGCCGACATTTATTTCAAAACTTAAATTTTTTATGAAAATTGTTATTCAAAAATGTTGGCTTTTTGTAAAAATACTCGACTTTTTAAAACATGTTAACTATCCAAAACCTCGACGTTTTTTAAAATTTTTGTCTGATAATTTTGGCTTTCCTTACGTATTAAGATCTTTCGAACATTTCGAAAGTTTGACTGAAAATTTTTAAATCTCGATATTTTTTCAAAATATTCTCTTTTTAAAAATTTTTAAATGGTTCTGAAAAATTCCCCACTTTCTTCAAAATTTTGAGCTCTCAAAATTTCGTATTCAATTTCGATCTTCATTTCGAAACATGAACTTCAATGAAATTTCAAGAATTTTCGTTAGAAATTACGTGGTTTTTTGACTATAATCCCTCTACATTTCGATTTTGAACACAAAATGTCAACTTTAACCCTGAAAAATTTCAATATAAACTGAGAATTGCGATAAAAAAACATTTGGAAATTTCGAAGTTTTTTCTTAAAATTTAGAAGTTATAACAATAAATTTTAAAAACATTCCTTTTACACATTTTTAAACTTTTTTTATTGCTTCAGACGTCGTATCTTTTGTATTAAATGTTCTTATTTAACCTCAAATGTTCTTATTTTTAACTCTTAAAACCAAAATTTTGAATTTTTTTATTTAGAAATTTCATAATTTATAAACTCTTGGAATTTTCATTAAATTTTTCCCTGCGGACAAAATTTAGAGGATAACGTCAGCATTTCGAAAATTGTTTTTTACAAATTTCAAAGTTTTTTACCTATAAATTCAAAATATCGTTAAGACAATTGTTTTCCATATTCTGGTGTTAAATTCGAAATCTAGAGAATTTTTTAGAAATGTCGCAGTTGTTTCTTCATATTTAGACCCTTTAATAAAAAAAATTCTATTCTTTTTTTAAATAATGCATTTTTTTGTACAAATTCGAAATTTAGAATTTTTGTCAAGAAAGATATGTTAAGTACCAGAATCGTTTTTAATCTTCATATTTCGACTACAAACTCGAGCAAGTTTGTTTCGAATTTAGTTTTAAATAAAGAACATATTTTTCTACAAAGTTCGAAGATTTTCGACTTTCAGTTCGAAATTTGGATAATAAATTTCCTTCTCCACATTTCGAAAATTATTTAAAAATATCGAAGTTTTTCTAACGAATTTCGACTTTAATTTTGATAATATTGAGCGAAAAATTTAATACTGTTTTGTTTTACGTGTGGAAAACATCAACAATGTTTGGAAATTATTATTAGCTTTGTAAAAAATCCTCTTGTTAATGTTTACAGGTACACATAACGAAAGGATGTACAGTGTGTGGGTGGAAATGTCCTCGAAACGGTCGCACCTTATACAGTAAGCACTCCCCTTGCTATTGCTAATTTATGAATCATGTTTTAGCGTATCTTCCTCTAAATTTGCCGCCATCTCTTCAGCACAATAAGCAGCAGGTAGAATCGATTTAAAGAGGGCGTATTCCAAAAAACGAGTCCAGTTGGTGTTAAAAAAATAACAATACATCATATATTTTTATTCCAAGTCCGAATCTTCCTTATGTTGTTTGTAGATCACTGTTTCAGTAGCTTCAGAGATTATTTGTTTACTACTTGAATTAATTCGGTGTAAAAGTGTTGAATTTTTTGACAATTAACACATCATCAGCTTTAATTTGATCCACAGATAAATTAATTTATGTTCTTACTGAGCCACAGATTAAAATGACTAAGAGAATATTATTTACTTACCTAAGGGACAAAACTTCAACACAAGGCATTTTTCTTAAGAGAGATACATCTTCCAGTTCGCTTCCCCTGAAAGAAATCAGAGTTTGACATTTAAAATAATTGGAAGTATAAGAGAAAAAAAATAACTTAAATATGTGGTTAAGATCCCATGACAAAAACTTCTTAGACAACGGTACTGAGTAAATAAAAATAACTTTAACTTTGAAATATGACAGTTACTCAGTTAAGGCGTCATGCCTTATTATTAGGAAGATCGCGTGTTCGATTCCCTAATAGGCCAAGCTTTTTTTATAGCTATTATTATTATGTTAGCTATTTTTTTACATTATTTTTGAAATTCTTTTAATTAACTTCGACATTTTGAAATTAAATATAATTTTAAATACACTTGTAACAGAAATTAATATAAAACAACTATAAAACCCAACAACTTATCAAAAAATGTGAAAAATTTCGTTATAATAAAATTTTAAGGTACTCAACACAAAAACAGTAAAACAGTTACACCTCCTTAAGACGAAAATGCCCCTTTGAATGTATATTCTCGTTGCAAAATTTAAAACTTTGCTCCAGATACAAACCTTTTATATTTTTACTATTTATGATATGCTTTTATGGAAAATAAAACAATAAATCATCAATAAAGATTCCAATCTAAAAACTAAATTGGAAATCCTACACCAGTTAATTATAATTAAGGAATTCGCGCTGTTACTCTTTCATTAATAAATACCACTCACCAGCAATTTAACCTTTTTATCTTGGAGAGATCGGATATTTTGGTTCTTGCAATAACCATTTCCTCAGTTAATCGCTTTGCCATCCTGACTGTAATTTTTCGACGTCCTATTTAAAAAAAAATTGCACTTGAATTTATCCTTTAAACTCTTGCATATTGTTCAAATTTTGGGGCAATTAACACTTGTCAATGTATGTCACTTCATTTCTATTACACTTAACACTAGTACATCAATTAAAAGGCGCGTTGGGTGCAAACAGTAAATTATTGGTTTACGAATTTGATGAAAATGCACCGAAAAATCAAGCGGAATTCAACTGAGAGCACAAAAACATTGAGCACATCGAATTTAGTTTGTTTGCGTTGCGGAATGGATTTTAACAGTATCGGCGTGTTGTACACTCACGATCACTACATCGTTTACCACTATTTGCTTGTTATGATTTTCCTTAGTTGTACGGTTGTTGTAAAAGAAGAGGTAAATGTGTGGGAATGGAAAGTTATGGGCACATTTGACAATTTAATTGTCAACATTAGCTCGTTTACGTTAGTACGTTTTAACTACTATTAAGATGTAATAACTACGCTGTCGGCGTGCCAACGTAACAAATTCAATGATAGATAAGCTTTGTGGGTTTCTACTTTTTAAGTAGAGGACGCTTCTGACGCAATAAATTCCCAGATTTGCAGCGTTGCCAATGTATGAGTATTTCCCAAACATTTAAATAATTTAAAACTACAAAAACATGAGACCCCTATTGTAAGGAGAAATGAGGAATTCTTCATAAGTAACTTATTAGTTTGGCCTGATATATGGCCAAAAAATTGGTGTTAATTAACGTCTGCTATAAGCGTTTCTACTTTTTATTGAAATTTTGGCTTAATCTCGGAATTTTGAGTGTAATGTCGAAGTATTTCGATTTTAATCTCGAAATTTCGGTTTTTCTGTCGGAATTTTTAGATAAAAGTGCTTTCAAGGCATAATGGGGTTGCCCTTTGCGAGTGGGTTAAACTTAAAAAAAATTTCAATCTGAAGTCGAAATTTCGCGGTTAAGGTAAAATTTTCGGGAACTGACAATTTTGGTTTTAAATTCAAAATTCCGAGAAAAGCAGAAATTTTGACTTAAAACTTGAAATTTCAGATTTTAATTTGAAATTAGTCTTTATTTTGTAGAAATTTATAAAAATTTCGTGAACTAATGTCCGTTCTAGGCATTCGTATGATAAAACTTGAAATTTTGACTTTTTCTCGATATTTTCGACTTTTTTCTTGAAGTTTTGAATTTTTCCCCGAAATTTCGACTTCGATCTAAAAAATTTGAATGAACAGTCGAAATTTTAATTTATGTTCATGTTCTTCGCAGGATTTCGAGTTTAATATCGAAATTTCAACTTTTTCTGGAAATTTGGGAGTGAAAGTTAAAATTTCTAGTTTAAAGTTGAAATTTTTTGTTTAAAGTCGAAATTTTAATTTGTAATAATTAAAAGTGAAAGTTATTTAACTTTAATTTTAAAATTTAGGAAAAAAAGTAGACATTTCTAAATTACCATCAAAATAATGATACTTATCTAAAAATTTCTAAAAAAATTAATTCATGTTGATTTCCTTTGCAAGATTGATTTCAAAATTTTGATTTTTTCTCGAAATCGCAAGAACAAACTCAAAATTTAGTGACTTACTTTGAAATTTTGACTTTAAATTCGAGACTTCGATTTCAACTTTAAAATACAATTTGACTTTGATATCGAAACTTTGAGTTTAAGCTGAAAATTTAGATTTTTATCTCATCTATGCTTTATCATGTGACTTCGTATTTATTCCGAAATTTAACGTAAAATTTGAATTTCGTACTTAAATGTAAAAATGTAAAAAGAATATGAAGGGATAGAAAGGACATCAATTAAAAAAAAATATTTTAAGAAATTTTTACTTTTAATTTTGACTTTTCCTCTAAATTTCGACTTTAATCTTCAAATTGTGACTTTTTTCTCGAAATTTCAATAGACGAATTTTGAATTAAAATTTTAATAGTCAAAATTTAGAAAAATATGGGCATTTTCATAAATAGTAAAAATTATGAATAAAAAGATGTCCAAAAATGTGGAAATTCCGAAAAAGACTATATTTCAAAAAGAGTTGCAATTTTGAAACAAAAAATCAAGACAACATTTTGAAAAAGATTTGAAAAAATTCGATTTTTTGTAAAAAAAAACGAATTTAATTTGAAAATAAATTATAATAAATAAATAAAATAAGCTCAACATTTGGAAAAATAGTAAAAATATCAAAAAGGACAAAATTTTGAAATAACATCGAAAATTGAAAAAGTCACAAATTTCAAAAAAATTGAAAAATCTCAACAGATGCTGAAATTGTTTAAGAAAATTTAAATTTTCTTTATTAAAAAAAGAAATTTTTGAAAAAGCCAAAATGTTTCGTTCTAATTAATTTACAAAAATTTAATTCTGAAAGTCGGGATTTTCAACAAAAAAACTCGAAATTTTGTGAAACAGCCAAAAATTTCAAAAATACGTGAAATTTTGTGATTTGAAAAAATTTGAATTTTCAAAAAAGTTGAAATTTTGAAATAGTCAAAATTTTCAAAAAAAAAATCGACAATAAAAAAACGCCAAAATTTTCCAAATAAAATTCGAAAATTTTTATGAAAAGAAAAATAAAAATTAACAAAAATCGAAAATTACTTAAAACAAATTTTTCTTTAAAAAACTGAAAATATTATGTTTGAACTAGAAATTTTGAAAAAAACTGGAATTTTTTAATTCTCTTTTTACGTGAAAATTTAAAATAACAAATATTACTTAAATAAATAATTGGGAATTTAAAATTCAAATTTTAACAGATGCAGTTAAAATTTTCGAGATTTTAAAGTTGATACTCAAAAACTTTTCTTAAAATTTTAATTTTTCTTTCAAAATTTGGACTTTTTTATATAATGCGAAATTAAAATATCTATAAACCATAAATATTCAAATAATTGTGCTGTATACTTGCGGCATACAAATTTAGCATCAATTTCTTAAATATACACTGCTGCCATCGGGCGACTAGTCACAAAACTGTGTGGTCGTTTGTCTCATCGATTCTATGCAACAGAAGTCTGCGCGATGCGATACATCGATTTTTCAAACATCGTTTATAAACTGAAACTGTATTAATATTTTTTATCCTTTACTATCGATGTTTACAAACGATATATCGATGTTTTCATAACATCGAATTATCGTTTGCATCCCTACCGATCACATAATCGGTTCGCTATGACAATAATTTTATATCCGAGCCCATACGTTAGTGATCGAAAAATCGACTGATTCTGTAATGTGTATTCAGAGACAGAATTTTCGTCCTTTGCCCTCGGCTGTTTAAAATCCTTCATGTGTGGATAGCTCTCAGGTCACAGAAGTTGCGCAAAAATGATGAAACCATTACAGAGTTCACTCAATCATAGATGCTCAACCTGGGTCACCAATCAAAAAGTGGTTTAGTTGGTAGCTTGTCTTTGGCTGGCAGTTAAGTTTGAAGTTTGAATGCACCAGAACGTTTACAATTCCTGGGGCGATTAGTGGCTGTTGTGTGATTTAAGTTTGTGCGATTATTTAAAGTTACTGTTTATGTGTATAGAATTTTATTTTGTTCAACGTTAAATGCTTTGGTTATTAATCAGTCAAGGGCTTCATGGCTTCCTAATACTTACAAGCGTAGAATAGTAAACGTCCATCGGTCCTAATGGTAAGCTAATTGCTTTTATCGGCAATATTTTATCTCCCAGTTCTCAGAAAAGCGATGAGATAAATCATTACAATGAAGTTTATCGAATCACAGATGCTCAAGCAGGTTCACCAATCCAAAAGTAGCTTAGCGCATATGTATTGTAGTTCAAATGTATCAAATTGTTTGTATTCCTGAGATAATTTTTGATTGACTGTTGTGTATTTTAAGTTTGTGATGCCATTAATTTAAGTTAGCGCTTATGTATATAAAATTAAATTTTATTCAACATTAAAAACTATGGTTATTGTCAATCGGACACAGCTTGACAACTTCTCCGTGCTTATACAAGTGCAGACTAATTTGTAAATGACAATAGTCCTGATGGTAAGTTAATCATTTTTACCGGCTACATTTTATTGCCCAACTTTTAAATCCACTTTATTCTTGTTGTTGCTTAATAAATTACTCTATTGCTCTGAATTAGGACATTGGTAAGCATAAAGTATTTTTCAGCTGAGGACAAAATACTCTAACCGGGAAAGTCCCGGCAGCCTATTTCAACAGAAAGCGTTGTAAAATTGGTTTATTTCGCTACATATAAGACTATTATTTAAAGTGTAATTGTTTATGTAGTTTTTATAACATGTATGTGTGTAAATTCTCCAAAAACCCGTAACAGCAACATTAACACCGGCAGTGGTGTAGTTTGAAAGGGGTCGCAGAATTAGGTTTCTGCCAACTCGAAATTTTTTGGCCTTCAGAATTGAACTGAATCGGTTTTTGTCTAGCTCGTTTTTTTTAATGTACCTAGTTGAACTGGTGTATGTGTACAGATTAAAAAAGCCGCCTTTACTTGAGCAGAGACTTAGTTTAAAGTGGGTTGCAGGTATTATGTTTTGTTAACTCAATTTATTTACCCTTTCGAACTGAAGTAAAGCGACATTTTCTAGTGTAGTTAATCTGGATCTGAAGAATAAACAGTTGAGAAAATATTTTATGAAACCGTTCTGCAGGAGTTTCAAAATTATTTGTAAAACTTAAAGCCTTAACATCACGTTAGCTTATGTTAATATGTTTTATACAATTCTTGCTAATTTCATTTTATGCTAAATAATTTAAAATATGTGATGCTGTCATCATTGGTTTTATTGGACATCTTTTGGTAAATTTTGGAAATCAAATTACATACTCTTTATTTAATTTTATTTTATGCTAAATATTTAAAAAATGTGATGCTGTCGTCATTGGTTTTATTAGACATCTTTTGGTAAATTTTGGAAATCAAATTACATGCTCTTTATTAAAATCTCAGACATTGATGGATATTTTTTATACAGATGGACAATATAAAGTATCTAAAAGTTCACACAAACTATTCCGACTCCGAGAGCAGTTCCGGGGGGAAATCGGATTTTGACGAGGAATATGAACGGTTCAAGCCCCCCGAAAAAGACGTTGAGAATTGTCAGACTGTCACCATCGCTGCAGAACCTAGTTGTTCTATCACCAATGCGTTGTCTTACTCCAGCGCTGTTAAAAGTGGCCTTAACGGTACGTATGGTTAAATGTATCAAATACCGCCTTAAATCCAAGTCTTAATCTCAACATCTTAATGTTAAGTTGTTGATTGGTCTAAGGCCTATACAGGGTGTCTCAGAAATTATGCCCTTAACCTATTCATTATCAGAGTTGTGTTTTCCCCTAATGCGAAAACGCAATTATGGACGTGAACGGGTTAATTTTAATTACGCATTCGGAGGCTTAGTAAAGATAGAAAATGAAAAAAACATTTAAAAGAAAAAAATCATGAATCTCCCTAATAGAGTGTTCTCGCTTCGTAACAAACTCTTAATAATAGTTTTCAAAGAAATTAAGAGTTTATTTTTGGGGGGACATGGTTATACCTGGAGTTGACTCAACTTTCTAATTTTAATTTTTGAGAAGTCGATCGATTTAGTTCGTCGTGGGACATCCTGTATATTAATTAAATAGTATAGTTGATCGAAATAGTATCTTGCAGAAGCTTCAGCTCCGAAAGAAGTAAAATCTGAACAGAAAGTTGTAACTTATGACAATATATTGAATAATTTGAGCGCCAAAATAAAAAGCAAAACAAAAAAACAGAAGAAGGGTGCAAATGCAAGTAAAACGGAGACTTCTAAGAAAGAAATTAGTTCAAAGAGTGAATCTACTTCTGAAGCAAGTTAGTACTAGTATTAACTCATTGAAAGGAATATACAGTAGAACCTTGTTTAACGAACACCTCGCTTAACAGGTAATTCGTCTAAGGTGTAAAAGAAATTGTAAAAAATGACTGGCTTAATGATCAAGTTTCACATAATGAGTGATGAAAACGGAAACACATTGTGCCTTTACTACATTACGTTGCGTGTTGAGGAAATATTGGCAGCTATAGCAACTGCCATCGAGGGAATATGTTGTGTGTAAAATTAAGATCATTAGTATGTAGCTGAAACTTCTACAAGATACTACCAAAAGTTACAATGAATAACAACGCAGGTAAACAAACATTAATTATATTAACCATGTCCAAATATAATACGACCTGAACTGCAAAGTGCAGCCCTTTGTGTGTCAAGAACGCAGAAGATATTCAGGTAACCGAAATGCCAACAGATCACCTGCCTGTGCTATGGCGACAGACTGGTCACTGGTCACTTTGACAAAAATCAGACTATTAACCACGGAATTCGTATTTCAGCCTGATTCATTTGTGATGCAACAAAAGATAACAGTAATTTACGCTTTTTAAGAATGTTTAAGTGGATTTTGGGTAATGGAAGACATTGTCGTATTTTGCATTAATTTATGTGGAAAAAATAATTTCGCTTGGCGAGTGCTTTGCATTACGCGAATCTGGAACGAATTATGTTCGTTAAGCAAGGTTCCATTGTATTTGTATTATTTATTAAATCATAAGACATGTTTATTGATTTAAATTATTCTATTGTATTTACCCTCAGTTACACATTATCAGTATTTTTTAGTAACTGAATTTAGTTATATAACATGGGGAAGGCTTTAAAATGCGCTTCCACATTGAAAATCAGATGTCTTAGGATGATTTAGAGCTGTTTTAACACATTCACTGCCAACTGGAAAATAACCCGTAGTTGAAGTCTCATTTTTTACCCCAACTACGAGTTATCTCGTAAAACGCTGATTAGTTTTATATTCCCTAAAAACAAGTTGTTTTAAAGAGAAAAATGACAAACTGTGGCAGCAAATGTGCTAATATATCTTGTAGTATTTATTTCAATTTAAAAATGAGTCGATTCTTTAATAATTAATTATATTTCTGTTATTTCATGATGATGATCCTTTTATTAATTATTGTAACTGAAAAGCTAATAAATTATGTATGTTAAACATACAAAAAAAAATGGTAGGTGTGAAGTAATCTCCTGCTGTAGCCTGATTTGGCCTAATCATGATTTTGTTTGTAGAAGTTTCAAAGAGCGATAAAAAAGCGCAAGTTTCTGTTAAAAGTTCGGCTAGTGTGGAGAATTTTCAGTCGTCATTTATGTTCCCCAAATTCGGGGAGGTGATCCCAAAAAATAAAATCAAGGAGACTTACGTTAACTCAAACCCAGGTGGGGATATGAGTTTGAGTAAGTAACATTTTCAAATGTATCGCTCCTGCGGTTTGCTCTGTTTGAGTTATCATTCTGATGAAATTTATTCGGCTCAAAATTTCATTTATTTATCTATTTATATAGGGTTGTCATACGTTTCGTATATAGAGAAGTGTTTGTATTTTGCTGCCCACTCCTGTATTACTATTTTCCCCATTGTTGTCCCTTATTTTCCGGAAACTGTGCATGAAATATTTCATGTTCAATGAAGCTTTGTGAAAATGTGTTTTTGAATCCAGCAAATTCGACCAATTGTGTCTGTTTTTCACATAATTAATTGGAATTTATTTGAATCCAAATTCTTAATGACGTCATGAGGAAAAGGGTGGAAGTATGAATATTTCGACTTTTATTGAAGAATTCAGCTTTTTTTAAAATTTCGACTTTTTTAAAAATTTTGATTTTTTTTTCAAAACTTCTGTTTTCTCTGGAAATTTAAACTTTTTTGAAAATTCCAATTTTTTTTGACATTTCCGACTTTTTTTTGAAAATTTAGTCTTGGAAACCTTGACCTTTTTCAAAATTTTGTCTTTTTATAGATTTTGACTTTTTTGAAAATTTCAACAGGTGTTGTATTTCAACTTTTTTTACTGTTTCGACTTTTTAAGTTTCCACATTTTAAAGTTATCTCGTTTGTCAAAATTTTCACTTTTTTCAAAATTCAGACTTGAAATTTTTTAAACCAAACTTTTTCTCGAAATTTGGACTTTTTTGTAAACATGGCCTTTATTGGAAAATTCTACTTTTTTGAAAATTTCGTTTTTTATTGAAAATTTTGACCCTCAAAGTTTCGACTTTTTCCAAATTTGTTTTAAAATTTCGGTTCTGAAAATTTAAACTTATATTTTCAAAGGTTCGTTTTTTTTTCAAAATTGAATCTTTTTGCATTTAAACTTTTTCTAAAAAGATTTATTTGTTTTAAATCGTGATTCCTAATAAAATCTAGACTATTTCTTAAAAATTCTGACTCGTTTAAAGTTTTTTGATAATTTAGACTTTCTTGAAATATCGACCTTGTAAATTTGGCTTTTCGTGGAAAAATTCGACTTTTTTCGAACATTTGGATTGTTTATTCTAAATTTGCCTTTTTTGAAAAAAATGTCTTTTTCAAAACTTTTACTTTTTAAATTTTTTTTGAAAGTTTCAATATTTTTTGAAAATTTTGACTCGTTCAAAAATTTCCACTTTTTTCTAGTTCAAACTTTCTCGAAACTTCGACATTTTCTGAAAATTTTGAATTTTTTTCGGCAGTATTATCTTTTTTTTTTTAAATTTACTGCTTGAACATTTTGACTTTGGAATTTTATTTTTTTTAATCTCAACTTGCATAAAATTTATAATGTTTTTAAAATTTGAACTGTTTTGAAAATTGCGACTTTTTTCTAAATTTCTTGTTTTTCTCTAAATTTTTTGCAAATTTCGAATCTTTCAAAATTTTGACTGTTTCCAAAATTTTCAAAGGTTTTCTTTTCTAAATTGTTATTTTTTATTTGGGTAAACTTCGACTATTTATTTTTTTATTTTTTAAATTCGACTTTTTGAAAAATTTTATTATTAAATTTTGGCCTGTTGAAATGACAACCATTTTCAAAATTTTAATTCTATTGTAATTTTGCTCGTTTTTTAAAAATTCGGCCTTTTTCTTTAAGTTTTTACTTTTTGAAAAATTATGAGTTTTTTCGAAATTTCGATGTTTTTTGTTTGTTTGAAATTTTGAAGTTTATAAATCTGATTTCTTTGGAAAATTCGACTTTTTGAAAATTTCGATTATTTTGGAATGTTACGACTCTTGAAAATTTTAGTTTATTTGATTTGAAGATTTTAATTTAATATATTTACATAAAATAGATTTTTTCAAAATTTCCACTTTTTGTCGTAATTTTGATTTTTCACCAAGATTTCCATTTTTTGAAGAAACTAAATTATTTCGAAAATTTCGATTTTAATTTTGAAAATGAATACTTTTAAAATATCAATTTTTTTAATAGTTTCGCCTTATTTGGGAATTTTGATTTTTCCAACTTTTTGAAAATTTAAGTTTAAAATTTAAACACAGAGATTAAAACCGGAACTGAACATTTCTAAAACAATTTGTCAGATTTTTGTTAAAGCAAACATCAAACACAACTAGAAATTTTAAGTTGAATGTGGATTGCTTTAATAATGTGACTTTAAAGTCGAAATTTCAGTAAAATAATTGAAACTGAAGTTTTTAACTTTTCACCAAGATCTCCAGTTTTATAGGAAAATGTTACAATTCAAGGATTATTTTATCAAAATTGTCACCTAAAAATAAAAAAAATTAATTGTCTAAAACATTTTTTCATGTATAAATAAATATGTGATATATAAATTGTAGAGTGGAAATGCTAAAGGGGCTAAGTATCAAATAATAATAATTGGAGTTATTAAAGAAAAACATTCCGTTATGATGTATTACTTATGAAGCTAATTAATTAATTAATTAAATTAAGTTGCCAAATAAGAAGGATTAGCCCTTGGCGTTTTTGTTGGGATATTGGCGATAATATATAGTGCCCACCTAAGGTAAAAACTGAAAAATTGTTTGGCTCTTTGGTATTTCCACCCTACAATTCTTAAAAACGTACCTTACGACTGAGGACAAAAGATAGGTTAGTTGTTTATTTTACACAGATTACGAAAAGTCAAACCTAAAAAAATAATAATAACAATACTAATAATTTAAAGCAAAGTATAAAAATGTAACATTCATGTTCTCATTTGATGTAGTCAGTAATCCATGTTAGAGTAAAATAATAAATAAAGAGCGAGAAACAGTTAAAATAATAAAATTGAAAATGTGTTAAGCTATGAAGTTTAAAAAAATGTTCTCGAAATTTTGAGCGAGCCATCAACTTTAATATTTCAACTTTCGATATTTTAAGATTAAAGTTGACAACAATATTATAACTATTACTTGTTAAGTAATACTTCCCTAACGATCAATTAAGTGTTCTATAATTAAACAGTTAAACGTGCCGAAAGACCATAGACTAGTTACTTCCCTGATTCATAATTTGTTACAATGTTTTACATTATTAGCGTATTTTCTCCAAATTTCGTGTCTTATCTACAATTGCGTACATTCGACACTTTCTGTTTAAATTTATAACGATCACAATCCCGAAATTCTGAGTTTAAAAATTTCCACTTTAAATTTAAACATCGTCATTTGAGAAAAATCGGAATAGCTAGAAAAACTTTGAATTGGCTTAAACATTTTTGTTTTAACGCTATATTTCTAATTTAAATTTGAATCGAAAAACTGTTCCAATTTTGCTATTTAAGAAAAAAAAAATTGATTAAGCCGAGTCAAAATATATCTAAAGAAGCATATATGGCGATGGGAAACTCAAATTTTGAAGAAAAAAAATTAAAAATTGCAAAAAAATGTGAACAAAAACGAAAGAATTCTCTAAATTCAAAATTTTGAGTTTTAAAGAGAAATATATTGTACTGTTTTTAGGTTTCGATTTTTAAACCGTAGATTAAAATCGTCTTCAATTTACGAGCTAATATTTTTAAGCAAGACTCGAAATTTTGATAACAAACAATTAATTATTTGGAAATTTGGTATTTTGTTTATTGAAATTTCCATCTTAGAATTTACGTAAAAATTTTGAATTTTCTAATTTAAAAATTACAAGCTTCAACTTCGAATTTAAATTAAAGGTGTAAGTTTCTAGAAAATTCAAAATTTGTAAAAAATAGAAGTTTTAGCAAGAGATTTCGAGGAAATTTTAAAACTTGAATTTTATAAAAGCTCAAATGTTGACTTATAAAACTTGTTTCGGTTTAAACGCGTAATTTTGATAAATTATCCAACTTTGGCTGAAAACTACATGTAGTTCTTCACTTTCCACGGGAAGCTGCGTCCCCTAGTTTCCATGGAAAACTAAATCATTGTTCAATGTTCGCCCCAAGTCAATGTTTCTACTGAGAAGACGTTTTTTAATCATCAGATTTACATTTATACCACAAATTATTTTTTATCTCGGCTAAAGCAAGCTTTGAATTTTTTTTATCAACATGCAAATTACTTTTTCATGTTTTACTTATTTAGCACCACTTAAACGTCTTGCATCAATGCTTGTCACTTATGGCAACCCTATATTTATATCTATCTAAGAATATTGAACAAATATTTGCCAAAAATCTAGTTAAAATCGACTCTTGGTTAATTTCATCAGAAATGCCAATTAATATTTTACCACAGGTAATAACCATGCGTTTATAATTAAGTTACCCTTTTTTAGGTTATGAGTACCAGATGTCCAAAATCACCATCAACGATGCCATACGACACAAAGTGATACGGATATGTAACCACGGGCTCGCGTGTCCATTGCGTATCATCCACCCGTTTTGCTTGGAAGTAAGCGAGAGGGTGCCACCTACCAACGCGGCGAAATACCTCGACATAAGGATCATCATATTAAAATATAACGATTACATACAAAAAAAGTACAAAAGCAAGAAGCCGCAAATTTACGACACTAAATTTTACGAGAACTTTCTCCTTTGCGAACCCTACGACCTCGAGCTAGGTAAGGCGCCGCCACCTAGGTGGCGCCCTGTTTATCAGGTATTCGACGAGTTGATACGGCGAGGCGACGTGTCGAAAAAGGATGAGTTGCAGAAGGTTCTGGAGGGATTTAACGTAATGGTGGAAGGGGTGGTGTACCCGCTGGAGCTGTTTATGAAGGAGTCTCCTAACCGGAAGGTTTTAGAAGGTTATCGCCTCCGTCGCAATGCGGTATTTTGGAGCGAGTTAGTGTGCGGGCGCAACGAAGTGTGTTATGTTTACGAATCGGGTAAATTATTGGATGGTTGCGACTTGAAGAATCGGGATGTTAAGCTGAAGAGCATCCTTGGGGTTCTATTGGTTGTTTCTAACGTTTTGGTTAAGCCCACCGAGGTCCATAGTCAGGTGCATTTTGGCAACAGAATATTGAAAGTTAATTGTAATCATGAATACTTTATAAGTAAAATAAGTATTGATGACGCGATTAATAGCGGGCTTGTGTATAAAAAGACGATTCATCAAGCAGATATAGATTTCTTAATGATAAATATCAGGGCACAAACTATCATTGACGAGCTTTACAAACGTATTTATTTTCCTTCAACATTTCTGCAGAGCTTTCCTAATATGAATGTTTTTATATGTCTCCAAAACCCACTTTGTAAAGATGTTCCAGTTTGGAAGAATCTTTTCGAGGCCTTCATGGACTTAAAGTCATTGCTCTCAGTCATGTCTTATGAGAATATTTTGATTCATTGCGTCGAGAAATCTTACGTTATGTTCAATGGGATCACGCTCCCGTTCTTTGTGTTAAAAAATCACTCGTTTACGGAGGCGCTTAAATGCTTTCCCCATCTGAAGTTGACTTGTGAAATCGTGTTTTCCGATTCGAGCATCTGCAATACCAACGAAATGTGCTACATGTTTGACTATCGAAGAAATAAATTCTGTTCCAAGTTTTACAGCTTGGTGGAGTACATGAACACTCCTTTGCACACATATCTGGAGAATCCGACCTCCTCCTGGCTTAGAAACGATTGCAATAATAAAGTATTTGAGGAGACCTGGGAACATCTTTTAACCAGTACGATGTACAACTTCACCAGATTGTTCGATTCGGACCAACAAAAACGGAAACTGATTTATTTCAATTATATCCCAGGCAGCAAAAAAGTTGATAAATTTTTAGTTCACGCATTTAATACTAGTTTGATAAATTTGGATGATGCGTTCAATCACGGAATCGTCAAAGATGTTTTTGAGAGAAAATCCGCAGACGGAATATTCTCCAAGTGTGTTTCTTCTATAAAGCGAGAGGTACTACCCTCCAATGTTCGCGATATTTTAAATGATTATGATCAGAGTCAAATTGTATTAGAATTGGATTGGTATACGAATAAGAGGGGAATTCCAGGAACCCGAAATGCGTTCGGTCACGCTTTGGCAAATCGTCAGGTTCTATTCAGTTTCAATGAGAAGCGTCCCAATTTGGATATCGTTGTGCCCAAATGGAAAGGAATTTATGAAATCTTCGATATCGTTCGAAGCCGTTTGGTGGCGCCAACATATAACTTGGATCGCTACGTCAAAGAGTTCATGTTTACCCTAAACGTAATGGTATGCGGCTACATCATACCTTTTAATATGCTCGATCAACTGAAGGGTGTCCAGGTGATCCTACCGAAGCCGGAGTGCGAGATCGTCCTCCAGGACTTAGTCGTATGTGCCGAGTACGAATTATGCTACTTTTACGACTTCTACAGCATCAGCGATTCCTGCGGGTTTTTTGCCTCCTTTACATCTTGCCTAAACACTGAGGATCACCGGTACCTCGCCACTGATCTTTATAAGGAATATTTCCCGTTATCAACAAATCCAATGGGCGTTAACGCAACTGTACCTCCCACCCAAAACTCAGTTTTCTTTTGTGGCGTTAATTATGGTATGATTCCAGCGATTCCCCCAGGTATTGGGGTAGCCTCAAAACCTTCTAATACCATTAACTTTGGCAACGTACAAGTCGCTAACTTAAACAATCCACAAGTCTCAAACTTCGACATTATAAATTTTACCAACTTACACAGCATGGACGGCATCAATTTAAACAGTTCAAGCGTCACCAATTTACACAGCTTACAAGTCCCTAACTTAAATAGCGCAAACTTCGCCAACTTAAATAGCGCACAAATCACTAACTTCAACAGCGCAAACTTCGCCAACTTAAATAACGTACAAGTCACCAACTTAAAGAGTGATAACGTTAGCAGCATAAACAGCGTGAAAGTTAGTAACTTAGGCAGCCTAGATGCCACCAACTTACATAGCGTAAACACTAACTTGAACAGTGCGAAATCTATCAACTTAAACAATGCAAATGCCGCCAATTTAAACAGCCGCGCAAGTGTTAGCGTTACGGAAATTCCACCTCAATCGAAGCCACTACCAAAGAAATTTAAAAGCCAATTTTCAAGTTTAGATACTCATATGAAACTGTTGGAAGCCGTGTTTAAGTCGGATGTGGCCAAACTGCTCGAAGTTCACCATCGACGCGAAATCAAAGAGAAACTCCAGCAGTACGTAAATACGTTTCAGCACTGGTGTAAAAATTACCTCGAGTTAGAACAACGCCCAACACCGACTTCCCCTACCAAGCAAAACAGTTCCCCTACAAAGCAAAGCAAATCAGATTTGTCGCTCTGGCGCTCCTCGAACTTAACAACTAAAGTTCCGGTGACAAAAGTTAAGAGGGATCTTAAAGCAATCGAGAACTTGTTGGACTCCCTGGAAGCATTTTTCCAACTAGAGTCGCTACCCGCCGAAGATATCCGAACCCTCCAAGAAGACGCTCTCCAAAAACCCATGGAGATTATCACAAAGTTGGATTTGGTTTCAAAGTTCAAAAGCTTCAGCGAATTAATTGGCAACGCGTGCGTTCAGCCGCAGCTCTATCAGGGAGAGATTGCTGGCCAAATTGAGACCATCAACAACTGTTTGAATCAACTGAAAAAGATTTTTGAGGATGTAGAGCAGCCTAGTTGCTGTTTTGAGCTGATCACCAACGTTCGGTTGTTGCTGTGCGTTTGGAAATGCAAACGTTTGAGTGAGATGGCTTTTGACGAAATCATCGCCCCTTTTGATGAACTCAGAGACAATCTACAGCAGGACACTTCATTTGAATATCTTGCGCATAAAATGCATCACTACGACCCACTATTGAGCTTATCTCCGTCAAATTGGAACCAACTAGGTACAATACCCGATTCAGTCATAACCAACAAGGAACCAATCGGTTCAAGCCAGACTTCATTGCATATACATGTGGAGCAATTGAATCAGATTGTGGAACAAAAGAAAGGTACTGAGGAATCGGATTCATTTGTGAATATTTTATGTGATTCGGATGATGATAACGTTGAGTTACAATCGGTCATTTGGGAGGAATCTGGATCCATTTTAACGGAAATTGATCCCATTCCGGAAAAAATTACTCCTATTACAAGGAAAATTGCACCTGTTACGAATAAAACTTCCCTCGAGTTGGAACATTTCCAAAATGAAACACTCATGACACCTTCCTCTATCAAGCAAAATGAACCAAATTCGTCGCTCTCGGACTTCTCGTGCTCAACAACCGAAGTACCCGTGAAAAAAGTGAACAAGAAGATTAAAATGATCGAGAACCTGCTGGGTGTCCTAGAGACATTTTTCGAACTGGAATCGCTATCGCCGGAAGATATTCGAAACATCCAACAGCACGCTGTCAAGAAACCTATGGAGGTTATCACCGAGTTGGACCATCTGGTTTCAAAGTTGAGAAGCTCCTGTAAATTAGTTGACGGCAGTGCGTTTCCAAGAGGTATTCGGCCCCAACTCTACCAAGGGGAGATCGCCGGCCAAATTGTGGCAATCCACAACCGCCTCAGTGGATTGAAGAAAGTTTTTGATGGAGTTGGGTGTCCCAGCAGTAGCTTTGAAGTAATCACAAATGTTCGGTTGTTGCTGTGCATTTGGAAATGCAGCCGTTTAAGCGAGATTGTTTTTGATAAAGCTGTGAAGGCACAAACAGCCATTTTTGATCAAGCCGGGACAAATATATACGAGGCGCGTTTGAGCGCGTTTGCGACTGCGCAAACCATCACCTTTGAACGACTCAAGACCAATCTCGAACTGGACTCTTCCTTTGATTATCTCGCACATAAAACGCACCAATACGACGCATTATTGAGCATGTCTTCTTCAGAGTGGGACCAATCAAGTGCAATTTTCGATTCGGTCGTACTTCACGAAGAACCAACGCAAGAAGATGCTGATTCGAGAGAGAAGTGTTTGCAAATACGCGTGAGGCAGTTAAATCGGATTGTGGATGAATTTTCGTATGATAAAGTCTTCCTCGACTTTGGTCAACTCAAGGCCAATCTTGATCTAGACTCTTCCTTTAATTATCTGGAGTATAAAACTAGCCATTGCGACCAGCTGTTGAGCTTGTCTTTGCCAAATTGGAACCAATTGGGTAGAGTTTCCGTAGTTTTTCCTGTTGCAAAAGAAGTCCGTCCTGCTATAAGTGAAATTTCTGTTGATACAAAAGAAGTTCTTCCTGTTACAAATAAAGATCTTTCGGTTATAAGCGAAATTCCTCCTGTTACAAATGAAGTTATTCCTATTACAAATGAAGTCCTTTCTAATGCAAAGATTCTTCCTGTTACAAAAGAAGTTCTTCCACTTACAGATGAAGTTCTTTCTGCTACATCCGAAGTTCTCTCTATTACAACAGACGTCCTTCCTATTACAAATGAATTTCTTCCTATTACAAACGAACCTCTTAATACTACAAAGCAAAATTCTGTTACAAATGAAACGGCTTTGATTACACAGAAAACTCCTTGCATTGTTCCCTTAATGACGATCGAAAATTTTGTTATTGAAAAGAAATTGGGTCCGATTTCGGTAGAATTTTCTAACGCATCAAATTTGGAAGACCCATTGGTAATTTTAGGGGCCATACCATTAAACGAGCGCCCGCCTAGAATAAATAAATATCCATGCCAATCTGTAGCAAACTTTGTTATTCCTCGGGAAACTCCTGAACCAGCATCTACGGCGAAAGGCGCATCAACTTTGCAGGACCTCTTAACGAAGTTTGTGCCATCTTCACCAGAGGTCGCAACCAACTCTCCAACTTTATTAGAAATTTCAATGAAAATGGCGTACGATTTATGTACTTCGCTTTCAACAGAAATCCCGATTCCCATGATTCCAAAGCGAGTTTTTTCAACCAAGGAAGAAAATCCATTTATTTTGAACGAAATTCCGCCATTTGAGTTACAGGAAGTGCCATCTGTCTTGGACAAAGCATCACCTGGCTCGGGGAAAACCACGCCTCTTTTAGAGGAAGCGTCGCCTCCGTCTCTCTTAGAAGCGACGTCTCTCTCGGATGCGGCGTATCTCTTAGAAGCGGCATCTCTTTTGGAAGCGGCGTATCTCTCGGAAGCGTCGTCTATCTTAGAAGCGGCATCCATCTTAGACGCGTCTTCTCCCTTAAAAGCAGCGACGTTTAGGGTAGAAGAATCCGCGCCACTCTTAAAGAAAACAGTGTGGGTTTCTGAGGATACGGCACCTTCCTTAGAAGCAGCAACTTATTCTTTAGAAGAAGCAACTTATTCTTTAGAAGAAGCAACTTATTCTTAGAAGAAGCAACTTATTCTTTAGAAGAAGCGAAATCTGCCTTAGAAGAAACGGATTCTGTTTTACAAGTGGCGTGTCTCTTAGAAGAAGCAGCATTTCCTTTGCAAGGGCCGGCGTTTATCTCAGAACAAGCTTCATCTGTCTTGGACGAACCACAACATCTTTTAGAACCGGCGTCTCTCTTAGAAGCGGCATTTACTTCTAAAGAATCGGCGTTTACCGCAGAAAAAGTGCCTTCTTTAGATGAAGTGGTGGTTTCATTAGAAAAGACGGTGTCTCCTTTAGACGGAGCAACTTTTTCTTTAGAAGAAGCGGCGTCTGTCTTAGAAGAAACGGCTTCTCTCTTAGAAAAAGCTGCGTCTTCCATGGAAGCGACGAGAGGGAAAATTATGCCCGTTTCAAGAGGAATCTCGGAAGAACCTGCGCTTCTGGCAAAAGAAGCAGCGTCACTTTCAAAAGAAGCCGCGTCATTTGCAAAAGATGTCGCATCAACTTTAAAAGAAGGCTCTTTTTCACTACGTTCAAAAGATGTCGTTTTAATTGCAAAAGAATTCGCCTCAGTTTCAAAACGAATCGCGTCAGTTTCAAAAGAAATAGTTTTAGAATTAAAAGAAACCTCTTCACTTTCAAAAGAAGCTTCAATATTTCCAAAAGGATTTACTCCTATTTTAATAGAAGCCGCTGCAGTTTTAAATCAAGCTGTTGTAATTTCAAAAGAGGCCGCGTCACGTGCAAAAGAAGCCGCTTTAGTTACGAAAGAAACGGTTCCATTTTCGGAAGAAGTCACATTAGTTTCAAAAGAAGTTGTTTTCGTTCCAAAAGGATCCGTGTCCGTTCCAGAGGAATCAGTTTCTGTTTCAAATAAAGTCGAAATCCTTTCAGAAGAAGCCGTTTCAGAAGAAACTGGTTTCGTTTCAGAAAGAGTCTCATCAGTTTTAAAAGAAGTCACTTCCGTTGCAGAAAAAGCATCGGTTTTAAGCAAAACCAGTTTAATTCCAAAAGAAACTGAGTCAGCTTCAAAAGAAACAGGGCTAGTTTTAAAAGAAGCCGAATCTCATTTCGTTTCAGAAAGAGTCTTATCCGTTTCAGAAAACGCCGCTTTTGTTTCAGAGAGAGCGTCAACATCGAACGAAGTCGCTTTCTTTACAAAAGAAACTGCGTCAGTTTCAAAAGAAACCACCCTCAAAGAAATCGCTTCTGTTTTAGAAGAATCCGCTTACATTTCAAAAGAAGTCGTTTTCGTTGCAGAAGACCCCGCTTGCGTTTCAGTAGTCGCGTCCGCCTCAAAAGAAACCGCTTCCGTTTCAGGAAAATCCGCCTTAGTTTCAAAAGAAGCTGCTTTAGTTACAAAAGAACCAGAGGAACTCGCGTCTGGCTCAAAAGAAGTCGTGTTTGCATCAAAAGAAACCACGGAGAGTTCAAAAGAAATCACCTACGATTTAGAAAGAGTTGCATCCATTTTAAAAGAAGGCGTGTCTGTTTCAACAGAAGCTGCTTCCGCTTCAGAAAAAGCCGCTTCAATTTCAAAAGAAGCCACTTTAGTTACAATGGAAGAAGCTTTAGGAACAGCGTCAGTTTCAAATAAAGTCGCATCAATTTCAAAACAAATCGCGTTAGCTTCAGAAGAAGTCGCATTCTTTTTAGAAGAAGCTGCATCTGTTTTAGAAAAATTCGTGCTTGTTCCAGAAGAAGCCACCCCAGTTTCAAAAGAAGCCACTTTAATTACAACAAAAGATGCTTTAGCTACAACAGAAGCCGGGTCTGTTCCAGAAGTGGCTACCGTTTCAACCGAAGCCTTCCCTATTTTAATAGAAACCGCGTTTCAAGAGGAAAATGTTTTGGGGCAAGTGTTGCCCGTTTTAGAAGTTTTACCCATTTTAAGGAAATCTTTAAGGGAATCCCGCTTAAAGAAATCCTGCACTTTTCTGGAGAATGTTCCACAAATTTTAAGGAAGAGTTCATCGATTTTAAAGCACGTTTCACCAATTTCAAGGAAAGTTTCACCTCTTTCGCAAAAGGTTTCACCTATTTCTCGGAAGGTTCCACCTTTTTCACGGAAGGTTCAACCTATTTCACGGAAGGTTCAACCTATTTCACCGAAGGTTCAACCGATTTTAAGGAAAGCTTCGCCTATTTCAAAGAAGGTTCCAAAGTCCGTCAGTTTAAAAAGGACCCCAATCTCTCTAAAGCAGCTTTCATCCTGCCTGAACAATCATGGTTGCCATTTTTCAAAACCAGATAAGATGGAAATTGTTCAATCTTGCACAGATATACAGGACGCGCGTTGTGGAGTTTTGGCATGCGATCCGAAACGAATTTGCAAAATAGTCAGTGAACGGCGAGAATTTTTGAACTCGCAGTTGGAAGCAACAGATTACTTGCGTGCTCACATCGACAGCGTTAAGATTTCCTTATCTTTCTACATTTCCTTGTGGCTTTTAATTTTTCTTTTTTGGAGTCCCTTGGTAGTTAAACTTTTACTCATTATTGTGTTTATTAGTGACCACATGTAGCAGTTAAGTTCCAATATGTTTGTTGCGTTCTATAAAGTTTTTTGTTATTGATACCGGCATAATATGTCGTTTTTTAAATTGGTTTGAAACCTCGTTGATGTTAGTAGCCTTATTTGTGCGTAAAAGTACTCGAAGAACCCTAGGACTTGGCTGTGTTACATGTTTTTATTGGTATTACCAGTTGTGATAACCAAAATAAGGCTGTGAAGACTTATATTAAGTTTTTTGATAAAGTAGATCTGTTTTATAATGAAAATGTTTACATTTGTTGTTTAAGTTTGTGAAAACAAATCAGTTATTTATAAGAAAAACCAGACTTTAATTTGATCATTCTGTGTTTATTCTTTATAATCAGGCAAATGTGTTTCAGTTAATTATTTCGTTTGGGATTTATTTCTATGAATACATATTCTTAACAATAGTTTAATTTGTTCCATATTACGTTGTAATTATGATAAATATGTTAAATTATAAACTCAAAATAAATTGTGATATAAAGTGAATGTATAATTACACCTTTTATATTTTGTTCATGTCAAAGAGAACGCTTTCGTGTTCATATAAAATACTCTTTGAGTAGACAGGGAAAACGTATTTGAGGAAAAATATGCAAAGAAAGGATCTCAACAAAAAATATCTGGAAGATTCAAGATGTGTTAACCCTACTCAAAAAATTTCTGTGTTTTTTGGAAATTTTGAGTAACTTATTATTAATTTTTCATAAATTTAAAATAAAAAGAATTTATTTTTTTGTTTTAAAAGTGTTGGATTTTTCTAGGAATTTTTTTGGTATTTACCCAATTTTGATTTTTTATTCTTCATGGTAAACTCTTGTTGGACGGAAACATTATGTTTATATTATTTATTATGTGACATTTAAAAAAATTTAGGTAACACGTAGTCATATTTCAAAAAATGTTTCAGAATATTATCAACTTTCATTACTAAAAATTTAAATATTTTCAAAGTGGGTCGCAGAAATGTTAAATAAAATTAATAAACATTTGATTTTTTATTGTCAAAATTTGTACTGAGTTGAAATTTTTACTTTTTTCTCCGAATTTCCAGTTTAAACTTGGAATGAAAAATGTGGTAGCAGTTTCGAATTTTTTGAAATTTCGATTTTTTTCCAAAATTTTTCTAGCAATTTTTTTTCAAAATTCGATCTTCATCGAGTTTCGAAATTTTCATGAAATTCCCATTTTTGGAATTTTTCAAAAGAAATTTTCTAAATTGTTCGATTTTTCTAGAAAGTTATAGTTTTTCCCTCAATTTTAATTTTTTAACCTCAAAATTTCTGCTCTACTGAAATTTTAACTTTTTTCTCCAAATTTTCAGTTTAATTTTTTTTGAGCAATTTCGAAGTTTTTGAAATTTCGGTTTTTTTTAAAAAGTCGAATTTTTTTAAAATTTTGATTTTTCTTTAGCGAGCTTTTTCCCCAAATTAGATTTTATTGTCGAAATTACGATTTGTAATGAGTTTTGTGATTATTCTTGAAATTCCTACTTTTAGAATTTTTGTTGTAAAATGTTCGATTTTTCCATAAATTTCTAGTTTTGTTTCAAATTTTGATTTTTAATCTCAAAATGTCTACTGTACCAAACTTTCAATTTTTTCTGCATATTTCCAGTTTAAACCTGATATTTATAATTTTTCAAAAATGTTATCAGTTTCGTATTTTTTGAGAAATTTTTTCCAACGAATTTTCCTCCAAAGTTCGATTTTATCGTCGAAATTTTGATTTTTAGTAAATTCCAATTTTGTTCTTGAAATTCCCATTTTTCGAAATTTTAATGAAATTTTTATAAAATGTTCGATTGTAAATTTTTCTGCTTATTTTAATTTTATAATCTTAAAGTTCTCACTGTTGTGAAATTTTAACTTTTTTTTTAATTTCCAGTTTAATTTTTCGATTTTTTTTCCAGGAATTTCGATCTTTTCCAAATTTTTCTCTAAAGTTCGACTTTATCCGTCAAAATTTTGATTTTCGGCGAGTTTCGAATTTTTTCTTGAAATTTCTTATTTTTCAAAATGTTTTAAAGAAATTTTTCTAAAATATCCAATTTTTTAAAAGTTTTTTAATTTTTTCCTCCTAATTTTAAGTTTCCATTCTTAAAATTTCTACTGTACTGATTTTTTACTTTTTTTCCCGAATTTCCAGTTTAAAAATGTTCGATTTTTCCAGAAATTTCTAGTTTTTTCTCCCTATTTTATTTTTTTAATCTCAACATTTCTGCTGTACTGAAATTTTAAATTTTCCCCCCGAATTTTCAGATTAAACTTGACATTTTTATAAGCTATTACATTTTTCGACCAATTTCGAGGTTTTTAAATTTCGAGGTTTTTCAGAAGTCGTAGTTGTATGAAATTTCGATTTTTTTTTCAAAAATTTCGTTTTTTTCAGCGAGTTTTTTTCCTCAGTTGGATTTTATTGTCGAAATTTCGATTTTTAACGAGTTTCATGATTATTCTTGAAATTCCTAATTTTCGAAATTTTTTGTAAAATGTTCGATTTTTCCAGAAATTTCTAGTTTTGTTTCAAATTTTGATCTTTAATCTTAGAATGTCTACTGTACTAAACTTCTAATTTTTTCTACAAATTTCTGGTTTACACCCGATATTTATTATTTTTCAAAAATTTAGCAGTTTCGTATTTTTCGAGAAATTAGGATTTTTGACAGAAAGTTAGTTTTTTTTCAACAAATTTCGAATTTTAGCGAGTCCTGATTTCTTGAAATTCCCATTTTTCGAAATTTTAAAGAAATTTTCGATTGTAAATTTTTCTGCTTATTTTAATTTTATAATCTTAAAATTTCTTCTTTAGTAAAATTTTTTAAGTTTTTTATTTGAATTTCCAGTTTAAACTTGAAATTTATAATTTTTCGATTTATTTTGAGCAATCTCGAATTTTCAAAATATCTCGATTTTTTCCAGAAATTTCGATTTTTTCAGTGAGTTTTTTTCCCTCAGTTGGATTTTATTGCCGAAATTTCACTTTTTAACGAGTTTCATGATTATTCTTGAAATTACTAATTTTCGAAATTTTTTGTGAAATGTTCAATTTTTCCAGAAATTTTTAGTTGTGTTTCAGTTTTTAATCTCAGAATGTCTACTGTACTAAACTTTTAATTTTTTCTACAAATTTCTGGTTTAACCCCGATATTTATAATTTTTCAAAAATTTTGTTAACAGTTTTGTATTTTTTGAGAACTTACGATTTTTTACAGAAAATTCGATTTTTTCCAACAAGTTTTCTTCCAAAGTTCGATCTTACTGTCGAAATTTTAAATTGTAGCGAGTCCCGATTTTTTTCTTGAAATTCCCATTTTTCGAAATTTTAAAGAAATTTTCGATTGTAAATTGTTCTGCTTATTTTAATTTTATAATCTAAAATGTCTACTATAGTGAAATTTTAAGTTTTTTCTTCGAATTTCCCGTTTAAACTTGAAATTTATAATTTTTCGATTTATTTTGAGCAATCCAATTTTTAAAATATCTCGATTTTTTCCAGAAATTTCGATTTTTTCCAACAAGTTTTTTTTCTAAAGTTTGATTTTATCCGTCAAAATTTCGATATTCAGCGAGTTTTCAATTTTTTCTTGGAATTTCCTATTTTTCGAAATTATTTAAAGAAATTTTTCTAAAATAAGCAATTTTTCCAGAAATTTCTAATTTTTTCTCCTAACTTTGAGTTTCTATTCTCAAAATTTCTGCTGCACTGATTTTTTGCTTTTTTTTCCGAATCTCCAGTTTACATTTGGAATTCATAAGATTTCAATTTTTTTGGTAATTTCTCATTTTTTGAGAAATTTCCATTTTTGTCATAAACTTCTATTTTTTCCATGGAGTGTTTCTCTAAAGTTCGATTTTATTGTCGAAGTGTCGATTTCAGGGAGTTTCGACTTCTTTATTGAAATTTCTATTGTTCGAAATTTTTGGAAAATGTTTGATTTTTCCAGAAATTTCTAGTCTATCCCCCAATTTTGGTTTTTTAACCTCAACATTTCTACTTTACTGACATTTTAAGTTGTTTCTCAGAATATTAACTTTAAACTAGAAATTAGTAATTTTTTAATAATATTTTCGAAATTTTTGGAAAATTTCGATTTTTTCCAGCGACTTTCTCCCTAGTTCGATTTTAATTTGCAACCAGTTTCGAATTTTTCCTTGAAATTTCGCATTTTTTCGAAATATTTTCCAAAAATGTCCAGTTTTTTTTCCAAGTCCATATTGAAACTGGATTTTTTCTGGAAATTTCGACTGTACCCACAAAATTTCAAGCAAAGTCGAAATTTCGAGAATTTTTTAACTGTTTTTCAAAATTTTTATAGTACATATTTTTTTTAAAATGTGCATTCAAAATTTCTGGCGCATTCATAGATTATGTTTTATGCAGTAGGGATGTGTAGTGCTTTTTTGGAAAAAAAAATCTGTGCATTTGAGTAGGTCTGAATTGTGACAGTTTCTAAATTTGACGGATGTTGTGAAGTTATCTTGGCAGATTTTGAAATAGTTTTCAGTTGCAATAACTATGCAAGCGACAGGTAAAAAGTCGTGCGGCAAATGCATTCCAAAATGCCATTTAAAAATAATACCACCCGAAGTAATGCAAAAATTGGAAGAGGACTACCAAAAGTACATGGAATCCAATTCGACGTCCTTATTAAAAAAGTACTTAACCCCGGAAGTGTTCGAATCTCTGAAATCCTTAAAAACTAGATTTGGAAGCACATTTCTGGATTGTGTCCAGTCAGGTATCGAATTAGTTAAGTTGAAGTTTTTTCCAACTCTGGGAAGGGTTTGACAAAATCAACAGGGTCACATGGCCACAGTTAAATTTTAAAGTCGAAGATTCGAAATTAAAATTTCGAGATTAAGTTCAGCACCGAGTAGCTTTTATATATTTAATAATAAATAGTATTTGTTATCAGACATATCAGAAACTGACAATCAAGTCTAACCCCCCAGACTTTAATTTAAAAGTTGAAGTTCGTTGCCAACTAGGCCATAGCTGCAATCCCGCGCTCCTCACATATAGTCCTGTAACCTTTAAACTAGAATCCATCTGAGATGGTGGCAAAGTAGTGGGGATAGAACTCAGTTGTTGCGAAAGAGTGAGACAGTTTTCCAGTTGTAATACATTTCTCCATTCTCGACAGTCATGTAACGATAGCTTTCGTGTGAGGTATTATGTTTTTTTCTATTTTTAGTGACATTGCAACTATGATCTCCGTTAGTAACACAATCGAACTGATAAAAAATAAGGCGCTCATGACGATAACATAGAATTAAAAAAATCTATGTTCCTAGATTTACTGATTGATTAAACAATTCGAAAATTGCGACATGAAGAAAATTTAACTACAGCTATTACTGGTTGTGATGGCATAATATACAAAATGCTTTTTTTCTGTTTTATTTACTTAATTATGCATTCTTTACAAAGCGATTCTACTTGGACTTATAAAGTTATTAGCGTTTAAAAACATCTTGATGAAAAAGTAGTAAGACTAAGCAAGTGAAAAATATCGAACAAATGTCAGATTTAAGTAAAATGTGCACTGCATATTTAGATTAAATATAATTCACCCCACTTTGGCTCTTTTGAATTCAATTCAAAGACTGATTTTTGTCTAATTGAGGATGAGAGTTTCACCGAATCTCCCGAAACACTGGGGCACAGGCGAGTGATTGTCTCTTTCCAACAAGTACTTTCATAGGAGATGGTCGCGGGAGCTGATGGGTTTGATGCCAAGGGCAACACTCCTGAGGCATACAAGACAGTCGCAGACAGCAAGTTGCTGTACGGTCCAACTTTTCACAGTGAAGACTTCTATCTAAGGAGCCTTTTTTTCTATAGAACTTCCAAGGTCTGGAATTTGTTAGTGAACAGAGTTTGCCTCCAAAATTACAACATATCGTTTAAAAAGGCGATTTGTTCCATCTATATTTCCGCATCTTACTCCTAGTGTTCCAGAGTCATAATGGGGTTATCCTTTGTGAATGGATTGCATGCTTAAAATAAAGTCACTCTTTTCTGTAATACTTCATTTTTGAGAACATTTGGAAGCTTATTTTTCCATCCCAAAAAATTAAAAGCCGCTATTGGTCACAACATTATCTCCAGACCTCTAGCTTGAATAATCCAATCGAAAGCGCCTCGTAGTGGTCCTTTCAACTTTGAAGCAACTTTATTGCCTCCCAAAAGATTGTCAAAGAAAGTAATTGGTGATCACTTTCATTTAGTAATCTGTATCCCACCTCATTTCGTGAAGAGTTTTCACATTAGAGGATGACGCAGCAATCGAGAAAATGTTCCGTCGCTTGGAAAACATTTGATCTACTACCCTTTGATTCCCTTACGATGTGACACCTGTCATGGAAAATTCTTGTTACAAATATAGTCGCGTAATCAAATACAATCAAAATCTGGAGACTATCTCGTTTTGGAACCATGGCGGGCTCGTCAAAAGCTTGTGGTAACTGCACGGTAAAGTGCAAAACGACGTTCATAAGGCCGGAAGTTAAAAAAAGAATGGAGAATGGCTTTAAGAAATTGACGGCATCGAATTCGGAGTCGCTATTAAAGAAGTATTTAACTCTAGAAGTTTTTGAAGCTATAAAACTTAGAAAGACTCAATACGGTAGCACACTCTTAGACTGCGTACAGTCAGGTAAAACTGGAATCTTTGCTACTCCCAGACGCGTTTTTAATAAAGCAGTTTTAGTAAAAAACGTTGACTAATATAAAATATTACGTTTATATTTCATCCATGGGTTCAACCCATTCAACGGTTCAACACTTACACAACATTTGATTGTAGGTTTCGAAAATTTAGATTCCGGCGTCGGTATATACGCCCCAGATCCTGACGCCTATTCGGTGTTTGCTGAAATTTTTGACCCCATCATAGACGACTACCATAAAGGTTTCAAGAAGCACGACACGCACCCCCATACAAACTGGGGCAACATCAACATGCTGTCCAACGTAGATCCGAAGGGGGAGTATGTGGTGTCAACTAGGGTGCGCTGTGCCAGGTCCCTCGAGGGTTATCCGTTCAGTGCGATGCTCAGCGAGGAGCAATATCGAGAGATCGAGGAGAAGATGACGCTTAGTCTCATGATGCTGATGGGAGAACTCAAGGGGAAATTTTATCCGTTAGCCACGATGAGTGATAAGGAAAAACAGCAGCTGATCGACGATCATTTTTTATTCAAAGAAGGGGATCGATTTCTGCAGTCGGCCAAAGCGTGTAGATTTTGGCCGACAGGCAGGGGGATCTTTCACAATGATATGAAAACGTTCTTGGTTTGGATCAATGAGGAGGATCATGTCAGGATAATTTCCATGCAGGAGGGCGGCGACGTGCAGCAGGTTTATCGGAGGATGGTTGACGGTGTGAGGCAACTTGAAAAGTCCCACAAATTTGCCACGAGTGAGCGTTTTGGAAACTTGACGTTTTGTCCAACTAATCTTGGTAAGACAAAGCCCATCATAATTCATATTGAGCTAGTGATGGGCGATCTCAACTCAATGTGACAAAATATCGATTTTCTGTTGTTAACTTTAATGCATTACCGTGTAATGTTTACTATATCGTATATCGTGAACAATAACTTTAAAATGAATGGTTGTCTATCTTTGCTACCAAAACATTTTTGCTACTTAAAAATTTATAGGAGCGGTAGGGCTTTACCGCACCAATAGCCGGCCATATACCAGCGGATTATTCGACGAATTGAATATGGCACATATCAAATCAGCGCAATTAACTTTGCGTTAATGGACAGGACCTAGCCGTAGACTAATCGGCAGATTTTATATTGCACAGACCGTTGATTGAATAAAGTATAGATGGCGAAACGAATAGACCAAAAGCGTACGCCATTTTGGACGCCAAGGAGCTCTGCTTCAGGACGCATTCACCAAAATCATTGCGTCCACTTGATCTTATCCTTGGTCCTCTGCATCCTTTTGTTGAATCTTTTCACCAACAGAGGGACACAGTAAATGCAAATTCCGACAGCCATCAGTGATGAGCAGCTGGTGGGGTAGTATTTTGAAATCGTTTGAACTCTTAAATAATGGGTCACACCTGCCTTCAGCACCAGGCAAAATAAAACCTGTTTCATGACTGGGTATGTGGCAAGTTCGGCATTAGCATTGTTGCTTTAATTAGCCAAAATGCTTTCGTTCGCATAAACATATTGTTGCATTTTTCTTTAACTGAATTCAATTAGAGATTCCTAAAAGGATATAACACAAATTTAAATATGAGTTAAGTAATAAATCCGACAATAAACTGGTGTAAAAATGTCTGATTAACTTTTTGTAAATTAACTTAATTTATATAATTAATTTAATTCCGAAATTTTGACTTTTTCCTTAAAATTTGTAGTTTATGTAATAGTATTTTATATAAACCACATCAGTAAAGAAAAACACAGTTTTAGTCACGTGTCATATACAATATTTTTTGTAACGTCATTGGTAATTAGAAAACAATATAATATTGCAAAAATTCAGCAAAATTGACAAAATAGTATTGATTTTTCCACAGAAAGCAACGCAATATTTAATTGAGTATTATAATGAAATTTTATTTCACTCTAAAGTGTGAAATAAAATTCTTTATTTTACCCTTTTTCCTTTGTTTTACACTTATCTATAACGACATTGTTTTGATTCATCGAAACTGTTAAATAAATGTTATTTTGGGATACGACGTTACAAGAATTCTTTTTTTAAGTTTTCGTTGACTTTTTGAGTAATTTATTTATAACAATTAATACTTTTTCGAAATTATCTTTTACTGTTTAGACAATATTTTTGGCATTTCAACATTACATATATCGTTGATTCAATGTATTCAATCAACGCACAGACTAAATATGTCAATTAGAGGCTATTAATGGTTTTGATTCCCTCTGATTTTGACATCTTTCACTCAAAAATGCCAGAAGACACCAGTTAAAACTCGGGTATAGAAACATATTACGAGCCGAGTACAACTCGTACAAAAGTTATAAGTATTAGTCCACTAACGTGAAATTTGTAACTGACGGATTTAATTGGAGGTTATAATATGTGTACAGATATGTACGGTAGTGGAAAGCATCATATTTGGTATGTAACGAGCCAAGTGCGCAGATATATCTTTACGGATTAAATCTGCAGATCAGATTCGTTCGTATATGGCCGGCTAATGACTCGCCCTATATAAGTTAATGTTTATATTTACCATTTTTCGCAAAATGCACAATTTAGATGTTTCGTTAAATTTTATTTTAGAAATTTTGGCCTTTTTTTTTAATGTTGAAAATGTTTTCAAATTCTCCTTAGCCTAAAGACTTCTCACATTCGTAAACCAGTTATAGTATGACAAAGAAGTGATGGCGAAACGTAGGGTTTCGGAAGCTAGAATATAATGATACCATCTCGGGTCAAAATGTTCTTAACTGTTGTTGATCACGTTTGAAAATTTTAGGTACTGCAATACGAGCTTCAGTTCATATCAGGGTGCCTAAGTTGGCTGAAAACATGGATCTTTTCGAGGAAATAGCGGGAAAATACAACCTTCAAGTAAGAGGAACCAGAGGGGAACATACCGAAGCCGAAGGTGGCATTTACGACATTTCGAACAAACGACGACTAGGCTTGACAGAATTCGATGCCGTTTTGGAAATGCACAACGGGATATTAGCCATAATTGAAAAAGAAAATTCCTTGTAATAGTAATATAAGTTGATGTGTAATTTTTGTTATTAGTATCTTTGATTTGTCTGCAATAGTTAGGTGAATTGAGAAAGAAATTTGTTGATTGTATATGAAAATGATGAGGAGTTTTATTTTTTTTACTTGTTATCTAACCTCGTTTGTAAAGAATAGCTCCCCACTCATCAATTTGCATATAATTTATTTCGTTTTACAATTTTGAAGTTCCAATAAAAATTGTATTAAAAAAAAGTCTAATAAACAGGGAATTATGAGAAAGAAGTCGAAATTTCGAGAAGCTATATAATTTGAAATTTAAAAAAAGTCTCGATATTTTAAGTTCAAATTTAAGATGATAAAGAAATTTTGGAATATAAGTCAACATCTTTAAAAAGGTTGAAAGTCTAAATCTAGAGGAGAAAGAAGAAGATGAAACAACTTAGAAGGAAAATGCAATTTAAACGTGAAGCTTTAAGAAAAAGTCAAAACTGCACAATTCGAAAACTATAAAAATGAAGATACAATATCGTCCGTCGTCCCCTTACTGGATAACCCGAAATGTTTGTGATTTTGAATTATCTCCTTGTACCAGTTCTAAATTGAAATTTTGAAAAAATTGGCATTTCGAATTCAAGTCGAAATTCAGGTAGTTGGGTGCACTTTTACAGGTTGCTTAAATTTTATAAAATATGTATTTGGGTCAGCAGCAAAAATTATTTTATTGTGTTGGTTGGAGGAGGGGGAGAGGCAATGGTGACGTAATGAGTGCAACGTTTAGTATTTGAGCTCACAACTTCCTTTACATTTGGCCGCTACGTTGAAAATAAAGGGTAAGTAGTTTTTTCTACTCGGTCTTTTTGGTAGAAAATTAAATTTTCGATAATTTATGTAGCGTCAATAAAAAAATAATACACTTGATAAAAGATAAAAATTGGAGGTGTTTGTATTGCATTTTCAATGTTAGATGTTACCAGAACTACAGTTGAAAGTTTCGAAAAGTAAAGTCATCAAATAACATTTAAAAATATCCTATTTTATAGATCTTGCCACAATTTTTCATGTCGGATATGCAATAAAGAAATACCTCTCTGATCTCCTAAACGGCGACACTAATGGCAAGTTCGAACTGATGCTGTCCAATTTAGTCAAAAAACGTTCTTATATGTTACATAAATGATAGTTTCAAAATTCAAAAAAGTGTCAATTAAATGTTCTGCACTGTACTGATGAGGCCAAGGAAGGCCGAAACCGGTCTATAATTGTAAGTTGTAAATATTTTCAACTTTTAGTGCGTTCGACTGTTTCATTAGGAAAAATTTAATTGACATTATTTGTTAAATTTAACATACCTAATCGCATGTCACACCGAGGGCACTCGTATTAATGGCTGCTGCTATGGTTATGATGCAATCCGAATTACAAGGTAGAAACTTATCACTAGAGCTGGGATTATATTCAAAATGCATATAAAATGCATATATGCATATTTAGAGATTTTTCAATAAATACATATGCAGTTTTTTATTTTGCATATTACAGGTTTTTTTTCTAAACTGGTATGATACATTTGTTCTTGTTAAGTTAATACAAAAACAATCAAGTTAGATAATTAAGCCTTAATTTGAAATAAAAGTGTGTTGGGTCTGCATATCTTATTTTGTATGCAGAAATGTTCCTCTGTTTTAGGAAAACTATTTAATTGTAAGTATGTTAGAAAGCTTATAGGGCAACTACCTATTACACGGTCCAATCCCCATTGCTTACCAAAATATCCTAGCACCCTTTGGGCATACTTTCTACCAGCTTTTCAGCATCTCCTAGGAGTAATAAGCGCCATATATCTCTGATTTTTAGTGAAGGCTGCTTGAGGATGAAGACACGTATTCCTGCATGCTTCCTAATTGCAGTGCTGCAAAAAATTTTAATTGGATTTGTATCAAGAGACTATGAAAACCAGTCTGAAGTTACGATGCCTGTTTCTGCTCTCTATGAGTTAGAGAGGCGACTCCGATGTTTTGGATCATTGTCCTCCCCTAAAATCCAGTCTTCGCTTTTGACACCAAACATCTGCTTTAGAAAACCACGTTTATGAATAATGACGATTTTCTGAGCATCCAAGTTCAGCATAAAGAGCTCTAAACACCTAAAACAGTGCTCAGAGTAACTATCCCCAAACATGGAGTTTTACTGGCTGTTTGATGGTTCACTGAAGCAATCGCTCACCAGCATACCTTATGGAAGCCCATGTTCAGAACGATGCTTTATCAGAAAAAATACATTGGACCAATCGTAGTCGAGATTCTCGACAGCCCAGACCTTGCATTTTTTTCTTGTAGGTCTTCGAAAACAACGAATTTTGCCTCGTGCTTCGATATTGTATGCTTTTCTCAGCCAAATAGTATTTATGCTGACGTCAACTCCTCTCTGAGCTTAGCTTTGGTTTCACGTAACTATAGAGTAAGATTGCGCTTAAACAGCTGTAAGATGACTTTATCCTGTTATTTTATTATCACTTCCGATTTGCTTCTATCTGGAAGATCTTTGTTGGCTTTGTAGCATTAAACCCACCTTTTCACGAATATCTTTGACTTTTTAAAATATTTAGCAGCCGCACTGTAAGACATGCGTGGACCTTTTGGTTGACAATTCTAGTGATAATAAAACAATTTAGTATCCGCGACGTGGCAACCGAGTGGACTTTTGCACCAACAAGTCTATAAAAGCCAAATCATTAACAGTTTTTGAAAAATCGAGGAACGTTTCTTGTTGAACCTGCTATATGTAAATGTATTCATATTTTTCCTGTCTATTAATCCTTAACCGCCATTGTTTGAAATTTGTTGTGGAAATAAATGCATATAAAATATTTTATAGTGCATATTTTGCAAGTATTTTGGGGCATATTGCATGCATATTTTTTACTTTCTTTGGTGCATATAATCCCAGCTCTACTTATCACTAATGACATTTGTAACCTTGATTACATCGTACATGGTTGTAATGTGAAAAAAGTATCGATTTTTCGAATGTCGTCAAATTAATATTTCAAACATTCTATCCTATACATCTTACATGTGGAATGAAAGTTTCTAAAGAAAATTGAGCTCCGATTGCTCGCTTGAGCGGTACAAGTTTTAAAATTTCTTTACTTTACTTTTTCGAGTCCGGATCCGAATTTTCAGGTCAAAATCTGGCCACGTCTATTGCCTCGGTACTGGCGACCCACGAGTCATCAAGGGTGCATTTTGATGAGCATAGCCCCATGATCTTAGATGAGACATATTCTGGATTCCTCCGCATTTACACATCTTCGACTACAATGCCCCACTTTGACAGATTAGCCTTGATATGTGCAACGCCGGTATGCATTCCGTTAAGTCCTTCATTCCAGTTTCATTCCTGGTGATGGTTTTTGGTGTAGAGGGTAGGTTTCTGTGGGTTCTATGTCGGCAGTTCTTATAAAGCGTCTTCTGGATTTGAGTTGATATAGAGGGTGTCAATGGTCAAAGGTTTGTTTGAACATTTCCACGTATTGCACATTGTCTCTATGATGTTCCGATGGTGCAAAACCCGCTGCCTGATATAACAGGGGCCTAGGGGTGGGTTTCACACAGCCTGTGATTATCGGTTCAGTACCTTGGTGACATTCTTTGGCACGCATATTCTGCTGTGAAGAAACACATAGATAGTTGTCCTGGACTCCTGGGTTCGCTCCCTTTCTGCTTCTTACAAGTTTTCTTAGGAGGTTATTTCTGGTGTTTACCTTCTGCTTGGTTTTGTGGCAGTGATACTTGTACGTGAGAGAGCGGTTGAGCACGACTCCTAGGTACTTTGGGGTGTCTGTGTGTTCTAACGTGTGTCCCTCCCAAGTTACTTTTAAATTTTTAGTAGAGCGATGTGTGTTTAAGTGAAAGATGGAAACCTGGGTTTTATTAGGGTTTAATTTCAGCGAGATCTGTTTGTAGTGGCTTGACATCATTTGGAGAGCTTCCTCTAACTTAGTTTCCATGATTTGAAACGATTTCCCCCCTAAGGCAACGCCGAGATCGTCGGCATATATAAAATGATTCGTTTCATGATGTACCGGTTGGTCATTAGTACAGATATTGAAAAGAGATGGTGCCAGCATACTACCCTGAGGCAGTCCATTCTTTTGTCTTCTCCACCTATCCTTCTTTTCATCGAGTTCAATATAGTACTGCCTATTACATTACAGTGATTCGACTGTTTTTGTGAAATTATAGTCCTTTAGTGTGTTGTAGGTTTTTGTCAAGAGTGGCATATGGTTAACCGCATCGTAAGCGGCTGTGAGGTCAACCAGTGCTAACCCTGTTATCTTCTTTTTTCGTTCAAATTGCTCTTCGATAAATTCAGTGATGTTCAGAATTTGCGCTGTACAGAATTTTCCTGGTCTGAAGCCCGCCTGTTGAGGAATAAGTTTTGAATCCAGATAATTTTGAATACGGTTAAGAATAAGGCGTTCGTATAGTTTAAACATATGACATAATAGGGATATCGGGCGGTAGCTTCTTGACAGCTCAGGGTCTTTCCCTGGTTTGAGAAGAGCAATTATTTTGGACTTGCACCATTGTTTTGGCACTTGATAGGTACTCTTGGAATCGTTATAGAGTTCCAATAGCCATAGTTTCGATTTTGGACCGAAGTGCTTAACTTGTTTTGTCAATATTTCATCCACTCCGGGCGATTTCACATTTTTCATATTATCTATGCCCTTCTGGAGTTCGTCGATGGTAAGCTGGTCCTTGAGTACGTTGTTCTCTATTTCTGGGTTCCTTTTTATTTTTGTTTTTGGGGACTTTGTTCTGTTTGTTTTGCCATTAACGAGGAGCTGGTGTGCAACTTGAATTGGGTTTACTGCACGTGATTGCTTCATCCCTGTAGGGTCACCGTTGAGTTTCTTTATCATATTCCAGGCCTGCTTACTGCTATGTGTCATGTCCATCTTTTCAAGAGCTTCAATTCATTGTTTTTGTCTAGCGGAGCTTAGTATTTCTTGTAGTTTCTCTGCAATAATTTCATTGAATGGTTCCTTGTTATATTGTTATGTGTATTGTACCATTATTTCCCTTGTTTCTTCGCTTAATCCTTTATGTAATGTTGTTGGCATCCTCTAGGTAAATGTTTCCTGGAGGTAGCTTTTACCAAATCTACAAAGGCGTCGTAGTTTTTTGGAATTGCAGGTAGGTGCTGGATATCAAGTTCGCTTGAATAATTTACCCAGTCAGCATTTTTAAAGTTGAATCTCCGTTTGAAAGGAATTTTAAGGTAGTTGGTTGAAAAAGTCAAAAAAAGTTGAAACTTAAATTATCAAAAGCTATTAAAAGTATCCTATCCCATAGATTTTGACACTTAACATCAGAACTTCTAAAGAAAATTAGTTGAGTTGTCGTTTAGGCGCTAAAATTGTTTGCATTAAAAAAATACATCCTCTTCTTCTAACAAAAAATTTAAATTCTGCATGTCTTCTTTGAAAATGTCGAATTTTTTTAAAATGTTCGATTTTAAAAATTTGAATAAATTGCAACATTTTGAAATATCTATTTTTAAAAATTTTAGCCTATTTTCAAAATTTCGGTTTTTATAAATTTTCAGATTATTTTCAAAACTTCCAAGTATTTTTAACAATTCCGACCACGTTTCAAAATTTTTTAATATTCCTGTTTTTTCCAAAATTCTAATTTTTCAAATTTTCAGATTATTTTCAAAACACGTTTTTTGTCATCAAATTCTGAAAGCACGAAAAAGTGTTTGTTTTAGTCATTTTATATTTTTTTACTTACATTGTTGTTTATTTCTTAACGTTTTGAATTTTTAGAGATCTCCACTAGTGTGATGGGGCCCCGTAAAATTTGATAGGCCCCTGATTTTATTTCATTACGATAATTTACTATGACTAAAAGCGAAATGTTATACTCAAATTTCAAGAAAACATCAGTTTCAGAAGAACACTCGAAAAACTCACCCATCAACGTTTTTGAAAGCACATTCAAAATTTCTAGAAAAAACTGAAAATACACTAAAAAAAGCGTGAAATATTGCTTCCAATTTTGCAGATTTATCTTTTAATTTTGACTTTAAATTTGAATCTTCAAATAAAATGTTATGATTTGAAATATTAACATTTTTCCTTGAAATTTGAAGTTTAAAGCAGTGCTTCGAACCGCTATTTTTTTCGTTCCGGTTTTCGGTTTTCCTTCCGGCAGAAAAATTATATCAGTTCAGTTCCGGCTTTCGTTCCGACAAAAATAACGGTTTTTTCCGGTTTTCGATTCAGCTCCGGGTGACTCATTTTTTTGATTTTTAAAAGTTTTTTGAATCAAAAATTGATTTTTGATCATAATTTAGAAAACGTGATCTTTTTTTCTTTAATATTAAAACACGTAATTACTCCGACCTTGCCTAAAATTGAAGGAAAATATTTTTTATTCTTCAAGTTTAAAAATTTTATGCTGGAACTTTGAATTTTGAGTTCAATTTGAATTCAAATTTCAAGAAAAACCTAAACTTTATAAAAAACTAAATCGGAATTTCGGGTTTAGATATTTCAAATCTAAACTCGGAATTTTCATAAAAATCTTAAATTATATACCCTAGAGTTGCAAACTTTTAGAATATACGAACTTTGGCGATTAAAATAAAAAATTTGAGAGATCTTTTTCTTTCATAATTTTGGTTCTTTATCGAACTTTTGACTTTGACTCGCTTTTTCTAATAAAATTGATTTTTACTGTTTCGCCTTTGTTTTCTAGAACTGTCGATTAAAAAGATCAAATTAAAAAAATAAATGAAAATAAAAAAGACCAAAAATTATAAAATAAAAAGTTTTGGATTAAGATTTTGCGGGACAGTCACAATTTCCAAAAAATAACTTCAAATTTATTCAAAAAAAGAGTTTTCAAAATTTTTACCCTAATTTAGAAGTCTTGATTCTAAACCCAAATATTCGATTTTTTTCTGGAAATGTTACTAAACTTTTCAGGACTCGAAATTTTGAGATTAATTTTGAAAATTTGTTGTCCTTAATTTAGTTTGTTTTTCCTCAAAACCTAGACTTTATTAAAAATGTTGTCTTTCTTCTTGAAATTTGGATATTTTTTCGAGATTTTGAATTAATATTCAAAATAAAAAATAACATAAAATTATTAAATTAAAATTAGCACTTTTGCGTATGAAATCTAACTTCAGCTAACATTTAAGAATAAAGGTAAAAAATTCCCCAAAATGTGCAATTTCTATTATTTCCAAATTTTAGGTTCAACGACAAATTTTCTGGAAAAAATAAACGCGAATTTCAATTTTAAAGACGAGATTTTAGAAATAATTTCAGCTGTAGCTAAAAAGTTTGTGAATAAATTTAATATTTTTAGAACGGATTTTTGACACAAAAGTGCAAGGAGCAAAGGGCCGAACTTGAAAAGGACCGAACTTTTGAATTTATACCAGAAATTTAGGGAAATAATTACCTATATTTAAGAGAACACACAATTTTGACTTCTAAATTCTAAACAAATCGCAGTTTTGAGGCTAAAGTCGAAATATTGAGAAACAAATCAAAGTTGTCAGAATAAAAATTACTATTTTAACGGAAACGAAATCATTACACGTTTAAATTATACATTTTATAACATGTCGTCGTTTCAAGTTTACTGTAAAAATCTCGACCCCCAATTCCAAGATCCCGATTTTAAATCGGAATATTGGATTTTATGCTGAAATATTGAAATTTAAAAATTTCTAGGTTAAATGTGAAACTGCGAGATTTTAGCGAAAATTTTGAGAAAAAATCATATCCTGAAATTTTTGGAAGATTTAGGAAGTCGGCATCAGGAATTTATATTTGATATTTCGAAAAAAAATTGGAATACTAAAATCAAAGTGGAATTTGAAGGAAAAAAATTCACGAAAAATCGAAAATTTGACTAATAACTTCAAAAATAGAGATATAAAATGAAAAAAAGAAAATTGAAATTTAAAGAAAGAAGTAAATATGGATTTTTTTTTAAATTTCCAGAAAAACTCGAAATTGCAAAAAAATTGTAAGGAAACCGAGTTTCTTTTGCTTGAATGAAAAATACGCTACTACTTCCAAAGACAACAGAGGAAATTCTTTTATTTTAAATTCGAAATTTTAGGAGAAGAAAGGAAATATTTAGAGTAATTTCCAGATAAACGTTCAAATTTAAAAAAAAGTCAAAAATCTTGAAAAAAGATTCAAGTGAAAAACTAAAATTTTAATTTGGGTTGAAATTTTGAGTATAAAGTCAATATTTTCTAGAAAATGTGGGAATTGTGAGTTTCTAATCCAATCTAATCAGAAATGAGAGATGAAGATGAGATGAAAGTTGTATGGAATTGTGTAGTTTAGAAAAAAAATTGAAATTAAAAAAAAATTCAATCTTAAGTATGAAGTAAAAACTATTTTAAGTATAGAAATTTGACGAACCGAAATAAACCGATATTTTTTTTCGGTTTCGTTCCGGCTTACGTTCTGGCGTTCAGTTCCGGTTCGAAGCCCTGGTTTAAAGTCCTATTTTCAAGATAAAAATTAATTAGAAATTAGAGTTGCTTTTAAAATTTTGACTTTTTCGTAATGGACGGCCACAAATTCTTAAACATTAGATTTTTGGCACACAGTTCATAAGAAGTCATAATCTTTGCTGTAAAAAATTACCAGGTCTTATTTCAAAGTCTAATACCAAAGAATCATTCAGCTGAATGATTGGGGCAGGTAAAAAGCCTGCAGAAGCGACTCAAGTGCTTTGGTTCTTTTCTGCAAACCAAAAGTTATATAAATTAATATTTTCATAGGTGTAATTAGAATAGGGCAGGGCATGGTACCTGACCCCCCCTCGTAAGCAGTCGTTCGAAAATTTATATTCAGCTACGCAGAAGTTTTCAATTTTTTTTCAAAATTCGGTCTTTCTTGAAATGTCGATATTTTCTCTAAATTTTAACTTTTTTCTCAAAATTCATCTTTTTTCACAACTTCGTGATATTTTTGGTTATTTCGAATTTATACAATTTGGCTTCGATTATCAAACACTATCTTTCTAAAAATTTTGAAATTTTATCTCAAATTTTTTTTTTTTCGTTATTTCACTATTCCTCAAAATTTGACTTTCTGAAATTTAGATTTTTCTCAAAATTCGATATAAGCTTCGATTGGTTTATTTGCCTTCTGAAAATTTGGTGAATCCTTTAATAAAAATGTAACTTTTTGACAAATATTTTTTGAAAATTTTTCAATTTTTGTATAAGGGCAAAAGTTCAGGAAAATTTTTCTTTGGGAATTTTAACATTTTTCTTTAAATCCAACTTTCTGGAAATTCTACCTTGTTTCTCAAAATTTTGCCCATCTGAATATTAGGCGATATTTATAAAATTAAAGGATTTACTTTGAAGTAAAAAGCAAAATCAAAAGGTGAGAATGAGAAGTAAAAGTTAGAAGTAAAAGGTTTTTCTTTAATTTTTATTTATAATATTAACCTTTTCTTTGCAAGCAAATCCTTTGAAAAATTAAAGTAAAAGGTAAGAACTTGTTATTTCAAATATGATACAGATTCTAATATTCCTCCTCGAGTTTGACTTAGGGAGTCATCAGTAGGCCCGCGGTGAGGGGGAGGTGTAAAGGGAGCAGATGCCCTTGGGGCCCTGGCTTCATGGGAGTCTTTAGTATCCAACTAAAAGTCAGAACATCATAATTGCCCTAGGACTCTCGGCAGGCTTGGTTATCAGATATGGCATTATGCCACATCCACTTTTTCGTAGTGTAACTGTGTTTCTTATCTTCTTGATAACTAACCACTTAATTTCTCGATAAGCAAAAAGCATAAACTGATCCAGGCCATTTCGTATCAATAATAGTTATAACACGCTTTGGATTGCATGTAGTAACTTGGACATTCCAACTTGAACATTTTTTTATTTATATATTCATATAAGAGTTTGGCCAGTTTTTCAATATGAACATGGCACAGTCAGGATCTCCAACAGCTCTTGGAAAAGGAAACAACAAGCCCTTTCTCTTTGGTCAACATTTTCTATTCTTGGCAAACGAATAGATTTTTTAATTTTTCTTGGGTTTCAGGAGACAAGATTTGTATATCAATTTTTGAAGATAACCAAGAACAAAAAAAAAACAGTTCTTGATTTATAATATTTTCCTGCACGTAAATTCACCATGTTAGTAATTGCAAACGCTCAATTACAACCATAAACTTAGACTAACAAAAATTTACACAACTGATAAACACACAAATAACTTGATCTATAGAAAAAAGTTAGCTTCCTAGTAGATGCATTTTTGGTAAAGCAAATCCTTTGACTTTTAAAGTTAAAGCTTTTTTTATGAATACGAAAAAAAGTAAAACCTTTTACTTTGAAGCAAAACTTTCAACGGCGAAGTAACACCTTTTCCTTTATTTTTTTATGCATAACATCTGAATTATTTACTTTATTTTGCGAAGTAAAAGCTGGTACTTCCTTATATAAATATGGAATATTGGATAGGGTGGAGGGCTCGTATCCCGCTTAAAACTCAAAAAAAATATTCAGGCAGCGAATTTAGACTTTTTGTCAACATTCACCCAGAAATTTCAACAAATGCTTATTAAATTTGTCTTCGAAAATTTGATCTTTTTCGCGTAATTTCGTTTTTTTTTGTGAAACTTCGATTTTTTCTCTCTAAATTTCTCTTCTTTCAAAATTCGTTTTTGTTTTTGAAATTTCGATTTTTTTTTCTAGAAATTCGTCTTATTTTGGGAACGTTTCATATATTTTTTAAAATTCATCTATTTTCGAAATGATGGCTATGTCTCAACTTTTTCCTGAAAATTCGTGTTTTTCTCAAAATTTAATTTTTTTTGGAAACTTCGTCTTTTTCGAGTATTCTCAAAATTTGACTATTTCTTAAAATTTTACATTCAATGCGAAATATCCACTTTTTTTCAAAATTTCATCTGTTCCTCGAAATATGTCTTTTTTTCGGAATTTCGATTACTTTTTTTTTCAAAACTTCGTCAAATGATTAATTAAATGTTCATTTGTCATTAAAAGGTCGTTCGGTCGTTGACATTTCTAACCCTTCTTTTGTGGAATTTTTTGGTATTTATAACTATTAAACTTTATTAAAGATTTTTTTAAAAAGTTTAATCCCTCGCAAAGGGTAACCCCACTATGCCTTCAAAGCCAAGCGAGCAGAATGCGGCAACTAGGATAGATGGCGATGAACCGCCTTCTTAAACAAGGATAGGTTGTAATTTTTGGGGAAAATTCCTTTCGGTAACATGTTCCATAACTTGGAAGTTCTATAGAAAAAAGAGGTCTCCATAGACAGAAGTCCTTACTGTGTCAAGCTGGACCGCACAGGAATTTGCTACCTCCGACTGTCTAGTATGCCTCAAGAATCTTGCCCTTGGGGGGATTAATCCTATTAGTTCCTGCGGGCATCTTCCATGATAGTACTTGTAGAAAAGAGACAAGTCATCAACCATATGCCTGTGCTCTAGTGTTTCGAGAGAATCGGTCAGACTCTCGTCATCAATTAGGCGAATCGCTCTTCTTTGAATTGAATCCAAGAGATCTAAAGTGGTTTTGGGGCTGAGCTCCAAACATGAGAACAGTATTCTAGTGCTGACCGAACTTGAGCTTTGTATAGTGTTAATAGCTAATGAGATGTGAAGTACTTTTTAGCTCTAAAAAGAAAGCCTAGCTTCTGAGAGGCGGATTTGGCAATTGCGCGCACATGATCGTCCCAAGAGAAGTTAGTGCTCGCATTCACTCCTAGGATAGATAGATTAGATTCCATTGAAATGATTTTACCGTCCATTAGTATGTTTGTTGCATTATCCCTTGATGTTCTCTTAGAGAAAACCACTGAGTTTTTGAAGCATTGAAGTCGACCAAATTGTTCTTACCCCATTCCAGAATAATCTCGCGATCCTGATTAATCGTCTGTATCTGCTGTTCCCTTGTCGATCTGAAGCAGCGATAGATAATGGTTTGTCGGAGGAAAAAGATGACACAATGTTACTATCATCTGCGTGGCTGTATATAGGATTGGAATTTGAAGCTAAGAGATCGTTTATTTGTAACAGAAATAGAGTAGGAGACAGAACAGACCTCTGAGGCACCCCTGCGTTAATCGCAAATGTCTCGGATGAGATGCCATCGACGACGACCTGTCAGCGAGAAAATTGGATATCAAATGACAGAGTCCAGGAGAAAGACCATAAGATGTTAATTTGGCGAGAACAGATATTAAAAATTCCACGATGTTTCGATAAATATTTGCTACGAATATTTATCGAAACATCGTGGAGTTTTTTAAATATCTGTTGTTATTTTAATTCTTAATAAAGTTTAATAGTCATAGCAAATATTTGTCGAAACATCGTAGAATTTTTAACATCTGTTGTTTTAATCGTTAATCAAGTTTAATAGTTATAGATACGGTCGTTATTAACACTTTCAACTTAAAGCCGCTAGTCAGTCGTATAAGTATTCAAGAGGTTTAATTCCCAATGAGTTCCTTGTAACTGGCTTTCAGCTGTTTATTACGCAAACGTTTTGCTACGTGCTAATTGAAGTATTTCCTCTGCTGAGATATACAAGTTAATTAAGATACAACTAGAGTCTAATGCAATCAGAATCTAATCGCAAAGGCCACGTAAATGAGGCAAAAGCTTGTATCACGGCTTGCATCGCAACATCCATTGATACGAGCGCCTTCGGCGCCACTTTCACCTACATAGCTTGCCTTTTTTTAATTTAGACTTTATTCTGAGAAATCGACTCTTGATTTGAGTACAACATTTTTATATTTTTTTCACGAAATTTCTCTTTTATCTCGAAATTGCGACTAATTTTAAAATTCATTTTTTTTTATATTTCGACTTTATTCCATAATATTAGACAGTTTATCTTAACAGTGACTTTCTCCGGAAAATTTCGATTTTTTTCTTGATTTCGAAGTTTTTCTCGAAATTTAGATCTTTTTTCTGAGATTTCGCCATTTTTCTTAACATTTAAAATCATAGTTTCCAAAAATTTTGACTGTATTCTAAAATTTGGTTTTCTAAATGTTTCCTTCTTAAAGTTTGGATTTTTATCTCAAATTTTTAGAAATTTTGATTTTTTGTCGAAATTTTTTTTTCAATTTTTCTTTAAATTTATCTTTTTCTGAAAGGCGACTTTTCGGAAATGGAAACTTCGAAATTACAACTTTTTTTCTCAAATATACTATATTATGTTTTTAGAGATGTTGACTTTTTTGTCGAAATGTCCATGCATTAAAAGCGCTTGCCCAAAAATATGGAATGTAACTCATAGTTGGCATTGAAATGAAAGACAATAAATAGTATTGACTTATTGACATTTCCATGTTTTTTTGTCACCGGTGGCCACTTTGAGCAATTTCTGTGAATAAAAGCCAATGTTTTTAAATTTGTTATTTATTAGATATTTACGAAATATTTTTTTATTTAAATATTAGTTAAAAATAATTTTTTTGTAAAGTACATTTTAGGTAATAAACATATTATAGCTTTTCTTTCATTTTAGAGCCAACTTTGTGTTAGATCCGAGATTTTTGGGGGAATGTTTTTAATACATCGAGATATAAAAATGCATTTTACTCGAAAACCGATGACAATATCGAGTTTTAGTAAAAGCACTTTTTTTACGTAATAAACTCTGTAGTTTATACTTTTGTTACGAAACTGAGACAAAAGTGCACACAAAATAAAGTAGGCACATTTTAAGCACTGCCCCCCTCAATATACCCGCCACTGGTTAAGTTCTCATGATTAATTTCTAGATTTTTTGAAAGGACACAAAAAGGTATGAATAGGGCTAAATGTCATTCAAATATCTGTACACGTTTCGCAATTATTAATTTAAAACTATTATCAGGAACTAACGTTCCACACCCTGTAACTCGGAAACGAAGCATTTTACGACACATGTTTATATAGAAATTTTGTCTTATTTTGGGCTCATAAATACGATCCTGAATTTATGATGCTACTTTTAGTACTTTTACTTGTATAGTAATGTAGAAAGTTATTTTGCAAAAAGTAACCAACTTACAAAAACGTAACATTTGGGTAGATACATTATTTTTTGTAAAGTGTAGTTATATTTTATCAAAAACAATTTACATAAGTAAATAACTTTTTTTACATATTTTAAGTCAAAATATGTGTATTTCTAGGTACTGGTAATTTAAAAATTAGTGTCTAACTTTAAATGTCGATTTTTCAATAAGTGTTTTTGGGGTTAGTTCAATTCTGTAAAAAGTCGTCCAATTAAGAGTTAAGATTTTAAAATTTAAAATTTTTTACTTGAATTTTGGTCCTTAGAGTTCGAATTATAATTCAACTTGATTTTTTTGCCTCTTGGTCTTCAAAAGTTTGTTCTATAATAGAAGTTTCAATTTTTTGAAAACAGGTTTTCAGTTAAAAGTTTTTAAAAATTCGTGAAATAAAGTCCACATTAAATATGCAATTTCAACTTTGGATTAATTTGGATTTTAAAATTGAAATTCACAAATTAAAATAAAAATTTCGAGATTAATTCAAAATTTTAGATTTTTCTTTCGAATTTTTTTAGAAACTTTGGCGTTATAACGCCGAAGAGATTATAATCTCGATTTAAATGACACTAGCCTAAAATATTAAATGTCCGGACTATATATATTGTACAGGTATATGCTGATGAAACTCCTGCTAAAATAAATAGAATTCGAAAAAAATATATATAAAATAAGCAGTTTGTAATTTTAAAAGAACCATCTGTACCCAGGGAATATAGAACATTTTGTATAACGAAAATTATTTTTGACTTGTAAAGCTGAGGTAGTTTGGCAAGATTACAAAATATAAAAAGGGTTCCTTTTCACTTAATGGAGATATCGGACCTGTGGACTTATGGGACACACACTCTATTAACCTTGAAATTTCTGCTTTTTTTGTTGGAATTTCGGCTAAAGACTTTGGAGACAAAATTTCAAGAAAACACCCAAAAGTTCGATGTTAAAGTCAAAATTTCGGAAAAATGGGGATTTCAAAATTAGGTTCTAAATTTTCTTTAACCTTTATTGTCGTAAAGACACGAGAATTCGTCCTGAAAATGAATGAACACCCCAAATTGACCATGCGCACTCCATTGTTAATTATTCCTGAAAATTTGGGTTTACTATTTATGTAATTTAAGTTGACTTGTGTTACTGGCTTTTTCCTTGCACCATGCAAGAAAAATGCTTCCGAAGCCTTTAATGCAATTGCTTTAATAGGGTTAAAGTGCAAAGGGTGCAGAAGCCAGAGAGTGGGAAAATCAATAGATTCTCCTACCTTTCCGCAGGAGTTGTTTTATTCATGCTCTGCATCTGTGTCATGTAGAGATGTATTACACGTTCAGAAATGGATAATCACGTCGAAAATTATGCAAAAATGAGCAAATGTAAACATTCCCGTGGGACGTGCCGAAGAAATGCCAAAAATAAAAACATATCATGGTGAAATTCTAATTGCCTGATAATAAACAGAAGTGAACGTGAAGGGAACTTCGTTAAATGTTGAAAATGTCCAAATGTGTTTTTATCACAATAGGTAATAACGATAAAAAAGGATACACCCACGTTGAAGGAAATGATTGTGTTGCATTGATTCATTTGAATTGATTTGTAATACAATCAATGTTAATTAAGTTCAAACGTTAAAATAGAGTGTGTTAAAAATGAAATTTTGTTTTTCAGTGTTATTTTTTATGCTAATAGTTGCTGAATTAGTGGACTCGGAATGTCAAAGTAAGTAGCCTTAAATACTACCTAGTTATGAATAATAATTAAAGCCCTGCAACTGGAAAATCTACTCGTGAAATTTAATTAAAGTACACTTTCCACACTCGTCCCGAATTTTCCAAGATTGTCCCGTTTTTAGCACTGTCTCATTTACAATCTTCCGCAAAATGTGAAACATTTCCTCACCACTTGTTAAATTTTAATAATGTGTACAAAAATAACTAAATAACTTTGAAATGATAGAAGCAAACGTTCCGCGCACTATTTGTGTTATTATTTTTCGTATTATTCCTAACCTATCCTTTTTAGAAATTTTCGACCTTAATCTCGCAATTGAGTCTATAATCTCGAAAGTTCAACTTGAATTTCGATATTTAAAAAATGCGATCTGTTTCAAACTAGATGACCTGCGCGACTTTGTTTGCGTAAGGTCGTCATATTTCAAAATTAAATAGTTTCTCGTTTGATTTTAAAAGAATAATAAATTTAAAAGTTCGCGCTCCTTATTAAAGTACCCGCTAGAATTTTAGGTGGTGCGCTATACGAGGGTGTCCGATAAGTACTTAGCCTTCAAAAGAAAAACGAAAATTTTGGAAAAGTGGCGAGTTATTTCTCAACGTAGTCTCCTTTTAACTTGATACACTTGACCCAGCGATGCTCCAACTTCTTTAACCTGTCTGAAAAATACGTTTTCTCGAGGTCTGCAAAGTAGGCCTTCGTGGCGGCGATGACCTCCTCATTCGACTCAAATTTCTGCTCGGCGAGTGATTTTTTCAAGTTTGGAAATAAATAGAAGTCGCACGAGGCCAAAACTGGAGAATACGGTGGATGGGCAGCAGTTCGTAGCCCAATTCGACCAATTTGGCCGTGGCTAGGGCGAAGGTAACAGCTGGTGCGTTGTAATGGTGGAAGAGCACTTTTTTCTTCACTTAATGGGGCCGTTTTTTCTGCAATTCGGCGTCGAATCGGCCCAATAATTCGGAATAGTACAGCCCTGTGATCGTTTTGACCTTCTCCAGGTAGTCGACGTAGATCACACTTTGTGAATCCCAGAAAACGGTGGCCGTCACCTTTCCGTCCGCTAGGACACTCTTCGCCTTCTTCGGAGCATGTTCACCGGGTGAAGTCCACTGTTTCGACTGTTCCTTGGTCTCTGGCGTATACCAGTGGATCCATGTTTCATCAACGGTCACGAAACGATGCAGAAACTCCTTCGGATTGCGCTTAAACAGCGTCAAACACTGCTCTGAAGTGATCTCACGGTTGCGCTTGTTGTCCGGAGTGAGCAAACGCGACACCCATCGCACCGACAGCTTTCTCATGCCCAAAATTTCATACAGGATATGACCCACGTGGTCTTTTGAGATGCCTACTGTCTCAGCTATCTCGCATACCTTCAATCCGCGGTCTGCCAATACGAGATCGTGAATTTTTGTCACGTTATTCTCCGTAGTAGCCGTTTTTGGGGCACCTGGACGTGGCTCATCAAAAACCGACGTGCGACCACGCTAAAACTCGTTAAACCAATTTTTGACGATCGCCATCGAAGGAGAAGAGTCGCCGTACACAGCATCCAAGCGCTCTTTGATTTCGCTGCGCGATTTCCTTTCCAAAAACAAGAATCGAATCATCGACCGGTATTGTTCTTTTCCCATTTTTCTAAAATCCGCAGACACGCCCGCTTCCACACGCGATGAAAACAAAACTACGAGTCCGATTCGGTTGAAATTTCGATAGTAGCCGTCTACGAGAATGTACTACACGATAGTAAATTTCTCTTACGATAGTGGCGCCATCGGGCGGTGAGGCTAACTACTTATCGGACCGCCCTCCTAGTATATCAGTTATAACATTGAGGATTGGTTTCTCTTTTATATGCTCTAGGTTGTAACCTCAATTAAAATTATTAGTTGAATTCTTAGAAGTAAAAGGTTGAGTTTTAGTGAAATAAAAATAGCCTGAAAGGTGCCCCTAAAAATACTCTACATTTTAGTAAAAGTTTCATTAAATTCGATTTAACAGTCTCCGAGATTAGCCCGGCCAAAAGATCAGACGACAGACAGACAGACATTTAGACGGTTCAATTTTATTAAACTTGATTTAAACGTAAAATTTTGAGATAAATCTCGTCATTTCCAAGAATTTTTCGAGCACCTAATCTTGAGTTCATTCTTAAAATATCTTTAAAAGTAAATTTTTATCTTCATTACCAAAATTTTGACGGTATAACTTCTAAATTTCTATGCAAACTTATTCGACATTTTCAAATTCAATTTTTTTGAAATCCTGAAGTTTTTCTTGGAATTTCGACATTTTCAATTTCAAGAAATTTTAAGATAAAGATGAAATCACCGGTAAAGATTCTTAATTTAAGCTTGCTCGAATTTAGGAGTAATTTAAGGGACAAAATATTAAATCTAAAAGTCTTGAGAACAAAATGTCGAAATTTGGAGTTAAAAACTTAAAGAAAGAATCTTGAGTTTGCATCGAAATACAGGGTGGACCATAAGTAATGGTACACAGAGCAATGGTGGATTTTTTTAAACAAAAATAATGGGATTTAGCTACATTTACCTTATACCAAAAGTTGATATTAATGGAGATATAGGGGATATAGTTGAAAAAAAAATTTCATTTTTTTCGTATAATTATGGAATTAATTGTAATATAGGCACGAAATTTGGCACAAGGGAGTTTCTTAAGTCGACAAACTCTAATTTGCTAACATATTACTAATAGCTGATAGGGGGCGCTACCTGCGCTATCCTACATAATTCTAAATCATCATAACTTTTTTGTGCACATACGTATATTAATTTTAAATGAGTTATTTTATTTCCTCATATGTTTTACGTAAAAAAAGTGTACTTTCTGAAAGTTGATACGAGCAACCGTTTCCAAGATATTGGCCTTTAAAGCTTAACGTGCCTTAGTTGTAAATTACTAAGACATTTAATTTTCGAAGTAGACTTAAAAAAAAAGTAATCATAAGACAGTTTTGAAACTAATTTATGTCAAATATAACTTTGCTGATAATATTATTGCCTAAATTTTTAAAATCTGAATCAAGAAAATCCAAAAAATTAAGACGTAATTTATTTTCTAACATAGAGATGTCACATATGATCTCTAAGTCCGCACAAGAAAATTTTAATAGTCTGGGTGGTCAAAGCAGATATTTGGAGATAAATTTCAATAAAAGACAGCTAGATTTTTATTATTTTTTACAATCCCTTTACATGAAAAAGGTCATTTCCAACATACTTATTTTTGAAAATAAATTTTGTTTTGGTATTTTATTTAAATTTGCTTTAGAAATTTAAAAAATATGTGTAATAATAATGCCAGTAGAGTATTATTTGACATAAACTATTTTAGAGTCAGTTTTATTACTTTTATTTTGAAACCTACTGCGAAAATTTCACATTTACATAACTTAAAATAAACGTACGGCAAACTTCTTGAAGGCAAATATAGTATACCTTTTTTACGTAAAAAATGTAGGTAAATAAAAATATCTATTTAAAATAAGTGTACATGAAGTCACAAAAAAGTTCTGATGCCTTAGAATAAGACAAGGTAGTGTAGGTGGCGCCCCCTATGAGTTACTGACAATCTGTTAGCAAATTAGAATTTCTTGACCAAAGAAACCCCCCTATGCCAAATTTCTTGTCTATACTGAAATGTGTTCATCAGTTATGCGAAAAAATCACAATGTTTTTTAACTTTGACACCCTGTATCTCTGTTAATATCAACTTTTGGTATAAGATAAATGTGGTTAAATCACATTATTTTTATACGAAAAATCTACTCTTGCTCTATGTACCATTACTTATGGTCCACCCTGTATATATATAAAAGTTTCGAGGCAAAATCGAAACATATCGAAACAAGTTTGAAGGTCTAAACTTGAAATTTCAAAAATAATAAATTACTAAGAAAACTACAGTTTTGGTTTCGAGGCAAAATCGAAACATATCGAAACAAGTTTGAAGGTCTAATCTTGAAATTTCAAAAATAATAAATTACTAAGAAAACTACAATTTTGAATTTAAAATTTAAATTAAGGAATAAAATTGTAAATTCAAAATTTGGGAAGAAACAACGACATTAATAATAAAGGATTTGAGGATTTTGAATTTGTAAAAGTAGTTTTTCGAAAGTTTAATTTGAAATGTCAGAATAAAATGCAAATATTTAGAGCTTAAAAAAAATATTTCAAAATATCGACTTTAATGGTATAAACCTAGCAAAATTTTGAGAATAACGAACTTAAATATTTAAGTTAAAAAGAAATCTATTTAATAAAACTCAAAGACTGACTGACAGAACTCACAGCCTAGAAGCATGATATTTTGCAGGTGCCTTTGCCTTGTAAAGTAAGTGAGCACTAAGAAAGGATTTTTAAAAATTTATCCCTCTGCTAGACAAATAAGGGATGAAAGTTTGTATGGAAATTCCTCTCTTTTGAATATAAATCTGACAATTGGTGTTTAAATTCCAGTTTATAATTAAAAGTCAATTGCATCTGCGTTTTTAGCAATTCATCCCCTTAGGGGGTAAAATAATAAGCACTTATACAAGGAATTCGTATTCAAAAGTATATACAACTTTAAAAGAAAATCTTTTTTTTAAACATTGGAAAATTTGAAATTTTTAAATATGATTTAAAAAAAGTAGGATATTTGATCGAAAAAAAGACAAAAATTTAACTTTTAAAAAAATTTAAAAGTAAAAAGCCTACAAAAAAGGGTCAAAAAATCAAATTTTAAAAAATGTCAACATTTTAAAATATGACCCAAACTCTTTAAAATGTTGAACTTTGGAAAATGTTGAAATGTTGGAAAAAACGAAATTTTCAAAAATTTTGAAGCTAAGGCAAAAGTTTCAAAAAATACCAAATTTTCAGGAGGAGACTAAATTTTGAAAATTGGCAACATTTTCAAGAAAAAGTGTAAATTTTGAAAGCCAAAAATTTTAAGGCCCAAATTATTATCAAAATTTCCAAAAAACAAGTAAAGATTTTAAAAAAGAGGTAAAAATTGTTGAAAAATTGTAAACATCTTGAAAATATCGACATTTTTAAAAAATTCGAGAATTCGGAAAAATTACCCAAATTTTTAAAAACAATTCGAATTTTTTTTAAAAAGGTGAAATTTTGAAAAATGATCTAAAAGTTAAAAAATAGTCCAAGTTTAAAATAAAAGGTAAAGATTTAAAAAAATTTACATCCCACATAGCAAACCATGGATATGGATATACTTTGGATGTGCCACTAATATTCATTCATAAATAAATATTAGATGTATATCCATAATATGTCCACATCCCCGGCTTTGCTACGTGCGATATTTTCTGTCAAATTTTCAAAATTTTTGAAAATTCTAAATACTTAAGGAAAGCTAAAAATAACAGAAGTCAAAATTTTCAAAAAGTGAAACTTTTTTAAAAATGCCAAAATTTTATTAAAAATGTTTATAAGAAGTTAAAATTTTGAAGAAATGCTGAACTTTAAAAAGGTCGAAATTTTGAGAAAAAAATGTCGTCATTCGTCGTCCAAATTTGGCCTTAATTTCAAATTTTCAAGAAAAATTCGAAATTTTACGCAATACTAAAAAATTTTAAAAAGTCACATTTGTAAAGAAATTCGACATTTTCCCAAAACAAATCAAAATGTTACAAAAGTAATAAAATTTTGAACAAAACGAAATTTTTAAAAAGATTTGTTACTTTGAGAAACAGTCGAAATTTTCAAAAAGAGTTAACATTTTAGTGTCAAAATTTACAAAAAGGTAGAAGGTGGAGAAATTAAAAAAAAAATTTCAACATTTTTATAGAAGTTTAAATTGGGTAAAAAATGACAACACTTTCAGAAAAATTCGAAACTTTGCAAAGTATATTTAAAAAAAGTCAAAGTTTCAAAGAAGACCTTTTCCAAAAAAATCGAAATTTTGCAAAAATGATCTTTTGAAAAGAGCGAAGTTTTCAAAACAAGTGAAAATTTAAAAATGGGCAAAATTTTCGGATTATTACGACCTATTCGTGAAAAATTTGATAAAAACTTTTATGAAAAATTAAAAGTTTTTAAAAAAGTCCAAATTCAGCTAAAATGTTAAAATTTTCAGAAAAATTCGCAAGTTTACAAAATATCCAAAAAATTCAGAAGTCAGAATTTCAAAGAAAGTCTAAATTTTCAAAAAACAATTTAAACTTTGTAGAAATTTAGAACAACGAAATTTAAAAAATTACTTTTTTTTTTAAATTTGGAATTTTCAAAAATAGTCGAAATTTTCAGTCGAAATTAAAAAAAAAATGGAATTTTGAAAAAAGTCGAAAATTTTGAAAATACGTAAAAATTCTCAAAAAAATTTTAATTTTGAAAGAAATTTGAAAAAATGTTAAAATATTCAAAACTATTCTAAATTTAATCTAAAAAAAATGAAAAGTCAGAAAATAGTCTAGAATTTCCAAAATTTGTCAAAATTGTTAAAAAACGTCCAAATTGAAAACAATTGAAATATTTTCGTATTTTTTAAAAAAGTCGAAATTTTTAAGGGTGTAAATGTTCAAGAAATGCCAAAATATCAGTAAAGTTGAAATTTAAAGAAAATCGACATTCTTAAAACAAATAAAAATTTGAAACTTAACAAAAGTCGAAGTTTTCAAAAAAAAAGTAAATATTTGAAAAAAAGTTGAAATATTCAAGTCTTAAAAAATTCAATTCCGACAAGAAGTCGAAATTTTGACAAATTTAATTTTGAAATAAAACCGAAATTTTTAAAAATATAAGCTTTAAATTTTATCAAAATTTTTATAGTTAAATTTTAAAAGAAATCCTAATTTTTTTGTAAAGCAAAATTTTAAAAATAGTCGAAATTATCAGAAAGGTCAAAATTGTCAATGAAGTCAAATTTTTGAAGGAAGTTAAAAATTTGAAAAATGTTGAAATTTCGGATAAAATTAAAATTTTGAGAACATATTGAAAATTTTTCAAATAAGTTTTTACCTTTTTTAAATGGTATTTTGATATTGGTAAAAAAAGTCGAAGTTTTGAATTACGATCTAAATGTTGAGAAAAATTCAACCATTTAAAAAACTTGTCATTTTTAAAAAAATTCAAAACTAAAGAATTTCAAATTTGAAACAAAATCGACATTTTCAACGACAAATTTTCTAAAGGTGAGGGTTTGTAAATAAAGTAAAAATCTTGAAGAAGGTCAAAAATTTAGAAAAAAGAAAAGTTAAAATTGCAAAAATTAAAAAAAAACTGAAACTGAGGCAAAATGTTGAAATTAAAAAAAAATCTATACACGATAGAGAAAGTAATAAGTGGGGTCGGGCGATATTAGCTTGTTTAAATAGAAGTTTGTATTTTATATTTCAAGTTAAACTTTTATGTAGAAAAACATTAAACTGAAAATCTCGACAAAAAATCGAAATTTAGAGAAAAATCAATTAAAAAAAGGATAAGGAAAAACATGAAACAAAATTGGGAAGTTTCGATTTTAAAGCTCAAATTTTTTAAATTAAATTAGGTTCGAAACGAAATATTGAAAGAAAATAATCAAAATTTCCAGAGAAAATCAAAATTTATCGAAAAAAAATTTCTATATATAGTTGAAATTAGAAATTTCCAAAAAAAATAGTATAGACATTTAGAAAAATAAAAATTAAACAATTGTGTCGGGTCAAAAAATTAAGAGAACAGTAAAAACAGTATTTTCAGAAAAAATCAGAATTTATAAAAACGAGATTTTGAAGCCAAACCTATTTCGAAAAAAGCAAAAATGTCGAGTTTAAAGTCGATATGGTAGAAACGAAGGTAAAAATTTCGAGTTCAAACTCGGAGAAAAATCGAAATTTCAAAAAAGAAATCCGAATTTATACAAAAATTACTGAAAGTTTAAATTTGAAATTTCGAATTTTTTTAAAATATTCGATAAAAATTAGGTATCAGAAAAAAATTTTAGAATTTTTATGTTTAAGTTAAAGATTTGTTATAGAAAGGTAGAAAATTAAAAAATAAAAGTTGAAATTTTATAAAAAAAATTGAGATTTTAAAATTAATTCGACCATTTTAGAAAATAAGATTAAAATATTTCAAAAAACGCGAAATTTTGAGTGTAATAAAGATTACGATAAAAAAGATAGAATTTTCATCCAACTTTCCACTTAAAATTCGAAATTCTAAGCATCGAAAAAGTAGAACTTTGGAGAAGAATTAAGAATCTATAAAAAAGTCTAACCGGAAAATTAAATTAAAAAAAAACAAGAAAAACTGAAATCGCAAATTGACAATTTTATGAAAAAGTTGACATTTTGAAAAATGTTCAAACATTTCGTAGAAATTTCGAAAGTTCTTTTTTCAAAAAATTATTGAATTTTAAATCACAAGTCAAAAATTTATAAAAAAGGAAAAATTAGAGTTAACTCGGAATTTTGAGAAAAATTAAGATCACAATTTGGAAATTCAGACACATGTCGGAAAAATAAAAAGCTCTTAAAAAATTCAACGTGTTGAGTTTAAAATCGACATTTTCCGAAAAATTAAAAATTGAAACTTGAAATTTTGTGAAAAAAATATTATTGATTATGTATCGTTTCTGTTTTTTGTAATTAAATAAAAACTAAGAATATGCATCCCGTCTTGAAGGAAAAAAAATCTCTGGGTACGTTACTGGTCCTATATCTCGCTAGAGAAGGATCTGCATCGTCATTTCTTGGACCTGAACCGGCTTTTGGTTTTTCTAAAAGTCAAATCAACAATGAGGTCAAAAAATGGGAAACAAAGTCAAGAATTTCCCACTGGAGATCATATCCAAGACTACTACAGGCAAAAAGATTCATATCTGGAACGCTTGAAAAGACAAAGGTCTACTAAGAACTCAGCAAATCATAATTGAAGACCCTAACCTATGAGGTACCACCTCAAGAAAATGAGTTAGGCTGAAACAGACTTATGTCCCTTTTGCGCAGAAGCTGTGGAGACTGCAGAACATGTGCTATGCAAGTGCGATGCGCTTGCACGCAAAATGCACGTCCAACTCGGATGGGCGTCCATAGACCCCTCAAATGTGGAAAAACTCAATCCCAGGTCCATAATAAACTTCTACAAGAGTTTAAACCTGGGAACTACATAGATCAGGGTATGCACAAAAGATCTCCTTAGGTCGTGGTGCGGGGTGGACGAATAGAAACACGAAACGACCTAAATAATCTAATCTACAGGTCCTATATGCCCACAATCATTAGATACATGCAACAACATAATATTTTCAACTTTAAATATAAAATTTCGACAAAATTTAAGTATCTTAAACCATTTTTATTCATTTAGAGGTAGGCTTCCAGAGGGGGATTTTTTATTTTGAAAAGGAGCATAGTGATATAAGTTTGGGAACCACCGATGAGTATGTCAACATTTGATTTTTGCCTTTGAGTCCATTTCAGTTAAATATCCATCAGAGTAGAGTATGAACACGGATTATAGAAAGAGAATAGTGCACAACCGCAGAAAACGGTGTCGAAAAAGCGTCTAGAGAGTAGGTAGTACTTTCTCGTGATATCAGGAGTGATGGAATTCTACTACCAATGAGGAACGAAGTAAATAAATATGGCTATTAAAGATCTGTTGAGAAATGTTAGAACTTACCGATTTTGTTTAACTTTATTGTCATTTCTCAGTGTATTATATTCATAAGAGTAGTAAGAGTCAGGTGGGTTTTTTGTAGTCTTTCAACAGAATAACTGAGCTGCAATTGCTATTATGATCTCTTGCGCGTTTAAGATGACCAATTATTTTCAACAAATTTTCAAGAGAGAGAGAGAGAGAGAGAGAGAGAGAGAGAGAGAGAGAGAGAGAGAGAGAGAAGAGAGAAGAGAGAGAAGAGAGAAAGAGAGAGAGAGAGAGAGAGAGAGAGAGAGAGAGAGAGAGAGGGAGAGAAAAGAAACAGTCGGAGCTACTCCACTTTCTAGACGTATTCCGGTCAAATTTTTATACATAGCCAATATAGGCCGTGCACAATCCTTATTCTATCATCCGTGGCCCTAAACTTCTAATTTTGTAGTGGCAATAGCAAGAAAGAGTAATATTTATACATGGTCGTGTGGTAGCACTGTGACATTTATTAATGATGTTCTGTGTTCTTAAAATGGACACTTAAAATCATTAAATATTTTGATTTGTTGTCGGTTGTTTTAAGAGTGATTTTTTATACTTTATGTCAATTTCTGCTGAAAATTATTAAATTGTTAAAAATACAAATAAAAGCCACATGGAAAACATTTAGTTCAATTATTTCTGCCAAACAACTCCTGAGGTATAGGCAACACATTAATCATCAAAATATTTTACGCGTGAAGGTAGCTTTAGTTCTGGTGATTTTTTTTAGTAATTTATCTAAAGGTTGATTTAATACTTCATAGCTTACTCATTTGCATATTTATCTGAAATGGACTAAATACAGTAAGTAAAGCTTCTCAAGAGGCGGTCATTCATTTCAATTACAATTACTCATAACTTTCTTGAGCAACTAGAGCCTTTATTTGATTCTGTCCGTCAACACGGCCAAATACGTAGGCAAGTTTGACTGGACGGCAGTGGCGGCTGGTGCTAATAAAATTTGGGGGTTGTAAAGAGACATTTGCAAAAATGTGCCGAAACTGGAAATTTTAAATTAAGCTGGAGAAATTAAGAGATATTTTATTTTTATTTTTGCAAAAAAAACAGAAAGAAAAAGAAGAGGAAGTCCATCTTTGGCATCTTTTGCCATCTTTGGAACTTTGGCAGCTGCAAATTTATCAATAACTTTTTACTGAAGTCGAGTATTCCTTGGATTAAGTCCTTTTCTTTGAAGACATCGTTAATGCGGACAATCTTTCCTGGCATAATGTATTTTTTAAAAGAGTTTTTATTCTTTCCGGACTGGAGAAGCACCATTCTGCTTCAGCAAAAGCCATTGGGATAGTTATCAGGATTTTTAAAAGATTTAGAGTTTCACTAAGCTCACTATTTTCTGAAATAATGTTATAGAGTACAAGTAAACCAAGAGCCGATTTAAACTTTTCTATTTCGTAAATTAGGGTTAGTTTAGTTCTTAATTTTTATAAACTAAAAAATGGATGAATCTTGGAAGTTTCTTTAAAATTCTTTTCAGGAAAAGTGATTCTATCTTGGTTAAATTTTTCAGAAAAAAATAAGGTTGCTGCAATTAAAAGGCCAGTGAAGCTGAATCGTTTTTTAGCTTAGCAGATAACAATGTCGCATAGGTACTTCCAGAGACTAGGTACTTCTTTAGCTTCGCGAACTACTTCTGTTAAAACTTCGCTTTTTACAAAACACCGTTTGCACAATATTTTTTCGACACAGATCGGTTACAGAATGGCTGTGCAATTACACTTTGCACTGAATTCATTTTTATTTGTGTTTCAAGACTCGGAACATTGCCCGATGACAGATTATAATAGCGAATCGATATTTGGTTTGCACACACAAGTGCAACCTAATGCTTGCTTATGGGCAAGTATTTTAAGCGAACAAAATATAAGTTAAGGCGCAGGTGCATATGTGTAAAGCAAAGTTTGCAGTCTAGCCTGCAAACTTTGCAAACCGTGGACCCAATATGTCATCAAATGCTTACGAATCGGCGGAATCCGCAATATTCAGCAGTATGTTTGGTAGCAATAAATCTGTTATCAATAAATACCATAAACAGCATAAAGAACAATTTACTTTCTTTTTTATCCCAGCGATTTTTTGGAGGTTGCGCAAACCTGCAAACCTTAGCACTAGCCGCCACTGCTGGACGGTATTATGAATATTCGAATTAGTATTGTTTGAAATTTGTTCCAATATTGGATCACAAATAGATGTACTTGAAGTTTCAAAATAAAATCAGGAATAACACCGGAAGTGCAATTAAGGGAAGAACTATAAAGTATAGTCTCGAAGGAAAACACTTCATTTTGGAATTCTTCTTAATTATGTTATGTGTCAATTTTGCAGCGCAGTTCGGATTTTCTCATTTATTGATGTTATTGAATTTACCCCAACTTTCAAGTATATAATGTTTATTTTTCAGCTCGACAAATATATTGCTACGAATGTGATAGTTGGTCTGATCTACGATGTAAGGATCCTTTTAACTATACCGCTCTTCCCAGAGATCAGCCACCGCTTATGACATGCAATGGATGTTGTGTTAAAATGGTCAGAAACGCCAAATCACGTAAGTGTGCCTTCTCACCCCATCCACTAATTTCACTTGCGTACCGGCCTACGTAATATGTAGATTACCTAAGTAAGGTGCTAGCAAAGCTTCAGTTAGTTATCTTGCTATTTTCCAGCCTACGAGGTAGTCAGGAGGACTTGCACATCTCAACTTCAAATCAACTTGTTCATGGTGGATCATGTGTGCATGATGGAAAGTAGCGGCACTGGTCACATGTGCTTCTGTGAGGAGGACATGTGTAATGGTGCCCCAACCGTGGGCACCGATTTGTCCTGCTTGATGCTCTGCGTAGTTCTGCTCGTCAGCCTGTGCATGCTAAGTAGTCGTTGATGCGGACTGCAAGAAACTGTTCATGCCATTTTTTCCATCAATTTCCATCCTCTAAAGCGAGCAATTTTACACACGACTCAAACGTTGCTCCACTGTCAATATGTAAATTGTATTTAAGCGTTAACGAGTTGGAAATGGCATTCAAAAGAATCGAGAAATATTACGTCAAATCGATTAAATTTCGGGAAATTAAAGAACAAAGAGATATTTCCAACTCATTCGTCAAAATAAAAGACAATATTTAGGTATTATTGCGTATATCGTGCATATCAGATTTTTTTGTTGATGACATGTATTTGGTCTTCATCAAGTTTTTATTTTTCTTAAGTTAATTAGTTCTCACTTTCAACTCATTTTACGCAAGTTGATATCATAAATAACAAATAAGTAACCGAAGGGGACCACTTGTCATTTAAATGATGTTTTACAATTTAAAAATATTACTTCCAAAAGGGTCGCGCAATTGGACAAGAAATTAAACCAAGCTAAACCATCCATTTATTTTATTAAAAACTATTACTTTGGTTACAAAGATCTGAAGATACGAATGTTTGCTAAACCCGGCGCAGCTGTCGTTTTATTTTAATTAACTAAACTAAATTAAAAATGAAGGCCAAATGCATTTTTTTTTTCATAAAACTTAATGTAATAAAGCAATATTGATCTCCACCTTTTAAATATTCATAATCGAATCCTACAGCAATCGAAAATGGGTAATTTTCGCTTTTTTATTTTCAGCATGATGAGCTTTAAGATCTGCAGCTTAAGTGTAACTAGGCCCAATTTTATCGAGTCCCAAAGCGTTAATTAACTATTTCAATAAAGGCTCATTTAGCAGCCACGGTTGCAGGTGGATTTGATAATGTCTTCATTAGTTTCACAGTTCCAGCATGACTTACTGTTTAGTACAATTAGATTAGAACCGATATTTGCTTTCGCCAATCGTTCGATTACGATTGGGCATAAACGTAGCTATTAGTGATTCTTGCATGATAGAGGAAACAAGTACAAATAATTCACGACTCTTTGCGCCCTAATTGTAATGATAGCGCCAAAGGATATGTCAGATCACTAGCATATCAATCTTAGAATCCATACAAGATGTCATATCATGTCTTAATTGTCCATCGCGAAGACACTGAGATGGTTATTGACTCAATTTTAAAACGACGATATTTTAATTTTATGGGGGCATATATGTTCTAGCGCCTTATGGTCCACATATCTGCCCCTATAAAAATGTTGTACTAATTAACTTGATTTATTCAAGATATTGTTAAACATTTTATCTTGTTAGATTTCAATTTGCTCAATATTTTAATTATTAGTAACGCAATATTACGTCATATCAGAATTAAAATCTGTTTATGAAACGAAAATGCACCAATATCAGGGGTCAAAAATAATTTACCATTAATTTATTTCGATTTAAATCAATCCTCGACAGCTCGACACCTTATTTGTGATAACCACGTAATTGCATCAGAAAATAGTATCAACACTTTAGGTTGTCAGTGTCAAATGTAAGCTTAAAATTACAGGAAACCATAAATTAAAAAAAGGAAAACATTGTTCTCCACTTTCTTAATGATAATTTTGTCTTAAGACAGAATATTAGATTCGATGTTGCCAAAGAATTGTGTATGTAATCAATATTTTTTTACTTATCCTTGTTGCCAGATAAAAATGACGTCAATTTTTGACAAAAGGAAAATATTTAATTCGTAGAAAAAAATGATCCTGTCCGGCACTGAATGGAACTCGAATTTCTAGTGTGACAGTAGCTAATGAATCAACACAACTTTTTAAAACCAGTAGTGGTACCAAAATTCCACATCTAGAAGGATGTGTAGGAGAAAGGAAGGAGAATCAACCATTTTTTATTCAATGTGCCATTTTTGAAGTTATATTAGAAAAATCTGGTCACTATGGGCTGGGTAGTATTCTATAAACCTTTATTTACAAGACTGACTAACTTTCAGCGATTTAAAAGTAATTTTAGTACCAGCAATCAGCGTTTAAAAAAACCTTAGAAATGGTTCAAACTGCCCCACTAGCGGGGTACATTCAATCAAATGATGCGGTAATTTCAACCATGAGATATAAATACATATTTTTTAATACAGTTAAAAAAATGGTTTTTCTACTTAAATAAGTTCATTATGTATTTTGCAAGTGAACTAAAAAATTGGCGAAACATGTTTAAAGTAAGATTTAAAACAATACTTAAAGACAATAACGTTGGTGTTAGTAAACATTGTAACATGTGGGGTTAACCTTAAATAAAAATGACATTTTCTGCAGAATTTGGACTTGAGAACTTTAAAACTATGTTACCTTGGTCAGCTGGTGATATATCACTGACCAACAGATATATGTAACTTAATGTTTTTTGGCACAAAAGTTTAATTTGAGATTTGAATTAATTTTGTTTAATTCTTTTCCTACACAGCATTTTATATGTTTTTAGCGAAAATGTCACCAGTTGGAAATAACATTCTATTATGGAGCAAAACATCTTTAATTGGATTTTTAAACGTGCACTCATCAAACTTCAAAATCAATTTTATTTTTCATAATTTATGATCATCGTAAATAATACAATACTTTGGTAATGAAAAAGTTACATAATGGGACAGAAACCACGCTAAGATTGTCAGAACACACTAAGCCAGTAGTTGAAATTGACCCATCCAACGCTGATCGAATCTGCCCCATGTTAAATTTTTGAAAAAATATTTTTTTACCACTGTCTATAATTTTACGTTTGGGGTACTATAAATATTAACAATCTACCATTTAACATATATCGAATTCAGCCCGTTACAGATCAAATTTAGAAAATTCGTCTGAAAAAATTAAAAATCAAAAAATCAACTTAAAATCTGATTTTTGCTCAATTTTGTTTAAACGCTAAAAAATGAACATGTAGAGTAATGTAACTTCCCTGGTGAGTATTCTGACGTATGAAAAGCTACATAGGAGCATTACGAAGCTAAATTTAAATCAGGGTGCCCTTTAAAAGGGCTTGGGTGAAGGTGTCCAAGGTTGAATCTGCCCCCCTTTCCCCTAATATCTATTCTTAGTCAAAGTTTCTATTAGAAGTGGTAATAAAAACACAATCACTAGTTGCAAAACTCGAAAGCAAGCATTAATGAAAATGGCTGCTTTCATTTGGCTGTTTCGTAGCCTGTTTCTTTTTCGTGAAATCTAGATCCGCAGCTACGCGTTTATGCTTTATTGAGGAATTTTGTCAAGATTATTCATCGACCTGTAAAATTTGTTAATAGTAAGAAGTGATTCACTTTCCTTTCGAAATGGCGTCTTTTAAAAATGAATGTTTGAGAATTTTGTTAATATAATTGACCATTTAGAGTCTACAGTTGAGAATTTAAATGTTTCTTGGAATGTCAGCCCAAAATTCTGAACAAACTACTCTTCCAACTTAGTTGAAATTTCCCTTTTTTTAGTTTTCTGGAAATATCGAATTTACACTGCCAATTTTTATTTTACATCTTTCAACTGAAGTTGGCGTTTTTTTTTGAAATTTTGACGTTTTCTTTGAATAATTTTTTTATGCAAATTTCGTTTTTTATCGTTCCGTCTTTTTTCTCGAAATTTCGAACTTACTATTGACATTTGTCCCAAATGTTTGAAAAAATAAATTATTTTTAAAATTGTCGTCTTGCTTTTGATATTATTTTCTGGATACTTCAACGCGTTTTGGGTTTAACTTTGTTTCGAATTTCTTAATTTAAAACCGTTTAATCATTTTCATTTAAATTTAGATTTTGTAATTTCCTTGTCTCACGTCTTTCCAATAATCGCATTAATTCTATGATCATTTGATCAACATAGATCTATAATTACAATTGGACCATGGAAATGAAAAAATCCGTCAGAGTTACATGGAAACACAGAACTTGATGGGGTCTGAGGTGTCGATGACTGATTGGGGGTACGACTTGCATAAATTATTTTGCTTTGAATAAAATTCGTTCACTGTGATAAGGAGATAGTGATGTCTTTTTACGTTATAAAATTTCTTTGTTATTTCAAAGATAGCAAAATGAAATAAAGCGACTTAGGACAATTTATTTCTCTCAGATAATTCATCAATTCTATGATCACGTAGACACATAGATTTAATTAAATTTACAAGCATCTATTTTTAACTGTAGACAAAACTAGATAAAAATATAGATTCTCAGCACATCTTTAGTTTTCTCTATGCTTTATCTAACTTCAAATGCAAGGAACTGATGAGCTGGGATATCTACACTTTAGTTAGCGTAGGCATGAATGCATGTAATTTTACAATTAAACAAGAATCTATATTTTAGACCAAGGAAAAGATTAGCTCAATTTTAAACAGGGGCTAGAAAACTGAAGAGTTGAAAACAATAATTGGAAATTAAAATTTAATCAATCTATTGACATATTTTGAAATATGTTAGTCCAATCGAGGAATCTAACCAAGCAGAGCTTTACCAAGAAAAGAAAACTTTATTGATTGGGAAAGTTGGAGTTCACCAACGTTCCTAATCAATAAACAATGTTAGAAGTAATATATAAAGCAAAAAATATTTTTTCTATGGATCATATCATAACAAGGTAGTGAGATCATGTGATCTTATGACTTTAATCGAATAAGTTATAGAGTAGAAGATACAATTTTGTTGAACATTATTAAATTTAGTAAAAATAATCGCGACAGAGAGAGAAAAGTATATAACGTAAAACATGGCGTAAAATTTATTTACAAATTACAGCATGAGTACCGATAAACCCAATTCTAGTTCACGATGCAATTACTGCATTTTGCTTGTTGTTCTTGAATGAAGCTTTCGGCTTTATCTCTCTTCGTTATACCTCACAGAAGTGATAGGCCATAACCGTTATTTACGTCATTGTACACTACCGAATTTCTGCATTTATAAACGACGCAGTATTCGATTTTAAATTTTATCGCGTAATGCGCCGTTGAAGCAGAAATTTGGACTTAAAATGTTAAATTTAAGAACATATTTTTGGTGTAAGTACCATTGTATTTTATCGAAAAAGTTTGTAGTTCATAAATATATAATTTAATGTTTTTTCGTATATTATTTTCCGCCTAAATCATTACCTATTATTAAAGAAATTGTTTTAAGCGAAGTCCTTTATTTGATCGAGTGAGATGCTACGATGCGATTTATCTTTGGGTAAGTGGAAGTTATTTATTTTGTTTAAATGAATAAATTATGGTGCGTTGTCGTTAATAACGTCATTATTATTAATCATATATTATATTATTGTAAAAGCACGAAATTCTTGTAAACAGGTTATTGACGGGGCAAAAGGTGATTTCGATCGTAAAATACGCCAGAGGCTTATCAACTGTCCGAACGGTTCCAGGTCCTTTTGGGAATTTGCAAAGTCGATTGGAAAGAATTTTCAACCTTCAAATTTTCTACCTTTACTAGATGAAAATAGCAATATTGCTGCTACCTCCAAGGAAAAGGCTGACATGTTAGCCTTAATGTATTGCTGAAAATTCCAATCTTGATTCTCGAAACGCAGAACCTCCTATTCTCCCTAAGGTTGGCACTTCTATGCCTGAAGTTGTTTTCAGACAATGCACAATCAGGAAGATTCTCCTTGAGCTTGACACCCCGAAAGCTTCTGGCCTTGATGGTATTCCCGCTGTTGTCCTGAAGAAGTGCGCCCCATAGTTGACTCCTGTCCTAAGCAAATTGTTCAGACTCTTTTACAACAAAGATGTATTCACTGGAAATCTGCTAGAGTGCAGCCTGTCCCTAAAAAGGGAAAAAGGAATCTGGCTAACAACTATCGCACTATATCTTTGTTAACCGTTATATCTAAAGTGTTGGAAAAGGTTATCAACATCGAGATTCTCAAATATCTGGAGAAAAATAGAATCATCTCCGACAGGCAATACGGTTTTAGACAACAACGTTCCACTGGCGATCTACTGGCATGTATTACTCATATCTGTAACTCAGCTATGGAAAAACATGGTGAGGCTAGGATTGTGGCATTGGATATCTCAAATGCTTTCGATAGAGTCTGGCACCGATCTCTTCTCGCCAAATTAACATCTAATGGCCTTCCTCCGGGACTCTGTCATTTGATATCCAATTTTCTCGCTGACAGATCTCTTCAGGTCGTCGTCGATGGCATATCATTCGAGACATTTGCAATTTACGCAGGGGTGCCTCAGGGTTCTGTTCTGTATCCTACTCTATTTCTGTTACACATAAACGATCTCTTAGCTTCAACTTCCAATCCTATATACAGCTACGCAGATGATAGTAACCTTGTGTCATCTTTTTTCTCTGACAAACCATTATATATCGCTGCTTTAGATCGACTAAGGGAACAGCAGATACAGACGATTAATCGGGATCTCGAGATTATTCTGGAATTGGGTAATAACAATTTGGTCGACTTCAACGCTTCAAAAACTCAGGCTGCGGTTTTCTCTAAGAAAACATCAAGGGAACATGCAACAAACATACTAATGGACGGTAAAATCCTTCCGTTGGGATCTAATCTATCTATCCTAGGAGTGAATGAAAGCACTAACTTCTCTTGGGACGATCATGTGCGCGCCATTGCTAAATCCGCCTCTCAGAAGCTAGGCTTTCTTTTTAGAGCTAAAAAGTACTTCACATCTCATCAGCTATTAACACTATACAAAGTTCAAGTTAGGCCAACACTAGAATACTGTTTCCATGTTTGGAGTTCAGCTCCAAAACACACTTTAGCTCTCTTGGATTCAATTCAAAGAAGAGCGATTCGCCTAATTGTTGACGAGAGTCTGACCGATTCTCTCGAAACACTAGAGCACAGGCGTATGGTTCGTGACTTGTCTCTTTTCTACAAGAACTATCATGGAAAATGCTCGCAGGAACTAATAGGATTGATCCCTCCAAGGGCAAGATTCTTGAGCCGTACTAGACATTCGGAGACAGCAAATTCCTGTGCGGTCCAGCTTGACACAGTGAGGGCTTCTGTCTACAAACTATTCTTGTTTAAGAAGGCGGTTCATCGCCATTTATCCTTGTTTCCGCATCCTACTCGCAGTGCTTTGAAAGCATAATGGGGTTACCCTTTGCGAGTGGATTAAACTTAACAAAAAAATGTATGTTAACATATGTAACTACCGGACGTGCTTTACCGTACTGTCTATGACTACATTAGAAGTTGCCAATTTTTTCTATACAACGTCAGCGCCACTTGTGTATGATTGTAATATTAGAATTGAGATACGAGTAGGGTTGCAACACAAAACATGATGCAACATCGTTCAAAAAAGCATCGATGTTTGAACATCGATTTTATTTTTTAATGAAACATCGATGTCTCTTAAACATCGGTATTCGATAACGATACATCGCTGTTTTCCGATGTTTTTTAATAAATTTTTAATTGTGGGTTTAAGAAGTCAAAATTAAGAAGGTGTAGAACAGCTATCACTTTAAAAAAATAGTTTTTAAAAATTTCAAGGTTAATCTTAAAACTTCGACTTTTTTTTCAGAAATTCTGAGATGAAAATTGAAATCTCGACTTTTTTTCCAATATTCGACTTCTTTTTCGAAATTTCACTTTTAATATCGGAATTTCACCTTTAATTTCGGAATTTTAACTCTTGATTTTAGCAATTCCGAGATTAAAGTTAAAACTTCGACTTTAATGTCGACATTTCAGTCACAGGTAAACTTAAAACTTCGACTTTTTTCTTGAAATTTCTGGAAACATTGGAAATTTTTACGTTAATCTCGAGATTATTATACTCTGTAGCACGGATTATAGAAGTAGGATAGTGCCAAAACGTAGAAAACGGTGTCGAAAAAACGTCTAGAGAGTAGGTAGTATGCTCTCGTGATATCAGGAGAGATGGATTTCTACTACCAATGGGGAACCAAGTAAATCAATATGACTATTAAACAGCTGTTGAGAGAGAAAGAGAGAGAGAGAGAGAGAGCGAGAGAGGAAAGAGAGAGAGAGAGAGAGAGAGAGAGAGAAGAGAGACAGAGAGAGAGAGAGAGAGAGAGAGAGAGAGAGAGAGAGAGAAAAGAAATAGTCGGAGCTATTCCACTTTCTGGACGTATTTCGGTCAAATTTTTATACATGGCCAATATAGGCCGTGCACTATCCTTATTCTATAATCCGTGCTCTATGGTTAGGTTAGGTTAGGTATGGTTTTTAGACAGTTGGTAATAGGATATGTTCAGTAATTTCAATTTTAATAACGAATTTTTCGACTTTTTTTCTAACTTTCTAGGTTAAAGTCGAAGCTCGAGGTTAGAGTGGAAATTTTTATAAAAAAAGTCGAAATTATTTCATTTTAATCAATCCACTCGTAAAGAATAACCCTATTCAAAGCACCTCGAGTAGGATGCGGAAACAAGGATAGATGGCGATGAACCGCCTTTTTAAACAAGGATTGGTTGTAATTTATGAGGAAGTTCTATAGAAAAAAAAATCTCCGTAATCAGAAGTCCTCACTGTCTCAAGCTGGACCGCACAGGAATTTGCTGTCTCCGACTGTCTTGTATGCCTCAAAAATCTTGTTCTTGGGGGGATGAATCCTGTTAGTTCCTATGAGCATCTCCCATAAAAGTACTTGTAGAAAAGGAATAAATCATCAACCATCCGCCTGTGCTCTAGTGTTTCGAAAGAATCGGTCAAACCCTCGTCCTCAATTAGCCGAATCGTTCTTCTTTGAATTGAAGCCAAAAGAGCTAAAGTGTGCTTTGGGGCTGAGATCCAAACATGAGAACAGTATTCTAATGTTGGCCTAACTTAAGCTTTGTATAGTTTGAGTAGCTGATGGGATGGGAAGTACTTTTTAGCTCTAAAAAGAAATCGTAGCTTCTGAGAGGCAGATTTGGCAATGGCGCGCACATGATCGTCCCAAGAGAAGTTAGTGCTTGCATTCACTCCTAGGAGAGACAGATTAGATTCCATCGGGAGAATTTTACCGTTCATTATTATGTTTGTCGCATTATCCCTTGATGTTTTCTTAGAGAAAACCCCGGCCTCGGTTTTTAAAGCGTTGAAGCCGAACAAGATTTTTCTTGTCCCATTCCAGAATGATTTCGAGATCCCTATTAATTATCTGTATCTGCTGTTCCCTTAGTCGATAGTAGCGACGGATAACGGGTAGTCGGAGAAAAAAGATGATACCAGGCTACTATTATCTGCGTAGCTGTATATCGGATTGGAAATTGAAACTAAGAGATCGTTTATGTGTAACAGAAACTGAGTAGGAGACAGGACAGACCCCTGAGGCACCCCTGCGTAAATTGCAAATGTCTTGAATGATATGCCATCGACGACGACCTGACGATCTGTCAGCGAGAAAATTGGATATCAAATGACAGAGTCCCGGAGGAAGGCCATAAGATGTTAATTTGGCGAGAAGAGATCGGTGCCAGACTCCATCGAAAGCATTTGAGATATCCAATGCCACAATCCTAGCCTCACCATGTCTCGGATGAGATGCCATTGACTTTGGAAAAAATTAAAATCAAAGACCTACATTGAAGGAAAACTTCAACATTTAAAATTCAAAATTTTAAAAATTTCTACTTTAATCTAAAATATTTATAAAAAAAGTTTCAAGTTTTGATAAAAATTCAAAATTAAACTCCGAATTTGAAAAAAGCTCAAAAGCCCAAAGTTTGTAAAAATAAAATTTATTTTAATAAAAAATTTTAGGACAGATTGGATATTTCCAAAAAATTTTGGATTTAAAGTGACAGTGTGTAATTTTTGAATTTCAGCATGGAATTTTGATAAAAATTTCCAATTTCTAGTATCAGGTATTAAAATTTCTACTCAAAAATGGAGACAACTTCTCAAATATTCTAAATTTGGAAATAAGATTCGAAATTTTGAGTATTCTGATTTTGAAATTTTTACTTTTAATTCAAAAATTAGACTTGTTTAAAAATATTAATTTTTGTCTCTGGGAATTTCGACATATTTGTAGAAAAAAACAGGGCTTCGAACCGGAACTGAACCGAAAACCGAAAACCGAGAAAAAGCATCGTTGTGTCGGAACTAAACCGGAACCGAACCGAAAAGAAAATATTGGTTTATTTCGGTTCAGTGCAGATCCAAAGACCCACAGTTTTAACAAACCCTCCCCCCTTCTATGTCAATTTTACATTAATAGTCTCAAATTTCTACCCAATATTTTGCTTGACTATTATTATTGTGTTGTTCGCGAGTTTTTTAAAACTTCGACGTTTTTTTTTATTAAAATTTCGAATTTGAATTTATTTTTATTTTGTGCCATAAATGTCGGCTTTAAATTTAAAATGTTGAATTTTTCTAGAAATATTGATGTTTATTTTTAAGTATTCCGACGTTTGTACCAGCATTTAAATCAAAAATATGTAGAATTTTTGTAAAATAAATTTGGAATATTTTCTTCAATTTCACCTTTTTTTCTAAAAATTCTGGGTTTACATTTTCAATTTTTTCCTATTATTTCAATTGTTATAAAACATTGGTGCCTGATACATAGTTTCCTGAGTCACATTCGGTTTGCAATAACTTTTGATGCTGACTCGCGTTGGCTATGAGGGAAAAAGGTATCCCATTTTGTTAAATAAATTCATGTCTTCAAAATAAAGTCAAACACTCTGTAAAAAAATCGAAATTTTAATTTTAAAATCGAAAAAAAATATTAAAAATCCTAACGTTAACATAAAAAGTCTTAACGCAAAAGTCAAAACCTCTAGAAATTATTCGAAATAAATTTATTTAAAAAAAATAGGTTTTCAAACTTCAAGTTCTCAAAATTATCAAAAAAGAATTTAAAAAGGAAATCTGTAAAATATGTAGGATTTTAAAAAATATAATTTTCAACTTTGAATTAAAACTTTTATGCAAAACATTGAAAAGATAAACTCTTATAACAAAACTCTTCTCGAATTTTCAATTCTAAAATTTAAACACAAACTTTTGAAAAAATATCGAAATTTTGAAATAAAAAACTAAGTTATTCACAAGAATTTAGTTTTAATACGAAATTTCAAGAAAATGGTCTAAATTTTGAGTTTAAAATCGAAATTTCGAGAAAAATTGAGAACTTTGGGATTAAGATAACATTTTGAGATTAAAAGTCAAAATCTCTAAAAAAAGAGTCTAGGTTTCGAGTTTTACATCGAAAATTTTGAAAAATAATAACAAGGTTCAAGTTTGAATCCACAATTTTCAGAAGCAACTCGCCTAAGAAAGTCTTAAAATTTCGGCCTTAATTTGAAATTTTGAGATGAAAGTAAAAAATTCGTTGAAATGGTTAAAACTTCAAATTAAAATTTTTAAGAAACGTTTTTCTTTAATGAATGGAACTTTTCTGGAAATTGTGACTTTTTTCCTCGAAACTACAGTTTTAACTTAAAATTTTAAACCTAACCACTCTACTTTGAGAAAAAGTTTAAATGTCCAGAGAAGCTTAAAACTGATAAAAATGCTATTTCAGTTAATGAGAAATTTTGAGAAAAATTCGAATATTTTGGGAAAAACTAGAAATTCATAATTTTTACTATAAACTTTCGAGTTTGTAAATGTCAAGTTTAAAGTCGGATTTTGATTTTTTTTTAATAAATAATGTTTTTATTTTGTTACAAAATTTCTAAGAAACCTTAGTTTTTTTGGAAATTTTGGGGTAAGACGAATTTTTTTATAAATTGCATTTTACCCACGGCGTTAATAACTTCAAATTTTCAAAATCGAAAATACCAGAACTTTCGTAAAATTTGTGGTTTTTGTTCAAATTTTGAGTTTTCTGTCAAAATGTTCAACTGAAAATTTAAATTTTTACATTTTTCCGAAAATTTCAACTTTCGAATCAAAATATTGACTTTATTTCGACTTTTATTTAAACACTCGGGTTTTCATGAAATTTTGTGTTAGAACCCCAAATTATTTGAAGTTGTAATTTTTCGATTTGATCTTCTGAGGTCAAAGCTTCAAAAACATTTTTTTTAAATTTTAATCCTTAATCAAAAAATTTCAACTTAATAGGTAAATTTTGTTCTTCATTAATTACTTAATTTGACTTTAATCAGGAAATTTCGAATATAAACTCGCTATTTTAACTTGTACATGGAATTTCTGTCGTCATGTTTATTAATTTTATTTAACATTTCTGCAACCCAATTTGGAAATATTTAAATTTTTAATCGCCACATTTCGAGAAAAAAGTTTTTGTAAAAAACGTAAGACTTTATTAAAACTTTTTATCAATTAAAAGTGCTAACTCGAATTTTTTATGAAACTTGGAATTCTCAATATTTGCTTAAAAAATCAAAGTTTCTAAAAAAATGGAAATCTCATTGGTTATTAAGTTTAAATTTTGACAAATGTTTTTCAATCAAAATATAGACTATTTCAAAAAATGTTGATATTTTTCTCTTTAAATTTAGGCTACTTTTATCTTAAAAAATTAGAATTTCCAATTTGAACTTTTGATCTTCAGAATATAATAAAATTTCGAAAAGAACCTGAAAATGTCTTCTTTAAATTTCCTGAAAACTTTAAAATGCTTAAAAGGAATTCAGAATTTGGATACAGGTTTTTTTAATATATTTGATTTTTTTAAAATTTTTACATTTGTCTTAAAATTTGATATAAAAATTGCAATTTTTGTTTTTTTTTTTCTAAAATTTCGATTTGAAGCACGAAATGTAGTCGTTTTCCAAATATTATGACTTTTTTATGTTTACACCTAAATCTTAAATTCGAATGTTGAAAAGTTGAAATCTTGAGATATTTTTATTTATGAATTTAGTTTGTTTTTTCGAACTTTGGTCTTTGATTGATTTGAAATTTAGATTTCTTTCTAGAATTGTGAAATTTTTTCCCTTAAATTTGAATGTTTTCCTCAGAATGTTGAATTAAAACACGAAAATTTAACCTACAATATCAAGGTTTAACTTATATTTTGAAGAAAGTAGGCAAAATTTGAAAAAACCTCGAAATTAATGTGAACATTTTTTTTTTTTCGTTTTAATCATAATATTTTGACTTTCAACTGTCGAGTATTTTCTCTTAAAATTTCTAGTATAAGTCGAAATTTTGCAAATTAATACTTTTTTTTAATCTTGAATGTTTTGCAAAATTCTGCAGTTGCTAGTTTTTTTTTTTGAAAATTTTACTTCAAATTCAATTTCCTAGCAATACTAACTCTGTTTTATATATTATTTTTTAAACATAACTTAAACTTAAGATTTTTAAATATTTTAAACTCAATATTTTGTAATACATAATGATCATAGGTTTTATATTAAAAGATGTTTGCTGTGATTCATTTTTTTTGTCATCACTTCAATCATGATAATGTTTTTTTATTCTATTTATTCTAAAAATTAGATTACAAACTTACAATTTCTGCATTTTCTAAAAAAATTGACTTTATACTCCAAATTTCAACTTGAATTATTCCCTAAATTTCAGGGTTTATTTTTTGAAATTCGGGCCCTTGTTTCGAGATTACTTGAAATATTTTCTTTCTTTTAAATAAAAAATTAAAAAATTAGTCACTCGGAGCTGAACCGAAAACCGATACCGGAAAAAACCGTTATTTTTGTCGGAACGAAAACCGGAACTAAACCGATATAATTTTTTTTTCGGAACGAAAACCGGAACGAAAATAATAACTGGTTCGAAGCCTCGGAAAAAATAAAGAATTAAAAAACGTCGAAATTTACATAAAACACATCAAATATTTAAAACAAATTCCCAGTTTTCGAGTTTATAAAAGTCTAGATTGCACTCCAAATTTTGAGAAAAATTTTAATTCCCGAGAAAAACCTAAAATTCTTAAAAATAAAATATTGAAATTGGGTATAATACAAAATTTTAGGAAAAAATTCGAGATGTTGAGGAAAATCAGAAATTACAAAGATACGCAATTTTCAAGTAAAGCACGAAACACGTATTCAGATTTTTTCCTTAAAAATTGACAATATTCAAAAAGTTTGTAATTTGGAAATTCGGGTCGAAATTTTGAGAATTCTTTTGGTGTTTATTTGGAATTTTTATTTTTAACTCGAAAATTGCTCAATTTCTGAAAATGTTTTCTGAAAATTTCCAGCTTTTTCTAGAGGTTTTGAACTAAAATACGAAATTAAGAAAATTGAAAATTCGAAAAAAGTTTATGTAAAAAAGTTGTCTCAAAGGAATTGAAAATTTGAAGTTTAAACTAAAAGTTTTCACAAAGCTCTTTATTTACGCCCTCAATATTTTAAATAATAAATACTAAATAAATAATAAATAATTGTGAATTTTAAATCGAAATTTTAATAAATCCAGTTAATATTTTCTAGTTTTTAAAGTTGGTAATTGAAAAACTTTTCTTAAAATTTTTCTTTCAAAAATTGGATTTTTTATAGGTTGCGAAAACTATGAATTTTCAAATAATTGTATTGTATACCTGCGATATACAATTTTAGCATCAATTTGTTAAATATACACTGCTGTCATCGGATGACTAGTTACAAAATTGTGTGGTCGTTTGCCCCATCAATTCTATCGCGAAGCGATACATGGATTTATCAAACAACGTTGATAAACTGAACGATGTATCGATATTTTTATGCTTTACCATCGAAGTTGAAACATCGATATTTACAAACGATACATCGATGTTTTCAAAACATCGAACTATGGTTTGCATCCCTAGATACGAGACTTAATAAGCACGGCGAAAGTTAAAAAATATTAAGAGAGAAATTAACGAAGATAAGGAAATAAAAAATATTCTTTGGGAACGAATCCCTAATTAGGTTTCCAACTCAGGAATTAAAAACTCTGTCGCCGATCGCACACACATGGATTGTTAAGTTTTACCTTTCATAGAAATGCGTTCGATCCGGTAGCGGAATTTGAATTCCTGATAGCCAGGATAATCATGATTCCACGCGACTGGTTTTACTTAGAAGAAACATATGCAATATTCTGACATTTTTGCATTAATTTTGAAGCTAATTTATTGAACAACGAAATTCACACGATCTAAAAGTAATAAAAAATATCGCGCACGCCAATGACTAGAACATAGAACATCAAATGCTGTCAAATTTCTAAATCCCATTAAAAAACAGTTTTGATAACAACTGGAGCAAGGAGCGTTCAAAATGGTAAGTATTTAGCATATATGTAATACTTCTATATGGCGTGTTGTGTATGATCGCCAGTGCAAATGATTTTGTTCAAATGATGAGATGAAAGTATACGTCTGTCTCTTTGGAGTACAAGCATTGATTCAATTATAGCGGGAACAGGTGACAAGATGGGCGGGAACACTAATAAATGAATGACAACAAAGATAACTGACGAGAAGCGGGATTGGTTAATAAATTCTGTCCTCCATAAAGACAAACATATATATCCATTGCGTTTTTTGAACACAATCGAAGGTACAAAACACACCTTATAGAAGTATTACATATATGGTATTTAGAACCTCTTGGTTAATTTCCACTTTAATATCGAGGTTTTGATTTTTCTTGTCGAATTTGGTCGACATTTCTAGGATAAACTCAAAATTTCGAGATTAAAATTATAATTTCCACTTAAATATCGAAGTTTCTGTTTCAAACTAATAATACGATTTTAATCGTAAAATTTGGAGTAAATTTTTGGTGGTAAGCTATGCAGATAATATTTTTTTCTACTTAGTGCTTACGCCTTATGTTCACTAATTTCGAATTTTACTAAATTTCGAAACTAAAGCCGATATGTCAACTATGAAGCCAAAACTTCGAGATCATAATTTAAGTTTCGCGATCAAAACTAAAATTTCGAGATTAAAGCATAAATTTGAATTTTAAACGCGAATTTCTTGCTCGAAACTTACATTCAAAGTTTGAAATTTCGATTTAAATAACGAAATTCAGATTTTCCATTTATCTTAACTTAAATTATAAATATGTTGCTTTATCTTGAAATTTTCCCTTTTAAATAAAATTTTAAAATTTCTGCTTTAAATTCGAAATTTCCACATTCCTATTGAAATTTCACCCCGCGAAACTTTATTGATAATTTCGAAACTAATATTCAAATTTTCGATTGTTTTTTCAATTCCCGACTTTTTCCAAAGTTTTGAATTTCTTTGGAAATTCTGATTTTTACAAAATTCCATTTTTTGATTAAACTTTAAAAAATGTCGACATTTTGGCAAATTTCAATTTTTACAAACTTTGCGACTTTTTTTGAAACTTGCTGCTTTTTTTTGAAAACCTTCATATTTTTTGAAAATTTTAAATGTTTTTATTAAAATTTTGAAATTTTGACTTTTGTTTTCAAGTTTTCGCACTTTTTTTCAAAAAAGATTTACAAATGTCGACCTCTTTAAAACTCATCTTTTTTTCCAAATTTTGATTTTTGGAAAATTTGAAACATTTTTTAAAATAGTTTTTGGAACATTTTTTCTAATTTCGACTATTTTTGAAAATTCCCTCAGTTATTCAATTTTTCAATTTTTTCGAAAATTTTGACTTATTACAACCTATCCTTGTTTAAGAAGGCGGTTCATCGCCATCTATCCTTGTTTCCGCATCCTACTCGCAGTGGTTTGAAAGCATAATGGGGTTACCCTTTGCGAGTGGATTAAACTTAAAAAAAATTTACTGTGAAAATTGCTTTTTTTGAATTTTTTGAATTTTTTGACCATTTTTCAATATTGCGATTCTTTAAATTTATACGAACTTTTTTGACTAATTTAAAAAAAATGTTTAACTTTTTATAAAAATTTTGGCAAAATGTTTCTTTAAAATTTAAAATTTTTATTTTTTAAAATTTTTACTCATTTGGGATATTTGAATTTTTTTCATCTATTCTTTAAAATATTGAAATATTTTCTGTTTTTTAGTTTTTTAAATATTTATTTTTTTTTAATGCGCGAATTTTTTAGGACTGAAATTTTCGTATTTTTTTTTCTCCAAAATTTTACTTTTTTGGCTTTTTTGACTATTTTTCAATATTTCGACTTTTTTAAAAAATTGAATAAAAGTTTTTTTTAAAACTAATTTTTTTTGAAAATTTTGATTTTTTTGAAAAATTTTGCTTTTTGTGAAAATTTCAAAAAAAGTCGAAATTTTAAAGAAAGTGGCAATTCTCCACACAGTCAAAATTTACAAAAAAGTCAAAATTTTGAAAATCGTCGAAGCTTTCATACAAAGTTAAAAACTTCCAAAGAAAGTTAAGGATTTCAAAATAAAGCAACATTTTAAAAAATTTAAAAAATATTCGAAATTATGAAGTTTAAATAGCGAAATTTAAAAAACCAAAAAAATTTCAGGAAATTTTTTAAAAATCCAAATTTTCAAAAAGCCCAAATTCCAAAAAAGAGTAAAAATTATCAAAAATATCAAAATTCTCGAGAAAAAAGTTGAAAAGAAGAATGAAAATCAATTTAAAAAAAAATGTCGAAGTTTTTTAAAAAAAATATTTTCAAAAAAGCCAAAATGTTGAAAAAAATTCCTCATTTTGAAAAAAGTTCAAATTTTTGGAATAAATCAAGAACTTGAAAATGCAACTAAATTTTTGAAAAATAATCCAACATTTTAGGAAGAGTCGACCGAAAAAAAATCGATATTTTCTGACAAAGGCGAAATTTGAATGAAAGTGGAAATTTTTAAAAATCAAATGACAAAATTTCGAAAAAATTAGGATTTAAAAAATCAAACATTTGAAAAATAATGTCAAGATTTTGAAAAGATGTTGTCAAAAGTCGACCTTTTCAAAAAATTCAAGGATGATAATATGAAGAAATTTAAAAAAAAATCCTTTAGAAAAGTTGAAATTTTAAAAAATAATCTCAATTCCAAAAATAATCAAAATTTGGAAGAAATGTTGAGATTTAAAAAATGAAGTATTTTTAATGAACTTTTCAAAAAAAAGTAGAATTTTCACCTTAATAATGAAGAAAAGCGAAAATTATCTAAATATTCTAAACTTAAAAAAAAACTAGAAAAGAAAGGTAAACATGTTGAAAACAGAAAATGTTTGCCAGTTAAAATTAAAAAAAAAAGATAAATGTCATTTTTTTAGGGTCAAAATTTTTGATTGAACATTTTCAAAAAGATTGGAATTTTGAAAAAATATCGAAATTTTTCAAAAAGTCAAATTATAAAAAAAAGCTGTAAAAAGTCGACATTTTGAAATATGTTGAAATTTATAAAAAAACATCGAAAATTTTAAAAAGCAGCGAAAGTACCAAAAAAAATTCGAAATTTTGCAAAATAGTTTAAAATGTCAAAAAGAGTCTACATTTAAAAAAAATGTCGCCATTTAAACAACTCGAAATTTTCGAATAAAGTCGAACTCCTAAAGAAATTTTCAAAAAAATCCAAAGTCTTCAAAAAAGGTAGAAATTTTTGAAAAAGTAGAAATTTAAAATAGAAGATACATTTTTAAAAAGTATTTTCGGAGTGGAAATTTGGAAAAAAAGGCGGGTCAAGAAGTTAACGTTTTCAAAAGGTGTTAATATATTTGAAAATAAAATCTACATTTTTAAAAGCCAAAATTAAAAAAAAAATTTCAAAAGAGATTTAAAAAAAGTCGAAACTTTGAAAGTCGAAAGTCTTAAAAAACCCAAACTTTGACATGAAGTCGAAATTTTTAAAAATACAATGACATAAAAAATCTTCGATGTCAAGCTTTTCAATAAATCTGGCATTTTTGAAAATGAAAGTTTAAAAAAAAAGCCCAAATTATCAGAAAAGTTGAGACTTTCAGAGTCGAAATTTTCAAAAAAGTAATAATTTTTCAAAAGACAGAAGATTTAAAAAAAAGTCGAAATTTTGAAAGTCGAAAGTCTTAAAAAACCCAAACTTTGGACATGAAGTCGAAATTTTGAAAAATACAATGACATAAAAAATCTTCCATGTCAAGCTTTTCAATAAATCTGGCATTTTTGAAAGAGAAAGATTTTTAAAGAAAAGTCGAAATTATCAAAAAAGTCGAGATTTTCAGTCAAAATTTTCAAAAAAGTAAAATTTTGAAAAAAGTAGAAATTTTGGATAGCTGAAAATTGTGTGAAAAAAAATTTTATAGCAAAAGTTTTTGTAAAAGTTTAAATTTTGATAAAAAATTCAAAATTTGGAAATGAAATCGGAATTACAGAAAAATTCATTAAAAAATCTGAGTTTGATTTTTTTTAGAAAAATTCAAATTTTAAAAATTTCAAATAATTATAATATATAATAATAACTTTAAAAAATTTAAATTAAAAAAAAATAAAAGTTTAAAATGTCAAAATTTTCAAAACGGTGAACTGTTCGATGTGTTGAATAACAGTAAAAAAATTCGAAATTTTCAGTAAAGTGGAAGTTGTCAAATTAGGTAAAACTTTCAAAAAAGTTGAAATTTTCAGAAAAAGTCGAAACCTTGAAGAGGCGGAATTTTAAAAGTCGAAATTTTAAAAGTCGCAACTTTGAAAAAACTCGGAATTTTAGAAAAAGCTAGAAATTTAATTTTTTTTCTAAAACGGCAGAAATTTCAAAAGAAGCGATATTTAAGAAATCGATTTATTTAAAACAAATTAAATAAAGTAGTGGCTGTGAAATAATAAATGTTAATTAACAGTGGAAAAAGTAGGATTTTTTGGAACTTAATTCAGCAATCGATCCATCGAAAAAATACATCGATACCGCCGATACATCGGAACGAAAGCCAAAACAAAAACATCGATATTTTTGATACATCGATGTGCATCACTCCTTTTTTCACAATTCTGATCTTAATTTCAAGAATTCGACTTCTCGAAATTGAATTAAAAAGTCGAACGAGAAAGATTAAAGACAAAATTTCGAGTTTAAGCTCGCCATTTCAACTTTACTCTAGAAATTTGGTTTTTAAATTTAAAATTTCAAGAAAAAATTTATCATTTCGAGAAAGAAGTTTGGTTTTCGAGATTAAAGTCAGGTTGTGGGGGAAAAGTCCCCACAATCACGATCTTTTGACATATTTTTCGTCTTTAACCCTTTCGCGATGTGCTATTTTTCTATTTAGGTATGCACATAAGGCAATAAAATAATAGACAAGGTTAAACTTGCCTATAAACACAAATAAACATATCCAACACATAAAACGGAAGTGCCCGCCATTCGTAGCGTAAATATAATGAAATCGGATAAATACGTTGTCACATTTTTTTATCACAGAAATATACGGTCTTCGGCGCGAAAGAATTAAATTCTTATTTTGAGGAATTCTTCACATATTGGCAACGCGGGAAGCCAAAGACGAGAACTCATCGGAGCGCAGCCAATGCACAAATGCATTTTGTTCTATGCAGATCTTGATCAGCTGATAAATGTCCCTATCTGTCACATTTCGAGGTTAAAAACATCGTACCCGAATATTTAGTTATACGCCGATAAATGTCACGGGCTACGACGAATAAGAATAATCGCTAATCAGAAATTATTGCAAAATAAATAAACAATGATTACCGCTGCCTCTGTACAAATATTTGTTAATGTAAAAACATCGATAAGAAGCAGAGTTTCGTGCGGTTCAAAGTGCAGACGTAATCTAACTTATAGATCCTAAGATTTAACTATTTATTAGTTTTAAATGCATTTATTTATATATCGTTTACCGCATTTCAATGTATACCACATATAGATCGATTAGGAACATTTATTTCGGTAAGTACAACTTAAAATTTTCATTTAATAAAAAAATCTGTATAACCTAAGATCTCAAAAGTAATAGAGTATTTGGCTGAAAATTGATGGCGCAGGCGCCTAAATTCAAAAAACCAAAACATTTGTAAAGCCTAGATAAGCTCAAAGTGGCATGGAAATATTTATATCTTTATGTATATTATAAATATTTGCTTATGATAATAGTGTTTCTATTTATAATCTTTATATTGTTAAATATAATCCTAGAGGACTCATTAGTAAATGTAAAGGGCCTAAAATTATTGTTTACTTTGAAACACATAACTGTTTTGTTTTTGACACTCTGACTTCGAGCTCGTCCAGGAGTGTTGTTAAACAGCCGTATACGTGCATATTACGTCGTATTTGTTAAATTACGACTTGTTTGTGGATATTTTTTGTTTAAACTTCAAAATAATATTTCGTTCAATTTGAAAACCGAAATTTCGACTATAATCTCAAATTGGCCTTGTAAATTTCAAATACATTTTTCAAAATTTGACCTCGAAATAGTGTCTCATAATTTTGGATCAAAAAGTTAAAATAAGGATTGCATATCCTACTTGTTTTCGGCAAATATTTTTCGTTGCTGCAGAATCTAATTAGGTGGAATTCAATTGTCAATACAAGTGGAAATTTCCATTCGCATTTATGGGACATTTGTAGACACCGTAATTATTAATAATACATACTTTACTACGAATTATGTAGTCTCCAGTGGCGGCTAGTAGCTAAAACTAGAGGGGGTGCTGCGATGGCTTTTGTGTTAAAATTGTGTAAAAGCAAATGAGTTCAGAAAATTAATAACATAAACCACCTCTGTTGCTTCTCAATGAACCTCCAATAGAAATCTTAATTTTAGGAAAATAAAAAAAATGCAAAATTTCGAGGAAAAATTGAAATTTTGTGATTAAATAATGAATTTTATGTGTTTTTTAGGAATTGTCCTGACCTTGAAATATATATTTTTTTCAAAACTGATATTTTTTTCTTTTTAAATATAAACTTTTTGAAAAAAATGTCGAATTAAAACTCAGAATTAAAGAAATTGTAACAAAAATTTCTATTTTAAAAATTGTACTAAGTTTTGAAACAAATTTCGAAAAAAAAATTTGCAGTTCCAATTACAAATAAATTCCCAAAATGTGAATTTTAATAACAAAGGATCGACTTCAAGCTGAAATATTTGATCTTTAAAGTTTCTCTGGGGACTTCAAACTTACTAGAAAAAATTTAAATTAGAACATTAAATTGTCAATTAATTTTTTTTAAGATTTTGACTATTTTTAATTTCGAAATTTCAACTTTTTTAGAAATGTTGACTCATTTTTGAAAATCGAAAAGTCGAAATTTTTAACAATTAATTTATTTATTATTATTTATTTTTTATTAATTTTTTCAAAAATGCTATATACAAATAATAACAAATTTCAAGTTTTTTCTAGAAATGTTGTTTGCTTTTTATTCAAATTTTCAGTTTAATCTTTAAATTTCAATCTATTTTTTATCAAAATTTGACGGACTTGACAATTCTAAGAATAAATTAAACAAATAAAAATAACCGTCTTAGAAAAATTGGAAATTTCGATTTAGAATTTTCTTCGGTTCTACAATAGTGGTAAGTTTTTTTTAGCGAAATATCAAATTTCAAAAAAGTTGAAATTTAGAAGGTTCATTTTTTTTGAAATTCAATATTTATCCCAAAATTGAAAATAACTTTTTTTTTTAGATTTCTTCGTTTTCTCCTAAAATGTTGACATTTTTCTTTTACAAGCCAGAAATTGGGTTTTGAAAATCAATTGTGCTCGAACAAGACAACATTTAAAAAGTCGAAATTGTCGAGAAACTTAAAAAAAAGAATTTTTAAAACAAGACGCATTTTTAAGTCCTAAGGGGGTGACAAACGGTATTATTGAATATTAAAAAATGTCAGCACATTCTTTTATGAGCTAAAAATTAGGTTTTCTAAAACAATTTTGGCTCAACAAGACAAAATTTTGAAATGTTGAAAGTTCTAAAAAAATTGAAAATTTCGATAAACATTTTGAAAAACTGGAAAATATTTTAAAAATGCAACATTTTTAAAAAGGGTCGAAATTTTTAAATCTAGGCGAACTTTTAAAGAAGGTCCAGATTTTCAAAAAAATCGAAATTTTCAAAAAATTTTCCAAATAAAAGTCGAAATTAAAAAAAAGTCGAAATTTTGAAAGTCGTAACTTTCAAAATAAAAGCCAAACTTCAAGAAAAAATCGAAAATTTAAAAAACTGGAATTTTTTAGTAAAAATGAAAATCACCAAAAATCAAAATTTTCCAAATTTTGGAAAAAAATATACATCAGAATGTTTGAAATTAACAAGAAAAAAATAATCAAAATTCGTAAAAAAATCAAATTTGAAATAAAAATCGCATTTTCAAAAAGAGCAAAAGTTTGAAAGATTCAACATTTAAAAAAAGTTTCAATTTCCACAAAAAGTAAATAATATTTTAATAAAGCGGTATATTTTCAAAACGGTAGAATTTTTGTAAGTTTCAAAATTTTCATAAAAATTTAAAATTGAAAGAACTAATCAAATTTTGTAAAAATGGTCAAATTTAAAAAAATAAATTGTAAAATGCGGAAATTTTTTAGGTTGAGATTTTGCAATTAAATCAAAAATGTCAGAAGAACCAAAATTCACACAAAAAATCAAAATTTTTAGGAACATACGAACCAAATTCTTAACAAAATTGGACATTTTCAAATGAAGTCAAAATCCTGAAAAAGGTCAAAATTTTAAAAGATTCGAATTTTCGTAGAAAGAAGATCGAAATTTCTAAAAAAAATTTGAAATATCTACAAAAAAGTCGAAATTTTAGGGAAATAATCCATCGGTTGTTACTTTTTTTAGAAAAATATCAATATACGGAAGCAATGGAAAATTTTCCTAACATTTTTTCGTTTCTTTCCAAAATCTTGACATTTTTATAGAAATGTCAGGATTTTTTTCTAAAAGTTGTTAGTCCAAATTATAAAATAAACCTTACAATGTCAAAATGCCATGGAAAAACCGAACATTTTTAAAGGAAATTTTCAGAAAAATGTTAAGAACAAAATTTGCTGGAAAAGTAGAAATTTCGAGAAAATTTATTTATATAATATATATAGGAAAATAGAAACTTTCTAAAAAACTTTCCAACAAATTAAAATATTAGAAAAAAACTAAACTAAAACTAAACTAAAAGTTTTTCTACAATGCAGTGGAAATTGCGAAATCAGGTAAAAACTCGATTTGGTATTATTTTTTATTTTCAGAGAAATATGAAAATGCGAGAAGAGTTGGATTTAGATTGTTTCTTGAAATTTTCATTATTTAACAAAATTTTGACACTTTTAGAGAAATTTAATCTTTTTTTTTCAAAATTTCAATTCTTTCTCGAAATACTGATTTCCTTTTTAAAAGTTTTGCAAAAATTAGTTTTTGAAATTGCGTTTTTATCAAATTTAGAAATAAACTAGATTTTAGCAGATCATAACAAAAGAAAGATGAAGTTTCTATAAAAGAAATCGGAGAAAATTTAAAATTTCTATAAAAAAGTGTTTAAGGAAAAGTTTTCAAAAAAGACCAACATTTTGAGAAAGCGACGAATTGGGGGTGCTGCAGTTCCTCAGTGCATATACGCGAGCCGTCACTGGTAGTTTCCCGCTGTAACCAAATGTTGACAAACATCAACTAGGTAATTCCAAAACTGCATTAACCCTTTAATTACTTATATTGAAAATTGTAAATTGATTGTTATATCTTGGGGCAACGGGAGGGAACTTTCTCCTTAAGTAGTTGAACAACAGAAAACGACAGAAACTTGGTCAGAGCAACATAAGATTCCTCTGTCCATTTGTTAATATTAATATTCCGTTTCATAACGTGATATTGTGACTAATTTAGTTATAGTTAAATAAGTATTTTAATTTTTGCTAAGTATTATGTGTTCTTTGCTTAAATTTAAAAAAGGTAGGTGTAGCAACTTTGTAAATTCTAAACAGAGCGTTTTAGTTTTAGTAGGAATTAGTACTAACATACTTCTCAACAGAGATGGATTTTAATAGTGTTGCGCGTTATTGGTACGAATGATTAACACTTGGTGAATTGTAACCACTTTATTTCAAAACTGAACTCGGAACACTCCAATTGTAATTCACTAACACTGTTTAATTAACTAACTTATTCATTGACTTCTAACTAACTCACTGACTGAGGGAAAGCCGACCGGACCCGCTATATATAAATCCCGTTTCGGGTTTTAGAAGAATCCAGCAGATAAGGCTTATCGTTTGCCGAAATTTCTGGAGCGCTTATCTGCCGTTTGATTTATTGTCGCGGCCGCTTCCCCTTATCAATTTTCTAGAAAATTCCCAACTAAACTTTATAATTACATTTGCTTACGATATCAATAATAATGGTAAATTAATGGACAAGATTCAGAGTAATTAATGCACATGTATGAAAGGAAAAATTATATATTATTAATAAGTATATGGGAAATATATATGTTACATACGATGTGCTTCAAAAAGTATCGAACCTTATTTTTTCCGCGTAACCTAATGGCGCGTGCGGGATTTTTTTCCGTGTAGATGTTGAGAGGACATTCACGAGCAATCGTGATTTTTTTCATATTCGCAGAAATTGTTAGTTGCTAGCAGTCAGCCAACAAGTGTAGACGTGTAGTATACTTTTGTCGAATTTCAACAATTGTAAAATGACTGAAAAACTTTAGCGTCAAATTTTGCCAAAAACTCGACGGTACCAACCCGAAACCCTTCGCAAAATTCAACAAGATTTCAGGGAAAATGATTACCTCACGCATAAGAGTGGTAGAGCCGCTTTAAAGATTGTCTGTTTTCTTTGACTCCCGTGATGCGGTACATCATGAGTGCGCCCCACAAGGCCAAACCAGCACAAAGGAAGATCACCAGGAGATCAATTGTCGCCTTTGTGAAGCTGTGCAGCGCCAACGACCGCCTCTGTGGGTAGGGAAACTTAGAAGTTGCATCATGATAATGCACCTGCCCAATCGATTAAGGATTTCTGCGTGAAATACATCGGACTCATCGGACATGGCTCCGTGTGACTCCTGGCTTTTTCTAAAATTGACCATGTCGCTAAAAGGGTCCCGATTTGAGTCAAGAAAGACATCATGCGGAATGCGACAGAACAGTTAAGCGGCATTCCAATAAATCGTTTTCTAGAAGTCTTTCCAACAATGACAGGAACTCTGGAGGAAGTGTGCATTTCCAAGGAGACTACTTTAAATGGGATCAGTGTTTCCGATTTGTAAATTACTAAATATATTTTTGGCAACCATAGGTTCGATAATTTTTGAAGAAACGTCGTACGCTTGCAATTCCTTCAAAGACAGCAAAGTGCCGTCCTTACCCCTCGGAATTTCCCATGGGCAAACTAATTTAGAGGCTTCCCCGAGGAGCGATTAATAAAACTAGTATCGTCTGTGGTCCAAATTCCAGTAGTTGTGACTAAAGGAACGAAAATCAACTTGTTTTTCACATAATTGGTTGAAATTTATTTGTATGCAAATTTTTACCTTGACGATATAAGGAAGAATGAAAAAAGAAGCGCTTATGAAGATTTGAACTTTTTTTTTAAAAATTCTGACTTATGGAAAATTTCGACCTTTGGAAAATTATAACTTTTTATTTTGACATTCTTTTAAATTTTTTGCCTTTGAAAATTTGTTTTTTATTTTCAAAATTTCCACCTTTTTGAAAATTTTCACTTTTCAGAATTTATTGTTTTTCCAAATCCAGATTTCTGAAAAATTGGACTTAATGTCGACTATTTTTCGATATTTGGTCCTTTTTTTGCCGAATTTTGACTTTTTTTTTAAAAATGTTAACGTTTTAGAAGTTTTGATATCAAATTTCAACCTTTTTGTAAATTTCGATATTTTTTAATTTATGTTTATTTCGAAAAAAAATTTTGCACGTCTTTTCGACTTTATTGAACATTTTAACCGCTTGAATATTACAACTTTTCGTTGAAGTGTCGACTTTTTGAATATTTCCAATTTTGCGAAGTTTCAATTTTTTCTGAAAATTTAGATTTTTTAGCAATTTAATTTTTCTAAACATTTCGACTGTTTTTTTTAATTTTTCGTCCCAAACAGAGTTCCCTGGTACAATCTTGCCGTAAGGTAAAAGGTCTGTGTAATGTGATCTACTCTTGTCTCCCTTTAGTCCCCTAAATATCTTAGTCTATCTGTAGGCCGTTAATTTGGCTGTGTCTTAATGAATTCATCTAGAGGAGGCACATTTAGCGCTACCTCTAGAGTTTTCGTTGGAGTGGTGCACACAGCCCCTGTATTTAAAAATTTCGACATTTAAAAATCTTAACTTTTTGCAAAATTTTGTTTCTTTTTTGAAATTTTCGTTTGTGTTTTTTTAACATTCCGAACGAAATTTTTTTAAAACAAATCCGCCTTTTACATTCTTTCCTTTCAAAATTTTGACCTTTTGGTGTTTTTTTTCGAATTTTTCAAATTTCGACTTTTTTTTGAAAATCTCGACGAAGAACTTTTTTTAAATGTTTTGAATTGTTTTTTGAAAATTTCGACTTTCCTTTTGTAAATCTCTATATGCCCCTTTGGAAATTATCGACTTTTTTGAAATTTTTGAATTTCTTTTGACAATTCCTCCCCATATGCTTCTTTAGAAATCTTGACTTTTTTGAAAAGTCTTTTTTTTAGAATTCGAGTTTTTTCTTAATGTTTTGAAAATTTCGATTTTTATTTTGAAAATCTCTAAACTTCTTTAGTAAAATTAGACTTTTTGAAAAATGTCGATTGTTTTGTAAACGACATTATTTGAACATTTTAACTTTTTTTGTAAAGTTTTTAGTTTTATTTTGAACATTCAACTTTTTAAAAAATTCGATTTTTCTTTAGATTTTTTTTTGTAAAATTTTAAGTTACTTGAAAATCTTTACCAGAAATGTTGCCTTTTTTGTAAGTTTGACCTTTATTTAAATATTTCGATACTTTTGAAGCTTCGGGCTTTTTCAAAATTTCGTTATTTTCTGAAAATTTCCACTTCTTTAAATTCGCCCATTGTTGGAAATTTTTACACTAGAAAAACTCGATTTTCTCAAAATTTCGACGTTTTTTAAAAGTTAACTTTTTTTGTAGATTTCGAATTTTTTGTTGAAAGTTTTGGATATTTTTTGAAAGTCTCGACTTTCGTTATGTAATTTTGACTTTTTTAAAAATCTTCACTTTATTTGTAAATTTCGGTCTTATTTGAAAATTTCAACTTTCTTTAGATTTTTCTCTAGATTTTTAGAAAATTCCATTTTTTGTAAATTTCGATTTTATTTTGAAAATTTAATGTTTTTGAAAATTTCAGTTGTGGAAAATTTTCTTTGCATTAAAAAATTCCAGTGTTTTCAAAATTTTGACTCAAAAATTTCACTTTTTCAGAAATTCGATATTTTTGTAGCTTTGATTTTTTCAAAATTTGTACATTTTGACGTCTATAAAAATTGCATTTTTTTGACATTTTTACTTTTTTCAATATTTTGACTTTCTTTGAAAGATCGATATTTTTTTCAAAATATCGAATTTTTCGACTATTTCGACTTTTTCGTAATATCTTTTTTTGAAGAGTTCTAGTCTAATTTTGAAATTTTTTTAACCGATTAGCTTTTTTTTTTTTGAACATTTTGATTTATTTTAAAAATTTCACGTTTTGTGAACATTTCTACTTTAATTTAAAAATTTCGATTTTTTAAGAAAAATTTACAAAAAAGTCAAATTTTTGAAAAATGCCGACTTTTTTTTGTTAATTTCCACTATTTGAAAATAGCGATTTTTTTTTGTAAAATTTTAAGTTAATTTGGTAAATTTCTGCATTTTGAAATTTCGATTTCTTTTTTTTTTTTTTTATAAGTTTTACTTGTTTTTGAAAGTTTTGAGTCTTTTAAAAGTTTTGCCTTGAAATTTTGAGTTTTTTTTTTAGGTTCGACTTTTGTTCGACGCTTTTGAAGATCTACACTTTTTCAACATTTCCAATTTTTTTGAAAATTTCTTCTTTTTTTTGAAAATGTCTACCATTTTTGTATATTTCGACATATAAAATTTCATTTTTTTTAATTTCGAATTTTTGAAGATTGAGAGTTTTTTGTTGAAAGTTTTGGATTTTTATTTAAAAGTTTCGACTTTAGAAAATTTTGACTTTTTAAAAAATCTCCACTTTGTAAATTTCGGTCATATTTGAAAATTTCAACTTTTATTTTGATTTTAAATTTTTAGAAAATTTCCGTCTTTGAAAATTTTCTTTGTATTTAAAATTTCCAGTGTTCAAAATTTTGAATCGAAAATTTGACTGCAGAATTTTGGCTTTTATTTCGATTTTTTGTAGCTTTGATTTTTGTAAAAATTTGAACATTTTGGCGTTTCTAAAAATTGCTTCTTTTGATTTTGACTTTTTCAAAAGGTCTCTTTTTGAAGAGTACTAGATTTTTTAATTTTGAAATTTTTTTAACCTATCGGATTTTTCATAAAAATTTCGATCTGATTTGAAAAATTTCATGTTTTCTTAAAATTAACACATTTTTCGGAAAATTTCGATTTTTTTTAAATTTCTAATTTACGAAAAAGGTCGCCTTTTTAAATAATATCGACTTTGTGTATATTTTGACACTATATGAAAATTTTGACATTTTTTAAAATTTTATTTTCAATATTTCAACTTTTTTGAAACTGAAAATTTCGATTTTTTTTGTGAATTATATTTTTTTTTAAATTTGGAGTCTTGAAAATTTTGACTAGAAACTTTGACATTTTTTGAAAGTCTGAAAGTTTAAAAATTTCGACACTTTCAAAGATTTTAAAAATGTCGACTTCTTTTTGAAAATTTCAACATGTAAAAACTCCACATTTTTCAAAATTTCGATTTTTTCTCAAAATTTTTATTTTTTTGAAGTTGGACCTTTTTTTGAAGATTTGGACATTTTTTGTATTTGATTATTTTTTTGAAAGTTTCGACTTTTTTTTTAGATAGTTTGGATTTTTTTAAATTTCCACTTTTTTGTAAATTTCGATGTTATTTAAAAATTTCGAGTTTTTTAAACTCTTAAAGTCGATTTTTTGAAAAATGCCGACTTTTTTTTGTAAATTTCCACTCTTTGAAAATATCGATCTTTGTAAATTTAGATTTTATTTTGAAAATTTGGAGTTTTAAGTTCATAAAAATTTCCTTTGTTTTCAAAATTTTCAGTTTTTTCAAAATTTCACTTTTTTCAGAATTCGACTTTTTTTGTAAATTGAGATTGAGACCTTTTTAAAAATTGTCTTTTCTTTTTAAATTTTCACATTTTTCAAAATTCTGACCCGAAATTGTAATTTTTTTTGAAAGGTCGATTTTTTTCTTCAAAATTTCGACTTTTTTGAAATTTCGACTGTTTCATCTTTTTTTAGAGTTCTTAATTTTGGTAATTTTGAATTTTTTTAACCTATCGGCTTTTTTCATGAAAATTTCGACTCATTTTGAAAATTTTCACGTTTTCAAAATTTCAACCTTATAATTTTGAAACATCGGCCTTTTTAAAAATTTCAACAATTTTTTCACTGACCATTTTTCAAAATTTTGATCGTATTTGTAGATTTCGACAAAGTTTGTTCTTTTTTTTGAATATTTGGAGTTTTGTTTTGAAATTATCAACCTGTTTCAAAATTTCCATTTGCTCCAAAATATTGACTTTTCTCGAAATGCCAACTTTTCTTGAAAAGTTCGAGTTTAAAATTTCGACTTTTTAAAATATCGACTTTTGAAATTGTTTTTTTTTAAAGTTTCGAAATTTTCGACTTTTGGAAAGAACATGGATTTTTTTATAAATGAATTCATTTGAAAAATTCGATTTTTTGTCTTTCTCCACTCTTTACCTCCCATTTTTAACAAATTTCAAAATGACAAAATTAAATTAAAAAAATTAACATATTGAGGTCCCTAGCTAGATCCTAATGGTAAGTAAGTGCGGCAATGAAGACTTCAAATTTATAAAGTATGATATTTTTGTGTTATTGCATTGCTCTCTGCTTTGTAAAGCTTAACAAACTGCTTATTAAAATCAATTTTTTTTTTGATTTCTAGGATTTCAGAATGTGTATTCCCTACGCAGAAAAATTAGTGATATGCCAAAAAATCTCAAGATCAGCAAAATCTTGATCGTTTCAAAACTAACCAGATATGAATACGAACAAAGAAGATATTGCGACCTCGACGATTCCGAATTGGAGCAGGAATTGCGAAGTCGAGGAAGCGAATTCGATTCCATTTATGGATATCATGAACTTCAGGCGCAAAAGGTCAAGGCGGTCGCTCAAACTTTAGAAAATTTGGGTATAGAAGTACAAATAGTTAACAGGCAAGTGTCGTTTTTACACGTAGTCGAATTAAATTAATTATCGAATAGATGAATGTTGCCTTTTAGATTCAACTATTCCTATGCCAACGTGGAGTGGGCCGACATCATTATGCCGACGGGAGGCGATGGGACCTTTTTGTTGGCCGCCAGCAAGGTGCGGAATAGCAATAAACCGGTGATAGGGATAAATTCAGATCCTATGAGATCCGAGGGCCACTTGTGTTTGCCGAAGAGATATTCTGCTAATATAGGAGAGGCGATTGAAAGACTGTCACAGGTATTGATCCATTTCATTAATCTTTAGCGATGTAGTTATTCTCAAATAATTGGTTACAAATTCAAAATTTCCTTTTTTTCTAGAATTGTTGACTTTCAGTTTTGTAATTTGTACTTTAGTTTAGAAATTTCAACTTTTGCCATAATTCCAAGTTAATGTTTTTAATTTTTTAAAATTTCGATTGCATCCAAGAATTTTCTTAATTGCAATTTTTTTTTTCAAAATTTCTTTAATCTCGAAATTTGCATTCAACATTTTCTGTTTTTTTTTCGACATTTTAAGAATTTTTTAAATAAATATAAAACTTTTACGAAATGCCGACATTTCTGCAGTTTTTGAGTTTCTTTTTCGGTTTTTAAGTTCGAAATTCGACATTTTGGCTTGAAGTTTGAAGAACACTTCAAAATTTGTCTCTCAAAATTTTCAAATAAGTGGAAATTCTAAAAAAATGGAAATATTCATAAATATTGAAATTAGAATTTAAAAAAAGTAAGATTTTCGAAAATAGTCGAAATTTTTGAGAAGAAACTCCAAGTCTTCAAGTAACGTCGAATCTATAGAGAAATTTTGAAAATAACCGAAAAAAAGTAATATTTCGAGAGAAACTTTTGTGTGAGCCCAATTAAACAAATCATTTTCAAAAAATTCAAAATCTGGAAGACTCAATTCTTAAAAAAAAGTCGAAAAGTGGAAATTTTCAAAATAGTTGAAGTTTTCAAAAAGGTCAATTTTTTAGTAGAAATCAAAATATTCAATAAAGTAAACATGTTGATAGGAAGTCAAAGTTTTGGAAAAATAGAAATGTTGAAAAAAGTGGAAATTTTCACGTCATTTTCGAAAAATTTGAAATTTTGAAAAAGTGGACATTTAAAAAAATCGAATAGAGGAAAAGAAACTTGACAATTTCTGAGACAGTAAACATTTTGAGAAAACACGAAAATTTCAAAAATTTCGAAATTTTTGAAACGCAATTTCAAAAATTTCGAAATTTTTGAAACGCTTAAAATTTCAAAGTAAAACAAAACTCAAACTTTACAAAAAATAAATATTTTTCAAATGAAGGAGAATGTAAAAAAGTCGAAACTTCGACTTTTCTGAAGAATTTAATTTTTATTGAAAATTTTGACTTATTTCGAAAACTTCGACAATAAAAACCCACTTTTTCACAAGGTCGATCTTTTCTCGTTCGACTTCCAAATTTTCGAAATTTTAACTTATTTTTAAAATTTCGACTTTTTTCACAATTTTGATCTTTTGGTTATTCTAAATTCCTCAACATTCTGTCTTATTTGGTTGGTTTTGATTTTTTTGAACATTTTACTTTTATAAGTTTTGTTGTTGTAGATTTTATTTTTTTGGAAATTTCAAATTGTTTTGAATATTTGGAATTGATCTCGAAGTTTTTATTTTTGTAAATGTCAGAAACTTCGGACTCGAAATTTCATCTTTTTTTTTTTCGCAAATGTAACTAATTTTAAATTCAATTTTTTCAAAACATTTCAATTCTTTTTAAAAATTTGAATTTTTTTCACTTTTAACTTAACTCCCTGGAGTGTTTGTTTTTTATTCAACTTTTTTCAATTTTTACTTTTTCGCAAAATTCTGACTTTCTTAAAATAATTACTTTTTGAAAAATCTGCCTTCGTGTTTTATTGAAAATTCTTAAACATTTTTCGATTTCTTTAAAGCATTTCGTCTTTATATTTTGAAAACTTTGAAATTTAAATGTTCTTTTTTTTAGCTTCCACTTTTTTCAAATGTTTATTTATTTTATTAATTGCAATATTTTTTGACTTTGACCTTTCTTCAGAATTTTAATTTATTTTCCAAATTCTAAATTTTTTCAAAGTCGTTACACATAATTTTGATCTTTTCTCCAAATTATTTTTTCAAAATTTTGTTTTTTTTCTGTAAATTTAATGATGTTGTAAAAATGGCTTTTAAAAACTTCTACCCTATTTTTTTTAAAATTTTTGACCTTGGTCCAACATTTGACAATTTCTCAAAGCTTTGATTTTTTTTTTGAAAACTGAGATTTTTTTTTAAATTTAGAATTTTTCTCGAGGTTTAGGCTTTTATGCAAACTGAACTTTTATTTGAAAAATTAGATTTTCCTTTAATTTTTGTTTTTTGAAAAATTAAATTTTTCTCAAAATTTCGACCTTTTTAATATTTTCGAACCTTTTTCAGAATTTAGACTTTTTTTGAAAATTTCGATCTTTTATCATCAACATTTTGACTTTTTCTCGAAGCTCTAACTTGGTAGAAATTGATTTTTTTTGAAACATTTTCTCTTTTTTTCAAAATTTTGGATTTTTTGTGATATGATTATGTTCAAACATTTTTTTTTCAAAACCTTTACCTTTTTTTTGAAAATTTCCACTTTAGCTCAAACTTTTTACTCTTTCTCGAAGTTATAACTTCTATTTTGGATAATTCCGACTTTTTCCCGAAAATGTTCACTTTTTTCAAAATTGGAACTTTTTGAATTTTTTCAGAATTTTAATCTTTTTTGACATTTTGATATTTACCTTTTATCATCAAAAAAAATTGGGACTTTTTTCGAAGTTAAATATAGCTTCATTCAAAATTTGTTTTTTTCGAAATTTTCATTTATTTTTCAAAAGTTCGCGTTTTTGTGATAACTTCGACATTTTTAAAAAAAATTCGCCTGTTCCAGAAATTTTTTAATTTTGCTAAGGAATCGAATTTTCCAAATTACCAATTTTTAAAGTTTGAACGAATTCTACAAAACGAATTCAAGACTTAACTAAATTTCGATTTTAAAGCTGCCTAAATTTAAAGCAATCTGAAAAAAAATCGCAGCTTCTGGCTAAGGTCGAAATTTTAAGAAAAAAGTCAAATATAGCGTTAACAAAATCAGATAAAAATTGGAAGTTTAAATTAGACATTTTCTAACATGTCGTCGTTTCAAGTTTACCCTCAAAATTTCGACTTCAATTTCAAGATCCTGGCTTTAAATTGAAATATAAATGTTTGAAATTGTCTTGAAATTTTGACTGAAATTCCCAATTTCTAGGAAAAACTAGAAATAGCGAGATTTTATCGAAAATTTTGAAAAAAAAGCCAAATCCAGGAATTTTGGGAAGTTTGATGAAGTAAGCATCGTAAAAAAAATCATTACAATTTGAAATTTTGAGAAAAAAATTGGCATATTTAAATTAATGTGTAATTTGAAGGAAAAAATTCAAGAAAACTCGAAATTCTTATTAATAACTTCAAAAATAGGGGAAAATCCAAGTTTAAGAAAAAAAAAACAAATTTTGAGTGTTTGTTCTGAAGAAAAAGTTGCAATTTTCGGAAAAATTCGAATTTGCAAATAAAATTGCGAGAAAACTGGGATTCAATGAAAAAGACTCCACTGCTTGAGTCCATATTTACAATAGCACATGAAATTTTTATTTTAAATTCGAAATTTTATGGAAAAGAAAGAAATATTTCGAGAAAAAGGTCCAAATTTAAAAAAGAGCCGAACATTTTGAAAAAAGAATATTTAAGTCATACAACTTAAAATTCAATTTGAATTAAAATTTGAAGAATAATATCAACATTTTTTTTAGAAAGAGTGGAAATTGTAAGTTTCTAATTGAACTTTCAAAAAAATGTTCTTTAAAGTAAACTCGTAATTTTGAGATGAAAGTTGCCTGAATTTGTGTAAAATTTTGAAAAGGAAATTTCTGAAAAAAACCCAAATTTTAGGGTAAAGTAAAAATTATTTTAAGAACATACAAATTCAACGAACCGAAATAAACCGTTATTTTTTTCGGTTCTGTTTCGGTTTTTGTTCCTACAAAAATATAGTGGTTTTTTTCGGTTTCTGGTTTTCGTTTCAGGTCCGGTTCGAAGACAACAGTAGTGAAAAAGTTAGAATTTTTAAAGAAAGTGGGAATTTTGAAAAAAAATCAAAATTTTTAAAAATGTCGAAATTTTGAAAAAATTCGAAGTTGAAATATTCAAAATTGGTTGAAATTTTTAGCACAAAATCAAAACATTGCGAATGGGGCAAAAGAATGGAGGGAGGGATAAATAAAAAAAAATCAAGTTTTAATTTGAAATATTCTCTGTATCTTTGCGAAGTTTTTTTTGCAACTGGAGAGAAAAATGACACTCAACAGGAATGGAATTTAATTTGAACTGTTGAGAAAACAATTGAAATTGGCGTCAATTTCCTAATTTTATTTTTTCCGTTCTTATGATGATTTCAGGGGCGCTTTGAGTGGTTACTTCGGTCTAGGATAAGGACTAAAATAACCCATCAAAAAGGCGACCTTATTCCCAAGTATTTGCACGAGGTAGATGTAACCCCAGATTTGAGTGAGCTAATACGCGAAGAAGAAGTAATTAAGGAACATGGCAAGGTGCTACCTATACTTGCCTTGAACGAAGTAAGAGATATTTGTGCAATCCAAATTAATGTAAAATTATGCAGATTTTTCGTAGGTGTTTCTAGGTGAAAAGCTATCTGCTAGAGTTTCTCATCTGAAGATGAAGTTCAACGGTGCCAAGCAGGAGACCAATACTAAATGTTCCGGCGTGTGCATCTGCACAGGCACTGGATCGACATCATGGCATATCAGCATAAATCGGTTGTCGGTTCAGAGCGTGGCCGAGTTACTGCGCCTTATGGATATAGAGGCAACAGAGAGCCAGAATAGCCTAGCTACTGTTTTGGCTGATATATACAACAAAAATTTAATCTTTGATGCAAGTGAGTACCATCTTTGTTATCAACTAAAACATACAAAGAAGATTGTCTCAAAAAATGGTTGCATTTGATCTTTTTCACCATATTTTCAAGTTTGATGATTTTTCTTAGAATTCAATGTTTTTTTTTGGCTTTATTTAAAAAAAGAAAAAAGTTTTTTAGAAGTTGGTTCAACATGGATAATTGTTTTGGATGAAACTTTTGAATAATTTTGTGCTTCAGATTCGCCGTTTTGAGATTTCAAACTTTAAAAATATATTTTTGGAAGTTTAAAGTGCCAAAAAATTTCTTTTAACAAATTTTTACGCTTATAATACTTCTAGCTTATTTTTCAAGTTGTGTGATGTACTTAAGGTTGTTACATGTCATATTTAGATTTACGGGAGATTAATTGTTCTATGAAATTTTTTTTATATTTTACAGAAGATTAATAATTGAAAGTCCCACATCATCTTTCAGGAAAAATTGATGACCAGAAAAAGCTCTTTACACATTCCATACAAAGGGTTGTGTTGTCATTGTAAATGTAGTTAATGACCAAAAATAAGCTCCTCAAACCTTAAATATGAGAGACTTTTTTCTGGTCAAATGTGGGAGATCTGGCAACCCCTCAATTTTATAATGCTCGTTAAATTTCAGCTGAGAACAGAATAGCGTATACAATAAGGGAAATGATTTCCGCTGGCGTCTGGCCTCAGCCCAAAGGTCTCAAACCGCGGGGATTCGCTACGAAAATCGAAATGAGGTCTTGCTGTTATGATGCCGCCCTGGTGATCGATGGTGGAATTTTTTATCCCTTCAATGATGGCACCGCAGCTCTGTTTGAGATCAAACCAGAAGATAGCTTAAGGACGGTGATCTTGCCAAGCTGATAATGTATAACATATTTGTCAATGTATAAGCATATAATATTTTTATACTTTATTTTATATTCTTTCAATAGGTTAAGTTAAAAGGCTTTTTCTAGTGAATATGAAAATGAAATAAATTTTTTAATTGAAATCTGATTCTGATATTTTAGCTTCTTATTCAAAATGTGCACTTAACAAAAATAGTAATAACGTGAAACAATCGCTCTTGACTACCTTCTAACCAGGACCGGATTAAAGGCGACTGGAGCGATTGAAGGGGCCTCCCATCGCCACGGACACAGGCACACAGGCCTGTATACAGCAAGGAAGACAGCATTTCAAAAATTTAATTCATTTACAATTTTTAAATAATAAATTACGTTATTATTTAAATATTTTTTTTTTACTTACTTGATTTTGATTAAATTTCATAGGCGTGTAACTTTTGAACAAAACATGATCGACCTTTGTTTTTTTGTCTTAGAATTAAGTCTAGTTTATGCTCTTAAAATTTAACATAACGATACGGAACACCTGTATTTATCACAGCCGCTTTTAATTCTTTCAATCCGAAATATAGACTAGATTTAAAAATTTTACCAATTTTAGGTAACTTTTTCTTTTGGTCAAAACCAAAACAGAAGCCGAAATTCAGTTTCATTTGAAGTGAAAATCTAGTTTCGGTTGGTGTCAAGTAATGATAGATATTTATTAAAACCTTTAAAAAACAAACTCCATTATATCTTGAGATAGTGTGGAAATATAAAATGTTCTTAAAAGAGGAAAAGAATAAAATGTACAAAAGAGGCAGAAATTTTATTTTCAACATAGGCGGATATGTTACAAAATTAAATAACAGGGATATTTACAAACAATTTAGCGTAACATTAAGGATTTTTAAAAATAATTTTGTTTTATACACTTTTTCTATAGTTTCTCTTTCCTAGTATAAATTAGAAAACGATATTTACAACAAAGTAATCACACTATATTTACTATAAAATGGAGGACATATACAAATTGGACTGAGGGTACAGCTGATCGAATTTTAACATGAACAATTTATAAAATTTTATGTGGCAACATGTGGACGGTTTACGCTTTATTAAGCATCGAAAACACCAAGAGAAACCCCCAAATTATTGGTTATCTACATACAATAGAATTTAAAATACAGTTTTGTCTTAATGCAGGGATAATTAGAAATCATTACGTGTCGTCAGTAAATTTGCATCAGTGTTTATTGTGCAGTTAAGCATTAGAATAAACGTACATATATTTGTAATTGCGTTCAGCGCCGGTCCTAGACCGTTATTAAAGTAGAGCGAAATAGTGATTTGGTGGTCACGCTTATCTCAATTTTGGGAGACCACTTTGTTCCTAGAAATTATTTTGATGACTAAAAAAAGGTTCTTAATACCATTTCGGCGCCCCTTCATCTCCTGGCGCCTAGAGCGACCGCACCACTCGCAGTACCCTAAGACCAGCCCTGATTGCCTTTACTGCAAAATTGTTCTTTCTTAGTGCAAACAACAAAAATTATTTTAGGGTAATAAAAATTAACAATTTAGCGGGATAAATGTCTTCAATTTTAAGGAGACAATTATAAAATATTACTATAACTTTAACCAGTGATTTCTCTAAAATTTAGTGTTGATATAAAAATTTTGAAATTAAATTTTATTTGCTTAAACACAGAGTAATTTGCTAAGAATGGGAAGTCTCAAAATTGAGCATACTAGATATTAAAATATGACGGCAGAGTTTAAATATACTTTAGATGCATGTTACTGGTTTAAAAGATACTGGATGATCAAAGTTGAAATTGCATTTTGAAATTCCGGCCAAATTTTTAAATTCGGTATCAACATAAAACTTGGCAACTTTATGTTTTCCCTTCAATATCTTTTAAGCTCGTCAATGGTAACCTTATATTTTCTTTATTTATTATTGGTTTCGAAGTCGATTGAGAAAAATAACAGATTAAAACGTTATAAATCAAAAGTTTTGATTAACCTCCATAAAAGTGCCATTTACCTGAACTTGAAAAAATATAATTGTGTCTACAAATGCTCTGGTTTAAATGTTGTCCATTTATTGAGCAAAATAAAATCGTTTGCAATATGCAAATACTTTAGTTCTGAGTTTTCAAATATACATTTTGAACCACACTGGGAGAAAAACATACAGAAAAAAATATCCTTAAATTCAAAATATAAACTTGAATAAAAAGGCGAACCATCAGGTAACAGTAGTTGTGAACATAAGGAAATAAAAGATAACTAATAACACATGAAGGAGCTGCAAGTTGTAATATACATTTAGGATTTAAAAGTACAAATGAAATTATTGTGTGACTTAAAAAAGAATAATTGAATTCCGTTGTAGCAAATTCTAAAGTAGATCATATCTTTTATTATATTCGGATATTTGATACAAATTAAACATTATTTATTTTATGACTTCATTTTATGGATTTCAAATATGCACGTTAAGTACAAATCAACCTGTAATTACATAATTAACAGGAATTTACATTTTAAAATGATCAGAACTAATCATACTTCAGAACCTTTTGTGGAGCTTATATCTGTTACGGATGAAGGTTTCAATTAGACCTGAACTGGGGTCTAAAACAAGCCCGGACATTTAGGGACGATAGACCCCTCATTCTCATTTTTTAAAGACTTTTTTCTTGATTTTCTTCCAAATTTTGACACATATTTCCAAATTCCGAACCTAAACTTATAGTACATTTATTTTTTCCGAAATTTTGGCAAAAAACTCGAAACCTAAAAATTTCTAGAAATGTTCAATTTTGAGGAAGATATGAAGAGATCCAATCAGAGTTTCGAATACATAAAAAAGTCAGAGTTTCGAATTTAATCCCAAAATTTAAAAAGTTTAAAAATCAAAATTTTGCCAGTTTAACGTGAACATTTCAAAAATTAGACATTTTGAGAATATTTTTAATATCATAAATCAATATAATAAATTTCTCATGAAATATCGACATTAAATTTAAGTTATTTCCTATATGTTCGATATTAAAGTCAAAATCTAAATATTTCTTAGGTATTTAGACTTTTTTTTTAAATATATTAACTTCTTACTTAAAATTTTCATCTTTTCCTTGAAATTTTTTTATACGAGGGTGGTCTGAACAGTTTCCGACCTTAACGTGAAGCTGGCAGCACTCGTTAATAAAAGCTACGGAATATAGTTGTGCATCTTTTGACAGGTCATCACCAAAATTTCAGCCATTATGGACGTACAGTTGTTATTTGACAATTGTTTGAGTAAGTCGATGTAAGTGTTTTTGTGAAAATGGAAAAAAATCGTGTATCGAGCTGTCATTAAATACTTGTTATTGAAAGGAAATGAACCTATGCAAATCAATGATGAGTTGGACTCTGTGTATGAGGACTTTGCACCATCATTTACCGCAGTAAAATTTTGGGCAGCTGGATTTAGAAGTGGTCGTACCAGATTGAACGTTCGGAACGTCCAAAAACTGCAACCACTGACGATAACATCGTTAAAGTTCACCCAATGGTTCTAAACGACCGTAGAATTAAAGTTAGAGAGATAGCAGACGAATATGTCCAAAGAACGTGTTTGGCACATATTACATCAAGATTTAGGCATGAGAAAGCTTTCCGCGGGTTGGGTGCCGCGTTTGCTTACGTTAGACCAAAATGGTGTTCGAATGAACATATTCAACGCCCTGTTGGCGCAGGTTAGGCGCAATAAATCAGAGTTTTGGCGCCGATTAATTATTATAGATGAGCCTTGAATACACCATTATATGTCCGAAACAAAAATACAGTCAAAACAGTGGAAGCGGGAAATGGCTTTAAAAAAATCAAAAACTGTTTTTTCAACTGGGAAAGTGACGGTGACTGTTTTTTTTTGCATACTCATGGAGTTATCTTAATCGATTATCTTCAAACAGGAAGAACCATTACAGGAGTATACTGCGCATCATTACTTGACAAGCTGAAGGCAGAAATTGCGGAAAAACTGCCACATTTGCAGAAAAAGAAAATCCTGTTTCACCACGACAATGCGCGGTCTCATACCTCCACGGTTGCCATGGCCAAAAAACACGAATTGCGGTTTGAACTGCTTGACTCCTTACTCACCAGATATAGCCCCAAGCGCCTTATTTTTGTTCCCTCATCTAAAAATTGTGCTCGGAGGTCAGAGATTTTCGTTAAATGAGGAGGCATTCACCTTCGTGAACAATTATTTTTTATAGAAAAACGCCGAGTTCTATTTGGACGGGTTAAAGAGATGGGGGCATCGCTCGGAGCAGTGCTCGGACTTACAAGGAGATTATCTAGAAAAATATTTTTTGTCTTTATTAGGTCGGAACTTCTCATACCATCTTCGTACATTGCAAAATTTCCCCAAAATAGACCACTTCTAAAAATTTAGAGTTTAAATTTCAATTCTGAGCACATTTTGGTTAAACTTCGATATTTTCTTGAATCTTCTTTTTTTTGTAAAATGTTTACTTTAACCTGAACCCTTTTTTTCTCTAAGTTCTTATCAATTTCCAACTTTCTGGCCAAATCTCGAATGTCTATAAAAAAGTCAAATACGCATTAGAGTTTAACGTCAACATTTTGAGATAAAGTCGAAATTTCGACAATCAATCTCAAATCTGGAGAATTTTTATAGATGTAATCTTCCAGTTGAAAAAATTACAATTTTCTAAAAGTTCAAATTAAAAATGGAATTTATTTTTAGAAGTTTTTATCTTTGCTCAGATTGGGAATTTTGAAAAAACAATTAAATCTTGGAAATAGACTATATTAAAAAAAATCATAAAATCTTGAATTTAATTTCGAAATATATAGTTTTAATTTAAATTTCGGCATTAATATCAAGATTTTGACTTTTATTGAGCAAAATTTTAGTTTTAATCTAACTGTTGGTATCTCGAGTCCAATCTAATAAACTCATTTTTTATTATTAGCTGCAAAAAAGATTTCGTACCCGAGAATACTTTAAATCCAACAGTTGCCTTTGATTCAACCGAGAAAGGCCTAGAGTAGCAAGCCTTTTGCAAATAGTCTTCTTTTATTTAAAATTTTTATATGACTAGTTCTGATAAAATATTATTTTATTCTTAATGGGATTCTACATTTTTTTACACAATTTTCATAACAATGAACCTCAGTCAAGCACATTGCTCCCAAACATATGTAAAAAAAATCATAGATCCCATTTTAAAGCTAGTTTCTTATTAGGCAATGGATTATAAATAAGAAAATACAAAAAACTGTACATGTTTTTAAAAAAGTAAATGTTTTCTGATAAAGTTATCAGTACAAGGTTATTTAATATGCGCAGAGCCAATATTAGTCATTAATCAAGAAAGAGATTTTAATTTAGAAATCATTTCAGAATCGGATTAAGCCACTGAGGGGCTTGTAGCCTGCAGCAAATGGAAATAGAATGCCCTTTGTTTCAAGTGCTATGATGCTAATGTTTAGCGCACTGTGTTCTTTAATTCATTTTAATTCGTTTTAATATAGAAAAAAATAACGTTCCTGTTGCAGTTGCTGATCATCGAACTTAAGTAAATTACGTAACGCTATTTTCCACATTTGGGAATTACGATTCTATTTAATTTTTTGGTCAATGTTTATAAAATTGAAGTTCCAAAGTTCTAATAGTAGCAATCAAATTTGTTTTTGACTATGACATCGTTTGGTTAAGCACTGACGATTAAAAAAAAAATCATAAATTTTTGATTGTTGATTTTAACATCTTGACTTCAATTTCAAAATTAGTACTTTTATCAACATTTCAAATTTAAGCTTTGAAAGTCTTTTCTCACTATCAAATTTTTTTCCGCATTTGTTCTCGAAAAATTGACCCTTTTGTCCGCTCTTTCAATCCTAATCTCCAAATTTCAAGAATATTCTGAGATAATAAGCCTTGTATATACAAATATATACAAGTTTATTACGATGCAACTGAAATCTAATTTCATTAGAATCTAATGAAAATTAGACTGCAATTGCAAAGTTCACGTAGATGAGGCAAAGATTGTATCACGGGTTGCATCGCAACATCCATAGATACAAACGTCCTCGGCGTGACTTTACTTTCATCTAGTTTTGACAAATGACCAATTAAATGTTCTGTAATTAAACAGTTAAACGTGCTTAAAATTGAAAATATGTACAACCGCAACCATAGACTAGTTTCGGCCTTCCTTGGCCTCGTCAGCATGGTACGGTGGCTTAAAATTATTAAAACTGGTTAAAAATTTTAAAAAAGACGACGTTTTAAAAGAGCGTTAGAATTTAAGAAAATCAAGCATTTTAAAAAAGTCTCTATTGACTTTTTGGAATCGAAATTTTGAAGAATAACCGAAATTTTCAAAAAATATATTTCCGAAGTCAAATTTTTGGAAATAAAATAAAATTTTGAAAAAGTTTAGTTTTCAAAAAACATTGAAATAAAGTCAAAATTTTCAAGAACTGAAATCTTAAAAAAAGCTAAACTTTAAGTCCCAAATAAAAAAAAAATCGCAACTTTTGAAAAAGTTGAAATATTCGTAAAAGCCGAAATTTTCAGGAGTCTTGAAAATTTTTCAAAATGTTGCTCCTTAAAAATTTTGATTTTTTGAAAATTTTGATATGTTTTGAAAATATTTCCTATTTTGGAAAATTTCTACATTTTTTAAAAATGTCGAGCTTTTAAAATTAGACTTTGCCCAAAATTTGATTTTTCTTAATTGAATACTTTTCAACATGCTATTTTTTGCAAAATTTGACTTCTTTCGGAATATAAACTTTTTGAAAATTACCTCTATTTTTCAAAAATTTAACCCAAAAAAGTGTTGACTTTTTTTTTAAATTCTCGTTTTTTTAATCTCAACACTTTTTTAAAAGGTCGACTTTTTTGAAATTTTCGAAAAAATTCAAATTTAAAAAAAAGTCGAAATTATGAGAAAAAGGACGAACATCTTAAATTAATTCAAGAAGTTGTTGAAAACATTTTCAAATTTCGATTTTTAAATAAAATTCCCTTTTTTGAAAAATCCAGCCTTTCAATATGCTCAGCACTAACGAAAACAGTTAAAATTGCAAAAAATCTGGAACTTGAAAAAAGTCGACATTTTTTATCAGATTTTAAAAAAATTCCAAATTTTTGGGATCAAAGCCAAAATCATAAGAAAAAACCAAAATTTTCAAAAGAGAAAGGTTGAAATTACAAAAAAAAATTAAAGAAAGAATCAACATTTTGAAACAAAATTGCAAAAACTGCAACTGCAGTGGTAACTACAATATTCATAAAACGCATTTTCAAAAAAAAGTGAAAACTAAAAAATAAAGAACTACTGAAAGTGTTCAACCTTTCGCCCACCATCGTAGGGGGCTTCTTCAGGAACAAAGAAACAATAAATGAAAAATAAAATACAAGAGTTTCGCCTCTGGTATGGTGGACCGTGCTCTTCTGTCCAAACTTTCTTATTCTTTGTATCAATTTTCAAAAATAAAAAAGGCCAATTTCAAAACACCAGAGCAGTATGTCCACCATACCAGAGGCGAAACTCTTCTGAATTGAAAATTGGTACAAAGAATAAGAAAGTTTAGACAGAAGAGCACGGTAACTCAGTATGTCCACCATACCAGAGGCGAAACTCTTCTTGTATTTTATTTTTAATTTATTGTTTCTTTGTTCCTGAAGAAGCTCCCTACGATGATGGGCGAAACGTCCATTTCAGTAGTTCTGTGACACAGTCCAATCCCGGAAGAAGTATATCCTGTACTGACTCTGGCCGTGGAAGCCTTCGTTATCATTAACAAATAAAGTTGAAAATCGGCAGAAACATAAAGAAATTTTCAGAAAGTCAATTTTTTTAAAGCAAAAATTGGAAAAAATCCGAAATTGTCATGATAGTGGAAATGTTTAAGATGTAGAAGAAACTTTCAAATTTTGAAAAAAAACACCAAAATTTGGGAGAGTCAAAATTTAAAATGACAAAGATTTTTAAAAAATCGAAATTTTGGAAAAAATGTTAAAATGTCGAAATTTCAAAAGTGTAAATGAAACTAAAAAAAAGTTGATTTATTTAACTTGGTAACAAAAGGAGTTGGGCGTGGCAAAAGTGAGTGTTTTATCTGCATAAATTTTTTGCACACAGGAGTGAAGCATCTTTGTCGTGGGGTATCCCAAAGCGCGAAACTCGTAGCAATTCCTACGTGGTTAATCCGACACTGAAGCGTTTTAAAGTTGACGTTTAAGATCGACTCATTTTTACAATTTTGTCAAGAGTGGTTGCTATTCTACTATGATTACTATTTTGCAACTTAGTAGTTTGTATTTTAGTATATTTTGTAATTTAGTAGTTCTATCACTTTTTGAATAAAGTACGATACTCAATCCTTCCTTAAAGGATTGGTTCTCCAAACGGAGCTACAAATATTTTCTAATAATTTGTCAACTGGACCAATAAATATTTAAATAAGAAACGACTAATGCCATGAATCTCTATTTTTTGTGTTCAGAAAATAATAACAAATTAGGTTGTTTTTTGTACTTTCCTACTTTCACACAAATGTAATAAAAATATATCTATTGAACATCATTAAAATAGAATATATGGTATTTTCTCAATTTAAGAAAATTGGAAAAATATTAGTGAAAATTCTCTACTTCTACTACGTCTATTCTCTACTACTAATGTAATACTATTCAAATTGCATAGGTACTTCTTTGGCGGGATTCCGTTAAGCGAATGGTCCCTATTTCACGCTAGATATATTTATATTGGTTATTTTAATTTTAAACGATGTTATGCTACAAAGCTTTCAGCAGAGATGATATACACAATATCTGATATAAATATAACATCGATATACTATAAATTAGCGTATTTTTTTGGAAGATACAGTTTCAACAAATTTACAAATCACTATCATAAATTACTAAATTAATACTGAGTAATATTGTACATAATTAACATTAGATCAACTTAGCTTATTGTCATTTATAAACAAACTAAACATCTACAGTTGAGGAATAAATGTATCACACTTCGGAGTTTTGGAGAAGTAAATTACCTTCTGAAAAAACTAAAGAATCCTTTCCGCTTTTCCATAGGTGGCGCCATTAGCATAGGTACTTGGTTCTTATGAGTGATACGTATCTGCAACAGAAACGTCGCTTAGTTAAAAATTCTGCAATATATTGCGCTTTATACCGTTGTCGGAGGTTGCATCCAAGGCTCTCCATCTATTTGCATTGGAAACGTTTTTTTGGTTTTAATCTCAACCGAAGAACACTGCGCCAATCGCCTACCACTAGCTCTGAGTCCCGTTCGAACCTGTCCCATATGTAAACAGTTTTCCAAACCGATCACCTCAATCTTTCCATCACCTATATCTGCAACAGAAAACCACTTTTTATATCTCAATTGCTATTTTTATCAGTAAAGCGCGAAAAACTGCGAGCATAAAATCAAAATTTTGTGCGATTTGTGGATTTCATTATTTTTCTCAATTGACTTCGAAAACAATAATCAAAAATAATATACCGTTACCTTCGACGAGTTTAAGAGATACTTAAGCGATATTTAATAGTGTGTTACCCGGAAAAACATAAAGTTGCCAAGTTTTATGTTGATACCGTTAAAAGTTGAAAAGTTGTAGTGACATTTCAAAAATAAATTCTATTGATTACTCACCATCTTCTAAATAAATAGGGTTTGCAAAACCAGGACATTGATAATGCTGGAAAAAGGTTTGAAAAACCACCAACTACTTTTGAAATAAAATATGAGCTGTGCGTTCTAAGCAAGCGTAATTAATTTCAAAATTAGAATCCTCTAGTGCAGGGGTCGGCAAACTTTTAAACCCAAAGAGCCAGCCGCAATAAAAAAATTGATTTCGTGAATTTCAAAGAGCCACAAATTTTTATTTCTAATTTTTACATTTTTTTTCAAAAATTAAATCATATAAATCAGACAAAATATGGAACACAGACTGACTCATGTAGTCAAACGAAAATATATTCAACCCAAAAGACCTTTTATTGCTCAAAATTTAGACCTTTACTTCAAAATTTGCCTTTTTTTCTCAATTTCGTCTTTTTTAACTCTTTTCTATATTAGTCTTCTTTTTAATATCTATTTTGTTCCCAAAATTAGACTTTTACCTCAAATCTTCCATTCTTCTCAAAACTCGACAATTTATAAAAAATGTTTACGGTTTTCTAATTCGACTTACTGGAAGATTCAATGTATTTCTAAAAAATTCTTCTTTTGTCGAGTTTTTAATAAAAAAAGGAAAAATTTGAAGTAATTGGAGATGTTAAATAGTTTTTGAAGATTTCGACCTTTTTTCAAAGTTTTCTTTTTTCGAAATTCACATCTATTCTCAAATTTCACTTTTTCCCAAAATTACTTTTTTTGACTTTGTTATAAATTACGGCTTTTTTTTACAACTTTCTACATTCTTTTTGAATTTCGTCCTTTTACCAAATTTCGACATTTTCCCCAAACATTTGAACTTTTATTTATTTTCTACAAATTTGGGCTTGTTACGCAATATTCGGTTTTTTTTTCGAAATTTCGACTTTTAAAATTCAACATTTTATTGCTTCTGCAAACTGAGATTTTTTTGACGAGATTTATCTACATACTTCAAAATGTTTGACTTAATCTCAAAATTTGACTTTCTCTGGGAAATTTTGACCTTCAACACTACTTCAACACTTCTCTAGAAATTTCTATATTCTTTTCAAAATTCGTCCTTTTCCCAAATTAAGCCATTTTGCTTAGATAATAACTTTTACAAAACATTTAAAATTTTATGTATTTTCTACAAATTTGGACGTGATTCGCAAAATTCGTTTTTTTTTGAAATTTCGACTTTTAAAATTCTATATTTTATTGTTTCTGCAAGTTACGATTTTTTCGACGAATTCGTCAATTATCAAAATGTTTGACGTAATCTCAGAGTTTGATTTTTTTTCTATAATTTGACCTTGAATTAAAGTTCAACATTTTTCTCGAAAGTGGAAGTTGTATCGACATTGTCTTTTCTTTCGAAATTATTTTGCCAATTCTATCAAATTTCGAATTTATCTCAACATTTGGAGTTTTTTTTTTAATTCGTCTTGTTCTCGAGATTTCAAATTTATTCTCAAAATTTAACTTTCTCTGGAAAAATGCAAATTATTTTTCTTCTGCTCTGAAAAACTTCGGCTTTTTAAAAGTTCGACGATTTTTTCTAATCTTTCAATTTTTTACAACTGCTCTTTTTGAAATTTTACAATTTTTCACAGAATTTAAATTTGTCTAAAAGTTTCAGGTTTTTTTGTTCTGGGTTTCAATCTATTGTCGAAATTCGACGTTTTGTTTAAAATGTTATCTTTTTTGAAACCTTTTGATAAATTCATTTTTTTCGAAATCTCTTATTTTCAAAATTTGGTATCTTCTGGAAATTTCAACTTTTATTTCGAACTATCCATCTATTTTCAAATCTCAAAATTTAATTTTTTTCTTAAAATTTGACTTTCTCTGAGAAATGTTCACCTTCTTTTATAATCCAATACTTTTCTCGAAACTGGAAGTTTTATCGACATTTTCTTTTCTTTCGAAATTATTTTACCAATTTTCTCAAAATTCGATTTATCTGAAAATTTGGAGTTTTTTTTAATTCGTCTTGTTCTCGAAATTTCAATTTATTCTCAAATTTTAACTTTCTTTGGAACATTGCAAATCTTTCATTTTTTTCTACTCTCGAAAAACTTCGAGTTCTGAAAAAGACTTTCCAAACTGGTCTTTTTCTAGAAATTTCAAAATTCATGTTTTTTCAAAATACAAATCAATCAAAAATTTCGGTAAAATATTTCTAGAAATCATAATTTTTTTTTGTCAAAATTTAAGCAAAATGTGAAAATTCCTAGAAACGTATTTATGGAAGTTTTGACTTCGGTAAGTTGTTTGTTTAATGAGTATTCATTTCTGCGTGTTTGTCCACTTTAGCTTTTATTTATTTATTTATTAGAGGAATTTAAAGAGCTGTCTTTTAAAGACAAGACGCGGCTCGCGAGCTGCAATTACTGAAAGGATTTTAACTAAAACAGATATAGGTCTGCCCTACAAGGTAGGATTGTAAACAGGATACGTTTTATCATGTTTCAGAATACTGTAACAGTTCCATTAAAAATATAAGACCTAACAAGGGTGAAAAAAGGTATTTAATTTAAAATTAACAAAAAAAAAATCTTATAAATCAAAAATTAGATTTTGATTCAAATTTTATATTTCCATTTATCGTAGGTAATAAATTTTATGTATTTGGTTTCCAAAATGACGGCTTCATTATCGATTAGTTTAGTTCTAATGGTGTTTCACGACACCACATGAAAAATAAAACGCATCACAGAAATTATTTTTCATAAATATAACCCTACGGACCTAGATAGAATTTACTTCAGGGGTAGAGGACGCAACATTCATTTTAAAAAATCAATTTCCGGAAACGAGCTAATTTGCAGGAAATCTCCCGATGACCATATACTTTAGTTTAACGAAATTTCAAAAAATGATTATAAAAAAGTGAAAAGTTCCTAACATATGGAATCTTTTATTTTTATTTAAATGTTGATATAATTTCTAAATTTCGAGAAAAGTTGAGATTTCTAACAGCAATTATTATTCGACGTCTTTACCTCTTTTATTAACATTTCACCATAATTTTGAGCAAGTAACGAGATTTGAGAAATAGGTCGAAACATTTAAAAATTTATTTCCAACATTTTTAAGAATAATGTTTTTACGAAAATTTTTACTGAAAACTGCCGAAATTTCCAGAATAAGTTGCTTTGGAGGAAAAAAGCGAAATTTTCAGACCAAAATATCAAAGAATGGGATAAAAGTCGAAGTTTCTAAAAAAAGCCAAATTTTGAGAAAAATGAATAAATCCAGAAAAATATTGTGAAAAATTTAAAAGCGAATTAAAAGTTCAAGAAACAAGTCGAAATTTTCTTGGGAAAGTCAAACTTTGAGAAAATAAACCTCGAATTTTGAAACTTTCAGAAAAAGGACAATTTTGACAAGATTTGTAAAACTTTGAAAGAAAGAACGAGTTTTAAAAATGCTAGTTTCGAAACATTGTCGAAATTTGAAAAAAGTCGAAGTTTATTAAAGAAAGCCAGATTTTAAGGAAAGTTAATTTTCAGAATAAAATAAAATGTGGATAAAAAGTTAATTTTCGAAAAAAATTCAGAACCTCTGTAGAAAATCGAATTTGGTGAAAAAACTCAAAATTTTAAGAGAAACTTCGACTTTACTAGAGAAAGTTAAATTTTGATTACAAAGCCAGAATTTGGAGAAAAATTTCGGGAAAAAGATAATTAAAAAAGAGCCTTATAATGTACAAGAATATCGCAGTTTATGAAACATTGTACAACTTTACCAATTTAATTTAAAGAACTGTTATAAGCTTTTGAATAAATGTCGTCCTTTTTTCAACTTGGATAGTAAATCTCGCAATTTTTAAAAATAATTTCTTAATACGAAATTTCTATAAAAACTGGAAACTTATTCAACAACTTTCACAAATTTATTTTCGTGTTTAAAAATTTCAAGCTTAACATTGTAATAATGGCAAGAACTCATGCATTTGACTTTTTGTTCTAAACTTAATTTTTTGGGAAAAGTCAAAATTTCAATATTTTCTTAAAATAACGTTAAAACCCGGACCTCGACTTCTTATTTCTAAGAATGTTATTTCTTGAAGTTTTAATAAAAAAAATAAAAATAAATAAAAATGTCCAGTTTAAGCTCAGAATTTTGAGAAAACTCTCAAATGTGTATAAAAATTGGAAAATTATATAAGGAATTTTAAAAACGTTGACAAATTTCGAGTTTAATTTGGAATTTTGATAAAAACTTGACTATTCGACTTTGTTTTTTTTGTTCAAAACTTCAATTTTCAGAAGGTCGTAATTTCGAGATGAAACACTAACTTTTTTTTTTAACGTCAAGCTCCAACTTTTTAAAATTAGATTTTTTTCCCCAAAATTTCGACGTTTTTCTCGAAAGTACTAAAAAATAAATAAAAACGTCGAGCCTAAAATCAGAATTTTAAAAAGTCCCAATTAACAGGAAAAAACTTCAATAGGAAAAAAGATAATAATTTTCAAAATTTAAGTATTATTTTTTATCAAATTTTGTGACTTAATGGATTTCATTCTATATTTGGAATCTGATTTGGTTTGAGAAAAATTTGAAAAAAAAAAAACTTAATGTTTCGATCATTGGTATACCTACCTTGTACGGCTAATTTCAAGTCGACAGAATTAAAGCTGCTGGTGCTGAGTTCCTTTTGCCGCTTCTTTTTCTTTTTGCTTTTTCTTCTCGAACCTGACAAATGTTCGCCCCAAAGGTTTGATCCCCCATGGGTATAGGGGATGTTTAGCAGGGCTATCCCTTGAAGGGGGGATCCGTTGATTAGGTCCAAGGATACGTCATCGCAGGTTATCTCGATGAATTCGTGGAGATTTTTGCAGGAAGCGGCGAACTGTTCGGTGGTGGCGTACTCAAAATACCAGAGTTTGTTTTTCATCCGACTGTTGAATTTCTCGGGGTTTTTCTCCCGTTCGAGGTGGAATTTCACACAAATAGCTGCATCCTGGAAAAATCAATCAAGAGATGCTAAGTTAACATTTGATAAAGAAAATCATGGATGGAAACGTTCATGTCCATGCTTTTATTTGGCATTCGCGGTATATTGTTGCTGATATACTTTCCCGTTTCCAAATAGGCGATATAAATGTTGTACCGAGCCGTGAATTTAAATTCGATATTGTAAACTGTATCAACTGCTTTAGTAGACCTTAATAAAAGCTATTGGGGCAGCTCTAGACATCTACAGAAAATTTAGAAGCAATTAGTGATATTTGGGAGCCGTCAAGAAAACATGAGTTTGAATACGAAAGCTCTACCTTTTATTCTACCATTTCGACGATAAACTCGAAATTTTGAGAAAGTGTTCTTGTGAATTTAAAAATAAAATATATAAAAATAAAAATTTGGGGGTATATGGGGAGAGAGGGGGCGAGTGGATGTTAGTCGCCGCCCTCAATTATTTGTACTTCTCTTCAACTGAGAGAAACCGCTGAAAGTTTGGAAGATTTTTCTTGAAAAATCTTGAAATTTGTTATATCATAGTTTTAAGTTTTCACTTCTGTCGAAAATCCTTGTAATTGCCCCTTTTTTTATTTTATTCAAAATGTTGACTTTACTTTTTAAACTTTGACTTTGACTTTTTAAAAGTGTGTATTTTTCTGCAAATTTTGTTTTTAGTTCGAAATTTTAACATTAACCTTGAAATTCTACATTTCTTGAACATTTCATGTTTAAATTCGAACTTTTCATAGATGCCTTTTAATTTTATGTCCAAATTATGATTTTTTATTCAATACTTCGGTTTAAAATCAAAACGTTTACTTTTAATTCAAAAAATTCGACTAAATGTGAAACTTCTCCCTGTTTTAATTTTTCATTCAGTTTTCGAATTTTTCTTCCAGAGCTTTAGATTCAGTTTTTTTATCAGAAACTATAATTCAAAATATTTCAAATTTTGTCAAAAAGGCCGAAATAACAGGTTTAAAATCAAAACTAGTATTTAATAAACTTAATTTTAATCTCAATATCTAATTTCGTTTTTGATCTCAATATAACGCTACTCCTAAAATTTTGATAATGAAAAAAAGATACTTTTTAATAAAAGATAATTCTAAAAACATAACAATCTAAAAAAAATTGGAACTGCCGAGATTACTCACAAAATTGTGAATTTTGGCGTCTGCGGTAATCATACGTTTTGCGAGGCAGATGAGCTTCAGTTAATTTTCTAACTAATTAGAAGTAATTAAAGTTGCAAGTAAATTTGGTTGTCGGAGTTTTCTTTGAGATATGATATTTAAACTCTCGTCTAAGTGCTGGAAATTGTAAGATTAAAGTTTTCCGTGGGGTGAGAATTAAATAACTGTGGGACGCTGCAGCAGGATTCATTATCTTCCTAGTCATTTTGTCTTATTCAGTGCATGAAGTTTTAACTAGGATTTCAGGTTTATTTGCTGCTGCTGCGAAACTATTTGGTCCGCTAACATATTTTCTACTTCAAACATTCTGCTCTAACATTCAATATTAAACCCTTTAAAAACGCAGCTTTGGAAAAATAATAATTTTATAAAACTCTGAATTTTAAAATAAAAGTAACAGTTTCACAAAAAAATAACATTTATAGATTATAGAGGAAGTTTCTCGAAGTTAAAGGAAAAAAAAATGATGACAGCTTTAAAAAAAATAAAAATCTATACCGTAAATTGGCATAATTTTGACCCTTGAGGTGTAATTTTGTCTCAGCCAGGGAAATTGTTTTGAATTTTTCTACAAATTAGGTAAGAGTCCGAAAAAGCGAAATGATTGCTTTTTCTAACGGGTGCAACATTTGTGCAAACTACTTAAATACCAAATCTGTGGTTTTATACCTAACAGGTTTCGTTTTACACAAATTCCAATAAAGCTGTTCTGTGCGAATTTTTTTTAGCAACAAACTTTCATTGCTGCCAATGTTACACGTTGAGCCAAAAATCTGGCAAGTGAAATATAACATATTGTTGGGCGTTATCGGTTCGAGTGATTAAAACTTGGTGAATTGTAAGCACTTTATTTCAAAACTGAACTCGGAACACAACAATTGCAATTCACTAACACTGTTTAATTAACTAACTTATTCATTGAATTCTAACTAATTCACTGAGGGAAAAGCGACCGCCTTTTATAGGTCCTGCTTCGGGTTCTAGAAGAATCCAGCAGATAAGGCTTATCGTTTGCCGAAATTTCTGCAGCGCTTATCTGCCGTTTGATTTATTATCGTGACCGCTTCCCCTTATCAAATTTTCTAGAAAACTAAACTTTATAATTAGGGATAAGTGGTCCAAAATGATCCCTACAGGTAAAATGATCCCTACCCATATATTTTAATACTGGCGAAGGCATCTATGATTATAGTACTTTACTATAATCTCTGACGATGTCGCCATTATTTGAATCTTAGTTGGTGCATTTAGAATGACATTGTGGTGAAATATTAGAGAAAAAGAATTTTTTCAAGTTTTGATGTAAGGTAAGTCAGTTAGAACTATGTGTGTAATATTTTAAGTATGGTTTGTAAACTGAACGATGTATCGATATTTTTTATGATTTACCATCGGTGTTGGAACATCGATGTTTACAAACGATATATCGATGTATCGAACTATAGTTTGCATCCCTAAGTCGATGCTGAAACATCGATGTTTTCAAAACATCGAACTATTTTTTGCATTCCTAGCTATAGACCATTGTTTCCCAACCTTGTATAATCGGAGGTTCTTAGGTGTGTCACCAAAATATTAAACAATAAAACATTAAAATTGCTAATAAAAAATTCCGTAGAATAATTTTTTTTTGTTCAAAATTTGTTAGGCTCTCATCAGAACGTTTTTTTTAGTTTAGACATCTGCAAATTTTTATGCGTTAGCATCGCCCTTTACCCAATACGAAAGCGTGTCACTTACCAAAAAAAAAAGGTTGGGAAACATTGCTATAGACACTTACAGTTAGTTCTTTTTTTCTTTTTATCTATTGATAAGAGTAACAATTATTTACTCACCACACCTATCGAAAAATAATTATTGATGATGTTGTAAGGAATTCTGGTGTCAGCTTGCGTAAGGTCGGGCTCCGGAGGCGACGTATCGTACAGTTCGATCAACCATCTATCCAACATTACCGTCGAAGCCCTTGCAATTTTGTGTAACAGCTTGTGGATGGACTCACCCTCGTAGCCCCCGCCCCACCGCAGACAACGCGCCAAATCGTTGCCAGTTCCCAGTGGGATGACACCAACAGCCGGCTGGCATTCCAACTCCACTTTGTCTGGAATACAGACATTAGATGCAGGTCACTCGTCCGATTGATTTATCGATAAACTGGGAAATGACTTTCAAATTCTAAAGCTTTGTTTTTACTTGGAGGATAACTCGAAATTTCAATACTAAAATCGAAATGTCAATGTTAACATTGGAATTTCGAATCAGAAATCTCGACTTTATTTTCAAAACTTCTACTTTTGTTTCGAAATTTCGAATAATTGAAATTTCCAACCCTTACTTCGTGGAATTCTTTAATATTCATAACTATGAAACGTTATTAACTTATTAACTTTATTACCTTATATGGTACCAATGAATGAAGAAAATTTTAATCGAGAGATTAAGATAATCAAACAAATAGCTTATAGCAGTGGATATTCTGAAAACACAATTAATAGATTAATATCTAAAAAAGAACATAAATTAGCTATTAATTCTATTCTATTTTGTTTTGCTATTACATATTTTGGAATTATCTCGAAAAATAAAAGTACTTAATATAATCTTTCATACATGCCAAGCGACACCTAGCTTTAAATCATATAATTCGTTGAGTAACATGATTTTTAACGCAAAAGAAAAAACTCCGTGACTTGGTAAATCTAGTATTCATAAATTGGATTTCTCTGAGTGTAATGCTGTCTACATAGGTCAAACATCACGTCACTTTCACATTAGGTACAGCGAACATCTTGCTGCCTTCAGAAATAAACAAATAAACTAAAAAACTTAATTTCTTGGAAGTCATAGAAATTCCCCAATATTTACAATCTAGTCAATTTACACTTACACAACGGCTAAAAAAAATTGCTGGTATAACCGCCGATGATGTAGTAATGCGAAACCTGGTCCGGTGTTAGCAAATATTTATCGAAACATTGTAGAATTTTTAATATCTGTTGCTTTTTAATCGTTAATAAAGTTTAATAGTTATCGAAATTTCAACTTACGTATTTCTCTAAAACTGAAAGAAGAAAGTTGAATTTCGTATTTGAAGAAGATATTTTGGGTAAATTTTAACATTTGTGAAAAAAAAAAAAACACAAATACAGTAATACGCCGGACTTACGCGGTAGGTGGGTCCGAGCGATTGCCGTGTAAGTCGAATTCGCGTAAGTCGGGGTTCAACTTTGCATATAAATACATATAAAGTATGTTTAATCGGGACCAGAGTTTAAAGAAAACAATAATTTAGAAGAAAAATGTTTTATACAGTGTAAGATAATAAAACAATTTACATTGTTATGAATAAAGTAACCTAAACCGAAGTTATTTTGATGTCGAAGGCTTAATATATTCTAACAATGTTGCCTGACGAGTTAAGTTTTTCTTCTTCTCACGCAAAATTTCCTCGTAGCATACCAGTAATTTTTTTATTTCCCGTTTTGTAGTAGAAACGCGTTCTTCATTAGAATCTATTTTTTCCAAAATTTGTAACCCCTTTTCAATTGAATTTAGTCCTTCTGTTAAGTTTGCAATTGTCATTTGATTTACCGATTCAACTGGGTCTAGCGAATTAGTTTGTTCAATGTCTTGCTCATACTTAACGCATTTCTATAACCTCGTCAATTGTTAGCTCTTGATTGTGTAAATCTAGCAATTCTTGAGCGTCATCATGATCGACCTCTAAATTTAACTGTTTGGCGATATTGACCACTTCTTCTATTATGCTATCGATTTGTTCAGGATCTGAAACTGATTCTCCTTGGGTTTCAGTGGTAAAAAAAATGGACACAGTTTTTTCCAGATACCATTCAAAGTTTTTTGTGAAACCTCATACCAAGATTGTCCAATAATTCTTACAGCATCTAAAACATTGAATTGCTTCCAAAATTCTTTAACAGAAAGCTCATTGTTTTGTCTCATAGCTTCATGTAGTTGTGCAAATGACCGCCTTGTGTAGTAAGCTTTAAATGTTTTAATGACTCCCTGGTCCATTGGTTGAAGCAAGCTGGTAGTGTTTGGTGGCAAAAATACAACTTCCACTCGTGGATCGAAATTAATTAGGGTTGCGGGAGGATGACCTGGTGCATTTCAATTAGTAGCATCACTTTAAATGGGATTTCTTTTAATTGGCAGTAACGTTCGACTTCAGGAATAAAATGATGGCCAAACCAGTCTTCAAAAAGAGAAGCTGTCACCCAAGCTTTCGCATTAGACTTTCAAATGACAGGCAAACCAGCTTTGGATTTATTTTTTAAGGCTCTTGGATTTTCTGAACGATAAACTAAGAGAGGTTTCAATTTACAATCTCCAGCTGCATTCGCACCAACCATCACTGTCAATCGATCCTTGGCGGATTTAAAAACCTGGAAAAGTTTTCTCTTCACGCGCAATAAAAGTTCTTTTAGGCATTTTCTTCCAAAAAAGACCGGTTTCATCTACGTTGAAAATGGTTTGGCTAGTGCAGCCACCTTCGTCTATCATTGTTTTGAGTTTTTCTGGATAGAGAGATGCAGCTTCTTTATCAGCGCTTGCCACTTCTCCACTCTCTGCGATGTTCTGCCAATTACAACGACTCTTAAATCGGCTGAACCAGCCGTTACTAGCTTTAAACACTTCATTTTTAGCCGCCTCTCCAGCTTCTTTTATTTTTTCAAAAATCTGCTTTGCTTGAAAGCACACTGTATTTTGATCAACAGGACAATTTTTCACTCTTACTTGATCATCACACCATGACTGTAGCAATGTTTCCATCCTTGCGATAATACCGTGACGCATACGGATGATACTTGAATTCAAAGATTGAGAATCTTTCACGGCGTTCATAATATTTTCTTTACCTTTTATAACCGTTCGAACTGTTGATTCCGGTAGGTCAAATTTCTTTGCCAATTCACAAATTTTAATTTTTGCTTCAAAGTCTTTAATTATATTCAGTTTACACTCCAAAGACAGTGTTTTTCTTTTCTTGTTAGGCTTAAATGACTCATTTTTTGTTCTTTTAGATGACATAATTAGAGATTATAAGTAAAACGAACTGCGCACGTAAAACAATTCCACGCGGAACACGTTTAAACCTGTCGTAAACTGAACATTGAGAGGGCGGAGCGAGAGAGCCGATGTGCGCGGCAATCAAAATGAAAAACCGCGTATCTCCGAATTCGCGTAAAACGGGGTAGCGTAAGTCGGGGTATTACTGTATTTCAAGTTTGAAGTTGCAAATTTATGATAAAGAGACTAAATTTGGAAAAAAAATCGCGAGTGTTAGAGTACAAAAATGCCATGTTTCAAGGTCATAATTTCGAACAAATTCAAGCTGAACAAAATAAATCGAGTTTAAACGTGAAAATGATAGAATTATAACTCGAAATTTCGCTAATGAAGATGCATACCCATCGTTTCCAGGACCCAACCGACCGTCCCGTCCCCGCCACAGCAGATGACTTTGAAGTTGGGCACGTCTTTGAACATGCTGAGTCCTTGCATGGGGCCTCCCGTGGCTAAATTGTGAACCTGTCGGGGGTTGAGGATGTACTGAAATTTCCGGAGTATTCGCAGGCCTTGCCTTCCTCCCGACTTGGGGTTAATAAACACCAAAAGAGGAACGGAGTTCGGCGTGGGCGTTAGCTGAAACGACATCGCCGGCTGCTTGTTTGTATTCGAAGTGTAACTTCCCTGAAATATTGTACGGTTTCAATTTGTGCTCGACGGATGAGTTGCAAATTTAGCATGAACAATTTCAATTTCCTTCGCTTTCGGTTGAGAGCGGATTGAGGGTGGTTGTGGACTAATTTAAACTTGTTTTGCTTTACCAACAATTCGCATCAAAGTAACTTAACATGAACTAGAATTAATTATTATCGTAATATTTTGAAAATTTGCAAACATCTTATAAATTTAAGATAGAGAAGAGTTTCTCATTTTAAGGAGATAATTAGGGATGCAAACGATAGTTTGATTTTTTAAAAATATCGATCGAGGTATCGTTCGTAAAAATCGATGCTTAACATCGATGGTAAAGCATATAAAGTATCGTTACATCGTTTAGCTTGTAAATCGATGCTGAATTTAAATACCACAGCTCAGGTGTATAAATGTCTTTAGAATTTCTGTTTCGAATTTTCGGGCAAAAAAAAGAAAGGAATTCTTGTCCTTGTCAAAACTTAAAATGTTCAGTTTATTTTTTGTAGTTCGTACCTTAATTCTAATCTTCTTGAAAAAAATTTCAGAAGAAAATCAATATTTGAAAAAAAATCCAGTTTTCAAGTAGTAAAAATTTTTAAATAAAAACCAAATTAGAATTCTCAAAATTTCGACCAAATTTTCCAGTTACAAATATTCTAGAAATTTCCAATTTTTAAGTAAAAAGTAATACCTGCTAGAAATGTTAGTCAAAATTCCGTTTTTAAATTGAATGTTGCATATTTTTGTTATTTCAAATTTCCCTCAAATTTTCAAATATTTTCCTAAAATGTTGTATTAAACGAAATTCTATTTTTATAGATTTTAGGTCTTTCTAGAAAGTTCAATTTTTTTTCAAATTTGGAGTTTCATCTGATATTTTTTAAGCAATTCGACAATTTTTCGTAAATATTTGAGATTAATCGAGTTTAATTTTCAAAGATTGACATTTTGCTCGAGAGTATGCCTGTAATCTCGAACTATCAACTTTTTTAAAAATTTTAAACTTCCAACAAAATTTCCATGTAAAAAGAAGAAGAAGAAGAAAAAGAAGAAAAAGAAGAAATTGTTATCAACATTTTTGGTTCAAACTCAAAAGTATAAATTCTTTTAAGAGAATTTTGTTCTACGTAAATTTTAACTGTTTTTTAACCTTTTAAATAATATTTTTAATTTCGCAACTTATAGAAGAAAGGCAAAATTTTCAGAGAAAAAAAATCAACATTTTTAGAAAAAGTCCAATTAAAAAATAAAAATTTCCAAATAAAAACCAAAATAGAATTCTCAAAATTTCGACCCCAATCAGAGATGTTATCAAAAACTCATGCTTAAATTTGAAAATTGCACATGTTCTTTAATTTTAAATTTTCTTAGAAATCTCAAATTTTTACTAAAATTTTGTATTAAACCAAATCTTATTGTAAATATTAGGTTTTCCCAAAATTTGAAGTTTTCTCTCCAAATTCGCAGTTTAATCTTGAATTTGGTTTGAATTTTATGGAAAATTCCAAAATTTTTTTATAAATATTTGAGATAAAAGTAGAAATTTTTAAAACTTCGAGTTTAACTTTTAAATATCGAAATTTTTCTCCAATGTGCGACTGCAATCTCAGAATGTCAACTTTTTTTATGAAAATTTTAAGTTTTAAACAAAACCTTCGGTTCAAGAAATCTAGATTTCGAGTTTAAAGTAAACATTTTGGAGAAAAAAAATATAGCTTTAAATTCGGAAAAAAATAACTGTCATTTTTTAATAAATAATTAAATAAATTATCGTACTTTTTAGTTTCTTAAACTAGCAAATAAATATTTAAAAAACATCGATGTATCATTCTCGAATACCGATGTTTGTGACGTCGATGGTTCCTTAAAAAAGAATATCGATGTTCAAACATCGATGCTGTTGAACCCCTAGAGATAATTGGGCGACTTCCTGATATCCATCGAAACTTTTTCTATCGAAGGAAAAGTTTTTTCCTAAACAAAACACCTTCGGCAAAAGTAAAAAAAAAACTGATTCCTTTTCGCCATTGCCGGCTCAACAATAGAGAATTTCGTCATTTTAATTATTTTTTCGACATTTTCATCGATCGACTTCTTTTACTTACAGTTGATTATTTTGTAAAATCTCATTAATTTAGGTTATGTTGTCAAACTGAATACAATTTTATTTTTAATTCTTTTTTAAGTGTTTATTCTTATTTCGTTATATTATGTCAATTAAAACTCGAAATGTCTCAAATCATTTTATTCTATAGTTTTCCACGTTTAACTCTCTAAAAAAATTTCACTATTCGATCATGTGATTCTCTATTACGGATGCAACATCGTTCAAAAAAGCTTCGATATTTGAACATCGATATTTATTTTTAATGGAACATCGATGTCTCAAACATCATTTTTCGGTAACGATGCATCCATGCTTTTCCAATGTTTTTTATATATTTTATTGCGGGTTCAAGAAGGCAAAATTAGGAAAATGTAAAAAGTATATCAATTTAAAAAATTTTTTTTGTTAATTTCGAGTTCAACGTTAACAGTTCGATTTTCTTTTTTAAATTCTGAGAATGAAATTGAAATTTCGACTGTAATTTCGAAAATTCGACTTTTTTCTCGAAAATTTAACTCCTTTTTCGAACTTTTGCCTTTAATATAAAAACTTTGACTTTTTTTCGAAATTCCAGGTTTAAAGTGAGGTGGCAACACTGGCAACCCTGTAAAGGAGAGTGGCCGACGCTTGAGCATGATCAAAGAGAAAACAGGTACAAGGGACAGTCATAAAAGTATCACGCGCGAACGACTTATTAAAATTGATTTGTAATATTTTTAAAAAATCCTGTAGTGTTAAAACTATTTATTTCCAACGCTCGCTACCGCTAAAAAAGAGCAAATCCCGACTTTAATATCGAAATTTAAACGGCAGGTGAACCGAGAAATCGAGAAAAAAGTGGAAATTTCTAGGCAAACCTTAGAATTTGGAGAAAAAAGTCAATATTTCGACATTATAACCGAAATTTCGAGAAAAAACTCGAAATTTCGCCTTTAAACTCGACGTTTCTAAAACATTTTTTTTTTAATTATTGGCCTTCTTACGCCTAATTTCTTTAATTATTTGTTATGAAATAATATTTATGTTCCTTCCGAATTTAAACCTATATTTTTTTTATTTATATTTTTCCTCCAAATTTTGACTTAAAACTCAAAATTTACATTTTTTGCACCGAAGATTAGGTTTAAAGATGAAAATTTCCGAAAATCTCAAAAAGCATTTCGAGATTACGGCCCAACATTGAAAAAAAAATTCAACATTGAAAAATTAAATTCAAAATTTAAAAATTAAACTCTAATTTCAAATATTCCATCATTGAATTTTTGGATAATAATTCAAGTTTAAACTCCGGATTTGAAAAAAAACTTTTGATAAAATTTTATAAAGACTAAATATTGAAAAAGGTTAAAATTTTCATAAAAAATTAAAACTTTCAAAAAAATTGAGGTTTTCAAAAAAAGTGGAAATTTTGATATTTTTTTTAGTCAGGCAAAATTTTGTAAAAATGATAAACTTTATGAAAGTCGCAATTTTTAAAAAAAGGGAGGTTTAGCAAAAATCTCGAATTTTGAAATTTTTGTCAAAAGAATTAATTTTTTTTTAAAAAACTAAATGTTAACAGACGAATTTTGGATTAACATTTTGATAGTAGACATTTAGAAAAATATCGGCATTTTCATAAAAAGTAAAAATTTTCAAAAATGTGGAAATTCTGAAAAATTTTAAATTTTAAAAAAGTTGCAATTTTGAAAAATTATAAGAAATATCAAGACAAAATTTTGAAAAAGATTAAAAGAAATCATTTTCTTGCTATAATTTAATTTAAAAATAAATTACAATTTTGAACAAAAAAGAAATTTTCAAAAATGGTCGAAATTTTAAAAATAGTAAACATTTCAAAAAGGACAAAATTTGGAAATAAGTCGAAAATTGAAAAACTCAAAATCTTTAAGAAAATTGAAAAATTTTTATAAGATGCTGAAATTTTCAAGAAAAATTAAAATTTCTTTATTATAAAACGAAATTTTCAAAATAGTCAAAATTTTTGAAAAGTCGTTCTAATTTAACTTAAAAAGATTCTTCTTAATTCTGAAAGAAAGGATTTCAAAAAAAATCGAAATTTTGAGAAAAATAAATGAAATTTTAAAAGACTTTGTGATTTGAAAAATGCTGAGTTTTAAAAGAGTTAAAATTTTGAAATAGTCAAAGTTTTGAAAAAAAATCGACAATTTCGACGAAATTAAAAAAAAACATGAAATTTTCAAAAAAAAATACCAAAGTGATTTTATCAATCAACCGAAATGTTGAAAAAAATTACAAATTTTGAATTTTTAAAAAATAAAAAAACTTTAAAAATATGGAAATTTTTAAAGATAAAAAAAAGGAAATTTAAAGTTCCAAGAAATTAAAAGTTAAAATATTGAAATTTTCATAAAAGATCTAAATTTTGAAAGAAAATTCGAATTTTTAAAAAAATTCAGATTAAATTTTAAAAAAATCCCAAACTTTAAAAAAGTCGGAATTTAAAATAAGAGCGTTTTGGGTTTTGAGAAAATATCGAATTTTGAAAATTTTTAGAGTCCTTCTAATTTCCAAAACGGTCAAAATTTTTAAAAGAATTCAAAATTGGTTAATAGACGAAATTTTCAAAAAAATTCCAAATTTTCGAAAAAATCGAAGTTTTGAAAAACATACGAGGAATTTTGAGAAAATATCAAAATTTGTAATAGTCGAAATTTTGAGAAATATCGACAATTTCATAAAAAGTTAAAATTTTGAATAAAAAGTCAAGATTTCTAAAAATGTGTATGTTTTAAAGGATTAGAATTTATAAGAAAAGTTATAACGTTTGAGGATTAAAATTTTCAAACAAAGAAGGCATTTCGAAATCACAGACGTACCGGGTTGCCAATTAGGAAAGGACGCCACACCACAGTTTTGAGAAAAAAATTTCAATAAGAAAAGTGGCCCTGAAAGATCGCTGGAAAATATTTGTGAGGTTCTAAAATGACCGCTCGGTGGCGTAATACGTGAAGCTAAATAGAAAATTAGGATTTTCTCGAAATTTTGCTTAATTAAGGTATATTCAAAATACATGCATTGTAATCCTAGAGTAGTTTCGATATGTGTTTGTTCTACACTCTTTCTTCTATCTCAAAAAGTAAACTAAAAAAAAAAATTTAAATACCATTTACTTCAGTTAGCCTCAATAAAATTTAACAAATTTAGTCTTTATAGAAAGAGTGTTATTTAGTCTATCGAAAGCACTTTCATATGTTTTTATTTTAAAATTATTGTCGTTGCTACAGCGCGTTATATAAAATGGTAACAAATTTCGCCGTTTTTCTAAAAAAAATTAAATAGGAAGATATGTCAATTTTGATATCTTAAAATAGAGAATTGAAAGCCCTAGATATCAGTGAAAACCGCAACTCGATATCTTTTATCTAACCGGAGATATTGGCAAATAAAATTTCAGTAACGTAAAAGCTTGATGATGTTTACCATTTAGAATACAAAATCAGAGGAGGTTTAGAATTTGTCTTACATAATATAAAAATAAGTAATTAACATACTTACAATGATCTAATAGTAATAATAGTAAATAATGTAAAAAAATTAACCGAAGAAACAATCTAATATTCAAAAAAGTAAAAAAAACACTGCATTACATTGAAAATGTTGAATTAATATCCTCTATTGACTGAAGCCCTAGATGTTCAAACTGATTGCAGCCCATCATTTTCATGCAGTGAATCCTCTGACGAATGAACAGCCCTGCAATTTTAAATTTTACCATTGACCATTCTACCCCTCTAAATATTGTTTCTTATTCTTTCGATCATGCCCTTTCTTTTGTAGGCTTGTTGGCAAAAACAAGGTCTTGTATTGGCTTGACAAATAAAAATCAAGGCAAGTCAGATCTGGGGACCTGGACGACCAAGAAAACTGACTTCCACTTTCTATCTACCTGCCTTGTGGGCCTGGTTTTGCACGTTGGTTCATCATATCCCCAGTCATTAGCTATTGTTGTAGCACTTAAATGAGTATTAAATTTCACATATTCTAAAACAGTTATAATATTTTGCTCGATGCCACCTCTACGTTATCTTCTGAACATAGCAACATGCACATATCCTGTGGTGTGTATGCGATGTATCAGTCGAAGGAAGGCTCTTTCACTTTGATTACGTTTTTCGGGATATTCCTCCCGTAGATTTAGCAGCATCACCTGCATTTTAATGCATTCGAAATAAATGGTTAGTTAGCATGTCAAATGCTTCTTCATTTGTTTAGATCTTTATAATTTTAAAAATTGAAATACAAATCTTGTCCTCTGAAACCAATTTTTTATTTTATAAAGAAATGTAAAAGCGGAAATAACAATTCAGTTAGAAGAGTAGGTAGTAAACACATTTGGAACCTTAACGATTTGCACTTTTTTATTTCATTTTCCCAGTTAATTTTTTTCAAGGGCCACTTTACCAGTTTTGTAGACAAACTATGTGATGATTTATAACTTAAACTTTGTTTGTCAATATCTTCGGTTATCTTCGGTTAGACAAAAGATATTGAGTTGGGTTTTTTACTGATATTTAGGGCCTTTAATTATCTATTTTAAGATATCCAAATTGACATATCATTCTATTTAATTTTTTTTAGGAAAACGGCGAAATTTGTTACCATTTTATATAACGTACTATAGCAGCGACAATAATTTTAAAATAAAAACACGTGAAAGTGCCATCGATAGAGTAAATAGCACTCTTTCGATAAGGACTAAATTTGTTAAATTTCCTTAAGGCTAACTAAAGTAAATGGTATTTAAAAAATTTTTTTTCGATGTCTCCCCACCACTTTATTTTTGACAGAACAAAAAGTGTAAAGCAAAACAAATCGAAAATATTCTAGGATTACAATGCATGTATTTTTCATATACCTTAATTAGGCAAAATTCCGAGTTAACCTAATTTTATATTCAGTCTTACCTATTACGCCACCTAGCGGTCATTCTAGAACTTCAAAAATATTTTCCAGCGATTTTTCAGGGCCACTTTTCTTATTGAAATTTTTTCCCCAAAGCTGTAAAGTGATTCGTTGCTGAGATATAGCTGGCGTCCTTTCTTAGTTGGCCACCCGGTACATTAGAGTAAAATTTCAACATTTAGAAGTTACTCTTAAAATTTTAAAAATTTGCATTTTAAAATCAAATGTTTATAAAAAATCTTCTAGTTTTTGATAAAATCCAAGATTAAACTCCGGATTTGGAAAAAAGCTCAAATTTTGAGAAAAAGTTAAGTTTATAAAAATAAAAGTTGGTTTAATGCAAAATTTTAGGACACATTCAAGATTTCTAAGAATTATTTGAAATTAAAAAATATGCAAATTTTAAATTTAAACATGAAATTTTGATAAAAATTTCTAACTTCTAGTATAGTAGGTATTAACATTTTTTTATTCAAAAATTGAAAACTTCTCAAGTATTCCAAATTAGGAAATTTGGTTCAAAATTTTGAGAATGCTTTTTTGGTCTTTATTTGGAAAGTTCTACTTTGACTTAAAAATTAGACTTTCTTAAAAATGCTGATTTTTTTTCGGAAATATCGGATTTCTTATAGAAAAAAATTAGGATTAAAAGAAAAGATGAAATTTACCCAAAACAAATGTTTCTTAAAGAAACTGAAAATTTGAAAAGTTTAAACTCGAAATTTTGATAAAAACTGGAATTTTCAAACATCGTTTATAAACCGAACGATGTATCGATATTTTTTATACTTACCATCGATGTTAAAACATCGATGTTTACAAACGATACATCGATGTTTTTAGAACATCCAAATTTTATTCGTAAACATAACACAAGTTGTCGCTTAGGTTACCTACATTTATGATGTTACGTAATTACTGATGAATTCCAATAAGAACGATTATCAAATATTCTAATCTTTTTCAGATTGCAAAATATTACAAAAAGTTCCATAACCTAAGAAACAGTGGCGTAGCTAAAGGGAGCAATACTGTGCGCTGCGCAAGGGTTTTTTTCTTAGACTTAATTTAGAGTGACAAATGACCAATCAAATGTTCTGTAATTAAACAGTTAAACGTGCTTAAAATTGAAAATATGTACAACCGCAACCATAGACTAGTTTCGGCCTTCCTTGGCCTCATCAGCATGGTACGGTGGTTGTATACCTTCCAACCTAAAGCCGTTAGTCAGTCGTATAAGTATCCAAGAAAGTAAATCTCCATTGGGTGACTTGTAACTGATTTTTAATTGTTTATTACGCAAACATTTTCGCTACATGCTAATTGAAGCATTACTCTCTGCTGAGATAATAAGCCTTGTATATACGAATATATACAAGTTTATTACGATGCAATTGAAATCTAATTTCATTAGAATCTAATGAAAACTAGACTGCAATTGCAAAGTTCACGTGGATGAGGCAAAGCTTGTATCACAGGTTGCATCGCAACATCCATAGATACAAACGTCCTCGGCGTGACTTTACTTTCATCTAGTTTTAGTTTTAGAGTGCAGTAGAGACTTGCACGAGTAAGTACAAATGTAATCTGATCATAATCACCGATTACTTTTCTCGAGTATGTAATCGGGGAATTGGCATCGTCGCATCTTGGCATCGCAGCATCGTTGACATCGTACCGAATATACTCATTTGTAATCGTGCACACGTGACATGACTTTCAAAAATATTTGTCAAATATCCATGCTGTCAAATGTCAATTTAACCAAATTTATTTAATCTTTTATTTAATTTATCGCCTGGATCATATTTAATTGTTGTTTTTGCTTTTGTATGTTTCTTTGTTTGCAGATGTATTCCTTTTGCGGTGCTATTAGTTATAAATAAGTCAGGATAATATTATTTGTGTTCTTCAAGGGCTTATGCTCTTCATTTTAGCAATGCCGATTAAATAATCGGACACGATGCCGATTACTACTTATACTCGTCTCATGACGTCAAGATTACTTTAATTGGCATCTTTGTACTCATAAAACGAGTATGTGTACTTGTAATCGGACGATGCCTACTCACTCGTGCAGGTCTCTAGAGTGCACATTGTGTGCTTAGCAGCAATTTTTGAAAACTGCATACATGTCCAAATAGAAGACTAGATATGTACAAATAAAAGTGGTCAAATTTTCGACTTTGCTATCGAAATTCTAATAAAAATTAAAAGCTGAAAGTAAGCTATAAATTATTCAAATTATGAGAAAAAGTCTAAATTTAAAAGAAACAAGAAAAAATGACTTGAAGCTTCTGAAAAGAATCTAAATTTAAATGCGAAATTTTGGGAAATATTTAAGAAATGGTATGCCCTGAAAAATTTCTTGGCACAGTGATCTATTGATGCCTAGCTACGCCACTGGTAAAAAGAAACTATTTTGAGCGGTAAAATAACCACCTTACTTACATTATCGCTTCCGTATTTTGAACCTCTCTTCTGTAAAGATCTTTGGCGGTCCAGAACGATTGGGCAAATGGCGGTAGGTGGTAAAATATGTACAGCATGCTCTCCAAGGCCACATTCGGCCTTAACTTGAGCCACACATTTATTGTGTAACTGCAACATCCAATGATTTAGTGAAAAGCAAAAATAAGAGGGTAAATCAAATATGAACCGGAATTAGTTTTAAACATTTATTAGTGCAAGATACGTATATGAAAGTTATTGACTGTTTTTCTACATAATCTCCTAATTTTGTTATGTATTTTTGCCAACGGATTGGGAGTTTTTTAATGCCATCATCATAAAACGAAGGGAGGCGTGTTTGCAGCCAACTGCGCAGAAATGTCTCAACAGCAGTATCATCATGGAATAGTTCACCTCTTACAGTTTCTTTCAGTAGCCCAAACAAATGATAATCGCATGTGATAAGTCGGGACTATAAGGAGGGTGTCCTAATTTGCTCAATGCATTTCCTTTAATTTTTGATGTGTCAAATTGTCTGAGTGGAGGCGGGCATTGTCGTGAAGTAAAATCACATTTCTGACCGAAAATTCGCGTCTTTTCTGCCGATATGCACGTTTTGCTTCATCCAATAGCTGGCAGCAGTTGGCACCATTAACCGTACGACGTTCATGTAGAAAATCAACGTGCACAACTCTTTCAAAATCCCAAAACACTGTCTCAAGAACCTTTCCAGCTAAGAGGCGAGTTTTTGCCTTGACGGGCCCACCTTCTCCCTTTCTTCTCCACTCCATGCTTGCTTGTTTCGATTCAGGGGAGTAATGGTGGACCCAAGTCTCATCACATGTAACGATACGTTGCAAAAACCCATGACCTTCATGTTGAACACGTCCAAGATGGCTTCAGACGTTGTTGTTTCTGTTCTTCAGTCAAAAAACGAGGTACCGATCTGGTGGAAAGTTTTCGAAACCCCAGCTCATCTGTAATGATGGATTGAGCACTCCCAAAGCTTATTCCTATCTGAGCTGCAATTTCACTAACAGTTAAACAGCGATCACCTTTCAAAAGGCGTTAAACAGCGTTAATCTTGTCCGCAGTCGCACTGATCCGAGGACGCCGGGAATGGGGTTCATTTTCAACTTGAGTTTGTCTTTTCAAAAATGTTTTGTGCCATTTATACACAAGTATCCCTAAACTATGCTTCTAGTCTACGAAGAATTTTGGCGTGCTTCACACGTTCAACGGTAAGAAATTTAATAATAATGCGTTGCGCAACGTGTGGATGAACCTCTTGCTCACTCATTGTATTTACAACTGACCAACGGCGAGAACGGAATTCGCCTGAGCGCAGGAAGTCATGTAATATCCCCACCCAACATGTCTAAGAGTCTGCGCACACTTCCGATGCCATCATGGCGACATAATAGAAATTCCGATTGATATTAGATTTACCCTCATATAAGCGTCAACATTTTTTTCTGGCGGCTAATAACTATAACCAACCTAAGAATTTGTTCTAAAGCATTGAGTTATTTGAAATTTAAATTTTCTTATTCAAATACAGAGTTTAAAAACTTGCAATTTTGATTTTTTCCTTAGAATTTCGAATTTATATTTTTGACATCTTCCAGAAATTTGACTTTTATTCTTCTCGCGTTTGTTTATTGAGATTTCGCTTGTTAGATATTTTGTCTGCCAATGTTTAGCCCGTTAAATATTTTGTCTGAGGATATTTTGTCCGTTGGATATTTTTTCTGTTGGATATTTTGTCTGTGGATATTTTGTCGTGGATTTTTTATGGTTGATTTTTTGTTGTCGTATTTATTACTAATACAGGAACAATCTTAGCTGCTTAATTTTCAACTTTAGTTTGCAACATTTATTCATGGAGTACTGAAATCACTTAAGCGGTTTATTTCCAACTTCTGGTTCTTGAAATCTATGTAAAAGAAAATTCTTAACATTCTGGAACACACATTTACAACAATAAAAAAAAAATGTTGAAAAAAATACCTCTGAATGAACTGATTTTATAGAATCATAAAAATTACACTGAATGAAGTGATGTATAAATTTTCAATTACATACGATTACCATTCACAAGGTTAAAAGAAGGAAATATTTATTTCAGTTCCCAAAGCAAAATTCAACGTTTAAAATAAATAAATCAATCGCTCAATGCTTACGGTTATTTGACACCAGCGGCAATGCAATCCCGTTATTCCCGCTTTAACGGGCTTTCGACACCTTGCACATTTTCCTTGGCAGTTTCCCTCCACCCAGTGGTGGTTGAGGGTTTGAGAACTCTTTTTGCTTTTGACGTAGGTGGCTATGCAGCTGGCTGGCGCCCGATGAACACATCTTTCGTGAACGGTGTATTTACAAACTGAAAAAGGAAATTAAAACGTCTCTACTAAATTGAATTTCTGATACAGTTACTAGATACGTCTCGTTCGATTTACTTGACAACTTACAGGTACAGCACAGGCCCTTCTTTCCCAGCCCGACGAGCATGTTGAGACAAAGGTTGCAATACGCCGGCCGGTTGAAATGTTTCAGCCTCCACAGGTGATTTCCGTCTTCTTTGACGTTGGTGTCTAAACCAAGGAGGACCAGCAGGGGTATTGTTGTTAAGCCGCCTCGCTTCCACTCTTCCAGGGATACGGTGCCATCGGCATCGTAATCTATCTCAATCATCATGTCCTGAAGGATCTGGAAGAAAAAGATTCATCTGCTTGTATTGCATTGGATTTTAATCTCTGTGGAAATTATTTAAGTTTCAAATTCCCATGAATGTTTTAATGCGTCAGTGGCAGTAGACGGAATTTTTTTAAACTTTCCATTTTTTAGTTAAATGTCTTTTCTCGATTTTAAGGTAATTTAAATTGTTATTTAAAATCAATTGATTGCTAAATTTTAATTAACTTTATCTGTTTTTTCGTCTTGCGTCCTTCTATTTGTTCGTCTTGAAGTTATTTTTTCTTCTTCTTCACTCGTACTTCTTTTTTCTTTTCATCCATCCTTGCTATTTATCTTCCTTTCTTTTTACTTGCTTTCTTTTGTTCAATCATCCCATCCTACCCTATTTCATCCCAACACATTTCATTTCATTTAATTTCATTCCAACCCAACCTATCCCATCTCATCCCATCCCATCTCTTTCCATCCCATCCCATCCCATCCCATCCCATCCCATCCCATCCCATCCCATCCCATCCCATCCCATCCCATCCCATCCCATCCCATCCCATCCCATCCCATCCCATCCCATCCCATCCCATCCCATCTCATCCTATCCTATCCCATCCCATCCCATCCCATCCTACCCCATCCCATCGCATCCCATTCCTTCCCATCCCATCGCACACTATTCAATCCCATCCCATCTGATCCTATCCCATCCCATACAATCCCATCCCATCCTATTCCATCTCATCCCATCCCATCTCAACCTATCCTATCCCATCGCATCTCATCCCATTTGATCTTATCCCAACCTATCTCATCTTATCCCATCCCCTCTCATCTAATCGCATCTCATCCCATTCCATTTCATGCCATTCCATTCCAACTAATCTTATCCCATCCCATTTCATCCCATCCCATTTGATCCCGTTTCACCCTCTTCCATCATTCATATATCCATCCATTCAAAATTTTTATATAGCATGAGATCACTGGCGCAATTACGGTCCATAACAATGGAGGTATAATTCAAAGGTCTTAAAGGAAAACTAAGATCTAAAAGACCATTTCATTCCACTCTGGTTCGAAAAAAAAATTCTTTGAAAGCCTTTTTTTTTTGGGATCATTTTCTATTTTATAGATCGGAATACAGAGTGAATCATTAAAATTAAGACACACTTTATGAAGCAATGAAAATAAAATGATTAAGAGGCAGGAACTGCACGATTTTGAGAAAAATAACAAGCTGAGTGAAAAAACTATTGTTTCAAAAAAATTTGAAATACATCACATGAAAATTACGGAACAAACCCTATTCCATTTTTCTGAACTGTACTTAAAAAAAAGTTCAGATTATTGTAGACATTTTATCCAATTAATTTCATATAAGCTTTTAATGTAAAAAAATAAAATTCCAGCTTTTTTTAACAAATTTTTACTTTTGCAGATTTTTTAATTTTATGCTCGGAATTTATATTATAATTCCACAAATTGGACTTTATTCTCGACATTAAAAAATAATAATGTTTAATAATAATAATTTCAGTTTAAGCCAAAATTTTAACATAAAACGCGAAATTTTCAAAACATTTTTCTCGAAATATTAAAAGCCGAATAAATTTAGATTTCAAATTTATATTTAAAATTTTCGACTTTATAGTCGAACATCGAAATGTCGTGATCAGAAATGAAATTTCGAAATTAAAAATAAAATTAAGAGATGTAATTGAAATTTGAATTTCAGTAATTTCGATTTTTTTTATTGAAATCTTGAATTTAAATAAGATATTTCCAGTTTAACGATAAAATTAAAAAAAAAATGAATTTTAAATTTTAAAGAACCAGATTTTCTGAAATAAAATTTAAAGTTGCAATTTAGAGTTACAAAAATCGTGTTAACCTAAATTTTAAAGAAAAGTCGATATTTCAAGAGAATATCAGAACTTTAAAATAAATCCAAACATACCGAAATTTATACAACAAAATATATTGATAAAAATCTCTAAATTAAATTAAAATTTTTTAGTTTAAATTTTTAGTTTAAACTAGAAAATTTCAGAGAAGCAAAAATTTTGATTATGTTGAAAATTTTTGGAAAAAACGAAAAAAAGCAATCTTGAGTCTAAGTTAAAATCTCAGCAAAAGTAAAAGTTTTAATAAAAAATAATTCGAGATAGGTATATTATCAAAATCTGTGTCAACATTTCAAGTTTACATTCGAAATTTGCAAAAAGACATTAAATGGAAATAAAAAAAACAGCATTTGAAAAAAAAAATTGGAATTTATAAAATGATTATCTCGAAACCTCCATTTAAAGAAAAAGTGGCAGAGAAAAAAATCAACAAACATTTCAGAAAAAATCTAAATAAAAAAAAAAAGAAAAATCAAGCTTCAAATTAAAAATGAAATGCCGAAAAAGCAATTCTAGTTGAAAAGAAAAATGTATACCTTGCATTTAAATAAAAAATTTTGTTCCAAAGGATAAAAGTAACAGTGCAAACTAAAAATTTTGTGAAGAAAGTTATTTGAAATTTTCAGTTGAAAGCAGCATTTCAAGAATAAACTCGACGAGACGAAATTGGAAAATAAATTCAAAATTACAAAATAAGAACAGATTGCAAGTTTTAACTCGAACCTCTTATAAAAAACTGGAAAATAGGAATTTTGACAAAGAAAACAAACACTTTACAAAAAAGTGAAATTTAGCAAATTGTCGAGTGGACGCCTGAAAACAAAAACTTTGAATTAAGTAAAAAATTTAAGAAGACTGAAAGTGTAAATCCAGTTTTTAAGGAAGATCGAAATTTTAAAATATTAAAGTCAATTTTCAAAAAAAAACTGAACATCTTCGGAAAAATTTAAATCAACTAATTTATTGAAAATTTTCAAATTTAGTTCAGTTTCGCAAAAAAAACAAAATTATCAAAAAGTCATGACATAAGAGATTTAAATCAAAAATTAAGTAACAGAAAAGTAAATATGAAAAATTTTGAAGAAAAAATTTAAAATTTCGGGGATGAAGGAGGTTTAAGAAGAAAAATACAAATTTTAAAGAAGAAAACGTCGAAATGTAGAGAAAAATTTTGGGAAAAAATTAAAAATTGACATTTTGAAAACATGTACTTTCAATAACTGTGCGCAATTGGCGAAGAGCATCACTTTGGAAATACTTTTAACTTCGAAATTTCAAGGAAACCTTAAAACCTTCCTAGAGAGTTAAAAAAAAATCGGGTTTAAACATGAAATTTTAAAAAACACGTTTTTAGATATAGTAAAAGGGATGAAAATTTCTAAAAAAAGGTAAAAAAATAAAATGAAAAAAGGTTAGAAAAATGATAAAGTTCTAGAAAGTAGTCAAGTTTCAATTTTCGTCGAATTTAAGAAAAAAAAAGCAAATTTTGATTTTAAATTATACTTTTTTTTTCAGGTAATATTTACCAGAGAATTTAAATAAACGAATTATTGAAAATAAATAAATAAAAACATTAGAGGGAAGGGAAGCGAAATTAAGTCATCCGACCTGGGGAGGCGCTAAATTTCTCCTTCTGATTTATGACAATTATTTTTTTTTATCCTAACTATTTTTTAACGCAGAATATTGCACCTTGAAATCCATTTGGAGCTGTTCTAAAAATCCTGACTTTTTTATAATCAAAACTACCAAGTTTTTCTACAGACCTTCACCTTTTTCCCTAAATTACTAATTTAAAGTCGAATATTGGAGTTTTTAGGTCAACATTTCTGATTTCTGAAAATTTCTCGAATTTCCAACTTTATACAATTTTTTCTACTATAAAATTTAATGTTTTTCATATAATTTTGACTTTAATGTTAAAAATGTTAAATCTAGAAATTCAGAAATGCTTTCCTAAATTGATGTTGATTGAAAATAGCAGCAGTGAATTTTTTTTCTCAAATAATGTTCATGTTTATATTAGAAGTTGTGGGCAAGTCAAAAAACAAACCCACATTCCGAATTTTTTAAGGTAAATTTCAAAATTTATATTTTCCCCAAAATTTCGACTTTTGTCTAAATCTCTCGACTTTTGTCACGAAATTTCAATTTCAAATAGTTAGTTTTGAAAATTTTGAAAGTTTATAGCGAAATTTCAAATTGAAAAAATCGAAGTTCGAGAAGTAGGGTCAAGTGGGATAATTGTGAATGATTTTGGAAGTTAGTTAATGCTTCATGTATTCTTAATGAAAATTAAATTGGGGCATCTATATGATTGATACAATTAGTTATTAAGTTTTATGTCAATTTATATTGTTAAATATGCAAATTTTGTGGGATTTTTTTTTGCAAAAAATTCAGTTTACAACTACCCCCTTGCTTTTTAATGACACGCGAAAATATTGGGCTAATTAAAAACAGCCATTTTGGAGGTGCTATATTTTATAATAGTTTTTCAGTGGAGCAATTGCCTTTACTGTTTCAGATGAACTTTGTTCATGTAATGTACTTTTACTATTTTCTGTTTGGGCAGTGGGGGCAGATATCACTTTTTTGTTTTCTATATTTTGGCAGAAGAAAAAGGTTTTAATTGACGATTTGGAAAATTTGTACTATCTACAGGACAATAAAAGGACATCCAAATACGTTTAATAGTTCAGAAAATTGTAACCTTTGAAAAAGTCTTATTAATTGATGTTCACAATTACCCCATTATTTTGTTTCCGATTTTCCCTATTCAGTGAATTTCCTGAGGTAATTGTAAATGCTAACTCTGGTCAACTGTGAGCATCTATAACTTCAAATGGTCATGCAATTTGTCGACTTATATTATGTAAATTACGAATATTTATCAATAATTTATCTATAATTATATTTTACAATGTTTACTAAAATAATGCTGAAGCACATCTGAATTGATTTCTAGAAATTTTTGCACCTTTTCCCATAAAAAAAATCTTGACACTTTTATTCTGCTGGTTGGTGCCCTAAAAGTTTTACCAACTAAACCAGATATTACACTCTATCATTTCCATTAGTTTAAAGTTTCTAGAGTTGGTATTTTAAAAATAAATAGACTGTTTTCATTTACCCCGGTTTTACAATTACCCCACTAAGTCAAAAAAAGTCAAAATTCCGAGAGTAAACCCAATATTTTAAGGATGTTTTTAATGTAAGTTGTTGTATTATTCAATTTTTTTTCTTATCATAATTGCGAGTTTGTCTTGAAACTATTCTTTATCTGCAGTTTTGTCTTTAATCAAAATATTGTAACGAAATGTAATTATGGAATTTAGAACATAAGGAAATTTTCTAGAAAAATCTAAAAATTGAAATACAGAACTTGTTCCCTGAAACCAAGAAAGATTAAAAAACACAATAAAGGTTGCTCTAACGCGTTTCGACAGCCAAGCTGTCATCTTCAGAGAGAAACTGCTGAAACCAAGAAAGATTAAAAAACACAACAAAGGTTGCTCTAACGCGTTTTGACAGCCAAGCTGTCATCTTCAGAGAGAAACTGTTCCATCAAACATAGAAAAATCAGATAAGAAAAAGTGGCCACGATAATGAAGCAAACGGCAGACAAGCGTTTCAGAAATTTCGGCAAACGATAAGCCATATCTGCTGGATTTTTCTAGAACCCGGAAACGAGAACTATATAAGGCGGTCACCTTTCCCTCGAGTCAGTCAGTTAGAGTCAGTGGCTGTGTACACTACTTTTACGTTGTTTTCTTTTAGAACTTTATAAATCACCAATAAAATTAATAAAGTTCTAAAAGAAAACAACGTAAAAGTAGTGTACACAGCCAATAACAGTCTCCGCAATAATTTGGGTAATTTGGTCATTTGTCAAAACTAGATGAAAGTAAAGTCACGCCGAGGACGTTTGTATCTATGCGATGCAACCCGTGATACAAGCTTTCCTCATCTACGTGAACTTTGCAACTGCAGTCTAGTTTTCATTAGATTCCTAATGAATGTAATGATAAGGAAACGTATTCTTGTCATCGATCACCGTTCATTAATATTTAAAAAAAATAATTACCTTAAAGGCATCAATGCATTAACATCTTGAGTAATAGCATCGTTTTGACATATGTTGTCTACAGTCATCTCAGAATGGTTACCTTGTAAATGGCGTATTTAGCAAACGTATGTTACAATCTGAATAAGAAAAATAATGGCAAATTTTTAACGTTTTTTTCTTGCTGAAAACAGCTTTCAGTATTTATTGATTTATTATACCAAAAACATCAGTTATTATTGGGCCTCGGCACACAACGCTTAATGAAAATTCAAATATAAAATTATGCGATGCAACCGTGATACAAGCTTTCCTCATCTACGTGAACTTTGCAACTGCAGTCTAGTTTTCATTAGATTCTAATGAAATGTAATGATAAGAGAACGAATTTTGTCATCGATCACCGTTCCTCTAAACATTTAAAAAAAATGCAATTACCTTAAAGCTGCATCAAATGCATTCTAACATCTGTGAGTAATAGCAGTCGTTTTGACATATGTTGTCCACAGTCATCTTCAGAATATGGGCTTACCTTGTAATGGCGTATTTTAGCAACATTTTCGCTTGTTTGTTACAAATCTGAATAGGGAAAAATAAGGTTGGTGTTTTCTGCTGCAAATTATTAAATATACGTTATTAATTACTTTGTTGCCTGAAAACAGCTTCTAGTATTTATTGTATTTTATTAATAACCAAAAACCTAAGATTTTATTAGGTGGGCCAACTGAAATGAGAAGGGGCTCGTACAAGGCTTATTATCTCAGCAGAGAACAATGCTTCAATTAGCATGTGGCGAAAATGTTTGCGTAATAAACAATTAAAAGTCAGTTACAAGTCACCCAATGGAGGTTTACTATTTTGGATACTTATACGACTGACTAACGGCTTTAAGTTGGAAGTGTATGCAACCACCGTACCATGCTGATGAGGCCAAGGAAGGCCGAATGGTCTATGGTTGCGGTTGTAAATATTTTCAATTTTAAGCACGTTTAACTGTTTAATTACAGAACATTTGATTGGCCATTTGTCAAAACTAGATGAAAGTAAAGTCACACCGAGGACGTTTGTATCTATGCGATGCAACCCGTGATACAAGCTTTGCCTCATCTACGTGAACTTTGCAACTGCAGTCTAGTTTTCATTAGATTCTAATGAAATTAGATTTCAATTGCATTGTAATAAACTTGTATATATTCGCATATACAAGGCTTATTATCAAAGCTAAAGGTACATTGGACAAGCTTAAGAATTCCGGAATTTATGAAATAAGTTGTAACAATTGTAATTTATCATATGTTGGACAGACCAAGAGATCCATTAAAACCAGATTTAAAGAACATATCGCTCATTTTAGTAACAATAGAGAGGAAAAATCAAGTGCCGCCCTACATATGATAAGTACAGGACACAAAATTAACATCGAAAATTTAAAATTGTTAAGATCGGTCGCAAATAACAGAGAATTTGATGCATACGAAACAATTTACATCAATTAGAGGCCAGTTACCCTTAACGGAGATAAAGGACCATTGACGGCCTCCAGTTTATTGAAGGCTATTTGTGGCAGGTCAAAATTGCATGCACCAGATGTGTTAAACAATTAGAAATAGAAAAGAAAGCAAAAGAATGCCAGTATCGATTTGAATCTCAGTGCAGATGATGTCGAAGCATCTTTTGCTAATCTTTTCAGATTAGTACGCTTGAAAATGCCAGTTCTGCTGGCGAAATACGTATCGCGTAATTATTTATTTAATTGCCGATGTGGTAAAGGACTTAATCACAAGCCACAGTGTTTAGTTCAGTGCTTTAGTTTAATTTCGAAATTTCGAGTCTCAAGTTTTTTAATTTCACTTTAAACTCAAAAAAAAATTAATTATTTCAAATTTTCAGAGAATTTTTTATATGTATAGGATTTGGGTTGTCTTACAAAAAATTCCTACTTTAAAGTCCAAGAAAGCTATTTGCTCAATTTTATTTTATGGTTTTTTGAGAATGTGCGACTTTACTAAAAATGTATTCTTTAACTTATTTACTCTTTTTTAAAACATCTAGTTACTCAAATTTTACTCATTTTTTTAGACTTTTTCTTTCGAAAATTTAAATGTTAATTTGCTAATTCAAATTTTGAGTTCAATTTCGAACAGTCAACTGATGGAATATCTAAGAAAAGCTGTAATGTAAATCGTGGAAGTTTTTTCTTTAAACAAATTTAATTTTTTTTTATATTTTAAGTTTTTTGTAATTCTAAATTTTTCCCATAATTTGAAGCGTACGATTTCACTTTTTTTAGTTTTTTTCTGTAAGGTCGATTACAATCTGAAAATGTTGATTCCTAAAATTTTCACTTCATTTAAGTTTCGACTTTGTTATCGAAATACTGCTGAAATACAAATCTTATCCCCTGAAACCAAGAAAGATTAAAAACACAACAAAGGTTGCTCTGACGCGTTTCGATAACCAAGCTATCATCTTCAGAGAGATACTAACTGTTACTAAATGTTAGTATCTCTCTAGAGCTGATAGCTTGGCTATCGAGACGCGTTAGAGTAACCTTTGTTGTGTTTTTTAATCTTTCTTGGTTTCAGGGGACAAGATTTGTATTTCAATTTTTGAAGATAACCAACGACCGTTCCACCAAGATCGAAATACTATGCTAAAAGTCGATTTTTAAAATTAACTCCGAGTTTTTTTGAAATATCGACTATTTCTCATAAAATTCTGAATTTCCAGTGTTTACTTAATAATAATTAAAAAACACTTCTATAGGAAACTTAAAAATTCTTCTTATAAATTTTGAGTTTCTTTCGAAATTGTAACATTAATAACATTTCGAATCTAAACATTAAAGGTTTAAACCATTGACAGATTTTTTTATCTACATTATGGTTTTTCTGGAAACGTCTACCTTTTTTTTCGAAATTACTGTATACTGTTCCAATTTTTAACTTTATTTTATAAAAATTGAGTTACAAACTCTTTTTACAAATTTTAAATTTTTAAAACTTCGATCTTAATTTCCAAATGTTAATTTTATGACATACTTAAATTATGGTTTAGATTGACCTTATTTTTAAAACGTGAATTTTATGCTTTTACTTTTTTCCCTAAAATTTTGGGCTATTTAAAAACTATATTTTGACTTTATTTTTAGAATTTTAAGCCTTAAAATCTTGCAATTTTAAGACATTAAAATGTTCAAAACTCAATTTTTTGAGTTTTCTATCGCCACTTCGCAACATGGAACGGCTTTAATACCTTTTCTGTTTAAAGCTTGAAATTCCGAACTTCCTTTCGACATTTGCTTTCATTTAAAATGTGTTTCATAACTCCAACCACCATATCCAACGAAATTTTATTCGAACTCTGTTCGTATCTAGAATACTTGGTTATTTTAGTTTTATGTAATTATGATGATTATAATTAGGTTACTGAAGTGTTTCGTGGTACTAGCACAATTAATGAGAACACGCAACTTCAGCGAAGTGGATCCTGTTCGTCTATGTCTGCATTACTTGGAATAATCTCAAAATGCACACCAGATTTCCAGTGATCCATCGCATTTAACGCGAATTTCCTCATGCTGACTTTTCAAAACCACTGACGTAATAAACTAGAAATGTAGACCTACTTACTGGTTTTAATTCCGACACGTCCCAGCCCAAATATTCGGCGACGTTCATCATCTGATTAACGATGCAGTCGGTTTCGTTTCGATCCAATACGCCATTCCCATCAGTGTCGTACAATCGAAACATAACTGAAAACGTTTCAGATTTTTAATATCATAATGCCGCTTTGGTCGTTATCAGAAATGCATTTAACGAAAACGACAATTTAAAACTAATGGAGCTGTAATAAAGATAATAGTCGGACGAGTAATTAAAACCGCCGTTTAAACTTTTGAACTAATTAAAGACAGTCGATAGACGCAATATTATTTAAATTACTATGTGCTCCTACTTTGTAATGTATCGAGCTGCGAGGCGGAGAACGTCAATTGCCTTCGCTTTAATGAGAATTTTTGGGATCCAAACCCAACTCAATGATTCAGAAATTTTGAAATCTGGAAACCTCAATTTGATTATCCAGATTTTGTAAAACTTTCAACAATTGTGTAAAAACTAGTTTTAAAGTACCGCAAGATCTCGATATCAATAATAAAAAAATAAAACGCGCCAAAGCAACGGCAACATATTTTACGTACTAATTTGCCGTTTAATAAATCATTTATTTTTTTAAGTCCTTTGAAGCGTAGGCTCTCCCGATGTAAAAACGTTTATGCAATACCATTATTTCTGAAGGACTGAAACATTAATAGATTTGCCTTATCCCATTTTCAATTGTGACCTTCATGGTTGTCAGTTTTGTAGGATCAAATTTGAAAGTTTGTTTTTTCAGAAAATATTTGGGACGAAAATTGACTTACCATCGCTCAAAGAGCATTTGTGCTCGATATCCAATTAAGAAATAAAATTGCTTTTGCGATAAGGTCGCGGATACCTACGCTGTACAAATTAATTTTTAATTGCGTTTAATGAGTTTTATTTAAGGAAATTCCGCAGACATTTCAAGTAATTTGCTGCAAACAGTTACAGTCGAAACAATTTTAACTTAGTTGACTAAATTGCTTAACAAAAGGACATGCAGTGAGCACAGACTACAAAATAATGGCATTGCCGGTGTGAGGGGCGTGAACGAATTGAATTAAACGAGCTTAAATCTAACAAAATTGTTTTTTCCATTTATTTTACTTACATTCTAATTTGTCCTCGGGTCTTCCTGCTTCTAACAGAGATAAATAGCATACTATGTCTTTTAAAGATACCTTGACTGAACTGACATCTAGCGTGCTGGCTTTCCTAACGATATGTCTTACTTCTGAAAACAAATAGCAATCAATAGATCTCACACGTCGGAATTTTTCGCTGAAAATAATAAAAATGATGAAAGACGGAACTTACGAGCTTCTGTTTACTTTTTGACCGAACAAATTTCCTCATTTGTTCTTACAAATGGAACTCCATTTTTTTGAAGTAGAAATAGAGCGACATCTCTATGAATTATTGTGCAACGAAAGCTACTTAGAGGATTTAATTTCGGCGTTTGCTACTTAAGAAGTGAATTAATTTTGACAGTTCGTGTCAAATAATCGTTTAAACATGACACATGTGCTAAGTCCAGAGGTGCCCAAGCTTTTAGATAGTTGGAGCCAGATTACAAGATAAAAATTTTAAGCGGCCATCCTTCGAGACTTGAAAAGTGGTGATTGACAAAAAGGATGAACTATATATTGAGTGCGCGGATCCCTACAATATCCTATTCAGTACTCAGGTAAAATGACATAAAATATAAAAAGAGTGGTTATCTATAATTCATAATTTTCGCTATTTTTTAAATTTCAACTTTTTCAAAATTTAGACTTTTTAATTCTGACTTTTTTTTTTAATTTTGGCTTCTAAATTTCGACATTGTTGAGAATTTAAATTATTTGTTTTGATTTAGCCTTTTCTCAAAATTTTGTTGGAAAATTTCGACCCCATTTAAAAAAATACATTTTTTTTGAATTTCAAGTTTTTTCAAAATTTAGACTTTTTAATTGCAACATTTTTGAAAAATTTTGATTTTAAAATTTTTACATTTTTGAGAATTTATGTCTTTTTTGGATTTGGCTTTTCTCAAATTTTTTTGGGAAGATTTTGACTCCTTTTGAATATATCGATTTATTCTGAAAATATCGATATCTTTTAAATATTTCGACTTTTTTTTGAAAATTTTCACTTTGTTTTTAAAATACTGACTTTTATTGAAAATTTTGACTTATTTCAAAATATTGACTCTGAAAATTCCGACTGTTTTTGAAGAATTAAACTATTTTCAAAAATTAGACTTTTTTAAAAATCCCAACCTTATTTTAAAGATTTCAACATTTTAAAACATCTATCTTTTTTAGACGATTTCTCGAAATTTTAACTTGATTTCTCAAATTTCGACTCTTCGCTATTTTTGAAATTTCAACTTTTCTGAAAATTTTGACTCCTTTTCAAAATTTAGATTATTTTTTAAATATTTTAATTTTATTTCCGAATTTTGATTTTTTTTGAAAAATTAGATATTTTTTCAAATTTTTGAATTGTTTTTGAATATTTTGAGTCTTTTTAAACATTTCCTTCCTTTTTTTCAGTATCTCTCTGAAGATGACAGCTTGGCTGTCGAAACGCGTTAGAGCAACGTTTGTTGTGTTTTTTAATCTTTTTTGGTTTCAGGGGACAAGTTCTGCATTTCAATTTCCCTCCTTATTAAAAATTGATACCTTTTTTGCGATTGTGACTAGAATTTTGACTTTTTTGTGATTTGACTGTTCTAAATATTTTAGTTATTTTTTAAAATTTGAATTTAGTTATTTTTCTCGGATTGATTCAGTTTCTTATTTTCTATTATCATTATTTTTATTAATTTTTGAATTTTGATAAGTCTGACTTTGATTATTACTGACAATTTCGATATTTTTAAATATTTTCACTCATTTTAAAAATTTGGAATTCCAACTTTTTCCATTTTTTTTCAAAATTTTCACATTTACCAAAGTTTGACTTATTTGGAAAATTACAACTGTTTACACTTTCGCCTTTTTCTAAAATTTCGGCTTTTTCTGGAAATTTTCACTTTTGTGATAATTTGGATTTTTTCTGAAAATTTCCAATTTTTCAAACATTTTGACAAAATTTCAATTTTTTAAAAAAATTTTCAACCATTTTAAAATTTTATTTATTTTAGATTCAATTATTTTGTGAAAAATTTCACATTTTTTCAAAATTTCCACTTCTTTTTTAAAAAATTTTAACTTCTTTCAAGGTTTCAACTATTTTTCAAAGTTTTGACTATTTTAGAAAGTTAAATTTTTTTTCCAAAAATTCAGATTTCAGAATTGCTGTTTCTAAAAATTTTAACTTTTGAAAAGTCGGATTTTTTAAATTTTGACTTTTTATGATCAAAATTTTGATTTTTCTCTAACGTTTTGATTTTTTCAAAATTTGAACCTTTTTTCAAAATTTCGAGTCTTTTTGAAAACTTCAAGTTTTTTTTAAATTCTAACTTTTTTTGAAAATTGGGGATTTTTTTAAATTTGGACTTTTAATCGAATTTCTGTAAATTTGACTTTAAATAATTCGCCTTCTTCTGAAAATTTCAAAAATTTTTGAAGTATCTGAGGTTTTAAATTATGAGTTTAAATCCGGTTTTTTAAAAATGAGTATTTTTCAAGTTTAAAGTGAAGTTAAAAAAAGTCTAAATTTAGACAAATTTTCTAGTTTAATGCAAAAAATGGAATTTTGAGTAAAAGAGCATTTTCGAGTAAAAACTGTAAGTTACATAAAAAACCTGACTTTTAACACTCAATTTCGAGAAAAAGGCTTCAACATTTTTGTAATTCACGAATAGCCGCTCGCTGGGGGTCCATGAAACGTGGGCCCCGGGGGGCATTTGCTCCCCTTGTTCCCTCTCACGACGATCCTGAATGCTGATCCCGGAAAACCTAACATAATATTAGTGTTACATATGTATTTTTTAAAAATTCTAGATTTTTCAACTTTGCCATTGAAAATTCTGACTTTGTCTAAAAATTTCGAATTTTTTCAAAATATTGACGAAAGATTTCGACTTTTTTTTGGAATTTTGAATTTTTTGTTGTAAATCAATTAATTTAAATCTTGTTTTGAAATCTTTACCTTAATTTCACAATTTTCATTTTCTTTTCGATCTCTGTTCAAAATTTTTATTATTTGTTAAAGTTTTAACGATTTTTTTTAAAACTTCAATTTTTTCCGAAGTCTGGACCTATTTGACTCTTATTTAAATGTAAATAGAATGCAACCTGGACTACAGTCATGCAGCCCTTTAGGCATGAATAATGAATCATAGGTATCTCAACTACCAACAAATGAAACACAAACATCTAGCGAAGCGCTTGCTCTCTAGAAAGGTCCCAAAGGACAAGGATCCTAATGCACAGACAATAGGTTTGAACATTTATTAAGCGTGGGCCTGGTGCATTTGTCCCCCTTGTCCTCTCTCCCGACGGTCCTGAATGATGATTCGGGAAAAATATTTGGGTTCATTTGTACTTTTTAAAATAAATAGATTTTTAATTTTGTTATTGAAACTCTTGACTTTCTCTCAAAATTTGGAATTTTTTAAAAATATTGATAAAAGATTTCGGCCATTTGTTAGAATTTTGACTCTCTTCCAAAATTTACATAGTTTTTTGTAAATCGATTAATTTTAATCTTTTTTTGAAACCTTTACCTTATTTTTACAATTTTCATTTTCTTTTCGATCTCTGTTCAAGATTTTGACTATTTCTTAAAGTGTTAATGATTTTTTTTTAATTTCAATTTTGTCCGAAGTCTGGGCCTATTTAAATTTTACTCTTAGTTGAATGTAAACAGAAGGCAACCTGGATTACACTCATGCAGCCCTCTAGGCCTGTTTAGTGAATCATAGGTAGCTGAACTACCAACAGTTGAAACACAAACACCTAGCAAAGTGGTTGCTCTCTAGGAAGGTCCCAGAAAACAAGGAATATAAGGATAAGGAAGATAAAGCCTGGTTTCGATTTTGGTCGATCTTGATCGAAACCGGTCTTTGATTTCCAAACTTCAAATCTAATAAGTGTTCAAATCTACTGGTCTGTGGATTAGAATTTTGTTAAAATCTTCTTTTAAAATTACGACCTTTTCGAAAAGTAGAGTTTTTCAAAAATTCTGACTTTTTTAAAATTTTCGATCTTTCTTTTTAGAATTTCAACTTTATTTTGAAAATTTTGACTTGTTATCATCAAAATTTAGACTTTTTCTTGAAGTGGTTACTTTTTCAAAATCCCAAGCTTTCTCAAAACTTTAACTTTTCTTAAAAATTTCGGCCCTTATTCCAAAATTCCAATTTTTTGGAAAATTTCGGTCTCTTTAAAATATTTTACGTTTTTTTGAAGTTTCGAATTCTTAAAAAGTTTAGAATCTTTTTTTTAAATATGACGTTTCTAATTACGCATTTAAAGCTGGCATTTTAAAAAGGAATGTTTTTCAAGATTAAAATCAATTTTAAAATCTAAATATAGAATTTTGGGAAAAAGAGCAATAAAGTGTTAACACGAAATTTCGAGAAAAAGACGACTTCAACATTTTTTGCAATTAACGAAGTACTAACATGGCACCTTACTGGGCCCCCATGAAGCGTGGGCCTCGGGGTATTTGCCCCCTTTGTCCACTTCTCTCAGCAAGCCTGTCGCATAGCTCAGAATTTTCAGGTTTTTTTTGGGATCCTTTGATCAATTTTCTCTTATTAATTTTTTTATTAATAACCATTATTAATTAGGATTTGTAGAGAATACCTTGTAGGTTTCAAAGTCTTATTTTCATTTTCTACACGATCATTATTTCTCAAGTTATTGATTATTAGAATGAAAAACGTCTTTTCTGTTTTGAAATGCGATAAGTTAGCGAAAACTCATCATATACGGATCAGTGCAATTAAAAATGATTTCAATTATGTGGAAGAGATTTATGATGGGGTCACAGGAAAAAAATTATTGAAGTCCGTGAATGTACATCGTACTCGTTGTATTTCCAGGACATTTTGTTGTTTATCTTTTGTTTTTTTTGTAAATAATGACAAGAAATTTTGCAGTTATGAAATTTCAAATATGGACCATTTTCAGCAACACTTTCAATTTCCATAACAAAGGCAGGATACACATTTTTATGCTACTTTTCTGATAAACAGGTCTAGAAGATCCAGCAATTGTAGAAAACTTTGTGTGGAAACAATTATAACTGCTATTGAGTTTCATACATAGATTTGTGAATTTTTCAAGTGCAGGGCTTCCCAAAAGTAACGGATAATTTCTATAAAACCGCAAATAAACATACTAATGCTTGGACACGTATAATTTTATTTTTAAATTGTCATTTTGGCATGTAATTTTCAACCCTCAACCCCTTCCCCCTAAGAGCCCACAACCCCAACTTCAAACAAATTCAAATAGCAAAGTACCTCTTGCGTTACTTCAATTAATAGATCATTTATACTGAATACAATAAAAAAAGTTTTTCAAAATTAGTTGACAAATAATTGAGATATTTGCCAAAATATGTTTAAATAAGTGTCAATGTTTGAGCAGGCCTTGTTGATGAGGACATAACAATGAATGGTTAAAACAACTGCATTTTGTCTCTCTCATTGTGTTCTTTAATACTGCAAAGGATTTTGATAAATTGGGAAACCAACCAATTTAAAAACCAATTTCTATTAATAAATAATAAAACTGTGAAAAATTACAAGTTAAATCATATGCTCATATTGTTGTCCGTTAACGGCGGGACAGTATCTCTATCTAGTCACTAGGGTTTATTGAACACTGCCTTACTATCCGAGAGATAATATAGCTGATTTCTTGGTGGACAATTTCTTCTAATGCCTCAATATTTTCAGGTCTACCAAAACAAGTTTTAGTTTTTAAATAAAACCAGAGGAAATAATCTAATGGGGTTAATCTGGCGATCTTGCAGGGCAATCCACTAAATTATCTTTAGAACAATTGCAAACAAGTTCCAATTGTTTAAACTACTCATTGCCGTGGTCGCGTCAACAACAACCGCTCGAATATTGGAACTTTCAGTTTAATATAGTTTAGTGAATATCTCCGTTAAGTATTTATTAAACGATTATAAAAAGCTTATATTGTTGCATTCAGTATAAAAAGATCTATCAATGGAGGTATGGTAAGAGATAATTTGCTATTTAAATTTTTAAAGTTGGGGTTCAACCCCTTAAAATCGACCTGTCCCAGCATTTTTCTAAAATATGTTTGTTAACAAAAAATATCCCCAGAATGCACTAGACTCCAAAAGGCATTGCAGTAGGACAACCAGAATATACTGAGACCTTTGCAAACACCACAGGAAGAATACTCGCATTTCGAGGAGGGGACCCTGAAGGTTTTACTTTAGGTGCAATTCTCAGGATGCACACCCCTTTCCAGGATGCGCACTCCTTCCTGCACCAGAAGACAGCCAAGACACCGTTGGACCGCAAAATCGGGGATCAAATAAAAGCTGAAGAATAGCTAACAAACTATTTGACATAACCGGAATTATATGGGCCATAAAAGGTTTGAACCCATATAAGTCACCTGGCCCAGACAGAGTATTACCAATAATGTTACAACAAGGAGTTGAAGCACTAGTGTCACCCTTGTGCACAATATTCAGGGCCTGCATGACCACATGATATGTGCCTCAGGAACGGAGAAGAACGAGAGTGGTTTTTTTACCCAAACCAGGGCGAAATACATACGCCCAGGCAAAGTCTTTCAGGCCAATCAGCTTGATATCATTCATGCACAACACGATGGAAAAGCTTGTCGATAGGTATATTAGAGACGATGCGATGAGAAGGTTCCCCTGCAAACGTTATCTTTATTCCTAAGCCAGGTAAGGATGAGAAATTTTCTCAAAATTACAGGCCAATCAGCCTCTTATCCAACTTGGGTAAGGTGGCGTAAAGGATTTTGAGATATCATCAGCGATTGCGACATCATTCCTAAGGAACAATTTGGGTTCCAATCTATGCACTCTACCTCAGACCAGCTGCTGAGAGTGGTTGAAACAATCACTCAACGCATGAACTGGAACTAGGTAGTTGGAGCTATTTTTTTCGATATCTCCAAGGCATTTGACACAGTTTGGCATCAAGGTCTAGTCTACAAGATGCACCAGTTTGGAATACCTCTAACGATGGTTCAAATGGTAAGCTCGTTCCTGGACCAGCGCTTATTCGGAGCAGAGGTGGGACAGGAACTATCAAATCAGTTTAGGCTACAGTATGGGGTGCCTTAAGCCCCTGCCTTGTCACCTCTGCTGTATTCTCTGTTCACAGCGGACATCCGGAGAACCAATCCAACAATCGGCCACACCTTATTGGCAACTTATGCAGATGACAGATGGTGGCGTACTCTTTGTTGGTCACCAGATGACTTCAGGAGGCAACAGATTCCTTTGGCCAATGGAAAATCCAAGTCAACGCAGACAAGACCCAAGCAGTCTTCTTCACCCGAAGAAGACTCCAACCATATGAACATGTTAATGTTCATGGGCAAAACGTCGACTAGAGACTTCAGGCAAAGTATCTAGGTGTAATTCTGGATAAAAGACTTACATTTCAGGCACACGTCGATTATGCAGTGTCCAAAGCCAAAGGGAAGGGAGTGCTGCAAGCGATGATTGGTAGAAATAGTAACCTGTCCATTGGACTTAAAGTGTTACTATACAAAGCAATCATAAGATCAGCGATGACCTACGCATCTGTAGCTTGGTCACAGCCGACGGATAATTAAATGAAAAAACTCCAGTTGTTCCAGAACGTCTTTCTAAGACAAGCCATGGACGCTCCATGGTTTGTGAGAAACAATAAACTCCACAGAGAAGCTGAACTACCCCTGGTAAGAGTTTTTTTTAGGGAAACTAATTCCAGGGCAATGGTAAGAGCGAAAACACATCCCAACGAGCTAGTTCGACAGGCAGTGGATTACGATCCAAACATCCCAACCAGGATTAGGAGACCAAGGATGGTCCTCTAGGCTACGACTTCCATTTCGAAAATTTTTGTTTTGTTTGTTTCTTATGTTTCAGGCAAAACAGCTTACAATGGTGCTCCAGCACTATTGTACTGTTCCGACAGAGGGATTGGGGGCCAAGGGCCCGGCCCGAAGAAGTAGGGGTTTTTAGTCGGTACCCGTAGTTTGAGCGGAAGTCCGATACTATCTGGGTATCTTCTCAGATGTCCTTAACGGATTTTCCCCTACTTTATAAAAAAAGGAGGTTCCCCTTTTATCGACATCAATACGTCTACCAAGCAGGTAAATCCTGCGATCCGAGCCTGCATGAACTCACACGCAGGATCGAGAAAGCTCTCAAAAGCAAGGAAATTGCATTGGGAGCCTTCTTAGACATTGAAGGTGCATTTGACAATACGTCATACGCATTTATCAAAAGAGCCGTAGAAAAGCATGGAATCGATCCCGCGGTAAGTTGCTGGATGGACTTTATGTTCCAAAACAGAAGAATAACAACATGACTAGGCAATGTATCGATAGCGATATCTGCAGCTTGGGGCTGCTCGCAGGTTGGGGTATTGTTACTACTTCTGTGGAGACTTGTGGTGGATGATCTGTTAAGGGTACACGTACTAGAAGGATTTCATCTGCAAGGATACGCAGATGACCTAAACCCTAATAATTAGAGGTAAATTTCCAGGGCCCGTATCAGCATTAATGCAACGGGCACTGAATATTAGAGAAATATGGTGTTTAGTAGATGGACTAATAGTAAAGCTTGCCAATTTAGGAGAACAAGAAATTGCGCTGAGTAGGGAAGGTAAATATTTGGGACTTATCTAAGATACCAAACTTATCTTCGGTGGTAAAAGTTACTGCCAAAGCTACTAAAGCCCTATGGGCCTGTAGAGGTAGATGATAAGAAAACAATGGGGATTCAGACCAGCGATGGTCCATTGGGTATATTCCAAGGTTGTAGTACCCATAGTAATATATGATTCTTTAATCTGGTCGCACAAAGCCAGAAAAAAAGAGTGTTTTCAGATTAAGCAAGGTGCAACGGTTAACTTCCTTTGGAATAACCGGGGCGACGCAAACAACGCCCACTGCAGCCATGGAAGCTCTGCTAGGTCTGCCCCCACTTCATCTGAGGGTGGAGGTAGAGGCCCTGTCAGCAGCTTACAGGCTAAAAACAAACGGGTATGGAATGGAATCACCTAGATCAACATATAGAAATATTCAAGCGGATTTATGCGAACCATATGCTAAGTATGCCATCGGACAGAAGGAAGAGTACCGTAAACTTTTACAAACCCTACCGGATAGAAATGCCGAAAAGAAAGTGCAGTTAGTAGAACCAAAAAGAGAGAGTGGATCAGTTTGGTTCACAGATGGATGCGAAACTAAGATAAATACTAGTGCGGGAATAACCGGTAAAGAACCAGGGAATGATGTTTACATAAACCTGGGATTTTTGGCAACCGTATTTCAGGCAGAAGTTCCTGCAATTACAATCTGGGCTGAAGCAGTGATCAGAAGGTCTCATGAAAACAAGAGAGTCGTGATCTATAGCGACAGCCAAGTAAACCTAAATGCGCTGAGAGCTTGTGAAATAAACTTCAGAACGGTCAAAGATTGTGTTGATAAGCTAAGCAGTTTGGCACAGCACAATAAAGTTGTACTTCGATGGGTTGAGGCCCATCGGGGAATTGAAGGAAATGAAAGAGTAGACCTTCTAGCCAAAGGGGGAGCCGAGTTTCCTCTAGTAGAACCGAAAACTACTTGTCCGCTTGCTTATGGAGCGGCAAAAAAGGTATTAAAGGGACTACTTAGGAAAGAACACAGCACTCACTGGGGGGGTGTCAATGGTCTGAGGCAATCGCGGATGTTCATTGGCGGACCATCAGAAAAGAGAGCCACAGAACTATTGCGGAGAGGAAGAAGAAACTCCTTATTATGTGAATGTCCGTCTCTGGCAAGGGAGAGACATTCCAGCTTTGGGAATGCTTTGACTGAATCAAAAACAATCGTGAAAACACCCATAAAGGAGGTTCTGGAATTCTTTATAAGAACGGGCCTATTATGAGATATTCGTGGGGGCACAATAAGCGAAAGCTTTACTGCTTCAGCGATAAACGACACCATAAGAAATAATAATAATTGCTAACAATTTTATAGGATTTATTCGTTACTTATGGGAAGCACTGTATAATATTTTTTTTTAATTTTTCAATCACTTATTACCAAAGTTATTTGTTCTCTTAGAAAATTAACACTATTTTGTGTTGTACCTTATTATAGTAGTCCATATTTGGGAGTCTATTCCATGCATAGCTACGTTCATCATTTTTTAAAATTAATTCTAGATTTTTGATACCTTAAATTTACTAGTAAAATTGGGAACATTTTAGTAAATCATGCAAAAATATATGACTTATTACTGACAAAATACATTTTACTTGATGTATGAGAAGTTTAATTTCTTTAATTAGAAAAACAAAATGGTATTCCACTTTTGGTTACTTTTCTCTAACAATTTGAGATTTTCTTCTATATCTTAATTTGAGTCTTTAGTGCATTTGTAGATATGGAGATATAAAGGGAAACCTGGTTTAACTTTCCGTATAACATTTATGTTGCACATGTTTTGGAAAACCCCGCTACATACATTTGAAAGTAGAATCAGCAGTAAAATTTCATAAAATATTAATAATTATAATAAAAAAGTAAATAAATAAAATTAAATTTCTTTGGCTAAATAAGAAAAGTGTGTTCCGTACTTACTAGTTCTTTACGAAAAAACATTTACATTCTTAACTTTATGTGAAAAATTAGCATCGGCTTCCAACATTTCATTTAATTTTTTAAAATATTTGATAAAGACCCAGATTTTGTAATAATCTTTTAAATCAAAATAATGTATAATAATAGACAATATATTAATGTACAAAAATATGCCACTGAAAACTCACCTTCTAATTTTCCATTATTAACTAATAAAGAGTTATTTGACTTTTTTGACGAATTTCTAGATATTTGGCTATGAGAAGGCGAGGAATCTGTACTTTTCTTGCCCAGGACTTCGTGGCAAGAAAACGAAGTATGCGTAACAGTCAACATGGGATGAACTGTTCCTGCACAAAAAAATATTGTCACTATTATTAGACAATATGCAATGTTGCGTTATAAATTAAATTAAATTCACATTACATTTTTATTTTCCGAGTTTCAGCTCATATTTGTAGTGAAACGTTTCAACTATGACAGAAATCGCGGTAATTTTATTTTAAACACGAAATGAAAAGGGAGCCCGTGATCGGGAAGTTGCTTCTCTGCGGCCGTTCCGGTTTTCTTTTCCGCTCCAACGGACACGAAAATACTTCCGAACAACGCCCGGGCCCATTGTTGATTGTACCCAACTTTTAATAAAGCTCAAAAATGAAAGGTTCATTTATTTTCCGTTTAAACTCCATAAGATATGGAAAATGTATTCAGAAGTCTCTTTGTCTCGATGTTCTCAGCTCATTTTCGACGTAATAAGTTTGAAGTTTGATGTGGAATTTCGCCGAATTCAATTTTATGTAGGAGTGATAGATAGTTTAGAAACATAAAGTTTTATATAAGAATGAAAAATTAATAGTTCGAAAACTGTTCGATAAGTTTATGATTATTAAGATGAAAGTGACTAAAATTTACCTGTTTTTCCTCTAGTTGAACAGTCGCTGTCGGATCTGTGATGTCCGAGGAGTTTTTCCCCTATGCCATGTATTTTTTCAACAATCATTTCGCCATAAGTCGAGGGTTTCTCTCCTAACAATAATGTTTTATCTATTGGCTCTCCCACGGAATTTACGTTAGGGGTTGAACCTACAAAAAATATATGTAATTAGAAGATGTGTGAGTTTAGTTTTGAACGTTTTTTGGATTTTAGTTTTTTTTATTTCGCTAAATTAATCTCCCAATTTCGAATTTCGAATGCAAGCTTGAAAATTAAAATTTCGACATATATCTGGAATTCCGGTTTTCTCCAAACTTAAATTAAAATATGATTTGATTTTTCGTCAGTATCTCTCTGAAGATGATAACTTGGTGATCGAAATTCGTTAAAGCAGCCTCTGTTGTGTTTTTTAATATTTCTTGGTTTGAGGGGACAAGATTTGTATTTCAATGTTTGAAGATAACCGTCCGTTCCACCTAAAATTATATTATCAAATTTTCGAGTTTAAATGAAATACGGAAACTTGTGCAAATAATTGAAAAAGTAACTCCAATTTTCTAAAACAAGAAAGAAAAAAGTTGAAATTTCAGGATTAAGTTTTTTAAAAATCTAATTCAAAATTTCCATAAAAATAGTCTACATTTTGACTTGGAAGTCATAATTTAGTGAGAAAAAATTGAAAATTGCTTATTTAAAGTCAGATTGTTGAAAAAAAAACTTAACATGTCGAAAAGACTGGTAAGTTATATGTAAAAAAATTCTTTAAAGTTGAGGTTTATTCTCCAATTTTCGTCAGTCATTTCGACAATCTTAACTCGAATATTTGATTTTTCTCTCATTCAAATTCTGGTCTTAGAATTAAAAAAACAATTAAGCAGTCCTGAAGACTGCCAATAGAAGTGAAAACTTAAAATTCGGAAATAAAAGTGTTTATGTAATGTCGTTCGGACCCACACTAGTAAACAAGTTAGAATATTGGAAATATTTTAAAATAAATGCCATCCTATCTTTTTATATTTTATTTTATTTTTTTTGTATTTGTGGTTTGAATTCTTGCAGTCGTGTAGAAACGACTCTAACATTTATTGATAATGTTAACAATACAATATACTGTTAACATTAGAGCATGTCGGTAACGCGGGATAGCGACGCGTGAGGTGACCCGAAATCATAAGTTTATTCTCTATCCAAAATCGTTCAACGCGCCTAAATAAGCGTTTTCACTTCAAATTTTGAATTCGAAAGTCTAGGATAAAAAAAAACAGTTTTTTGAGTTTAAACTTGAAATGTTGACAATTTGTTCTTTAATAATTTTTTCCAAAATGTCGAAATTTTACAGTCAAAAATAGATAGAATTTCAACTTATCATTTTGAGAAAAAAGTTTACATTTTGGAAGAAACTGTAAATCAAGTTTTAACTCGATGCGGAAAAAGCCGAGATTTTGAGAAAAACTATAAATTTATAGGAAAAATAAAATTATTAATGGTAAACTTGAAAACGCGTTCCTGTCGGTGATGCCTTCTTTATCAATTTCATTTTTGTAAATCTTTGCAGTTTTAAATTTCGACTTTTTTCCATAGTTTCAACTTTTTTGCAAAATTTGGATTTTTCAAAAAATGTTTGGTTTTTTAAAATCTGACTTGAAAAAGAAAACGATATTTTTCAAAACCTTGATATTTTCAAAATTTTGACTTTGGTGAAAATGTTATTTGATACATTCATTTTTTAAAATTTCGATTTTTATTTCATAGTTTCGTGTATTTTTCAGAATCTTTTATAAATAAATCGATTTATTTCAGAATTTCCAGATTTTTAACCATCTCGATTTTATTCAAAATTCCAACTTTTTTCAAACTTTCGGTTTCTTAAATTTACATTTTTTTAAATATTGAAATACAAATCTTGTCCCCTAAAACCAAGAAAGATTTAAAAACACAACAAAGGTTGCTCTATAACGTTTCGATAGTCAAGCTATCATCTTCAGAGAGATGATAGCTTAACTATCGTTAACTATCGCGTTAGAGCAACCTTTGTTTTGTTTTTTAATCTTTCTTGTTTTCAGGGGACAAGATTTGGGTTTCAATTTTTGAAGATAACCAAGGACCAGTCCGTTCCAGCAAAAAATTGTATGTCGATTATTTTTGAAAGGTTGAATTTCTTCCCAAATTTTGATTTTATTTCCAAATAAAGTCTACTTGTCAAAATTTTAACTTGTTTTGAAAATTCCTGTTTGTAAATTTCGACTTATCAAAACTGGATGTTTTCGAAAATTTCAAAACGATCTTTTCAAAATTCTTACTTTTTTAAAATGTTGAATTTTTTTGATTTCACTTTTTTTAAATTTGAATTTATTTTGACATTTCCAATTTTTTAAAATTTTCTGTTTTTAGATTTCAAAATTTTGTAGGCAGTTTTTAAGATTTTCGCATTTTTGTAAACATTTTGACCTCTTTTGAAATTTTTTGTTTGATATTTGTATTTTTAATAATTTTTACATTTTTCAATTTCAAGTATTTTTATAAAATTCATTTTTTGTTAGTTTCGCTTTTTTTTTAATTTCGTGTTTCTTAAATCTCGGTTTTCTTAAAGTTTAATCCAGTCACAAAGGGCCACCCCATTATGCCTTCAAAGCACTGCGAGTAGGATGGGAAAACAAGGATAGATGGTGACGAACCACCTTCTTAAACAAGGATAGGTTGTAGTTTTTGGGGAAAATTCCTTTTGGTAAAGAGTTCCATAGCTTGGTATTAATTTAAAATGTCCACTAATTTTGGATTGAAAAAATCGCTTTCGTTTCAGGTTTTAATTTTTTTAAATCTCGACTTGTTTTTTAGAAATCTCGAGGTTTTCAATTTGTTTTGAAAATTAATACGACTTCAAAAACTTAGATTATTTAAATATCAACATTTGCTCTTTTATAAAATTGTGACTTTTTCAAGTTTTTGTCTTGAAAATCTTGACTTTTTGAAAATACCAATTTTTTAAAAATAGGATACTTTTTTGAAAATTTAGTGTTTTTAAAGCTCGAAATTTTTGCAAAATGTTACCTTTATCAAAATGTTTGACTATTTTTCAAAATTTCAAGTTTTCTAAAAATATAAAACTCTCGACCCTTTTTAAAAACTGTGGCTTATTTAATTTAAATTTTTAAAATCTTTTTGATATTTTTTAACAATTTGACTTGTTTCCAAATTGTTTTAAAGATTTTTACTTTTTTTTTCAAAATTTCGACTTTTTTCAAAAATTAGTATTTTTTTAAAAATGTCGATTTTTTACAAATTTAGATATTTTTTCAAAATATTGCTTTTTTTTAAAATTCTTGACTATTTTTAAGAATGTTGACCTTTTCAAAAAATCAAAATTTTCCTTCCACATTTTACTGTTTTACAAAATGTTCGAGTTTTCTTAAAATTTTAATTTTAAAAATTTTGGTTTTTTTAAATCTGAAAAATTTTTGAAAAATTAAGTTAAAAATGTTTTTGAAAATTTCTATTATTTCAAATCCCGATGTTTTCAAAAGTTTGTCTTATTTTGTCCACAATTTTAATATTTATTTTTTTAAAATTTTGTATTCTTAAAAATTTTCCTAGAAAGTTAAAGATTGCACCTAAACATTTGGATATTTTTTTAATAATATTCGAATGTTGCTTCGAAATTCCAACTCTAATTTCAAAATTTCGATGGTTTTTTTTCTTTTATTTCAGCGTTTTGGTCTTTTTCTAAATGACGAGTTACAATTCAATTTTTACGTTTTCCCCTAAAATTTAGGAAGTCTCAAAATTAGGATTATGCTAACAATTTTTACATTTCTTCTCAAAAATTATATGTAAAACACCAAATTTTGGCTTTTTTTATTTATTTTTTTCCCAAAATGTATTCCAAGCTTTGCTTAAAATTATCACTTTAATCTTGAAATTTCGACTCAAGGATTTTAATTATTACATTTTCCCCCCAAATTTTGGTGTAAGCTTGAGATTTGACTATAAATTCTTCGTTTTTCTTTAATTTCAACCTTTTTTCATAACTTCCATTTTCAGTTTTGTAACGAATTTCGGTTATAAAGTCGAAAGTGCAAGGAAATTTTGGAAGTAAAAACTTCTTTAGACGCCTCACCATCACGTGTCATCATCACGCGTTACCAACATGTTCCAATGTCCACATTAATTACACTGTCAACATTAGAGCATGTTGGTAACCCAAATTAGCGTGTTGGTGAAGTGACATCATAAGTTCAATTTGATAGCATTTATTTAAAAATATTTCCAATATTCTGACTTGTTTATTAGCGTAGGTTTCAACTATAGGATACAGACATTGTTATTTTCTAGTTTAAAGTTTTCACTTCTGCCAGCAGTATCCAAGGCTGCCTAACTAATATTTTTTTATTTAATATTATGTAAATTGGAAACTTTGACCTTTCTTAATAAAATTTACATTTGAATTTTTAGTGTTGTTCCTAGTGGTTAGCTTAAAATTTCAAAATTTCGACTTTTTGTAAAAATTTTAACCTTATTTTCGAATTTTAGTACTTGTTTAGATTCTCATTTCTTTGGAAATTTGGACTTTCTTGTTATAGTTCCCTCAATAGTTATTTTTTTTTACTAAAATTTCGATTGTAAACGCGAATAATTTGTTATAAGTTTAATACAAAAGCTTCGATATTTTTCTCAAAATTCAAGTTTAACCTGATATTATATTTCAAATTTCTTTCAAGTGTCGATTTTAGGCTCTAAAAATAATAATATAATAAAATAATCAAGCGAGCCATGACAGCGTTCTGGACGTGCCGCAGATTATTGAAAATAACGAAAAAAGACAGCACAAAACCAGCTAAACATAGTTCAAAGGTAGGCTGTCTGGGCATAACAGGCGCAATGAACACCTGCCCAACAGCAGCAATGGAGGTAATGCTAGGTCTAACTCCTCTCCACCTTTTAGTGAAGCGGGAGGCGATCAAATGAGCTTCAAGATTGCTGCAATTAAAACAATTTAAAGAAGACTTCTCTTGTCACATGGGAATCCTCAAGGAATGTAGCCCAATGATTTTAGCAAGATCGGTTAATTATATGCAACCCAGGTACGAATTTGATCATTCCTTTGAGATGGACTTAGGTAGCCACACTGATGCTCAATCAGTACCTGATTGGTACTATCTGGTTTACAGATGGATCAAAGACAGCACATGGGACTGGAGTGGGAATTTATGGCCCTAACTATAGGTTTTTTAAAGCCTGGTTAAACACAACAGGATCAGCCTTAAGTGGGTGCCAGGGTACAAAGGAATACAAAAGAATGAAGCTGCGGATAAACTCGCTAGAGAAGGATCTGCATCGTCACTCCTTGGACCTGAACCGGCTTTGGTTTTTCTAAAAGTCAAATCAACAATGAGGTCAACAAATGGGAAGCAAAGTCAAGAATCTCCCACTGGAGAATATATCCAGGACTACGACAGGCGAAAAAATTCATATCTGGAACGCTTGAACAGACAAGGATCTACTTAGAACTCAGCAAATTCGAATTGAGGATCCTAACCAACTTCTTAACAGTACATTGCCCTATGACGTGTCCCCTCAAGAAAATGGGTCAGGCTGAAACAGACCTATGTCGCTTTTGCGCAGAAGCTGCGGAGACTGCAAAACATGTGCTATGCAAGTACGATGCGCTTGCACGCAAAAGGCACGGCCAACTCGGATGGGCGTCCTTAGACCCCTCAGATGTGGAAAAACTCAATCCCAGGTCCATAATAAACTTCTACAAGAGTTTGAATCTGGGAACTACATAGATCAGGGTGTGCACAAAAGATCTCCTTAGGTGGAGGTGCGGGGTGGACGAAGAGAAACACGAAACGACCCATATATAATCTAGGCTCTAAATTTCGAAACTGTCTGGACATTTTGATTTTTTCCCCAAATTTTAATTTTGATCTCGAAATGTCGCCTTTCTTCCTCAAAATTTTGAGTTGTTTATGTTATACAGTTTGAACGTCTTTTGTAAAATTTTCGGCTCTCACCTTAACTCTATATCGTACCAGAAAAAAAAATGGGGGTGTCCAAAATTAAACAGAAGGCCCCCTATATATTTGAAATTATGATAACATTTTTACTATTCGACTCTTTATTCAGATGCTTATAGAAAAGGCGACATGAATTCAAAGTTTTGAGAAAAAGTTTTTGACAAATTTAATATTTAGGCTTGTTTCTCGAAATGTGAATCTAAGACTGTTAAGTTTTTTTAAAATCATTTTTGTACAACTTCTTTATTGCGTTTTGCTTTTCATGTTGGAAAGCATTTAGTGACGAGTCCAACGTCTCTTTATTACCTTTTTACCTCATTTGTTATGAATTTTTTGCCTAATTGCATTTTTAATTTATCTACTTCCAGTTTCGTCCTTTGTTAATTCAATTTGTAAATTTGTATATTTTGGGGGTTTAAATAGGGCAGCTATGCGCAATATATGATACTGTTACCAGATAATGTAACTCAGCTTCTCGCTGACCAATTCCGACTCTCACCTACACGTTGGTGAATCCTGGGAACCTCAGCAACCCTGTGAAAGATTGGGTAACCAATCCCAGTGGAACACAGGGTCGGGGCGGACGAGAGCGGAAGAGATGGTCCTCTGAAAAGGGGGTTGGCACGGGGATAATAATCCAGTCGGTAAAAAATATCTGTTATGAAATCTCAAGTTAATAAAGCCGGACGGATCCCAAGACGACGACAAAAGCACCGAAATAAGGAAGAGGACTTGGGTATTATCACATGGAACGTAAGAGCGCTAAGGAGGATAAGGAGAATGAGCCAGAGAAATATAGGGTTGATATTACAGCGAGATACAGGAAGTTCGTTGGGTGGGTCAAGGTGTTATTCAGAAAAGTTGCTATAGTATATACGATAGCTGCCATAAAAATAGGCATGAGTATGGCACGGCATTCATTGTAGCAAACAGAGTTATACATCTCATGATAGACTTCAAGCCACTCAACCCTCGAATTATCACTCTGAGGATAAAAGTTTTTCAACATAAGCCTTATCGACCTAACAGAGGTGAAGATAGACGATCTTAAAGGCCAGTTCTATGAAGAACCAGAAGCTGCATACGACCACTACCCAGCACATGATTTAAAGGTTACCATCGGTGACCTTAATGCCAAAATCGACAAAGAAAACATATACAAACAACACATTGGTCCGTCTAGTTTACATGATACGACAAATAATAACGGTAATAGACTCATCAATTTTGCAGCATCCAAGAGTAGGATCGTGGGAAGCACATATTTCCCACATAAGAGAATACACAAGGTGACGTGGACGTCACCGGACGGCCAAACGCAAAAGTAGATCGACTTTGTGTGACTAGATGACAAACATCTCCAATCTCCTGGACGTGAGAACATAACGAGCTGCAAATGTGGACTCAGACCACTACTTGGTAGGTGCGCTCTTGCGCGCAAGAATTGTGCAGAAGACGAGAGGTGAACGACAGCCTAAATACGTACCTATTAAAAGGCGCCCACACAGCTGAACAGCTTTAAAATAGTATAAATGATGACATAAATAATATAGAAGACACTATAGCAGCACCAGAGGCTGGGACGGCATGCAAGGAGGCTATAAAGGCAGCAGCAAGAGACGTACTGAGGACCGAAAACCACAGAACATCTGATGATTGGTTTTACGGTGAATGCCAAGTTATAAGTTATAACGTCAAGAAAAAATGAAGCGAATAGGACCATGCAGCAGAGAAGGACACCCACAACCGTAGAAAGATATAGAGAACTAAGAAGAGAAGAGAAAAGAATACACAGAACAATAAAGGTACAAATAGAGCACAATATTTTGGAGGAGTTGAAAGTACACAAAAACCAGACGAAAACAAGAAGATTCTCCCAAAAGGTTAACATTTTGAGAAAATAGTTTAAGCCAAGGACAAACGCATGCAGAGATAGACAGGGGAACATAGTAAACGGCGACAACGAGATGGGTTCGGCACTCCAGAGAACTGCTGAACGAAAAAACCATGGAAGAACACAATGAGGAGCTCCCCACGCCAAATACTGAAGAAGACATTGTTCCACCAACTCTGAACGAAGTAAAAGAGTCCATTATATACCTTAAAAACAACAAATCTCCGGGTAGTGATGGCATTCAGGTGGAACTCTATAAATTTGGAGGTAAAAATTTGGCAAAACTTATCTGGATCATGATTAGGAAGGTATGGGAAAATGAAGTCATACCGCAGGAATGGAGGGAGCATCGGTCTTACCTGCCCTCTACATAAAAAGCACGACCAACTGGAGTGCTCGAACTATAGAGACAGCACCCTCCTTAATATAATATCTAAATATACTCCCATATTATATATAGAAGATTGGGCCAGGTAGATCGACTGTTGACCAGATTTTTGTCTTGCGACAAATCCTAGATAAGACCACAGAGTACAACATCGGTATGTTTCATATGTCTATAGACTTTAAGGCCACCTATGACCGCATCACTAGACCTAAGCTATATGAGGCCATGAGAGAACTAGGAATACCTGCTAAATTAATAAGACTCGTTAAAACATCAATAAGTCAAGTAACCTGCCAAGTGAAAATACAAAATAAAATATATGACCCTTTTAGCGTAAATAAAGGTTTAAGGCAGGAGGATGCTCTGGCGTGTCACCCTTTTAACCTAGCATTAGAAAAAGTAATCAGAGACGCAGGGCTGAATAATAGGGCACAAAATTTAACAAGAGCATACAGATAACGGCATACGCAGATGACGTGGATGTCGTCTCACGTATAATACGACATTCCAAAGAGGTATTTGCCACACTCATTGGTGCAGCAGAAAATATGGGTCTGACGGTGAACGAGGGAAACGTCGGTACCAGGTAATAGAGCTAGAAACATCGGACAAAATATGACAATTGTTGACTAAAATTTTGAGGTAGTGCAAAAATTTACCTACCTCATCAGTAAATAATAAAAACAATATATCCGAGAAAATAAAACGCCGAATAGTACTTGCCAACAAGTGCTACTTTGGACTTGAAAAACACCTCAAAAGCCGACAATTATCATTTAAAACAAAGCTGATGTTGTACGAAACGTTAGTACTCCCCATAAGAAAAACTGACGAAACCCTGCCCCAAATTTTTGAAAGGAAATTTTTGAGGCCTTGAGTGGTATATGACAACGGCGTATGGCGCCGTCGCTACAACTTTGAGCTCTATGAGAAATACAAACAGATGTCAATGGGTAGGGATATGGTAACAAACATAAAAATAGGACGGCTCAGATGGGCAGGACAGGTCAATAGAGCTGATGACAATTACCCCCCAAAAAAGATCATGTTGTCGGAACCAGCGAAAGCTAGAAGCCGTGGCAGGCCAAGAGTGCGATGGAAGGATGGTGTCAATGAGGACGCACGGAAAATCGGTGCAAGGAATTGGAAGCAAAAGTCGCGGAATCGGCAGGAATGGCAAAAGAAGTTAGAAAAAGTCGGGGCTCACACAAGGCTCTAGTGCTAAGGATGAAGATGATGAAATTTGTATTTTACATCGGCTTCTAACCTAATTCTTTGAAATGAGATGTGAAAGATTATGGATTAATAATGGTATTAGTCGCTATTGTAATGACAAAAAGTTGATTTTAAACTTCAATACCTTTTTTTTTGAAATTTCTTTGAAAATATTAATATTTTTTAAAAAAAGTCCAAATTTCGAAAAACATCTTGATTCTTCCGAAATTGAGTATCTTATTTTCTAAAATTACGACTTCAGCCCTTAAACGTTTTAGTTAGTTGTGTCTACAATTTAGTAGCCAAGCATTTAAATTGTTACTGTTTGTTGGTGATATTCAATTTTAATGCCAAATTTTATAGTTAATCTTAAAAATACAGTACAGGATATACTTCTTCCAGGATTGGACCGTGTCAAAGAACTACTAAAAGTGTTCACACCCTTCTAGTAGTTCTTTGACACGGTCCAATCCCGGAAGAAGTATATCCTGTATTAATCTTAAAAATTTTGTAATTTTCCACAATTTTGATTCAAATTTAAAAATTTAGAAGTTGCAAATTATAATTTAAATATTCGGGTATTTATTTTTATTTTAAACATTTTTAACCGTCTTTAGCTTTCGTCTTGAAATTTGAATGTTAAATTTATTTTTTTTATTAATTGGACATTTCTAGGAAAACCTCAAACTTTATAAAATAGATATATTTGATTATTTCTTAAAACCTTAACTTTTCCTTAAATAATCTTTAGTAGGTAATGCATTTTTTTCCTCAAATTTAATTCAATCAATTTAAATTTTTTACAAAATATTTTTTATGAGTACGAGTTTTCTCGAAATTTTGACTTCTATCGTAATTTTCAATATTTTTATCGTAATCTTAAAATTCCGAACTTATTTAAGCTGCAAAATTTGATTTTTCCAAAAATTCGATTTCAACTTAGAAATTTTAATGTTAAACTTTTAATTTCGATCATTTTCACAAATTTTTACTTCAATTGGAAAGGAAGTGGAAATTTAAAACTTTTTAAATTTTATTGTTACTAAGAAAATTTGAAATTATAAAAAAATATGTTTTTTACAATTGTTGAACAATTTATGGAAACTTGGTCCCTTTTTACATAAAAAATAGTTTCCAGAAATACAGTCTTTGCATACATAAATGAATGCAACACTTTTAAGTTCTGGTTTCGGCAGAACCAAATCAGAATTCGGTTTCGGCTAAATATCTAGTTTTCGGTCAGTCTCTAAAATATTGTATAATGTTCACACCAGCTACATAACGATTAAATTTTGATATAACCAGCGGCAGCGGTCTACCCCTAAAATTACTTGTAACACGCGTTACCCTAGTAAATTAGCCCGAAATCCCAATTTCGGCCCAAGCTTATTTAATTTATGTATTGTACGTATTAAATCATTTCAGCTAATGAATTTTCAACCGCCCGTGGGAGGAAAATGTAAACAGATGTAGGAATTGGAAACAGTAATTTAATTAATTAATTTTTAGCTGTCATAGCGAACAATTTCCGGACGAGAGTTTCCGCGAAGTTCACTAAGCAAAGATCGCCTGCTGTATGCAAATTTAATGACATTAAAACACTCCTAGTGTTTCACCGCGTGTTTTCGAATTAAAATTCGATCTACGTTTTGAGGATGTTTCTAAAGGATAATAAGCTCGGTTTACAAATTATACGTTGTATGATGTTCCCAAATTGGGAAGCGTTTTTCCTGTTGTTTTCGCGAGGGCATTTCCTTTGATGCTGGTGATTTGAATTAGGACTCGTCCGGGGAAATTTCGTCGTTGTCCACGACTTTTTGGTATGAAATTAATATTCGCTTTCGTCCCCAAAGCCGAATCCGGACATTTCGAGTTAATTTTCTCTCTTTGTTGTTTACTAAGCAGAGCCAGTCTACTTTATACAAATTTAATAACATAGAAGGTTACTGGTATTCTCCTTTCAAGTTATGAGTCAATCTGCCTTTTACTGAAGTCTGCAAATAATACAATCTCAGTTTACAAGGTGGGTAGGGCTCAGCTCTTTTCTGTTACAGTAAATCTTACTATTTTGACTACCCCTCCTAATTGTCACTTTTTATGTTTCAATCATTATGTCTTTAATTTTAACCGTGTAGAAAGGTTTAATTGGATAATAACAATTATTGAACCTTTTAAAAGCGACTCAAATCAATCAATAAATCTCCCCAACAGGGTGTTCCTTATTCGCAACAAATTGTTTATGTCTTCATCGGTCAACAAACGTTATCATTCATTCACCAAGTGCAGTGATAAGACAGACTGGCGAGAGAGAAAGGTCACTGATTAATGGCCAACAAATCTTTATCTAATTCGCCGTACAATTATTTGTATGAAAATAATTGCTCCTATTTTAGATATTTTCATTTCTCTAATCGATTAGTTTGACGAAAAATCTATTTTATTTTTCGTTAGACCTGTTGATTCTAAAAAATAAATGATTAAAAAGTGTAGGACAATAATTAACCGGGCTGACACACATCAGTAATCCAAAAAAGTAAATAACGACTCATCAACAAAATTAATGTTTGATGCTAAAACATCTAGGTTATTTAATTTTAGAGCAAATTAAACATTTGTCGGTATTTTTTTAAAGTTTAATCCACTCGCAAAGGATAGCTCTATTATTCCTTTAAAGCACCGCGCGTAGGATGCCGAAACAAGGATAGATGACGATGAACCGCCTTCTTAAAAAAGGATAGGTTGTAATTTTTGGGAAGACTTCCTTTTGGTAACGAGTTGCATAGCTTGGAAGTTCTATAGAAAAAAGAATATCCGTAGATAGAAGTCCTCACTGTGTCAAGCTCGACCGCACAGGAATTTGCTGTCTCCGACTGTCTTATATGCCTCAAAAATCTTGCCCTTGGGGGGATCAATCCTATTAGTTCCTGCGAGCCTCTCTACCATACTTGTAGAAAATAGATAAATCACCAACCATCCGTCTGTGCTCTAGTGTCGTCATCAATTAGGCAAATGGCTCTTCTTTGAATTGAATCCAAAAGAGCTAAAGTGTGTTTTGGAGCTGAACTCCAAACATGCAAACAGTATTCTAGTGTTGGCTAAATTTGAGCTTTGTATAGTGTGAGTAGTTGATGGGATGTGAAGTACTTTTTAGCTCTAAAAAGAAAGCCTAGCTTCTGAATGACGCGCACATGACCGTCACAAGAAGAGTTAGTGCTCGCATTTACTCCTAAGGTAAACAAATTAAATTCCATCGAAAGGATTTTACCGTCCATGAGTATGTTTGTTGCATTATCCTTTGATATTTTCTTAGAGAACACCGCGGCCTGAGTTTTTGAGGCGTTGAAGTCGACTAGATTGTTCTTATCCCATTGCAGAATGATTTTCAGATCCCGATTAATTATTTATATCTGCTGTTCCCTTAGTCGATCTGAAGCAGCGACGGGTAATGTTTTGTCGAAGAAAAAATATGATGACAGACTACTATCACCTGCGTAACTGTATATCGGATTGAAAGTTGAAGCTAAGAGATCGTTTATGTAGGACAGAAACAAAGTAGGAGACAGGACAGACTCTTGGGACACTCCTGCATTAATCGCAAATGTCTCGGATGAGATGCCATCGACGACAACTTGAAGAGATCTGTCAGTGAGAAAACTTAAATGACAGAATCCAGGAGGAAGACCATAGGATGTTAATTTGGCGAGAAGAGATCGGTGCCAGACTCTGTCAAAGGGCTTTGAGATATCCAATGCCACAATCCTAGCCTCACCATGTTTTTCCATAGCTGAGTTACAGATATGAGTAACATATACCAGTATATCGCCGGTTGAGCGTTATTGTCTGTAACCGTATTGCCTATCCGAGCTGATTCTATTCTCCTCCAGAAATCTCAATGTTGATAACCTTTTTCATCACTTTTGATATAACGGGCAACAAAGATGTAGGGCGATAGTTGTTAGCCAGATTCATTTTTCCTTTATTAGGGAGGTGTTGCACCCAAGCAGATTTTTTAAAGTTAGGGAATTCATCTTTGTTGTAAGAGGGTCTAAACAATTTGCTTAGGAAAGGAGTCAACTCTGGAGCTCAGTTCTTAAGATGAATAGTGGGGATGCCATCAAGACCAGAAGCGTTCGATGTGTCGAGCTCAAGGAGAATCTTCTTGACTGTGCGTTGTCGGAAAACAACTTCAGGCATCGAAGTGCCAACCTTAGTTCTGCGTTTCGAAAATCAAGGTTGGAATTTTCAGCAAACATTAAGGCTAGCAGGTCAGCCTTTCCCTTGGAAGTGGTCGCAAGATTGTTGTTGTCGTCGAGTAAAGGTAGAAAATTTGAATATGTAAAATTCTTTCCAATCGACTTTGCAAATCCCCAAAACGACCCGGAAGCATTCCGACAGTTGATAAACTTCTGGCCTATTTTACGATCGAAATCTCTTTTTGCCTCGTCAATAACCTCTTTTCAAAAATTTCGTGCATTTACAAAGATGATCCGAGTCTCGACTGAGGGATTATTTCACCAACGACGATATGCGCGATTTTTGCAGGAGTCAGCTCGAGCATATTTTTTGCTGAACCCAGATTTACTGGAGACAGCTTCTTTTGGTAATGGGAAATTGAGCATTCTGTACCAACCAGGATAGTTTCAGTGATGGATTCGGCAACTGAGGAAGGCTTGCCTGAGTTAAAACAGACTTTTTTCCATAGAAAAGATGCAAAGAATTCTCCTAATTCTTCCCAGTTTGCAGAGTTAAAGTGCCAAACCCTACGGGGCTGTGTCTGAGAAGGAGGTGGTATATGAAGCAGACGAGAGGCTGCTACAAGCTTGTGATCGGAATTTGCAAGCGGTGATCTCACAGTGATTTTGCAGGAATTTGGAGAATTTGTAAGGAAAAGGTCGAGTAGATTAGGTTGATGGGCATCTACACCGGGAATTCTTCTGAGTTTCTCAACCAATTATGACAGTCCACAAGTGATGGCGAAAGCTTCTGTCAGTTCGGGAGGAAAACCTTAACCAGGGGACGTTGTGTAAACGTTGAAGTCACCGAGAAAGACAACCTCAGCGTTTGGATTTGGTCTGTAGGTGATCGAAGGTTACGGAGAGATAACAGAAGAGATGTCTGTAGGAGAGATCGTTTGGAGACAAATAAAGTAAACAATTGAATATTACTTCGTTTTTGGAGCAGATTTTCAGCCACATCATATCATGATCAGCAGGTTCCAGTGCTTCTTCTCGTTGACAGGATAGGTCGCCTCGCGTAAAAGCACAAATTCCCCTATTGTGTCAAAACTTTGTGTGCAAGTCGTAATTAGGGCAAAGCAAATGGACCGTAATGATGGATGGGGAGACTTGGGTTTCTGTTAGATGCAGCACATGGGATCTTTCATTTTGAAAGTGTTGATGAACTCTAGTTTAGATTTGAGTGTAGCCCCCGAATGTTACAAAACTGAATTTTGGAAGAGAGTTGGCCTTGGCACTTTAAATATTTCCGTCGATTTTGAATCTCAGACTAGCACACCCTCCGCCCGGACATTCGAACGGGAGGGTAGTTTACGTCCAAAATTTTTTGCACGAAGAGAATTGGTCATCTTTGTTTCTAAAAATTACAAGAAAAAATCAGAGGAGGTGCAAAAAGAAAATAAGGAAAAGGACAGGATGAGGAAAGAAGAATAACAGGAACCGACTCACGTGTCAGAGTCGGAAACATGATGTAAGCATCATTTCACCGTCTCCTGTGGGATGATACTACCTCCTACGACTAAAAGCTCCAGTCTACCACCTGGTAGTTAGATTTTTGTTTATAAAAAATGCGCCAATGACGGAATCCTAACTCATCCCAAACTTTTAACTTTCCAAGTACAGTGTACTACAAGGAATACAGTGTATTACGGGAATATTTTTCAAAATTATTTGAGGGCTGGGACGCCTCTGAAAAAAAAAGATTTTTCACTGGTAAACAATAAGTGGTATAAGAAGAAATTCCAGTCGGTATCATCCATTTCTGTCATAGATTTACAAAGCTCAAAACGATTGTAATGATCCTCTGGAAATATCACTCAACTATTGTGGTTGAATTTATTTTCTTAAGAACATAATTTAGATTTTCTAGCAAAAAACTTTGAACTTGGGATTCAAAAATGTTATTGCTTACTTAAAATATTTGTCAAAATTGACATGCCATGTTTTCTAGATTTTTTTTCTGGAAAAAATAGGAAAAAAATTTTGAATTTATACTGAAAATTTTAACATTTTTCCTAACATTTGATATTTAATTAGAAGATTTTCCATTTTACAATTGACAATTGCAACATTATTTTAAGTGGTTTTGAAAAAAACATCAACATTTTGAAAATTTCGAAATCTGCATTATTTAGGAACTTAAATTTTTTGTTGATTTTTAATTGATCTTTTAGTTTCGAATTTGTTTTCGAATTAAAACTGAAAGTATTTTAATTCTTCAAGAAATTTCTCATTTTATCTCAAGATTTCCACTATTCTTAAAAGTAGAATTTTGATTTAAAAATCTCGATTCCAAACTCAAAAATTTCTTCTTTTTTCCAAAATTCTGATTTAAATAATAATCTTTATACGCCTCTTGAAATTTTTTCCAATTTATTCTTTCTAAAAAAATAATAATGAAATTTTGATTCTAATCTCAAAATTGTGAATTAAAAAAAAAAAATTTATTATAACATTCTTGCTTTGTTTGACGATCGAAACTTCATATTTAAATTTTAACTTTTTCTCTACATTTCAATTGCGAGATCTCGTCTGCAATCGTAAATTTTTGTCCTCAATCTAGAAAATTTCTTTAAATTTTGATTTTGATATTGAATATTAACTTTTTATGAAGATATTTTGAAAAAAGACTGTAACTTCGACTTTAAATTGTGAGTTATAACATTTGATTTTTCAAAATTTTTACTTAAAAAGTAAAATTTCGACCTTTTTGTCTGCTAAAAATACTTCAATTTTTGGCAAAATTTCTGCACTTTTATAAAATTTTAATTAGCTTAATAAAAATTGATTCAAAGATTGATCTTCTTATTTATAATTTTTTCAATTTATTTAAAAAAATCGACTTTAAACTATAAATTTCCAATTTTTTTCAAAATTTGTACCATAATTAAAAAAATTTTATCGACTTTTTTGTGAACTTTTTTCTCCACTTTTTTCCACCGTTTTTCGAATTATATAATTTCCAAAAAGTTGAAATTAACTTGATGTTTTGCGACTGTCTTAGAAATTTCGCTTGTTATCTCCAGGTTAATTTTGAAGGTATATACTCTGATTTAAACATTTTCTTACTTGAAATTTCATCTTTTCTTCGTAAAGTTTAGTTTTAATTCATGTTTTTCGATTTCCCTTATTCTTTGAATTTATTAAAAAAATGGTTCAGTATTCAAGCAAGCACTCATTATTCGTAAGGCTGAATATTTTACTTGCTTGAATACAGAAACGATCAACATTATTCGAAAATTTGTGGCCCCAAAAGCGAGGTTTAATTTGAAAGTTACACGTGGAACAGGAGCCGAGGGATATTTTCAGCATAGCGGCTTTTATGGAAAATTGGTCTTCGCAACGTTATTAAATATTCTTGCCACATTTCTTATTACGTCCCACAACCACTTCGGGATGCATACGTTGAAATATTCGTGCGTGGCCCAATCCCGGAAAATTGACAAATTTCCAATACTAAAACGGGGAATTGACGACGCGATAAATAACAGAAAATACGACCCTTACATCCACGTTGACGATTCCATTTCAAGAACTTTTTTAGCATCGATGTTTTATTTATTTATTCGTTTATTTATTTATTTACTTATTTATTATTTAGTTTATGACCTTCAGATTTTTAAATTACACGCTTCAGTCGGTGTGTATCATTTGGTTATAATCATCGAGTTCGATTTGACTAATGTCATGAAGGAAATAAGAACTAAATTTAAAGTACTAGGGTACATCAGATATAAACCGGAATTTCTATCATGTCACCATGAGGGCGTCGGGAGTGGGTGCATACTCTTAGGCATGTTAGGTGGGGATATCACATGGTTTCCTGCGCTCAAGCAAATTTCGTTCTTGCCGTTCGTCAGATGTAAATACAATCAGTGAGCAAGAGGTTCATCCGCACGTTGCGCAGCGTATTATTATTAAATTTCTTGCCATTAAAGGTGTAAAGCCCGCAGAAATTCTTTGTAGACTAGACTAGACAGTTTGGGGATACTTGTTTGAAGAAAACTCAAGTGTATGAATGGCACAAAAAAATTTCGGAAGGACGAACTCAAATTGAAAATGAACCCGGTCGTCTTCAGACTAGTGTGACTGAGGACAAGATTAACGCTGTTCAACGCCTTTTAAAAGGTGATCGCCGTGAAATTGCAGCTCAGACAGGGATAAGCTTTGGGAGTGCTCAATCTGTCATTAGAGATGAACTGGGGTTTAGAAAAATTTTTGCTAGGTAGGTACCTCGTTTTTTGACTGAAGAACAGAAACAACAACGTCTGGAGATTTGTCAGCGCCATCTTGGACGTTTTCAACACTGAAGGTCGTGGGTTTTTGCAACGTATCGTTACATGTGATGAGATTTGGGTCCATCATTACACCCCTGAATCTAAACAAGCAAGCATGGAGTGGTGAAGAAAGGGAGAAGGTGCGCCCGTCAAGGCAAAAACTCGCCTCTCAGCTGAAAAGGTTCTTGCGACAGTGTTTTGGGATTTTAAAGGAGTTGTGCACGTCGATTTTTTACAAGAACGTCGTACGGTTAATGGTGCCAACTACTGCCAGCTATTGGATGAAGCAAAACGTGCATATCGGCGGAAGAGGTGCGAATTTTCGGTCAGAAATGTGATTTCGCTTCACGACAATGCCCTCCCCCACTCAGTTAATCTGACACATCAAAAATTAGAGGAAATGAATTGGGCAACATTAGGACACTCTCCTTGTAGTTCCGACTTATCAATATGAGATTATCATATATTTGGGCCACTGAAAGAAGCTCTAGGAGGTGAGCGATTCCATGAGGATGCTGCTGTTGAGACATTAGTGCACAATTGGCTGCAAACACGCCTCCTTCCTTCCTTCCTTTTTATGATGATGGCAGTAAGAAACTCCCAATCCGTTGGACAAAATGCATAACAAAATCAGAAGATTATGTAGAAAAACAGTTAATAACTTTTATATGGGCATCTTGCATCAACATTTTTTTTTAAACAAATTTTGGTTCATATTTAATTTACCCTCGTATATGAAAAGTTAAAGTTTACTAGAATCTCTTAGTGAGATACGCAGCTGGAGAAATTACTCATAGGTTCGAGACGTCTGTCGAATACTTACAAGTAATTAAGGCTATTAGGGAGATAAGTAGTTACTCCTTCAAAAGTTCGAGGTATCGAATATTCTATCATGCATGGAATACCCATAATAAGTCGGTAATCGCACCCTAAGTTAGTCAATAGTAAATTAGGGTTAAACGAATAAATTCGGTTGATCTGTTTTGAATTGTCGAATCGATACACGTGTAGTAATTTATTGAATTGAAACGAGAAAAACTGACACATGAGACGAGCAGAAGGTCCTCTCAAGATCTGTTTAAAATGAGCTGAATCGTCCGCGTATATTCATTAGAAAATGAGTTCAATACAATGTTTAGTTTGATAGGTTCTTAAATGCACACGTACGTCAGCTCGGAGAAGATGCATTACATTAAGTTTTAAGTTTAAACATAAATAACCCGATTGGTTTACTTAATTAGAGAGATGTGTATTCATTTCATTTATAAAGTACGAAAGATATTTATTTAATTTGCAAGTTTATAGTCTAATAAAACGAAGAGCTCTCTTCAACACTTCAATAAAATCACTGATTTAAATTAAATACAATTTCATTATCGTGTCCCCTACATTTCTCCTTAATATTAGACTTTTTTGTTGTAAAGGGTGAAATAGACGCTTCATTGAAATGCACAATTTGTTTACTGCGGGGTTATTTTTTTATGTAAAAAATGCCAGTGCGGCGCTTTCTTTCGTAAAGTTCTTTTTTCCAGTTGAAAAGGCACATTTTTCAATGTTTGCTTTTTGAAGGAAATCCATTCAGGTGCAGAAGGAGACTGTGTCAACTTCACACAATGCGCTATTGTTGGCATTATTCCGAAACAATGGTTTAGATTACAATTGCATAGAGGCTATATTTGTGTCTTGACTTAACTATGTGACGCTATGAGTTTTATGGTACATTTGAAAGATGCAATCCGAGAGGAGCTTTTAATAACTAAACCACAGTAAACTCTAAACATAACAGCAGTTGATAATTTTACATAACACTTTCTTTATAACATTTCATTTTTTTATTTGTTTGAAATAATGTTTACTTAATTTTTGCGAACATTTTCGGTACTCTGTTATAAAAAAATATACAAATTCTTGAAAAAAAAAACGAAAACCTTGATTTTCCCAAAAAAAATTGAATTTTGACGTACAACTAATAAGATGCAAATAAGATACGACACATGGAGTACAAAGTGCAGCCCTCTATGTATCATAATTATCAAAATTATCAAAATACAAAATTTGATCGAAACCGTTAGTTGCGACATACACGGAATATATTTATGCTGACTTAAATATTTCAGAAAATTTTATATAAAACTCACCTTTATTATGCGATGTGATGGGGGCACACGCCGTTGTTGAACTCAGAACCGTCATTTCTTTAAAGGCTTTTCCTTCCACCTTTACCCCTTGCTTGACGAAGGAGAGAAAAAGATGTCGACAGAGCTCTTCGGGGGTGCGAACTTCCAAAAAGGTGTCAACAAATTTTCGAAATCCCTCATAATCGATGTCCTGAAATAAAAAATAAAAATGACACGTTGAACACATTTTACCAATTCTAGTTTTAACTAGTTCTTTTTCAAAATTAAAAATTTAATTTTGAAATTGTGACATTTATTTCGAATTTCTAGTTTTAATTTGATAATCCGAGAAGTTATTTATAAATTACAACTATTTTAGAAATTTCACCTCAATCTTGAAAATAAATCGATACTTGTTTTAAATGTAGGATGTAAACTCAAAATTGCAGTAAGACGTTTCAACATTAATAGTATCAAAATACATAAAATAAATAATCAATAAATTGCATTTAGAAATTTAAAATAATTAAATTTGAAATTTCTGCAAATTTAGGATTTAAATTTAAACACTTTTTATAATTCTGGGTTTTTTCTACAAATTTAAAATATTCTTAATCTGCAGTTTTAATTAACTTACGATTTTCATTTCGAAATTTCGGATTATAGTCAAAATTGTACCGGGTGCTTTTTTTAGTTGTGAGGTTACCTTTATATGGAGTACCACTCTTTATAAAAACAAATTAATTTTGTTGATGAGCTAATCGGGGTTAAACTTTTTTTTTAAAATATGTTTAACTTCCTCCTCTTTGCAGTTATACCGGAAGTAGACAACTTTTTTATTTCAAATGGAAACCCTAATATTTTATATTTTATTTGGATTTTACTTCAAAAATTAAGGTAAGTTTATTTTTATTGGTATCATTAAGAGTTTTAAAGATATTTTCATTTTTCAAAAAAAAAAAAACAGAAAAGAGGGTTATTTCGACTCTTTTTTATTATTTGCAGTAAAAAAATGAAATTTGGGTTAAAGTAATGGAATATTATGGAGACTATAATAACATAATCAGGTTTAACATTTATTAAACAGGGTGACGAAAATTTTATGACCTTTATTGTTTTTGTTTCGAAGAACTGTGTGTTTTTTAATCATTTTTGGATTCTTCACATAAAAAGGAGAAAAAGTCATATGACTAATTTTTAAAAATTCTGCACCGTTACAGAGATACAATTCAAAATAAAAAAGAAAAATATATCTTTTTTTTTTCTCTAGTATTAACTTGGCAGTAGACAATAAAATTTTAAAAGAAAAAACATAAGCACAAGGCCTACAAATTTAAGACTAAATAACATTAAAAAAAAAGAGTACAAGGCGAATAAGTTTTTGGTTAATTGTTAGAATACTTATTGAAAAATATTTATGGAGCCACGAATTAAAGTTTCGTAAAAATGATTTGTTAAACAGACATCTCATTTGTGGAGTAATGAAAATCAACAACAAATGTTCAATAAAATCCGTCCTTTAACTGTTATACTTGAAATACAAAACTTGTCCCCTGAAATCAAGAAAGATTACAAAACACAACAAAGGTAGCTCGAACGCGTTTTGACAGCCAAGCTATCATGTTAGAGAGATACTAACACCTAATCCTACAATTAGTATCTCCCTGAAGATGATAGTTTGGCTGTCGAAACCCGTTAGAGCAACCTTTCCTGTATTTTTCAATCTTTCTTGATTTCAAGGGACAAGTTTCGTATTTCAATTTTTAAAGATAACCAAGGACCAAGCCGTTTCACAAAAAAAACTATTATACTGTTAGATTCGAACTCAGGATTTGTGAGCGTTAAATTTTATAATGAAAATCGAAATAGAAAATATTATTAAGTGATTTTTTTTTAATCATAAATAAATCCGAATTTCATTATTTGCCTAAAGTATACAGAAATATTTTGCAATGATATGTTGATAATGATGAGATATTGAGCCACATTTGAAAAATATACAAATGTAAATTTTTACTTTATTAATACTATGGAGCTCATAACGATATAATAGACAATGACTTTCTCGACTACTTATTTGAGACCCAGTTTATTGCAAACGATGGTCCGCACGCGTGGCCGCCGCGCCTCCAAGAGATAAAACACCACTGGAATTCTTCTATGGGGAACCGTTTAGGAGCAAGTTTTTGCAACGACTAATGTAAGACAAGAATGTTGCTAGGAACAATCGGATGTGCTTAAAAAGGTTACTCAATTCGAAATCTTAAAATATGCCTTTAAATGCATTGCAACAGGAGACCGTCATTGTTGTTCTTGTTGTAAATTTGTTGTCAGTTATTTCATTTTCCTATTACTTATTATGATTAATTCTTCAAGCTTTTATTGCCTAGTCCTGCTTAATAGAAGAGATGTTTCATTCTTTTTATTTTGAGTTTTATGTAAAATACCTCTGTAACGGTGCAACATTTTTTTATGTACAGAATCCAAAACTGATTAAAAAACATAGAGTTGCTATTTAAAAAAACAGAATATTTTTGAATCAAACAAAAATAATAAAGATCATAAAATTTCCGTCACCCTGTATCATGAATGTAAAGTCTAATTACGCCATTATAGTCTCCATAATATTCCGTAACTTCAAACTAAATTTCTTTTTTTTCTCAAACAATAAAAATGATACAAAAGTGAAAATAACCCTCTTTTCTGTCATTTCCTTTTTGAAAAATTAAAATATCCTTAAAACTATCAAAGGTAGCAATAATTGTGTATACATAAGCTCACCTTATTTTTTAAAGTAAAATCCAAATAAAATAGATAAAATGGGGGTTGCTATTTGAAATAAGAAAGTTGATGTCTATTCCGGTATAACCGGAGGAAGTTGAAAATATTTAAAAAAAATAGTTTAGCTCCGATTAGCTCCATTGACAAAATCAGTTTGCCTGTATAATAAGTGGTGCTCCATATAAAGGTAACCCCCCAACTAAAAAAAAAAACACCCGGTACATTAAATTTCAACCTTTTTAAAAATTTCGACTCTTTCTTGAAGATATGAACGTTTCAAAATTGTTTTCTTTTCAGTTTCAATTATTTCCATCAAATTGTTGACTTATTTTAAAAACTCCAACTTTTAAAATTCAGGATTTTCTCAAAATTTCGACTTTTTGTCCAAAACATGACTTTTTAGAAATGTCGACCTTTTTAAGAATTACAATTATTGAAAATTGTGAATTTCAAATTTCCATTTTTCTGTAAAATGTCGACATTTTGTTAAATTTTGACGCCTTTTCAAAATACTGATTTTTTTGAAAACCATCATTCATAAAAATTTTGGCTTTACTGATTTTTTTCCTTGAAACGACGTTATTCAAAATTTTGATTTTCATAAATTTCCACTTTTTTTGAAAGTTTCTAATTTTTTTCAAAATTTCGACTTTTTCTCAGTTTCGGATTTAAAAATTTGAGCCTTTTTAAAATTTTTATTTTCTCTCAAAATTTTCATTCATTTTCAAAACGACTTTCTAAAAAATTTGTCCTCTTTCTTAAAATATTGATTTCTTTTGAAAAATTCTACCTTTTTTAAAAAATTCGCAATTTTTTCTGAAAATATTTACTCTTAAAAATTTAAGACTTTTTGAAAAATTCGATTTTTTGCTTAAATTTTTGAATTTTATGAAAATTTTGACCTTTTTCTAAAATAAAATTTTGTATTTTTTTCTGAATATTTCGACGTATTTTCGTCAACAAATTTATATTTTCGACGTTTCGATCTTTTTTAAACAGTTTGAATTTTTTTAAAAACTTGGATTTTTACCGAAGTTTCAAAAAAAACGTAAATTTTGAACTAACAAAAATTTTCAAAAAAACGACATTTAAAAAAATCAAAATTTTCAAAATAATCAAAATTTTTTAAAGAAGTTAAAATGTTTAAAAATCGTCAATTTCTTCAAAAAAAGAGAAGGATTTTAAATCAACATCGACCAAAAACGTCAAGATTTCAAGAAAAAATTTCAAGAAATGTCAAACTTGTCAAACTTGGTCTTTTACCAAAGCTTTGACTACATTGTTTGGCTATTTTTATTTTGAAAATTTAGACTTTTATTAAATTTCCATTTAATTTAAAAATTTCGACCCTTTTTAAAATTCACAGTTTTTCCCGAAGTTTAGACTCTTTAAAAATTTCGACTTTTTAAAACAATTCGCCTTTTTTCTTGAAATGTTGACGTATTTTCAGTATGTAATTTTTGAAATCCTATTTTTGTTAAAAAGAATTTGACTTTTCTTTGAAAATCTTGATTCGTTTAAAAATTTTGACTCTGAAAATTTTTATTTATTTTGAAGTTCTTTAAAGACTTTTATAAAAAATTTACCTTTATTGAATAACCCCATTTGCAGGAAATTTGGATTTTTCACAATTTGGATTTTTTTAGAATTTTGATTTTTTCACAATTTTGATTTTTTAAGATTCGGCTTTTTTGAAAATTTCGAAATTATTCAAAACTTAGATTTTCGCAGTTTTAATTTTTAAAAAACATTCATTTTTTTAAAGTAAGATTTATTGAATTTCACTTAATCTGGAAAATTTTGACACTTCTAAAATTTTTACCATTTCTTGGAAGTTTTTTCTTAAAATTCTGACGTTTTTGGTCTATGTTGATTTAAAAAAAACTTTTCTTTTTTTGAAGAATTTGACGTTTTTATTAAACATTTTGACTTCCTTAAAAAATTTTGATTATTTTGAAAATTTGATTTTTTTTAAATGTCGTTTTTTTGAAAATTTTTGTCCGTTCAAAATTTAGGTTTTTTTTTGGAAATTAGGACTTTTTTTTCAACATTTTGTTCTTTCTTGAAGTATTGGCACTTTTTTAAGTTTCGAGTTTTTTCAAAGTTACCACTTCTTTGTCTTAAAATTTAAAAAAATTTTGTCTTTCTAAAAAAAATCAGACTTAATTTGAACATCTGGATCTTTTTTACAATTTTTGCTTCTTCTCAAAGTTCCAACTCTGGAAATTTAAGCGTTGTTTAAAATTTTGACTCTTTTTGAAAATTTTAACATTTTTGTGAAAATTTTAACATTTTTAAAAATTCTAACTTTCTGAAATTTCGACATTTTGTCCAAATTTTCACTTTTACAACTTTTTTAAAATTTTATATATTGAAAAATTTTGATTATTTTTTAAATTGTAACTTCCTTGAAAATATCAACTTTTTAAAATGTCCTCTTTTTAAATTTTCGATGTTTTTAAAATTTCGACGGTTCAAAAATTTCGTTCTTTTTTTTAAGATTTCGTCTTTTTTTTGTCTTCTATTTACAGTGCTCAAAGGGACGGTGGAACGAATGTATTTAAAAATGATTTCGATTATTTTAAATTTCCACTGCTTCTCAAAATTTTGACTTTACTAAAAATTGTGACCTATTGAAAATTTCAATTTTTCGAAAGGTTTCACTTTTTTGAATTTCGTCCTTTTCTTAAAATTTTGATTTTTTTTGTAAAAGTCGCTTTTTCTAAATTTTTTTTTGGTGTTTTTTAAATTTGATAGTTTTGACTTTTTAAATTCTAGATCATTTTCGATTTTTAGAATTTTTTTTCACATTTCGAATTTTTCAAAATGTTCAAAACTGTGATAATCTAAACAAAGTCGAATCTTAAAAAATAAAAATTGTGAAAAAGTCAAAATTGTGAAAAAATCCAGATTGTGAAAAAATACAGATTGTGAAAAAATCCAAATTTCATGAAAATGGAATTATCCAAAAAAGGTAAATTTTTATAAAAGTCTTCAGAGAACTTCAAAATAAATAAAAATTTTCAAAAAGTCAAAATTTTTAAACGAATCAAGATTTCCGAATTTTTTTCAAAATGTTGACTTTCAGGATGTTTAATTTTCTTGGAAGTTTCGACTTTTAAAAGTTTAAATTTTAGTCGATTTTCACCTGCAGTAATTTGAAAATTTTAATATTTTTTAAAATAGTTATTTTTTCTTTAAATTTTTTTCAAATTTTTTTAAAATTTAGATTTATTTAGTTGTCATTTAATCTGAAACTATCTAACTTCTTTAACATTTCTTTTTTTTTTCTTGAAGTTCTTGACTTTGATAACGAAGGCTTCCACGGCCAGAGTCAGTACAGGATATACTTCTTCCGGGATTGGACCGTGTCAAAGAACTACTAAAAGTGTTCGACGTTTCGCCCACCATCGTAGGGGGCTTCTTCAGGAACAAAGAAAGAAAAATAGATGAAATGAGGGACTATGCAAAAAAGAAAAATAAAAATAAAAGGCCAATTTCAAAGCATCAGAGCACGGTAACTCAGTATGTCCACCATACCAGAGGCGAAACTCTTCTGAATTGAAAATTGGTACGAAGGATAAGAAGAGTTTCGCCTCTGGTATGGTGGACATACTGAGTTACCGTGCTCTTCTGCCTAAACTTTCTTTTGTACCAAGTTTAAATTCAGAAGAGTTTCGCCTCTGGTATGGTGGACATACTAAGTTACCGTGCTCTTCTGTCTAGACTTTCTTATCCTTCGTACCAATTTTCAATTCAGAAGAGTTTCGCCTTTGGTATGGTGGACATACTGAGTTACCGTGCTCTGATGCTTTGAAATTGGTCTTTTATTTTTATTTTTCTTTTTTGCATAGTCCCTCATTTCATCTATTTTTCTTTCTTTGTTCTTGACTTTTATTATTTTCATAATTTTTGAATTTCTGGTTTTGTAAACGAGTTTTTTTGAAAATTTAGATCTTTCATAGCTATTAATGTAACGAGATTATTATGGGATTTATAATAATCGAGGACGTTGCCAGGCGACGAGGCGTTAGCTGAGTCGTCTGGCCACGTCCGAGATTGTTTAAATCACTAATAATCCAGTTGCATTTAAAGCTTTATTGTATCATTGACAACGAGGACATAAAAAAATCAAGAAACTTTTAAAATTAAAGGGTCTAGCCGTACTTCCATAGTGAAATTGTCCCCACCGGGAACCTATACACATTAGTAATTACTATATGTCAATTTTTGCCCTCCATCTTCGGTTACTAAGGAGATAATTAAAAAAAAAACCTTTCTCAGGCACTTTTTTTTCTAGGCGATATATTTATTAAACTATTAAAGGTAGCAAAGCAAAACAAACTGATGGTGATGGTACACTGTAGGGTTTATTTTATAAATATTTTTGGGGAAGCTAGCCCCCCTACAATTATTAATAAAATACAAATAAAAATTTTAAGTATTAATTTTTGTAGGGTCTCCTAAGTGATCACTCTAGAAATAATTAGATTATTTTTGGCAGGGAACCATATTTTGCATTACATTTTATAGTTTTAAATGTAACTTCCTTGGTAGGATTCAAATTGCACATAAAACTTGTTTTTTTTTTTTAAATTGTCTTTGCAACCATAAGTTACTTTTTGAATTTCATTAATTTTATTTGAAGATGTATTAGGAAGTATAGCCTGTAGCATGCAAACTTCCATTATCATATTCTTTAAAACAAAGCAGTTATTTAGACATATGGAAAACAATTCTCCTAAGGTGTCTAATATAAAAGACATTATTTCACAGGCAAGTATTGTATTTAAATCGACAGTCTGTTAAATGTTAGAAGTATTCTATTAAAATAATTGTATAAAAATAATGTATGTTTTTCTATAAGAGCCTGGTATGTTTAATTGACCGATAAATAAATAATGATGACGATATGTGGCAAAATTGTTCTGAAATTAGTAACAAAATTCCGATGTAAAGGATATAGGGGCTGCGACTAATAAAATACGGAACTAAATGTAATATGATCTACCCTTTACAGCAACATGTCATCAAACTGTTACCTGTCTCTACATCGTCATTTTGAAGGAGATATTCAGTAATTCATTTTTTATTAGCCACAGATCTCGTCTCTCGGAATTTTGCTACTAATTTCAGAACAATTCTTACTGGAGTGTTATTTGTCGAAAATATGAGATATTTATTAGTTATTTTTATAAAATAATTTCATCACGGGTACCCGTCCCGCAATCGAATAAATGATTTTAATTAGAGATAACATGTCAGAGTAAATTTACTTCCTTGTCACAATCGTAGAGATACTATATGGTCTATCATCAGAATCTTTTTTATTCCTATATAGAACAAAATAAATAAATAAACCAGAATAAAAGGTAAACATTTTATTGAATCTTAATGACCAGCACACTAACTTATATCTTAAAAAATTAATCAAATTAAAAATAGATAGAGTATCAAATTGGTTTTTCCAATGATCTGCAACATGGGCCCCTTTCCATTAAAATTGTTGAAAGAGGTACAAGCTATGTTTACGAAATTGTCGTTAAAACGACTAAAGTTGTCTTGATTCAAACAAAATCAACCTATTTTTGCATTTTTTTAAGAATAAAAAATCCTACCATGTATTGGCTCTGTTAAGATTTGTTGCTTTACCTCGTATATAAATTGCTATAAATTTGCAAAAATATTTTCCTGCTTTCAGTAATACATTTTTTAATACTACATAACAATTCTTATTCTTTTATCTTTTTAAGACTTTAACATGCAGTGGCATGGTATTTTTCTCACATGAAAATTTAATATTTATATTCTAACGTACGCCGCTGGCGTTTGAAAAAAAAGTGAATAAATGCAAAAGATTCCCTTTAATATACTGATACTATGTATCAAATTTCATGACACTAAGTCAAAGGGTTTTAGAAATATAAAAAATAATTTTATTTTCCTGCATAATGAAACAGCCTGTAACTTGGAAATAAAAAAGATTAGAACTTGGGTTCATATGAACCTTTATTCCTTAAGTAATCTACAAAGTTATATTATTCAATATGAAAACGTATTTAAGGTAGGATAATAATAACAATAATAATAATTTCATTTACTTCATATCAGCAGGCTTAGATATTATATGCAGACATATTAAATTATTTTTGACATGTCGCATCAACTGTATTTTAATGAAACTCGGTAAGCTGTTAGACGACATATGAGTACATTTTTTGTATTTTTTGTAAAGTGGTCACTCCAACAGACATAGAAATTAATAATGAAAATTTTTATTTGTGTTTTATTCATATTTCTAGGAGGGCTGGCTCCCTGAAAAAAATTATAAAATGGATCCTGCAATGTACTATCACAAACAGTTTGTTTTCCTTCGCTACCTTTAATAGTTTAGCAGGTAGATCGCTTAGAAAAAAAAGGTGCCTGAAGAAGGTTTTCTTCAATTATTTCCATGGTAACCAAAGATGAAGGGGGGAAATCCACCTATATTAATTTCTAATGACATTCTATACGTAACGACATAGATCACGGTATAGGTTCCCGGTGGGGGCAACTTAGCTATGGAAGTACGGCTAGACCCTTTGTATTTAGGGTATAATGATAGATAAAAGTTATTATGAAGCTACTAAATATTATGAGGTTAATAATTATCAACAAAGATTTAATTTTAAGGACACTTAATTTTCAATGATAAAAAATATTATCTTCACTGAAAATTTGAATTTTTCTAAAAAAATGTTAACTGATTTAAAAATTTCGAACTTTTTTTGAAGGTTTCTAGTTTTCCATTCTAAGGACAAAATCTTTTGAAAGCGGAATGTATATTAGATGTATATTAAAAAAAAAGGTTTCTAATGTGTGAAAAGTTCGATTTCTTTTTTGAAAAATTAGAGAATTTTTGAAAACTTCTTTTTGTTGACTTTTGTTGAAAATGTTCTCTTTTTGACGACTTTTGGGATTTTCGTCTTTATTTTTTTTTTCAAAATTTCGACTCTCCTTTTATCTTTCCCCCTCTCTCTGTCTCACGTCATCTATCATCGTATTATCTTGCAAATTGCATATCATTGCCTTCAGTTTACATTTTTAGTGTCTTCAATCAATTGTTCTGACCATATTTCGAATTTGCACATTTTAATATTTCACCATCATTGACATTTTGTGAGTAGACAATGTGTTATTTCTTTTTTTTATTGCAACGAAGACGTGATGTACAGTTGTCGCGGCTGGCGCATTATCAAGCGATATCTTGGGGGTTGATTAGTCATTCAAATAATTATATTACGTTCCTGCATCTTAAGGTATCTAACAAAAGTTTTCGGAAAAAATAACTAGCTGCGAAGTAATGGTATTATCGACGACTTGCCACTGATTCAATTTAATAATCCGAATCATATTTGTCATATATTTTACGAAGTTATAGCGTATAAACTGGAAATTTAAAAAAGAATACCCAGAGATTGGTTAGAGGCTTGCAACGTCCTTTTTGTACCCAAAAATGATAGTTCACCAAATGTTCTATAGGCAGACCCAGCTGAAAATTTTTTGGAAATATAGGTCTGTGATAAATGCTGGAAGACCGGAAATGAAGAATGGTTACAATGCCGCGAAAAGTGGACAAACAAATAAACAAACACTCCCATACATAGCGACCACCGATACAGATTAACACCAAAAAATATCTAAATAGAATTGCACGTTTAAACTTGAAATTTCAAGCAAAAAGTGAAATTTTCTACAAATTAATAATATAAGTTGACCTCATATCACAAGTCATTTTCTTCTAGTTACAATTTAGTTTCTTTAACAGACTACTACAAGCATCTAAAAACATTCTTTAAAAATGCAGATGCCTTCAAAGAGTCACCATGTAGGTTTTTTATCGCTTTACATATTTTTACACTATGTATAACGTGTAGTGTTATGAAACGCGTTTTGTAAAAAAATTGTTGGTTATTGGCGTTGGGGGTTATTTAACGACACGAGAGCTTGATTAGAGAATTTTGCAGTAATAGGCCCGCCCCTTTAAAGTTTTCAACAACTCGCATTGATGAAATGTGATTATCTAACTTCACACTAGTGCGAAACAAATTACCTCATAACGAAAGCGTAAAAGCGTCAAAAGGCCATAAAGCTTTATCAACAAGGTCGAAAAGCTTTCGGGGGAAGAGGGTGGTTACTTCGAGAACTAATATCGAAATGCTCTCAGTTCAGTTAATTATTTACCCCCTCGGTCTCATCCCAATTTGTCTTTCAGGAAAGTTATAATAAAGCACGTCCCGCTTCTGAATAAAACATTTTTCACTGTGTATTATAATGAACCGTTTAATTTATTTCAAAGACCTTCGGTATTTCTTGTTTAAGAGTGAATTATTGAGTTGTTTCGCCAGCAAAAATTTCGATGCGGATACTTGGTTAGATAACTGGAGTGGATACTTTCGTAGATAATTAGCTGAAAAAAAGTTGTAAGGGTTGGAGGTCGCCTAAATGAGCTTTGGCCCACCTTCCACTCCACGCATAATCTGCTTTACTCGAGGTTGGTAGAAGTTACTTTTACACAAACGTCGTTAAAGCCATATGCAATGCCAATGCCAGCGTAATCATTGCAGTCAATTTTCAGAATTTGTTGAAGAGTTTTTCATTCGACATCTGTTTACTAGATCTTCATCAATCCAGGGAATTATAATCTCTGTATCTTCTTTGTCTAGTTGGGTTAATTCTATTTATATTGATTCTTTACGCCGTTTGCTTTCTCCACAAGTCCAGATATTCAGTACCGTTTGCTACAGATTGTCAATCTCTTCACGAATGCCCTAAACAGAGATTGCGTTAGATCTTAGTTTATCGATCGCTATTTGTAACTTCAAACTCACTGAAGAAATACTTAAGAATCGTTTTAAAAATTAATGAAAAAGATAAACATTTCGGACAGTTCACATTTTATTCTGGTCAATCAATAAGTATAAATTGAATCAATCCAGTGAAGTATTTAATTCAGTCCAAAGCACGTCATAAAATCTTTCGATTAATTTACTAAACAAGATCAGAGAATTGCCTAAATTAATCACAAATAAAGGGCGGAATTTAGAGGTAAAATCGACGATATTTCATCGTGGATAATAAGCAAAACAATAAACGAGGTTCTGTGTTATCCTTCCAAATACAAATTGCGCTTCAGCGCTTCGGCCGTGTTGGCTTTTGAAATATAACCCCGTAGTGAAATCGACTCGTTTCTTCTAAATAAATATTAACCGAGATATTTGAGTTAAAGTTCAGAATTGTGTTTATCCTTCCGACATTACTCTGAGAAGTTTGCTTATTAAACAATTGGGAAGCTTGTTCAATATTCGGATCTGCTGGAAGAGGAATCTCGTTAGCGATAAGGTAAGATCGACGCAATCTGGTTAATTAAATTTTTGGCTACTTCAAGAAACTATTTTAATCTATATTAATTAAATGTTCTGCAATGAAATACTCGAATGGTGAAATAATCTGCAACCACTAAACACACACCGGTTTAAGCCTTCCTTGGTCTCATCAGTATGATACGGTGGCTCTAGACATTTCCAATTTATTAGATGGTCTATAAATACTCAAGAGATATCAATCCCATTGAGTGATTTATAAGTGACTGTTAAATTTATACAGGGTAAGTTATAAGTAAGGTAACGCCCTGTAGCTTCTACAATTATTTTGATAACCAAAATCTTTTTAGTACGAAGGTACACTACCACGAGATGCACATTTTAAAATTAATTTTCACTATACAGGATGAATATATGTATAGCCCACAAAACAACTTTTTACCAATTTCAGTTTTTTTCAAAAATTCTACTTTTTGCCAACAGTTTGTAATTTTTATTTTTTTTCTATTTCGAGTTTATACAGGCTGCTTTCCAATAAGATGCTAATACTGAAAAAGCATAATCTTTGAACGATTTTAAGACAAAAAGTTTATATCATCATAGGTGCTAAACTGCTTAAATTTTAAGATACAGGGTGTTGAAAATTAAGAAAAAAATTAGTTTTTCCTTAAATACATTGAAACCGTTTGAAATGTTTTTTTAAATTTTGGTAGATGCTAAGTAGACATAAAAGCGCATTTTTTTCAGAAAAAATATTTGCATTAGTTTCTTGGTAAAAATGCTCCCTTGACTTTTTTTCGCATGACAAAAGGTTTTCCGTTAAAAAAAATTATTCAGCTTTGAAAACCATAAGTTTACTTATTTCATGCAGTGGGTTTATTACTTATTAAAAATAGTTACTTCCAAAAAACATGTAAATTTAACTTGTTTAACATAAATTTTTATAAAGAAACCACATGATCAAAGTTGCCTTAAAATGAGACATTAAATTCGTAGTAAAGAATATCAAGCATCCATTAAAATGTAAAGAAATGCATTTTATTTTTTTAGTCAAAAAGAATTCATCAGACGAAAAAAGTTACGAGGAAGTTTTACCAAGAAATAAAATTTCTTAATGAAAACCATATTTATTTTGAGAAAAAGAATTATTTTCTTGACTAAAAATGTTTAAGGGCATATTAATCGAAAACCGGTCGTCATACGAAAAAAAATAGGGGAACATTTTTCTCAAGAAATGAAGGATGTTTATGCAATTAGTACATATTTTAAAAAAAGCAGTGGTGCCGTTGAGAATACTCGAGGGCATGTTAACGCGGACGCCAGTGATAAAAGTAGAACAAATATTTTTTCTGCAAAAATTCGTTTTTATGCCTAGTTAGTATCTACCAAAATTGAAAAAAATATTTCAAGAGGTAGTTTCAAAGTGTTTAAAGAAAAACGACATTTTTTCTAATTTTCAAGACCCTGAATTTTAAAAATAAAGCGGTTCCGGACCTATGTTGCTATAAAAAATTTTTCCTAAAATAATCAAAATATTATGCTCTTTAAGTATTAGCATCGTATTCGAAAACAGCCTGTATATGTCTTTTTCGAAATATTTTTGCCTTATTCTCGAAAATTCCGTTTTACAAAAGTCTCAGTTTACATTTAAAACTTTTTCTTCTTTAACTAAATTTTTAGTTTTTAAACTCAAATTTTGATTTTTTTATGATATTTAATTTTTTTTTTCATAAACTCATTTCAAAATTTTTAAACTGATATTTATTTTAGCTTTTAAACATTTTATATTATGATTTGATTTGATTTGATTTTTTTTATTATCCCTTTTGTAGTCGTGGGTCACTTTCAAAATTTTAGAAACATCACACACCACTTTCCGTAGGCGTAGGCAGTATTCCATTCAGGAGAAGGCAATAATATTTTTAATAAACTGATGGTTCAAATAAACAAACCAGAAAATTTTCAAACTTAGTATACAGCGTGTCCCAGTGAACGTGGGATAATATGGGTAACTTCGTTATTAGTGGAGATAGAGTCAAAACAATGTTGTAATAATTTTCTCAAAAATTATTCAAAACAAAAAACAGTTAGCAACGCCACTGAAAAGCCTATTGGAGGCGGAACAAAAATAATTTTAGGATTTGTCAATCAGACTGCAAATAAAGAAGTTACAGAAGATTTTAAAAAATGACGTTTTTCATTTCTTTCTTAATAAACCTAAACAAGGCTTAGTTGTTTTCTTAATGGCATGTTAATAGACATAAAATTCCGCACTACTTTCTCCATATAACCGACTTTCTATCTCCACTGATAACGAAGTTACCCATGCTATCCCACGTCCACTGGGACACTCTGTATGTTTGTTTTTCGTAATGAATTTCCAGATTAAAGTCAAAATTTCGAAAAAGGCTGAACTTTGGGAAAAAAGTTCAAAAATTTAATTCAAAATAAAAACCGAACCTTTCGAAATACTTACAAAAGTATCGAAATTTTTAAAAGTCGAATTTTGTTAAAAAAAGTTGACATACTTAATCTTGAAATTTAATTAATTCCTTAAAATTTTCTAAAATATTATTCACAAAAATTCTAAATTTTTATTGAAATTCAGATCAAGTTTTGGAAAAATAAACGAATTTTAAGAAAACGTCCAAATTCGGAGAAAAAGTCCAGTTTTAATTAAAAGTTTTTAGAAATATGACATCGAATTTAGAGTTAAAAGTCAAAATTTTAAAAATACGACAAATTTTAAAAGTTTGAATTTCCTGAAAGTTAAATAAAAAGAGATATTTTCAAAAAAAGTCCAGTATTAAGAAAATTAAATTTCGAAAAACAAACGATTTTTTGAAGAAAAATGCCGTCGAAATTTCGAGAAAAAGATCGAAATTTCTAGAAAATATTCAAAATTCCCAAGACCAAGTACGAGGAAAAGGTAGAGTTAAAATTCTTAATTTACAAAAATATGAATTTAAAGAAAAAACTCAGTTTTGGCAAAAGTAGTGTACCAAGGTGGATTCTGGAGCACAAAAAGGCGGGAAATTCAAAAAAGTGGTGGGGGTACCGACATTTAAAGATTTTATTTGTTCTAAAGTATCTTTACTTTTACGAAACATTCTATTGTTTATCTACAGGTGTCCAGCTTCTTGTCTAACAGTTGGTTTGACTTGTACAACTACTTGTCTAACAGTTGCTTTCAGTTGTACAACTACTTGTCTAGGAGTTAGTTTGACTTGTCTAACAGTTGGTTTGAGTTGTAACCATTACTTATTTAACAGTTGATTTGAGTTGTCAACTACTTGTCTAGCAGTTGGTTTCAGTTGTACAACTACTTGTCTAGGAGTTGGTTTGAATTGTCTAGCAGTTGGTTTGAGCTGTACAACTACTTGTCTAGGAGTTCGTGTTACTTGCCTAGCAGTTGGTTTGAGTTGTACAACTACTTGTCTAACAGTTAGACAAGTAGTGATAAAACTGAAAACAAATCAAACCAACTCCTAGACAAGTAGTTATACAACTGAAAGCAACTGTTAGACAAGTAGTTGTACAAATCAAACCAACTATTAGACAAGTCAAACCAACTGCTAGACAAGAAGCTGGACACCTGTAGATAAACAATAGAATGTTTGGTAAAAGTAAAGATATTTTAGAACGAATAAAATCTTTAAGTGTCGGTACCCCCTCCACCTTTTTGAATTTGCCGCCTTTTTGTGGTCCAGAAATCCCCTTGGTACACACTACTGGCAAAATGTCGACATTTTCAAAAATCAAATCCAAAATAAAAACCTTACCTTTCGAAAGATCGAAATTTGAGAAAATAAATCGCAATTTTCAAAAAGATTCTTCTGGAAATTGCGAAGTTTTTATTTAAATTTTGACATAGGTATATTTAAACTCTTAACATGTTTTTTGCAAAAGTTGTATTTATTTCTTAATATTTCGATTTGATTTAGAAAAAATAAACCGAACTTGGAAAAATCAAAATTTCAAGAATTATATAATTGAGATAAAAGTCAACATTTTTAAAAGAAGGCACAAATAAGTTGAAATTTTAAAATAGTCAAAAAAGGCAAAGTTTTTAGAAAAAGTCGAATATTAAGAAAAATATAGGAATTTCGAAAGCAGATATTTTTAAAAGGAAGGTCCAAAACGAGGAATTTTAAAATAATGCTTAAATTCGGAATAATTAAAAGAAAAACAAATTTTAGAAAAAAAAAGCTAATATTTAGAGAAAACGTAATAATTTCGAGAAAAAGAATTTGGGAACGTTGAAATTTCAAGAAGTAGCCATTTTCAACGAAAAAGTTGACATTTCTAGAATTATAAAATTATTATAAAGTTCAAAATTTCTAAAATAAAACAAATCAATTGAAATTTCAAAAAACGAAATAAAGAAAAAAACGAAGTTTTTAGAACAAATCAAAGTCGGAATTTGGAAACAACGATTTTTTTGAGATAAAGTCTTAAAAGTAGAATTTTTAATAAGGTTGAAATTCAAAATAAATCAAAGAAATGGCAAGTTACAGAAACAAAACTAATTTTTAGAAAAAACGTGAAAGTATCTGGAAAAAGATGAATTTATAGAGAAAACGTGAACATTTCGGGAAAAGACGAATTTTGAAAAAAAAGTTGAAAAATTCAAAAAAATCAATCATCTAAATTTTAAATAAAATTAAAAATTTTTAGAAAAGGCAATCTTTAAAAAACAGTCAAAATTTGTTCTTAAAAGTTTAACATTTTCAAAAACACAATGTTAAGAAAAATAACGAAATTCCGAAAAGACAAAACGAAATTTCCAGAAAACTGTGGACATTTAGAAAAAAATCGAAATTTTTCCAGAAAAGTCAAATTTATGAACAAAAGTAGAATTTTGCAAATAAAAGCCAAGTTAAAAATAAATAATTTTGCGAATAAAGACTAAAATAAAAAACGACGAAATTTGAAAAAATATTCAAAATTGTAAAAAAGAATTCCAGGGCAACAGAAAATCAATTTTCGTCAAATTTTGCGGAAAAATTTGAGATTTCCAGAAACATCAATAAAGGATCGGATTTTGTTGTCCCAAGTCGACATTTCAAAAAAAGGTGGATTTTAAGAAAAATATTGAAATTTCGAGAAAAGGGCGACTGTCGAGGTAAACATCGAAAATTCCAAAAACCCAAAGAGACTGAAAAACTTCGAAATTTCGAAAAAAAGATTAAAATTTTTAAAAAATTTCTAGAAAAAAGTCGAAATATAGTAAAAAGTAGAAACTTTTTATACGAGTCAAATTTTGTGAAAAAAAGGCAAATTTGGAGGAGAGGTCGAACTTTCAGAAAAAAAGTAGGAATTTCAAGAATAGTATATTCCCTATCTCGTAGTAAAATCAAGCATTCCCGGATAACGATGAAAATTACGGCCGAGGCGTTAACCGAGGGCAACAAACATCGAAGTCCGGGAATGTGCTTTTACTGAGAGGTACACATAAATTTTTTTCTGAAATCATAATCAATAAGAATTTTTATAAATTCTTGACACTTTTCATTGTTATTTACTTTGATATGACAATCACTATTTTTTTCTTGTCGGTTCGGGGAAGTTACCTAGTTTCTCGGCCTAGAACAGAAAAAGCTTTCTCGGACTCTTTTGTGATAATTCCATCAATGGGATGACGTATTTTGGGGCCTTAAATTGCGTCGAGAAAGTAGGCATTCTAGACCGATTTTAGAAAAAGAAAAGTCGAAATTTCTCTGCTGAATATTTATTTCCTCGTGACTGCCTGAGTCAAGAGAAAGACCAGCTATATAATCTGTCTCACCGTAACGTCAGAAAATGTCTCGTATTTAAATAAATTTGAAAATTTTGAAAAAAAAAGTTGCCAAGAAGCTGTGGAATATCAAAGATAACTTGTCAATAAAACAAGCCAAGTAAATGGAGAAATAGCTGTAAGTATTAATTTTATTTGTAAATTCTTTTCTTTTTGTAAAACCTTTTTTTCGACAATTTCGAGCTGACTCTCAAAATTTTCACTTTACTTTAGAACTGTTACTTCTTTTAAATTTCGAATTTAAAGGGTTTTCACAAAATCCCTTTTTATACGTTTATCTTTTTAAAATATCTACGTTTGCTTTGAAATGTTGATTAGACTCAGGAAATCGAATTTTTCTTTAAAAAAATTTGCCAAAAGTTTTGAATTTTATTCAATGTCGAAGTTTTTTCGATGGTACGAAAGCAATTTTGAAAATTATTTCTTATAAATACCGGGGATTTCTCGAAATTTATAATTTTTGTCTCAAAATTCCAAGATTAGACTAAACATTTTTTCAATCTATCAAGGTTAAACTTAAAATTTTTATTATTTCCTAAAATTTTAACTTTAATTTTGGAATTTCGATTTAAGTCTTCAATTTTCAATTTTAAATTTGACATTATAAATATAATCACTAACAGTGCCGAATTTTTTTAAACAATTTCGAGTGTAATCTCAAAATTTCAATTTCGGTTTCGACATTTACTTCTTTTCGGCTATTTCCAAAGTAGACATTTCAAGTTTAATCCTAAAATATTGTTTGGTCTGTAAATTTGAAGTTTAACTTCAAATTTTCGACTTTAATCCTGAAATCTTAATTCCGATTTCGAAATTTTTATATTTTTCTGTTGAAATATTCCAGCTCAAATCATTTAACTCGAGATTATGATATGCAGGTAGAATACAACCTATAATCCAAATTTATGCAGCCCTCTAGGCGTGTATAGTGCGAATCATATAATAAAAGGTTAACTGAACCACCAACAGTTGAAACACAAACACCAAGCGAAGCGGTTGCTCTCTAGGAGAAAAAGGTACCCCAGAAGACACGGATTTTAATGCACAGACCAATAGGTTTGAAAATTTATTAGATTCAAAAGATTGGAAACTAAAGACCAGTTTCGATCTTGTAAGATCTCGTCAGTTTGGTATATTCAACTCGAATGCTAACAAATAGGGATGCACACGATAAATCGATGTATCAAAAACATCGATGTTTTCGTTTCGATGTTCGATATTTTTGTATCGATACTTTCGTTCCGATGTATCGACGGTATCGCTACATTTTTTCGATGTATCGATTGGTGAAAGAAGTTCAAAAAAAATCTCAATTTTTCGACGGTCAAAATTTATCTAAATACCAGCTTATGTCACCCGATTCCATTCACTATTTCTCAGCCACTACTTTAATTTGTTTAAATAAATTGATTTTTTAAATATCGTTATTTTTAAAATTTCTGCCTTTTAAAATTTAGATTTTTTCTGGAATTTCAACTTTTAAAATTTCGACTTTTAAAATTTCGCCTCTTTTCAAACTTTCGACTTTACCGAAAATTTTAACTTTTTTCAAAATTTTTCCCACTTCACTTTAATGAAAATTACTATTTTTTTACGGTTATTTAACCTGTCAAACAGTTAATCTTTTCGAAAAAAATGACTTTTTAAACATTTTAATTTTTTAATTTAAAATTTCTGAAATTTCAACTTCTCTGGAATGATCAGAATGTCGAGTTTTGTTGATGAATTTTTCTATAATTCCGACTTCATTTGCAAATTTTGAATGTTTTAATAAAATTTCAACTCTTTTAAAACTTTCGCTTAAAAATTTAACCTTTTTGAAAATTTCGACTTTTCTGATAATTTCGACTTTTTTTAAAGCTTTTTCTTTAAAAAATTCTAGATTTTTTGGCAAGCTTAGCACCGAAGATTCTTTAAAATGTTCAATTTTTTAAAAAATTGTATTTCATTCAAAATTACGATTGCATTTCAAAATTTAAATTTTTTTCTGAAAATTTCGATTTCTTGTCAAAATTTGGGTTTTTTAAGACTTTCAATTTTCAAAATTTTTTAAATGTCTTTTCAAAAAAATTGTTTTCTTTTAATCTTGGCTTTTAAAAATGTAATTTTATTTTCCAAGATTTTGACACTTTTGAAAACCCCGATTTTTTCAAAACTCCAACTTTTTTCCAAATTTTGACTCCTAAAATTCTTACTTTTTCTAAACTTTAGTTTCTTTAAATTTTGACTTTTCCAAAAATTTTACCCTTTTCTGAAAACTTTGGATTTTTTGAAAATTTCTTTAAAATTTCGACTTGATTCGATTCGAGTTGTTTTGACATTTTGATCTATTTTGCAAAATTTCTAATTTTTTCCATACTTTCGCCGGTTTTAAAATATTCGGTTCGTTTTATAAATTTCAACTTCATCAGTGTCAACTTTTATAGCTTTTAAAAAAAATCGAATTTTTGGAAAATTTCAATGTTTTTTCAAAATTCCAATCTTTTTGAAAATATTCAATCAAAAATTGACTCTTTAAAATAAAGACATTTATCTTTTTTTTTAAATTTTAACTAATCTAAGTTTTTCAACACTTCTACTTGCTTCGTTTCTAGTTTTTTTGGAAGTTTAGAATCCTTTGATAATTTTTACTTTTCTTCAATATTTGGGCTCTTCAAAAATTTCGGCTTTTTTAAAAATTTAACTGTTAATGCTTCACCTTTTTAAAAAAATAAAAATTTTAAAGAAATTTTTGAGAAATGTCAAAATCTTTAAAATAGCTAAAATTTTCAATAAAATAAATCGGTCGAAATTCTGAAAAAAAATTTGTATTAAAAAACCCAAATATAAAAAAATGGAGAAATTTTAAAAAATATTTGAATATATAAAAATGTTTCCAAAAATATTTTGAAAAAGGTTTTCAAAAAACTCAAATTTTAAAAATTTATAAAAGTTTTCTAAAATAGTCAACAATTTTAAAAGGTACTTAAAATGTTGAAAATAAGTGTAAAAATTTAAAATTAAGTCAAAATTTCGAAATTTTTATAAACATTTAAAATTTTCAAAAAAAAACCAAGGGTTTTAAAAAAAGTAACGAGTTTTAAGGAAAGTTTGAATTTGCCTAAAAGTTGGTAAAAAAAGTCTGGAATTGAAAAAAGTAATCGAAAATTTGAAATAAAATGTCAAAATTATCAGAAGTTGAGATTTTCAAAAAAAATCGAATTTTTCGAAAAAATTGAAATATCTAACATTTCAAAAAAGTCGAAACTTTTAAAGGTTTAAAAGTTGAAGTCGACATTTAAAAAAAATAAAAATTTTGAGAAAAATCGCTATTTGCGGAAAAGTGCAAATTCTGGAAAAAAAGGTCCTAATTTTGGAATAAAATCGTAAAATAATTTCAACTTTTCAAAAAGTTTAAAGCCTAAAAACTGAAATTTTAATAAATAGTTGCAATTTTTGAAGTTTAATAAAAAAAAAACGAATAATTTAAACAGAAGCAGAAGTTTTTTTATTAAATGATGTCGGATTTTGAAAAAGTCAAAAATTTTGAATATTCGAAAATTTGAAATAAGTTAAAATTTGTATTAAAAAGCAGGAATTTAAAAAAAAAAGAAAAATATGAGAGGCCCGTCTCGCTGGTTGAGAACTTTTGCTGTATCGTATTGTATTTATATGATATATCGAATATCGAATAAATTTGTCAATTGTCGAATCATATCGATATATCTTTTTCGATACATCAGTTGAGTACAGTATCCATGTTTTAAAAATTTTGAGCATCCTTACTAACAAATGTTCCGACAAGTAAATATTAAAGAATCAACGGATGTCAAGCGTGTGACTTTCAACACTACCTCCACCTATTGCTCCATAGAGAAACTATGGCCATCGCCAACAATGTCGTATGCAAGTAGAATACAACCGCTTGACATCCGTTGATTCTTTAGTACTTGTCGGAACATTTGTTAGCATTCGAGTTGAATATACCAAGCTGACGAGATCTAACAAGATCGAAACCGGTCTTTGGTTATCAAACTTCGAATCTAATCAATGTTCAAACCTATTGGTATGTGCATTAGAATCGAGATTATGATGTTAAATTGGGTAGTTTTTAAATACACGAATTAATTAAAAAAGCAATAAAGTTCGAAATTAAAGTCGCAATTTCAAATTTAAAGTCGTTCAATTTAAGTTTCCACATTTTGGGCTTAATCTCGATAGAAATTTTGATACCTTTCTGGAAATTGTGATACTGAAACTGAAATTTGTAGTTAACAATGTTTATATTTTTCTTGAATTTCAATTTCTCCTGAAATTTTAACCTCGACCACAGTTTCTACTTTTCTACAGTTATTGGGACCTTTAATTTTCCAATTTAAGTTAAAAATTTGGACTTCAACCTCAAAATTTTGACTCTTTCTTTGACTTGAAGTGATGTTACTAAAAAAATTTTGTTTTTTCTTAGATTTTAATTTCAATATTTTTACTTTTTTCCATGAAATAAAATGTCAAAAAAATTAGAAGTGAGCTTGTTGATTTGAAATAAATCCTATGACAAAGCCTGTTGAAGTCAAAACCATTACAAGGCCATTTCGGCGACTTTGTAGAGTAAATTGCCAAATCTGCAGTATATAAAACGGGGCGTTTTTACAAGTTCAATATGGGTATCGAGCTGTATTTGAAAACGTAAAACGTCAATCACAAAGTTTCCATTCGGCGCATATCACAGCCAAGCTCGAAATTTTGTAGCACGCTTCCTCCCTGTTTGTTTTACAAGCATATATTTACGACCCAGAATGGAATCCCCTTTTACGATATGACATTTATTACGGGCTGGCTTTTGAGACATTTTATCTAATATAGGGAATAAAGCGCTCCAAATTTTTTAACAACGGATGTGTGCTAAACATTTTATAACATTTTATGGCTGACAATTGTTTGACAGACTACCCCTAATAAATTGAGGGAAAGGTGACTGATTCATGAGAAACACCGTTTTAAAAATATCTCATTTAAAGAGGCATCCTTGACAAAAGTATTAACTTTGATTTAATTGATTTATTAAATTTTTCGTAAATTTTGAAAACTCGTTTTTACGAAAGTTTTGATTTTTTCAAAATTCTAACTCTTTTAGCAATTTGTTTATCGAAATATTGATTTTTCCCAAAAATGATTTCGACTTTTTCTGAAGAAGTCGACTTTTTTTTGAACATTTCGATTTTTTTGGAAATTTCTATTTTTGAGAACCTGGATATTTCACAAGTGTAGTGAATACGTTTTTGTGAAAATTTCGACTTCAAAATCTTGACTTTTCTCGATATTTAGATTTTTGCTAATCTCGACTTAAGAAAATTTCGACAATTTGGGCTTTTACTTCATTTTTTATCAAAATTTCGACCTTCCTCCAAAATTTTGAGTAGTGTAACGCAATATAAATAGATGAAATAGGATTTAGAATAGAATTGTAGAATTAAGTAAATAAAAAAAGTTTCTAGAAGGTTCTGATAAGGGGAAAGCGGCCGCGATAACGAAACAAACGGCAGATAAGCGTTCCAGAAATTTCGGCATTCGATAAGCCTTATCTGCCGAAAATTCTGGAAGCCACGGGCCGAAACTATAAAAAGGCGGTCAGTTTTCCCTCGAGTCAGTCAGTTAGAAGCAAGTGCTATAAGTTGGTTAGCAATTAGTAAATAATTAGTGAGTTACTGTTCAGTTGAAGTGTGCCGAGTTAATTCAGTAATAAAGTGGGTATAATCTATCACGTGTATCAATTCGAACCGGTAACGCACGTAACAGGTATTTAAAAAACATATTCAATTTTATCAAAATGCAATCCAAATTCCGACTTTTTTTAGGATTTTTGACTTTAAATTTTTTTAATTACTTTAAAAAATTCGTCTACTTTTTTATTTCGACTTTTGTTGACAACTTGAAAGATGTAGATTTTTTTCAAATTTTGACTTATTGAAAAATTCGACTTATTTTTTGGAAATGTTGACATTTCAACATTTTAAATTTATAGGGTTTCAAAATTTTAACTTTTTTTCGCAACTGTGACTTATTGTAAAAATTCGACTTTTTCTGAAAATGTTGACGTTTTTTTTGTAAAATTTGCGTTCTTGTTAAAAAAATCACCTATTTAAGATTTAGATTTTTTTAAACATTTTAACTTTTAAATAATGCGATTCATTCAAATTTTCGATTTTGGTGTTAGAAAAATTCTATTTTTTTTGAAGAATTTGAATTTTTACACATTTTGACTTTATATCAGATTTTTTAATTGTCCCAAAATTTTGTTCTTTCTAAATTACCATAAAAATTGGATATTTTAAAAATGTCCACTTTTTAAATACATATTTATGGTTTTTCTAAGTTGGACTTTTTCTAGAAATTTTGATTTTTTACAAACTTCGGCATTAAAAAATTCTTTGACTTTCTTGAACACCTTGACTTTTTTGAAAGCTTTTACTTTTTCAATTTTAAATTAAAATTAGTATTATTTTACACGAAATTTTGAATTTAAATATTTTGAGATGGAAAGTTCCAAGCTTTATCTTTCAAAATTTTGACTTAATTATCAAAATCTTTAGCATAATTTCAAAAATTGTGGGAAATCCATTTTTACAAATGTTTCGTCTCCATATCTCGACTTTGAACTTGAAATTTTTAGTTTAAATTTGTGATTCTAATTTTCATTTGAAAAATAGTGATAAAGTAGGAAATTTGTTCCGGAAATATTATTTTACATTTCTGTTACAAATTTTCATATTTTTTCTGTATCTGTTTCCACATTTTGACTTTCAACTCGAAATTCTCAATTGGACCTTAAAATTTCCAATTTAGAATGCAATTTTCTAATTTAACCCGAAATTTTGAATTTATTTTGCAAATTTCAACTTTAACTTGGAAAATTTTAATAAAGCGGGACATTTTTTTTGCAAATTTCAATTTATTTTACACGAATTTTTAAATTTAAATCTTTTGATTTCAGATGGAAAACTTTGAAGTTTTTTTATTTCAGCAGAATTTAAACATTTTCGGAAATCGATTTTTATAAATGTTTCGTCTACATATTTCGACTTTGAATTCGAAATTTTTACTTTAAGTTTGTGTTCTTACTTTTATTTGGAAAATTTTGATAAAGTAGGAAATTTGTTCCGGAAATATTATTTTAACTTTAACATTGAAATCTACAACAATTTGAAAACGAAAGGAAACATTTTTCTTAAACAGGTTCAAATTTTTCTTCCTTCTGTCTTCACATTTTGACTTTTAAACTGTAGATTTTGAATTGAAATTCAACATTACAATTTTAAAATGCAAATTTCTAATTTAACCCAAAATTTTGAAATTACATTTGAAGCTTCAAGCTTTCCTTAAAAAATTTCGATAAAGCTGGACATTTTTTTCTGAAAATTTCGACTTCAACATTGAAATCTTCATCAGTGCTTTTAAATGTAAGAAAACTTATTTTGTTTACAAATTGTTACGTTTCTTTTACTTAAGCAGTCACATTTCACACTTTAAATTAAAATTTTGGAATTTGATCTTGAAACTTTGTATTAAAAATTCGCTTTCAAGTTTGACCCTGAAACTCTTTTAGAAATTTTTTTTTTCAAACCTTTTAGAAACTTTGCTTTAAACCCAAGGAAAGTTTCATTTAAGATTTGGTGGATGCGCCAGGTCAATCAAATTAAAAAAAATATTTGCCTGCAATTGTTTTAAAATTAAATTTTGGTATCGTTATTTACCGAAGGCATGAGCGTGTAATGTAATAGTTCCCATTCCATACAATAAGTGAATAAGTCAGCATGCTTGAAATTGATCATGAATTATAAATATTATACACGCAGATGTTCCGTTCAGTTTTTGCCCGTAGATCATAAATTAAACAAATTCAGACATATTTCATAGTTCTTCCCCTCATCTAACTTTTACGATTTAAAACATCATAGTATCAGTCTGCTTGAAACGTGTAATCTCCGAGATTACGAGTTATTCTATCCTGCAACTAGCAGCTTGGCGTATCCTGCTGTTGGTTTGCATGCTTAAATAAATCCCTTTAACCTTTACCCGGTCTGGACGGCTCAGATACATCCTCATCCTAATCTGCAATTTCGCAGCTGGAAAAGAAGAGACAGAGGCGACAAAACCGCCGTGGGAGACGTACGATAGTGGCTGGAACATCGCCAAACCACTACTCCTCGGGGACCCTACCGAGGATTTAACCGACTCGGAGTCCACTAATTAATTCACCCGGCTATATTTAGCTGAGGAGTTTTATCAATGAAATTCTAATTGTGGGGAACTTTCGATTAGCGATAAGTGCCGCTTCATGAATTAAATATCTCTCGGACGAAATTCAAAGTTGAGGGGACTTTTGCGAATTAAAATTAGGGACCCTATTGACTTATTTCCGTTCGGATGATAATCTAAAGTTGAATTGTAACTCTATTTAATGTAAACGTGGTAAATTTGAATTAAGCCGGGGGAATCATTCGCCTAAGAAGGTAGCAACTGAAAATTGTTGGTATGAAGCCAAAAGTGCAAATTCCATAAATTTTAAAGGATATTAGTAGAGGAGAGAAGTGCGGAGAGAAGTGATAAGACACGCACAAAGGTTTTACAGTTCAAACCATTTCCAACTTTTTTACAAGGGCACGAGCCCGGGGCCCTCGGTTTGATGGGGGCTTCAAGTGTCGACTGCGTTGTTTGCATGGAAAAAGAGTAGCTTAATTTTTAGTTCAAACTTAACAACGCAACGCCCGAACTCAATAATAGTAGTGAACTATCCATATAGGCAATATAGGCACCTTTCATAACTATTAAACTTCATTAACAATTAAAACAATAACAGCTGCAGTTGTTTTAATCCTTAATAGTTATGAATATTAAAAAATTCCACATAGTAAGAATTAGAAATGTCAATATAGGCAAATATCTATGAGCCCAATGACGCTTAGGGGCCTCGTGGCCTATAAAAAAAGTAAGTCTTTTCGTTTCACAAACTTTTAGGTTTACTTTTTAAGGGCCAATTTTTCTATAAGTTTCTAAAACTTTTCATTTGATGACACACTTCGTAAATCACAAAATTTTGCCAGAAACCTTTACTTATTTTGTAGGGGAAGTGTATCAATTTAAGATTCTTTTAATTTTGTATTCTTTCGTAGAATTCCTATCTATAAATTAGAATTTCGTTTACAAAATTTTCAAATTTAGAAAAAGTAGAAATATCTTAAATTAAATTAATTTTTCATTTGATTTATAAGAAGACATTTTGTTGAATAATCAAAATGTTTAAAGTTATACTTTAAAGTTAAAACAAGTAGGTTTGCGATCAAGATTTTAGGGAAAAAAAGTAAAAGTGTAACCCAGAATTTTAAGCAATAGTTAAAATTAAAAACAAACTACATTTTTCAAGAAGTGATCATAATTTTGAGTTTAATTTTGAAGTTTTGATATTTTCTTTAGATAGTTTCTCGAGTCACAATTTAGAGCAGAGTTAGACGCGGCCTGCGGGTCGCATGCGACTCGCCTAACATTTTTGGGGGCCCCCTAAGCTCTTCTACTTTATATAAAAATTTTGGAAATAAAAATGTCAAACAATTTGACGAAAAAAAAAGAACTGACTATTTGGAAGAAACATATGTTATCAAAAAACACGAAACATTTTCCTTACTTGAGAAAAGAAACTCCTTCAGATAGAAGTAAATATGGCCAAGAAATTTAAAACTTAATAAACCAATTTAAATCGAGATTTAAAATATTTCAATCTGAAAAAATTGCTCGTAGTCTCCGTATTTTTCTTAGTCATTTAATATAGGACACTGAAATGGTTCTAAATGAGTACAAATGGAATTAATAGGTTTACAAAATAACACCAATTTGAGGATTAAATTTCACAATAAAGACATTCAAAAATTCTAGTTAAATAACCTACCTGACTAGCCAGGCATGCAATGCAAATCATGAGATATTATTGATATGAGCATAGGCCGAATTTTCTTCAAGGGGGGCAACAATCATTCTAAAAAATTTATGGGCAAAAAAAAACCTTGTGGCTGAGTAATGTGTATTTTCACTTAAAAACTACAGAACTGGGGAGATCGCATTTTTAGATTAAAGTCGAAATTTCAAAAAAAGCCCAATCTTAAGAAAAAACCTTTCCAAGAATTTTAAGAAAAGTTGAAATTTCGAACAACTGGAAATGCAAAAAAAGACGACATTTCCAAAAGTCAATTTGTGTAAAAAAAAGGGTAATTTCCTGAACAAGTCGAATTCAGGTATACAAAAATTGCAACTTTTAACAATTCTCTCAGAATTTTTATATTATATCAATTTTGCCATATTCTTAAAATTTTTCAAGAAATCTTTTTGTCAAAATTTCCTACAAATATTGTTCTAAGATTTTTAGATTTCTATTAAAATTTGGCTTCAATTATAAAAAAATAAACGAATTTTGCGAAAAAGTCTAAACCTTCAAAAACATTTAATTTTAAATGGAAATGTCCAGGAATAAACAATATGGAATTGCGAAAGAAAAGTCAAAATTTAGAGAATGAGCTGAATTTTGGACAAGCTGAAATTACCGGAAATCAAATTTAAAAAAATCAGAAAAAGCAGAAACTTCGAAAAAAAATCACGATATTTGCAAATTACGCTGCAATTATTAGAAAAAAATGAACTTTCTAGAAAATATTCCAAATTTTTAAGAGAAAATCCAATTTTACGAAGGAAATTGGAAAGTTGGAATTTTCAATAAATCGTATTAAACATAAAAACCTAACTTTTCTTAAAAACTCAAGAAATGTTTAAAATTCGAAAAAAGTCAAAATTTTCAAATGTCTAATATTGTGAAAAAACGCAGTTTTCAGAGAACGTCGAATTTTGAGGAAGAAAAATGGCAATTCTCGAAAAAAAATGTTCTCAAAATTTAAAATTCAGTAAAGATGTTGAATTTACAAGAAATATTTTTCTTGAAATCCCGAAAAATATTTTTTGCAACATTTTTACCAACATTTCGATCTAATTTAGAGAAAAGAATGAACATTTTGAGAATCATAAAACCATTTAAGATAAAAGTCGTAATTTGTTGAAAAAGACAAATATTCAAAAAAATGGTAAAATTTTGAAATAAATGAACCATTTTTGAAAAAGGCTAAAAGATAGGATTTTGAAAATAAAATTGAACTTTCAAAAAAGACAAATGTTGAGGAATAGACAAATTTTAAGTAAAAGCTTGTTTTAGAAAAATTCTTCAAAACTTTGGAAAAAAAAATTACCAGGAAACAGAAAAAACTTATAGCAATATTAAATATTGGGTATTGAGATCAAAATCAAGATTTCCTGAAAAAGGAAAGCTTTAGGAAAGCAGTCAAAATTTCTAAAAAATCATAATCTAAAAGATCGAAATTTTCAGTTAAATGTTCAGAAAAATATCGAGATTGGAAAAAAGTGAAATTTGGAGAAAACTTTGAAATGGGCAAAAACTTTTCAATGAAAGCAAATTTTAAAAAAAAGTTTAAATTTAAAAGAAAATGGTCGAAACCCCGAGAAAAAGACGATATTACGAGAGAGCTTTTTTAAAAAAGATTCAAGTTCTGAAAAAAACGTTTAAGCTTACTGAAATTTCAACATTTCATAAAATGTCAGATGTTGTGATCTACATTGAAATTTGGACAAACAAGTTAAAACTTCCAGAAATTCGGTTTAAAAAAGGGTTGAAATTTACAAAGAAGCTTTCTTCGTAATTTTTGTCCTTTCACAAATATTTTAAATTTCCAAATAATATACTTATCTATCAGAAAATCGACCAGATTTTGAGGAAAAGGCAAATGTTAACAAACAAGCTGAAATATTCAGAATTAAAAAAAGTCGTGAAAAAATCAAATTTCGAGAAATGGCGAAATTTCAGAAAAATAACGACAAACTTTTAAACTCGATATTTTGACAGTTTGATAAAAGAAGTCGAATGCTATGAATGAATGCCAAATAACGAAAGAAAAAGACAAATCTTGTAAAAAAATCTACGAAATTTATAAAAAAGGCAGAGATTTCGAAAAAATGTTTCGAGGAAAGGATGAATTCTGAAGCCCCCCAACTAAATACATATAATTTTTCGGTTTGCTGCAGAGGGAGCTGCCCTATTCTAGTTACGCCTAATATTTTGGAAGAACTTAGGTTTGAAAACCATTATTTTCCGTAATGGAAATAGTTAACAAGGACCGCAGGTTCAGACTAAATAACGTACTACTGGAAAGTTCTGTGCGAGTTGCTGTGGCAAATTTGAAAAATAGGCAACTCCAAAATTTTCATTAAAGTTTGTTTAATCTTTTTTTCCACGATAATTTTCCTTTGTTAATTTCTATTATGTATTTTAATTAGATAATTTTTTATAATACTTTTCGTATTTTGTTTGTTTTGTTAATAGAAACCTAATAGTTAACGTTAATTATCTAATCTAACGTTCATATTTCCCTCACATGCGGCCCGAGCAAAAGTTTTCGCCTTGTAGTTGGCCCGCTGTAAAAAAAGGTTGCTCATCCCTGATTTAGAAACAAACTGAGTTTTCTACTATATTTTTGGAAATTTTCCCTCTTCTCAACATTCTAATTTTTTACTTGCAATCTGGGTGTTTAAAATTTTTCCTTAGACCTTTGGGCTCTTTTAATATTTATTAATATTATAGCCAATTTTGAGTTTAAAAACTAAAAATTCAAACACAAAGCAGAAGAATATTTAGGTTTAATGTTTTCTACCTTAATGATGAAATTTTGGAATTTCTGTTAAAACTTCGAATTTTCAAATTTCCAAATTAAGAAAATTCTTTTCAATTTTATAAAATATTTTCTAATGATTTTAAAATTCAGGATATATTTCTTCCGGGATTGGACCGTGTCAAAGAACTACTAAAAGTGTTCGATGTTTCGCCCACTGTCGTAAAGGCTTCTTCAGGAACAAAGAAACAATAAATGAAAAATAAAATACTACGAAATATACAAAAATGAAAAATAAAATAGACCAATTTCATTTTTTTTCATTTTTTATTTTTGTATATTTCCTTGTATTTTATTTTTCATTTATTGTTTCTTTGTTCCCGAAGAAGCCCCCTACGATGGTGGGCGAAACGTCGAACACTTTTAATAGACAAGGTCCAATCCCGAAAGAAGTATATCCTGTACTGACTCTGGCCGTGGAAGCCTTCGTTATCATAATTTTAAAATTCGAGTGAATTTTGAGAATAAAAGTCAAAATTGGAATATTCGGGTTGAAGTCGAACTTTTGTTGTTGAAGTGAAAATTTCGAAAGATAACTCAATATTTTGGGACTTTTTTTCATAAACATTTTAAAAAATTGAATCCCTTCTCAGAATTTTAAGCAAAATCTTTTAAATCCTCCTTTTTCCCAAAATATTGATTTTGATCGAGTAATTTTGCATTGCAATTTAAAGGATCTTAAATTTTCGATCTTTTTATTAATTTTTTTCCAAAATTCGTTTTTTCTAATCAATTTCCTTATTGTAAAAAAGTCATTATCCAGAAGAAAAGTCAAAGCTATAATTTTTTTTTTAAATTTTAAGTCTGAAAAGGAAATTTAAAAAAATAAAAATCTAAATTGAGGAGAAAGTCGATCTAGAATTCTATAGAATATCTCATAATTTCTAGAATACTTTCTTTTTCTAAAGTGTTTTTGGAATGGTTGAATTTGTTTACTAAAATGATCGAAATTTTCTACTCTTTAAATTTTATAAATGTGTTTCATTTTAATGTTTACCTTTTTATTTCAGCACATTTCAAAAGTGTTCCTTTGGTATTAGATCATTTTAAAAAAGATTAAAATTTAGAAAAAAATTCAAAATCCAAGTAACTCTCTAACGTCGGAATTTTGAGTTTAATGTGAAATTTCGACTTCTGCCTTAAAATAATAATTTTTAAGGCAGAAGTCGAAATTAAAATAATAATTTTTAAGGCCTCGAACCGTTATTTTTTTCGTTCCGGTTTTAGGTTTTCGTTCCAGAAAAAAAATTTATATTGGTTCAGTTCCGGTTTTCGTTCCGACAAAAATAACGGTTTTTTCCGGTTTTCGATTAGTTCCGGGTCTCATTTTTTTGATTTTTTAAAAGTTTTTCGAATTAAAAATTGCCTTTCAAATATAATTTAGCAATTGTTATGATTTTTTTCCCTTAATATTACAACTGCTCTGACCTTGCCTAAAAAAAAACGAAAATATTTGTTGTTTTTCAAATTAAAACATTCAAGCTGAAATCCTGAATTCTGAGTTCAATTTGAGTTTAAATTTCAAGAAAAACCTGAATTTTATAAAACACTAATTCCCATTTTCGGGTTTAGAAATTTTAAATTAAAATTATTCTTCATTGTAATCTCTTATTGATCGAAAACATTATCATTATTAATTTTATTTAACATTTCTGCGTTAAATATTTCCAAACTGGTTTCAGAAATGTTAAATTTAATTTTAAACTCGGAATTTTCATAAAAATCTTAAATTATATACCCAAGACTTAAAAAGTTCTGGAATATACGAAATTTGGCGATTAAAATAGAAAATTTGAGAGATTTTTCTTTCATAATTTTGATTTTCTAGCGAAGTTTTGACTTTGGTTCACTTTTTCTAACAGAACTAATTTTTGCTGTTTTGACCTTGTTTTCTTCAACTTTGGATTGAGAAAATCAATTAAAAAAAAATAAATTAAAATGAAAAAGATCAAAAAATATAAAATAAAAAGTTTTAAATTGAGATTTTGATGAAACAGTCAAAATTTCGACAAAAGAACTTCAAAATTTAACAGAAGAATTTTTAAAATTTATACCTTAATTTAGAAATATTGACCTTAAATCGAAATATTCGATTTTTTTTAAATGTTGCTGAAAACTTTAAAATTTCTAAAAGAAGTAAAATTTTTCAGAAAGTTTTGGCGAGTATATTTACCTGCTTTCGATATTTTAACATTTCTTTTGAAGTTTCAAATTTAAACTGGTATGTAATTTTTATTATTATTTTTTTCACTAAAATTTCGCCTTTAAATAAAATTTAGTCTTTCTTTAGCAAGTATAACCATTTTTATCGATATGTCGACTTTTATTCTTTAGTTCTAGACATTTTTCTCGACCTTTTCAGGTAAGACTCAGACTATAAGTTTGAGTTTGAAATTTTCGACTTTTACCTCGAAAACTCAAAATTTTAGTAACTTGAAACTGTGAGATTAATTTGGAAAGATTGCTAATCATAAATTTGGTTAGTTTTTTTCAAAACTTAGAGTTTTTCCAAAAATGTTAATTTCTCTCTTTAAATTTGAATATTTTTTCGAGATTTTGAATTAAGATTCAAAATAAAAAATAATATAAAATATTCAAATTCAAAATAGCACTTTTGCATTTAAAATCTGTCTTTTGCTAATATTTTTGGAAAAAAATCGAAATGTTTAATTTTAATGTATATTTTAAACGGAACAATAAAGAATGTACAAAAAATGCAATTTTAGTGATTTCTAAATTTTAATTTTCTATAGAAAAATTGAAATTTCAAGATCAACGACAAATATTCTGAAAAAAAAACGCGAATTTTAATTTTAAAGATCAAATTGTAGGAAACATTTTAGCTATAGCTAAAAGGTTCGTGAAGAGATTTAAAATTTTGAGAATCGATTTTGGACACAAAACTTCAAGGAGCAAAAAGCCGAACTTTCGGGCTAATACCGGAAGTTTCGCGAAAACAATTAATATTTAAAAAACACAATTTTGACTTCTAAATTCTAAACAATCTGAAGAAAATATCGCAATTTCGAGACTTAAGTCGAAATCTTGAAAAAAAAATCAAAGTTTTTAGAATAAAAATTACTATTTTAGCGTAAAAAAATCGTTGGAAGTTTAAATTAGACATTTTTTAAGATGTCACCATTTACTCTAAAAATGTCGACCCCAATTTCAAGATCCCAACTTTAGCTTGGAATATAATGTTGTTTTTCCCCTCAAATTTGTAAAATGAAATTTAAAAATGTTAAGGTTAAATTTGAAATAACTAGATTTTAGCGAAAATTTTAAGAAAAAAATCATATCTTGGAATTTTAGGAAGTTTTAGGAACTCGGCAGTGTATAAAATCATGAAAATTTAAATTTGGGATTTCAAAAAAAAATAAAATATTAAAAAAGATAGAATACCTTCAAAAAATAGAGATATCAAATTAAGAAAGGAAAATCGAAGTTTGAGGAAAGAAGTAAATTTGGAGTTTTCTAAAAAAAGTTTAACTTTTCAGAAAAACTTGAATTTGCAAATAAAAATGTGAAGAAAGCCAAGTTTCCCTAGCTTGAATGAAAAATACGTTACTGCTTTATTCTAAAGTTACAATGGAGGATATTTTTTAAATTTTAAACTCGATATTTTGAGTAATTTCTAGATAATAGCAGAAATTTTAAAAAATGCCAAAAATTTTGGAAAAAGGTTCAAGTTAAAATGTAAAATTTTAATTTTGTTTGAAATTTTGAGAATAAAGCTAATATTTTTTAGAAAATGTGGAAATTGTTAGTTTCTAATCTAGCTTTTAAATAGAAATAAGTAAACTCTTAATTTTGAGATCAAATTTGCACGGATTTGTGTAAAATTTTAAAAAAGACATTGAAATCTCTAAAAAAAATTCGAAAATTAAGGGTGAAATAAAAACTTTTAAGTACATAAATTCAACGAACCGAAATAAACCGATACTTTTTCCGGTTTCACTCCGGTTTTCGTTCTGACGAAAATAACGATTTTTTTCGGTTTTTGGTTTTTAATTTAGTTCCCGTTCGAAGCCCTGATAATTTTAATCAGAAAAAATTCAAATGCTGAAAAAATGGAAAAATTTTGAAAAAAAAATCAAAATATTAAGTTTAACTTAAGTTAAAATAAAAAAAGGAAAAGGTTTCAACCAAAAGTTAATTTTGTAGCGATAGTAGGTATACAGGTTGTAACAAATTCGCTTCTCACTGGAGGGATCTCGAAAACGGTAAGAGATGCAGCGAGTGGGTTAGTCGCCGCCCTCAATTATTTGTAGTTCTCCTTAACTGAGAGAAACCGCTGAAAGTTTGGAAAAAGATTTTTTTTAAATATCTTCAAATTTGTTATAACATAGTTTTAAGTTTTCACTTCTGTCGGCAGTCCCCATAACTACCCATTTTTTTTTTAAATTTTAATGTCTCCCCCAGCAGTGAAAATATTTTTTCTCCAATCCGGCCTGGGGGCAAAAACAGTTGGCCATTCCTGGGGGCTTCTACATGGTTTAATCCGGTCTTGTGAATTAAAATCAATTCTTTAAACTTTTTACTCAAAATTTCAAAGTTCTCCGAAGATTGTCTACTTCTTTTTCTAATTTTCGATTGTAATTTTAATATTTCATATTTATCACTTAATTTAACTCAGAAACGAAGTTTATAGTGTGAAATTTAGATCGAATAATTCACTTTAAAATCGAAATTTTAAGACAATTACAAACAAAACATAAGCAAGAAATTCCTATCACAATTTAAAATTGATGCAAAAACATATTTTTTTCTTTAAATTTCGAAATTTTTTAGAAGACATTTTTGAAATGAAATATTATTAATCCAGAAATTATAATTTTCTAAATTTTAGATTAAATATAATTTGAAAATTTCGACTTCATTCATAACATTTTTAGTTTATACACTCAAAATGTCAGTTTGAACTAAACATTGAAAGTTTCAATTAAAATTGAAAACAAAAGAAACAAAAAAGTATGCTTTAAGATTTCTTTTCAAAACCTCAGTTCCAGAAAAAAATTTGGTTTTTGTGTTTTTGTTTGTGTCACTTAAAAATGTCAACTCCTTTTTTGAACTTGACAGAGTCTCCCTAAAATTTCAACTTTTTTCGCGAAATTTGTCATTAATCTCTGTCCATATTCAACAGAAATAAAGTTTGGAATTTAAACTTAAATTCGTTCACCGGTAAATTGCTGCTTCTCTATAGATTTTCTTTAAATTTCCGTCAGATGTTTGGTGGAAACGGACTGGTCCCTGGTTATCTTCAAAAATTGTAATGCAGAACTTGTCTCCTGAAACTAAGAAAGATTAAAAAAAACATAACAAAGTTTGCTCTAACGCGTTTCGACAGCCAAGCTGTTATCTTCTCTCTGAATATGATAGCTTGGCTGTTCAAACGCGTTAGAGAAAACTTTGTTGTGTTTTTTAATCTTTCTTGCTTTCAGGGGACAAGTTCTGTTTTACAATTTTCCGTCCGATGTTGCCGGCAATGTTACCTATACGCTTGCAAAATTAGACCCGTGCCAGTTCTGAACCCGAGATATTCAATATCAAAATTATGATTTTTAAACTGTAAGGTGCAGGCGAAGAATGTTTTCGAAGAAATTTTAATTTATTACGGCCAAACCTCCTATAAATTTTGACAAAAAAGCTAATCTATTATGTAGGATATTGTGAATAAAATAGTAAAATATGAAGATTACTAGCGGTACCGTTTGCGATGTTTCATTCCGCACGTTAGGGAAACATCTTGAAGTAATGGCAACATCGCAGCTCCACTACTTTTGACGAAAGCTCCGACGTGTAAATTTTTTGCCTAAGCAGGGCAATGTTGTTTGCTCAGAAAATCTACAGCAAAACGGTTGGAGATTTGTATTATTGTATCCACGCGACAGTCTATGCTAAAAATCGGGTAGTGCTTGCTATAAGCAGAGCAAAAAAAAGTATAGATATATTGAATACATATTCTCAAAAAGTCAAAGATATAATTGATAGTTTGCAAAAAAACGTAACAATAAAGTAAAATTACAATTTTGAACTTGTTGTAAAAAGGCGATTCATCGTCATCTATCCTTGCTTCCGCATCCTACTCGCGGTGCTCTCAAAAACTTTTAGCTACTATTACTAGGTACTGGTGAAGTATTTTAAGACATACAAAACAGTGGGAGATTGCTTGGCACAGGAAGGACTTCTGTGCATTGAGACTTTTTTTTTCTGCAGAACTTCCAATGTATGTAATTCGTTACAGTCTATGCTAAAAATCGAGTAGTGTTCGCTAGAATCAGAATAGGTCCAACGTTTCAAAAACTTTTAGCTACGATTAATGCCGGTCAACTACCTTAATGCATACAAAACAAATGGAGACAGCTTGGCATAGAGAGGACTTGGAATTCATTACCGGAATTTTGTCCGACAATTACCAACCTATACGTAAAGGTGGTTCATCACTATCTATCTTTATTTCGTATCCTACTCGCATTACTTCTAAGGCAGAATAGGGTTGTTCTTTGTAAGTAGATTGTACATAAAAAAAGGCCTAAATAAGGTCAAAAATCTGACTTAAAACATCGAATTTTTTCCAACCCTTACTTCGTGGAATTCTTTAATATTCATAACTATTAAACTTTATTAACGAATAAAACGCAACAGATATTAAAAATTCCAAAATTTTTCGATAAATATTTGCTAATACCGGACCAGGTTTCGCATTACTGCATCATCGGCGGTCATACCAGCAATTTGTTCAGCCGTTCTTATGCTAACAAGTTCCATGGATCACAGACTCGTACGAATATTCCGTCTAATCCGAATTCTCATCCAAAGCTTCAATTAGAGATGTGTTCAGAAGATCAAGCTGTTCATAAGTGTAAGTGTAGATTGTAAATATTTGTGAATTTCTATGGCTTCCAAGAAATTAAGTTTTTTAATCTTGTTACAAATATGTAATACTTCTACTGTGTTCGCGCATGTAAGTTTATGTTGTGTTTCTAATGGATGCTTTGCAAAATTTGATCTTTCTGGATGTTGATTTCTGAGGGCAGCAAGATGTTCGCTGTACCTAATGTGAAAATTACGTGATGTTTGACCTATGTAGACATCATTACAGTCAGAGTAATTCAATTTATAAAAATCAGATTTACCAGGTCGTGGAGTTTTTTCTTTTGCGTTAAAAATAATGTTACTTAACGAATTATATGATTTAAAGCTAGGTGTTGCTTGGGATGTATGAAAAATTATATTACTGATCTTTTTCGAGATGTTTCCAAAATATGTAATACTAAAATAGTCTGTTTTTGTGTTTGGTTGTTTAGGAAAAATAGAATTAACAGATAATTTGTGTTCTTTTTTAGATATTAATCTATTAATTGTGTTTTCAGAATATCCATTGCTATAAGCTATTTGTTTAATTATCTTAATTTCTCGACTAAATTTTTCTTCATTCACTGGTACCATATAAGCTCTATTTATCATTGGTTTGTATGCTGCCAATTTGTGTGAAATTGAATGTAAGGAATTATTTGGAATTGTAACGTCTGTATGCGTAGGTTTTCTATAAATTGAAAATTTTAATTCATCTGAGTTCCTTAATATGGTTAAATCCAGAAAATTTATTTTATTTTCATTTTCAATTTCTGCAGTAAATTTAATATTTGAATGTAGACCATTAATGTATTATAAAAATATATTTAATTCCCTGAAAATGTCAATTATTTGAAGAAAAAAAAAATAGAAATTTGTAATTTAATGTTTAAATTTCCAGAGGAAAGTACAAACTAAAGAAAAACAATACAAGTTTAAAAATTTCAAATATTGATTTTTTCTTAAAAAAGGTTTTCTCACAATATTTTCATTTTAGTCTCGAAATTGTCATCTAAAAATTTGCTTTGCGAAATTTTGACCTAAACGACGACAACTTTTAAAGTGAAAATTTCTTAAGGCGCGTTAAGCGCGTTACCACACACGTTACCAACATGCTCAACCAACATTAGAGCATGTTAATGCAAATTAGCGTGATGAACGTGAAACGATAAGTCTACGTCCTGTCAAAAGTCACTCAAGATGCCCAAGAAGTTTAAACTTAAAAAATGCGTGCGGGTTCGAACTTGTGACATCTCAAGCGTGTGATATGTACCCGTAACCAACTAAGTTATACTGGTCTTGATAAGTCTGCTTCTAACTTGTGTTTTAAACATAACTGTACACCTATTATAAGTTAAAGTGACTATTGTGCATTGTGTTTTAGTTTAATTATTATTTTAACTGTTTAATTGTAGAATCACTGTACAGTACAATAATGAATATCAAAGTTGTTTTTATATATATAAGAGCCGATATGACGTTTATATCTCACGAGAAGGAATTTTGAGCACGACGCCGCAGATGGAGTGCTCAATCGTTCGAGAATGTATTATTTTATAACCAAATATTTGTTAGCACTAAAAATAAAGTGTAAATTATGGTACTCTAGTGCTCCAAAAATGACAAATGACGCGATTAGATGCGATTACAAGAATCCAAACAATAAATAGAAAAAGATTGATCAATTTGATAGCATTTTTTAAAAATATTTTCATTATTTTGACTTGTTTACTAATTTGGGATCGAACTACACCATTTAGACTCTGTTATTTCTTAGTTTTAAATTTTCGCTTCTGTCGTCAGGTCAAGCTCCAAGACTGCCTAATTTTTTTTCAACCTCAAAATGTCAAAATTAATCGTTTGAGTTCAAACTACAATCTGACATTTTAAAAGAAAGTGAAGGATTTGGAATTTACAAAAAAGTATAAATTTAAAATAAAAGCGCAAAATGTCCAAAGAAAATATATTTGGAAATATTCAAGCTTCCGTTTTAAAAGGAAAATTATAATATTTTTTTTTAATTCGACTCAAAATTCTAAAATTAAACAGCTGAACATATCTATTTTGCAGTGGAAATGACAAAGCACTCGAACATTTTACTTCTTGCCACAGTATTTTAATCTTAAACTTAAAATTTTAAATCAAAATTAAAATTTTTACTTTAACATAGAGGTTTAAATTTAAGTTTTTATTTTTACCTAATTTTAGTACATATCCAAACATTATTTATAATTTATTCCCCATTAACTAAAAGGAGTTAATTTCGAATAAGAAATTTAGGTTTAAAGAAAATATTTTTCTTTAATTTTGAAAGAAAAGAAATTTTTTTTTTTTAAACCGCTCAGTAATTTGTTTTTTTTTTATAAATCCATGTTGTTACGGGCTTTATCGGTTCGAATTAATTAACACGTGAATTGAATAATACCCATTTAATTACCAAACTTAACTCGGAACATTACAACTGAATAATTAACTCACTTATTGACTTCTAACTACTAACTCACTAACTACACTGGCTTCTGACTGATTCTAACTGACTCGAGGGAAAGCTGACCGCCTTATATAGTTTTGGCTCCCAGGTTCTAGAAGTTTTTGGCAGATAAGACTTATCGTTTGCCGAAATTTCTGGAACGCTTATCTGCCGTTTGCTTCGTTATCGCGGCCGCTTTCCCCTTATCAAATCTTTCTAGAAACTTTTCTTATGTACTAAATTCTACAATTTACATTTCGTTACAATATAGTTATTGACGCGATGTAACAAATACTTACACAATCGCTTTTACAATTTTTGTCTAAACTGTCTTTGAATTTTGAGATTAATTTTAAAGTTTTTTATAATATGTAGGACATTTTCTGAACAAGTGATGGTGGATTTGGTCTTCGAAGCAACAATCATATAAATCGTTTTTTTAAGCTTTGGGAACAACACGCTGTAAATAATTTCTAATTCATTAAAAAATGTTGCTTTCAAAAATAAACGCGCCAAATTAGGCCAGTGATATCAAAGACCGTTACAAAATAAAATTCAGAGTTAACTTGAGCAAAATATAAAAAGTAAAAATGTTATCGGTCGTAAAAAGCTGAGGGAAGTAATTCAAAGTAATTAAATTATGTGATCTTGAAATAAGGCCCCTCCGGTATCAATTAATGCCTTAAATCCCAAAATTAACTACTTAAGAATCTAAGCAAATTTAAATTAATGTTTTCCTTCCAGTTTTCCAGTGAGAATGAAATAAATCTTCCGAGCCTTAAAAAGCGCTTTCACGGGATAATTACCATAAAATATTATCAATCATAATTAAATTAAGTATTACGTTACGAGCAATAACCAATAATTAGCTCTAATGTTTCATTGGCGCATACGAAACAAGGATAGGCGTCAGTTAACAAGCTGTAACGACGTCTTCTCTATCTTTAAGCTCTTCCACTGGAGAGAAAGCACTGACGTGCAAGATGATTAATGGGAGGATTATCCTTTCTTTCGCACTTCTCCCATCCTTCTATTCTAAGGGGGGGCGTCCTATATCAAATTTATTATCGCTTTCGCCCGTAGTTGCGGTGGTCGATTTTTCATTGAAAATAACAAAAAACGACAGCACGTCTAATGCTAAATTTACTTGTTCTTTTGCGCAAGATAAACATCTCTCACGTCCTTGCTTGGAAGCCTGCGGTAGTAACGGATGAATGTTTCCTTGAAACGAACATTTTCTAGACCTTTAGAAACTTCAGAACATATGCAGATAATTTCGAATAATTTCAGCTCACTACGAATTGGGGACAAGATTTAAGGTTAGATTACCTGAAGATACGAGGAACAAATTTATACAGGTGTCAGCAAATTTGACAGACAAGGCTTGACTTTAGATTTAGGATGACATATAAATACGTTCTACAAAAAAAGATGTTTAAAAAGAATTAGTTTCCGAATTGCTCTCAGTGTTGTGAAAAAATTTATAATAACTTTATTAATAGAGAACGGATTATATGCAACTTGCATATGCTTGCATATTTTGCATATTTTTGAGATGCTGGTATATTTTGTATTGCATTCAGAGACTAAATAGACTGAACCTAACACGGTAAGCAGTGAAGCCAGTTGGAAGCCTGGCGAAAGCCTAGCTCGCAATGCCCTTTTATTATTTGACAGACCTTTGCGAAGATAACATCGGTTTTTTTTTTAAGAAAATGGGCTGTAAATATGGGGAAGTGTATTGTGGATCATTGTTGAAACCTCAGTGAACACATTAGTGAAGGAAAATCAAGAGTTTCATTCTTTGGGTAGGTAAAAATAAAATATATAAATATTCAATTATCGGCGTGCGCGCGTCGCCATTTCACTGCAATCATGACGTGTTTACAGCACCGGCTTAACAATATTGTACACAGGCGTCGCGTATTGAAAGAAAATTATTTTACTATTAAACCAAGATGTCTTTGAAAATAGTTCTCCTGAACTTTTACCAAAAAGCACTTATAAAAATTATCCTATTGGTCCAAAAGCCCCTAATTCTAAAGTTTCATCTAAATCGTTAGAACCGTTACGCGGCAAGTTTCGTATTTATAAATTTTACTTAACCCGACCATATCAAAGAGTAGTGGAATGCACCTTCCCACTTCCCCGCATTTTAGCTTCAGCTGTACGCATGAGACAACATTGAAACGTTCAGTCTATTTAGTCTCTGATTGCATTCGACAAGAAAAATTGCATAGTTCAACAATAAAGTAAAATGTTGCGTAAATTATATTATTTTTTGATAATGTAGACTCCACAGGTAAATTTTTCGTCCAGTAAGCATTACAATAGGATTGTTATCAAAATTACGACACCGGCTGGTGGAGTCCCGCAATTGCTTATAAGCAATTAATCAAAATCTAAAGATTTTAAAATAAACAGTGATTGTTATTAGTAAATATTCGTATTTCTTATCCGGTAATTTTAACACTTGCGTTTTGTCTTTCATTATAGTTAAACCTTGTAATAGCTTCCAATGCAAAAATGTCTAGTATCGAATATAAACATGTGATTATGATTTTTTTGATGGAATGGACTGGTCCTTGGTTATCTTCAAACATTGAAATAAAGAACTTGTCCTGTGAAACCAAGAAAGATTAAAAAACACAACAAAAGTTGCTCTAACGCGTTTCGACAGCCAAGCTGTCATCTTCAGAGAGAAACTGAAGATGACAGCTTGGGTGTCAAAACGCGTTAGAGCAACCTTTGCTGTGTTTTTTAATCTTTTTTGATTTCAGGGGACAAGTTCTGTGTTTTAATGTGATTTCGACTATATCGCGAGTTAGTTCGGAACAAGGACGTTATTTTACCAATTCTACAATATTGTAAGTAGGTAAATACTACTGCACATATTTGGCTCATATAATATTGCCGCGCTTTCGTCTGTGTGAAAGGAAGAGATAGGATTCATGGGTAAATTTTTTAAAAATTCCAACTTTTTTTGATTTTTCTTGATAATTTTGAATTATTTTAATCGACTTCTTTTAAAATCTCGACATTTTCTTGTTCGATTTACAAAATTTCAATTTTTGTTTGAAATTTTGATCTAATTTTGAAAATTTCGACTTTTTGGAAGGTTTGACTTTCTTTTAAAATTCCAACTTCTTTAAAATTCCAATACTTTATATGCCTATATTTTGATTTTCCTTGAAATTGTTTCTTTATCATTTCTGTCATTATTAAAAATTTTCTGTTTTGGAAATTTCAAATTTTTGGAAGGTTTCTTTTTGAATATTTAATTTCTTTTAAATATTTTGATTGTTTTGATTTATTTTGAAAATTTCGACTTTGTTACATTTTCGACCCTATTTTTGAAAATTTTAACCATTTTTCAAAATCTGCAACTTGTATAGAAAATACATACTTTCTTTTAAACTTTGACTCGAAATTTCAACTTTTTTACAAATCTGACCTAAGACACCTCAATTCTTTTTAAAAATTTGAAATATTTGAAAGTTTCGATTTTGAAAACATTGACTCGCTTTAAATTTTTGTTTTTTAATTTGATTTTGGAAATTCAAAATTTTTAAAATGTAAAGTCGAAATATTCCAGAAAGTTAAGATTTTTAATAAAAATCGAGGAGCCAGTCAAAATTTTGAGGAAAAGCCAAATATTTGACTTTAAAAATGACAATTTTTTTTGAAAACACAATTTGATTTCTCGATTTTTATTGAAAAAATTTACTTTCTTGAACATTTCCACTTCGTATTTTAAAAATTTCAAATTTTCCATTTTTTATAGGTTCCATTTTTCAAAATTTTATTTATTTTGTAAATTTCAACCCTTTCACAATTTCGGTTCGTCTTAAAATTTTGATTTATTTTCGATTTTTTGGAAAATGTTGTCACAACTTTTTCAGGTGTTAATTTTTTTTAAATAAGTAGGATTATGGTAAAATATTTTGTTTTAAAAACCTCTACCTTTTTTAGGATCTACACTTTTTTTGAAAATTTCCATCTTTGTCCAAGTTTTAACTATTTATCGAAGTTTTGATTTTTTGTTAAAATTATGAGTTTTTCTAGAAGTTTCGACCTTTATCTAGTAAACGGACTTTTATTTGAAATCTTCTTTTGAAAATACTCCCTTTTTTGAAAAATTCAATTTTTAGCAAAATATCGACTTTTGAAATTTTCAGAACTTTCACTGTTTTTTTAAAAACCTCTACCTTTTTCAAGGTATCTACTCTTTTAAAAATTTGCATCTTTCTTCAAATTTTTTATTATTTCTCGAAGTTTAGACTTTTATTTGAAAAACTGAAAAATTCAACTTTTTTATTTTAATTTTCACGTTTTTAAAAATTTGATTTTTTGCAAAATTTTGACTTTTGAAATTATCTAACTTTTTTCAGAATTTTCACCTTTTTTTTAAACCTCTACCTTTTCCAACACACCCACTTTTTTTCGAAAATTTGCATTTTTGTTCAAACTTTTCACTACTTTTCGAAGTTTTGACTTTTTTTAATGTTGATTTTTTAAAAAATTTTGACCTTTCCTCCATCTTTTGAGTTTTTTTCTTTGACCTTTAAAAATTTGATTTTTAGCAAAATTTTGCCTTTTAAAATTTTTTATCTTCAGAATTTTCACTTTTTTTGGAAATTTTTTAATACTTTTATTATCAATTTTAAATTTTTACCTTAAAACTAGAACTTTCTTTAGAATTAAAATATTTTTTCAAAATTTCAACTTTTTTTTTAAATTTAGACTTTTTGCATGGATGAATTAGGTCATTCGATATGCGGGGGGCTAAAAAATCCCCCGGTAATACCTTTGAGGGTCATTTATAGTTTCCTATTTAGAGCAAACAATTTTTGTAGACTAAAAAGAAAAAAAAAGGTTCTGAAGTTATATATTCCTATTTCGGTGAAGCAATTTTTATACACTAAAAAAGTCCTCAATTTATATTTTCATGCTTCAACTAATCAATTTTTTTCAGGACCAAAAAAGAATCTTCCATTTCTATTTTCCTATTTCGGTCAATCAATCTGTGTTCACCAAAAATTAAAAAAAAATCCTTGCCTATTTTGCCAGAACATTTTGCATCCACCAAGAAATATATGACTTCATATATTTTTTGGGGAGATTAATTCAAACTCTTGGGGAGCTAAGACCCTCTAACCCCCACCTAACTTCGCCCATGACTTTTTGTATTCGACTTTTTGTAACAGCCTTTTAAAAAATTGGCCTATTCCTAAAAATTTTAATCATTTTTTTTAAGAATCTGATATTTTAAATTGAGAATGATAAAAGTGTTAAGCGGATCGCATAAAACAAATTCGAAACTTAACTAAATTTTGACTTTAAAGCTGGCATTTTAAAAAGGAGTATATTTCAAGTCTAAGCTGAAAAGTTTTTAAAACAATCGAAATTTAGAAGAAATTTTGAGTTTAAAATTTAAATAGAAATTTTGAAAAAAGATCACAAAGCGAAATTTTGGCTCTAAAATTTGAATTTCTACAAAAATGTTTTTCGAAATTTTGAGTTCAAAGGCAAAATTTGCAAATGATGTCCTTTCGAGAAGAAACTTCAAAATATCTAAACAAAATGTTCCTCAAGGTTTCGATTTAAGCATTTCAAATTGAAGTTTAGAAGTTTATATTAAAAAAAAAACAATCCTGATCACCTGAAAAAATGTAGATAAATTTGAAAACCTTTGAAGACATCAGATCTTTACGTGTACAGGCGACTTTAAATACAATCGTGTGTATTACTCATTGCATACATTTTAGTGGTTTTTAATATCCAGTTATACATCTTAGAAGCTTAATTTGTATAATTCTTTGTTAAGACTCTCCTACGTATTACGGAAACACCTGTGCGAAATTTTATGCTCTTAGATACACCGGATTAAGCTGAGTATTGTCAGTGAGTCAGAGCTTAGAGATTTATTACGTACATACCGTGGCGGACCCAAATACATTGCCCTCTTTATTTATAAATATAAGTTTCAGTTTTTGGTTTAGCTTGATCAATATTTTTTGACTAAAATTACCCTAATACATCCCTAGTTCTTAGACGCCTCTAATATTTTTAGGAGAGAGATTTTTACGAGTTGAAAATAACTCGGGCAACTCCTCTGATGGAAACTTTTTTCCTGATGATTTTAATGAAATGTTTCTATCCTGATTTAAAAGAACATGAACGGTTGTGTAAATGTTCAACATTTCACCAAAAACTAATGTTCAACTCAGAAGTAAGGCGGCTCTAAAATTTTCATCACAAAAAGGGATTCCTACTTATTTAAAAATAGCGTAACAGTTTAGCTAGTGATTGATTTTTGATACATAATTTTGGTATGTAAAAAAATCAATTAAATGAATAATCAAACCATACTTAACACCATAAAAATTCGAAACAGGAGTTGTTCTATTTATATTTTTGAAATAGTATGCACCAAGAAATTTTAATGCAGACAAATTGTTGCCAAAATAATTATTACATGAAAACAAAATTTCAATACTTCTGATTTATAACAATAAATTAATATTGGATGGAAATGTAGGTTTTTTTTAAAGGATCATTAAATATTTGTTTTATATCTAACTGAAATTTTTTGGATTTATGGTGCATGTAATGTATATTAATATGCATATGATTGCAAATACGATGCACGTCTTATTAAAAAACTGCATATAATATGCGCATATTTCGTTAATTAAGATGTGCATATAATCAGCTCCATTTATTAATAACTAAATAACACCTTTAACGACCGGATTAAAATTTGAAACATATTTAGACCAACCTATTATTTAATTATATTTACTTTTATTATTTAAATAAATAGCGTTGGGAAACAATTTTAAAATCAGGGGAAAGATCAGACAATAATAAAACGTCTCGTTAACCATTACATTTTAAATGTTAAACACGAAGTTTTAAGAAAATAAGAAAAAAACGTTATATAAAAAAGCTGAATTTGAACATAAAATTTTGAGAAAAAAGGTTTATTCTTCATAGTAGAAGTCATGAGGTGACGTTTTAAATAGATTTAGATATCACGTAGTCATATTTCAAAAATTGTTTTAGAAAACTGTCAGCAAACAATAAAAATTTAAATATTTTGAAAATGGGTCGTAGAAATATTAAATAAAATTAATAAACATAAAAAGGTTGTTATGATTTGATTTTAATTTGGAAATTTCCAGAAAAAATTCCATATTTTTAATTAAGAAAAATTAAAATATTAAATCTGTACTCGAAGATTTGAAAAAATCCAATATTTCATGATTAAATTTCAAATTTCGTAAAATAGCTAAAAAATCGAAAATTTTACCCAATAAATTAAACGTTTTATCAAATTTCGATTTTTTATTCTCGAATTTCGGATTTTAATAAAAAAGCTTCCGAGTTTAAAACGTCAGACGTTAAATTCGTATTTGGAGAACAAAGTTAAACATTTGGGAAGAAACAAAAAATGTATAAAAGTAAAATTTAATTATTTATGGTGGAGTCTTATTGGTCTGAAACATTATGTTTGTTAACAAATAACATAAAAGTAAAACTAAAGTTTTAATTCCAAATTTAATTTAAAGTTTTGAGATTTTTTTTCCTATAGATTGGAATTTGCTTTCAAAGAATTCTCGAAATTTCAGATTAAAACAAATTAAAAAAAAACAACAAAGTTTTAAATTAAATTCGAAATTTTTAGAGATCACCATTTCGAATAAAATCTTAAAATTTATATATAAAAAAAAATCATAAAATAACTAGCTTAATTGCAAAATATTGATTTTTTTAAACTACACGTTCCCTTTTCTTGAAATTTTCAGTAAAAACAGCAAGTGAAAATTTTAAAACATTTTTATTATTTAAATTATTTTATCTAAACTTGGCTTCATGTTGAAAATTCGAAATTGACTTTAACGAAAGGTTGACTCCTAGTTTTCTTTTTTTTTGGAATTTTTATCTTAATTTCTAAAATTAGACTTTTCATCTGAAAATTTATAATTTAAACTCAATAACTTGTAAAGTTTAATAATAAGTTTAAAAAATATAAATTAATTTCACGCGAATGTTGGAAATCTCATCAAATCCTAAGAATTTTTTAGTTATCGAAGCTAGAAAAACAATAAAATGTTTTCTCAAAACGATAAATAGGTCGAAAATTTGTGGTTTTTTGTGGTTTAATTTGGACTGCCATTTCAAATGTTATTGGGAAGTTCTGATATTCAAACTTTTTTGTAAGAGTTTTACAAATTTATCTTTACATGTATATAAAAATGGAAACTGACCGATAAATGTATATATCAAAGTGCAGGGGGCCTAAAGGGACACTAAAAGTACGCTCTGACGTCTGTCAATGTAATAGGTAGCGGTATCCAAATTCGAGTAGGCAAACAGCAAATTAATAGTTCTGACAGTTTTATTTTGAAATTTCATGCTATTTTTTTTTCTCGAAATTTTGAGTTTAATTTTTTTTTTATTTGTAAGGTGAAACGTTGACAAAAATCTATTTTTGAATAAATGAATTTTTACAATTTTTTTTTATAATTTTGAAAACTGCAATTTTCAAAATTTTTGAAAAGTTGGAGATGCTAGTTATCAAAAGAAATAAAGGTTAAGATATTTTTAAAAATTTCGAAATTTAAAAAAATGGCGAAATTTTCAGAAAGTTAAAACAATTCTTAAATTTAAACACGTCGGAATTAAAAAAATTGAAATTTATGAAAAATTAAAATTTTCAAATAGTTTACATTTTAAGACAAAGGGAAAGTTTTGGAAAAAAGTTAAACTTTTATAAATATCAATACCTACCTTCAAATAAATAAACAAAAACGAATCTTCAAAAGCATGTCAAAATTGTCATAAAAGTCAAGATTAAAAAAACCAAAAGGAAAAAATTTAATTTTTAAAAAGTAGGAATTTTAAAAAATCGAAACTTACCCAAGATACGAAATAGGCCTCATTGTATCCTACAAGATTACTTCAGATACTTTCGAACAAATATTTATCCAGAAACATAGATAAATTTTGATATAGATTTGATACTGTATTAAAGGCGAGGACGAAGTTGCGGGTAACAGCTAGTAATAAATACATTTCTAAAAAGTGAACACAGCGAACGCGATTTTTTTAAAAATGTACGAAACTTTGACTTTAATCTATAAAACCCTAATATTAAACTTTTGCTTGAAAGTTCAATTAAATTATTGGAAAATTTTAGAGAAAGAATGAAAAATAAAAGAAAACCTAAATTCCATGATCTAACCTCAAAATTGCTGAAAAAATTGAAATTTCCAGATTATGGTGGGTTTTCCGGATTCTAGACTTAAAGTGGGTCGCATAAAAGTCTAGGCCAGCATTTAAACTACATTTTTTGGACCCATTGTTCCATTCCCGTGATTTAGGTGTCCTTGGTCATTGGTCATTCATTCAGCCATCCAATTTTATGGAAAAACTGAAGAAGTTCTCTTGGATGTGGAAGCTTGGCTATCGAAACGCGTTAGAGCAATATTTCTTGGTTTCAGCCCCTTCCTCCAAAATTTGGATGTGCTTCTCTCAAACTGGACACATTAGGCCAGGAGACCTTCAGAATGATCCACTGATGCCCATGATGTGAAGACGTTCATTTAATTGACAGTGATTTGCCCAAATCCCTACCAGTTTTCTGTGGCTGACTGTTGAAAGTTGTAGGCATACTCGTGGCCTTTCCCTGCACGACATTTCAATGAATGCCTGGGTCTGTCGGCATGCATGACGGTCATTGGCCTTGGCGTTTACGATAGTTATGATGGAATTTTAAGAGCAAATTAAAAGTTTTAGGAAATAAGCAAAAAATTTGCAGTTTAAATTTAGGAGAAAAGGTCGATATTTTCAGAAAAATGCCAACCTATAAAAGAATGTTTCATTTTGCAAAAGATTTTCATGGAGAAGACTCCCCTGCTATAAATTCAGTTTTAGCTGCCAGTACATTCATTGGAGTGCATAATATGCTCCCTATCACGTAAAAACAACTAAAGAGCAGAATGCTCATTAAAATAGCTTTACATGTAGTTATTTTACGAGTATGCTGTCATCAACGAAGGATCAAGGAGCTACATCTTAGTATTAAGTTGAGCTTTAGTCGTCAAGGTTCTACACCAAGCTTCCATTTTTCGATACTTCCATAAATGGGAAAGTGTATCAAAGGGTAATTATTTCAGAGTCAGATGAAACTATCAACAGTGCGAAACCTATCGGAATAAACAAATTTTCTCTTAAATTTTCTTTGAAGGTAAAAGAGCATTTATGTTCTTCCTATTTTTATACGTATCAGCGTCAAAATGTTTACCTCTCCTGCGTCATTCCCCAACACTTCAAAACACGATATTTGTTTGTAGAAATAACCTTTATTTGGGTCGCACTGCAATATTAGACGATTTTCTTCTTAGCTCTCTATTTATTTACAAGAGACTATTTTTGATGCCCATCGGCTCCTTTGGTTGTGTTTAGTTTTCAGCTCGCTTTGGTCTGAAAGCGGCAAGTTACCCATCTTAAACGATTTCATTGCTTTTGATAAAAATGTTACGGGCGTTATGTTGGGTATAACATATTTGTGTCACGTTCGTCGGTGTGTTTTCCCAACCTTCGTGTATCCAAGCGATATAAATGTGCACATAGTTTTCAGTTCAACTAATGTTTGCTTTCATTTGTGTTCATGAAGGCGATTGCTTGTTGGTTTTTTAATTTTATTTTTGAGTTTTATGTTGATCTTTGCAATGAAAAAATTGTTTTCTTTTAAAATTTTTTGAATATCTGTCACCTGAATTAATTGAATAAATTATAGGAGTACCATTTTTCATTTTGAAAACTTTGTTTATTCTTTTTTACATAAGATACTGATTGTGATAAAATGTAAATAATTCTTGTTCTGGTAGTTTAAATGATTTAAATTTTTCCTAAATTTTGATTTTGAAAAATGGCCTTTGAAAAATATTTGAAATGATGAATAAATAATAATGATTATTTAAAGAAAATAAATACATTTTAAAGATTTCTTTTCCAGAAAATAATGCATCCAATAAAAAAAGAATTTCCACGTTAAATTTGAAATTTCGACATTAAAAGTCAAAATTTCAAGTACCTAATTAAACATTTTAATTTCAAAAGTGAAGTACTATGAAAAAGTGGCAATTTCAAGTAAAAACTCTGGGTGTCTAAGAAGATTGTTGTTTGCAAAGTTCAAGTTTTTTCTCACAATATCTTTTTCGACGTTTGACCTTGAAATCGAAATTTTAAGCGAAAATTGAAAATTTCGAGAGAGCACTAAAAAATTACATATTTTTCTTTAAATATCTCCTTTTTTTAATATTCCACTGTTTGCAGAAATTTTAAGTGTAAAATTAGTGCTGCATCCGCGTTTTCGGAAGACGATTTGCGGGGTCTGATCAAAATCCAAACGAAATTTATCGCGAATTATGTTAAAAGCCCTAATACCTTTGTAGGCACGAAATCAATCGTAATAAAACCCTTTCCTTCCCCTGTCGAAAGGATAAAATAACACCGGCTTTTGAAGCCTTCCCTTCCGCAAGATTTAGCGGCAATCGATTGCCGTAAAAGAAAAGAGCATCAGAACGCCTCCCGTTCGATGACGTCAACGGGGCACCACTACGTCACGAACGGGGAGTCGTTGCGCCTCTCCTAGGGGCTAAATATAATCTAGGTCGGCCGATGACGTCAATATCCGGCCAATTCAAATGTTAAAGTGGAGATCCGCAATTGCGGAAAGACGAGGACGGACGCTGCGGATCAACTACATCATTTCCACCAAACTGTAAAAAATATATGGAGCGAAATAAAAAGCTACGGTGTACATAAAACTCAGTTATTCGACCGGTTTTATGGGGGCAAAATATCGTCCGGATGGGCCGCCAACCACGTTAATATGCACCCTACAGGATAACTTGGGATGTGGTCACTTAATCTTTTTTTTATTATTTAATTTTCTTTTTTTAGAGATGTCGAAATTAGATAGCAGATTTATCGAAATTTTGAAATTGAATTAAATTTTTAATTATTACGTCGAAATTTAACGATTACATAGAAATTTTAGGTAAAAAGGCAAAGTAGAAAAATGCGCACAAAAAAAATAGATTTTGTAAAGAAAAAAATACGTGTTGATATTTCGAGGTTAATTTGAGTAGCGGGTTTTATTTGATTCGACACAGTAATTTTTCTTGCTTTCATTCTACATGCAGAAGTAATTTTGGTGGAACGGACTGGTCCTTGGTGATTTTTAAAAATTGAAATACAAATCTTGTTCTCTGAAACCAAGAAAGATTTAAAATCACAACCCCTTACCATAAAAAACATAAAGTAAAAAACAAAACAATAACAGACTAGTTTTTTTTAATAATGAGTTATGGATATAAGTATAAATTTTCAGAGTCCATATGAGTAAAAGAAAAGAAGCTGACAAAATAAAACTAAGAAATCGTAAAGTAAAAAAAAAACCAAGAGCAGTAAAATACAACATAATTTAAAAAAGAAACGGCAAACCAGACAAAAAACTATCAAAACCAAAAATCAGTAAAATAAATAAAACAAAAACACGTTTGTGAATTCTTTCTCCTACTACATCTTCATAATTTGTGTAAAATTCCAAATATCCAGGCCACATTAATATGTGCCCCTTTTGGGGATAAATTTTTAAAATCGACAACATCCGTTTTCAAGTAGTTTATCAAACATACATAAACTTTTGGATTATTGGAAGGAAGTTGCCACAAGCAACGGCTGTGAATCGGGATCCCCAATTAAATAAATATCGAGGTTGGTAAAAAAATAATTTGTTATGACTAAGCTATCAAATTGTTTTATATTTAGAAACATATTTTTAGAAGTAAATTGAACACGATGTGCATATGAAGAATCGTTCATAAATATAGAACAATTTGATGGAGTGGAAACGAACTCTCTATCAAACTGAAATAAGACAAGTTAATAACATTGGCCCAAATATTCTTTCAAAGGTATTTACGTCTCTTACATAATACATTGGGCGATTTTCTCTTTGAGCTCCTTCAGACCGGAACATGTTCCTTTGTTTTATTCATAACATTAATTCTTCAGCGCTGAAAAATCCACTGGGGCTTATTTCACAAAGCTTCAAAAGCATTTTCTGAATCTATTTGATTTGATCTATACGGCAAAGCGAAATATACGCCCACATCGCTCGTAAACGATAGTTGCTGGGCAAAGTGACAAAATCAAGGAAATAATTATGTTTTCAGTTTAAAAGTAATAGAAGACAAACGTAATTTTTCTCATTTTTCTGTTTAGATTAAAACATTAGAAATAATACTCGCTCTATAGGGCCAAGAAAATGAGTATCATTTATTATCTATGTTGTAGGCGTTCTTTTTTATCTTATTTCAGCTTAAGGATAAAGCGTATCCATTAAGACATCATTTAAGCCAGATAGGATGTTTGATCGATCAATAGATTGGAACTAATTTGGCGGATCGTGCTGACAGTAAAATATAAGTTCTCGAGGGAGATGCCAAATAAAAACGCTCGCATGGGGGATTTTGATTTAAAAATGATGAGACTTAATTACAAAATTGACCTTCTTTCCTCACCACAACTACAAAGTTTTTAGACAGAAATTTTTTTTTCGCAAAGTTCGTGGAATTACGTAAAATTACGTAACTTCTTCCATTTTCTGGTAGTAGTGGTTGTATCTCTAGTAATTTTTATTGACACAATTTTATCCTTAAAACTGTAAATTTTTGAGTTAGGTCGAAATTTTCTGGGTAAAGATGATAAAGTTTGTAAAATGATGTAAAAGGCCCATCACATGCATCATAAACTGATTTTCCGATTTTTTTTCCAACAGCAGTCACATCTTTTGCATTAAAAAGTGATTTCTCTATCCCTTATTGATCGTCTTGCATTTCTCTAGAAATTTTAATGTTATACTTGACTATGATAACGAAGGCTTCCACGGCCAGAGTCAGTACAGGATATACTTCTTTCGGGATTCGACCGTGTCAAAGAACTACTAAAAGTGTTAGATGGATGACCTTATCCGAAAACTCAATGACCGGGGTCTCTATACAATTGGCTACGCAGATGATATAACCATTCTGCTTTCAGGTAAACACAAGGGAGTACTTTTCGAGTTAATGCCCTATATAGTCGAGAAATGGTGTAAAGAACATTCCCTAGCAGCAAACCCTGCAAAGACGGAAATGATTCTTTTGACGAATAAGAGGAAATTAGCACGACTAAAATTTCCTAAACTCATGGGAACCCAGCTCGGTTTGTCAAATCGAGTGAAATACCTTGGTATTAAATTTGACAGCAAACTGAACAGGAAGTACCACATTTTAAATAAATTAAACAAAGCTTACAAGATCTTCTGGGAATGCAGTGGGGCCATCGGGAGGTCTTGGGGGTTATCCCCTAAGATGACCTTTTGGCTATACACGGCAGTCATCAGGCCAATTGTAAGCTACGGAATTATAGTTTGGTGGCCAATGACAAAGTGCACCACTATAAAACAAAAGCTAAATCACATCCAGAGACTAGCATGTCTGGCAGTGATAGGAGCAATGAAATAGGTTAGGTAAAATGGTGGGTCACCGGCGCATAATGGAGGGGGTGCTCCAAAAGGCACCTATCCTGGGTGCGCCGATGGACCATCTACCGGTGAAATATAACTTCACAAAATCCTACCGTATAAAAATGGATTAACTACAAGCAAGGATACCAGACGTAAGTATATACACGAATAGATCGAAAACAAATACGGGCACCGAAACAGGAACCTTCTCGGAAGACCTGAACCTAAATGTAAGTATTAAGTTAGATAAATACTCAACAATCTTCTAAGCGGAGATGTTGGAATTTTATATAGCGCCGAACAAATGACGCAACTGAACAATACAGAAAAATATATCCAAATAAAGACGGACAGCCAGGCAGCCCTTAAGCCCCTGAGGAATGTGAAAACAAACTCAGTGCTGGTATGGAACTGCCACCTAGCTTTAGAACTTCTATCACAAGAGAATGCAATTGATCTAATATGGATTAAAGGACATTCTGGGAAAGAGGGAAACGAACGCGCTGACAAACTGGCGAGGAAGGGTTCGGAGTTACAATTCGTTGGACCAGAACCAACCCTTTCCCTGAAAGATCAACCGTAACATCCCTACTTAACGAAGAAATTTATCGTAAACACAAAGCCATATGGGCATCAATAACAACATACCGACAAACTCACGCATTCATTAGAATGCCGTGCAGGAAAAGAGTAAAACTATGCCTACAACTCTGAAGGAATAATCTCAGGAAACTTGTAGGGATTTGGACAGGTCACTGTCGATTAAACAAAGAGCTCCACAGAATGGAAATTATAAACGACCCGAGTTGTAGAGGGTGTTTAGAAGAAGATGAGAGTGTCGAACACGTGATGTGTCACTGCCCAGCACTAGCATCAATCAGAGGATCCACGCTGGTAGGCTTCTGAGAGAGGCGCATCCAAGGGACGTTCCTCAGTTTCTCAACAATGTTGGGTGACTGAATGAAAGACCAAGGACACCTCAATCATGGGGATAGCACAATGGGCCCGAAAAGGGTGGCCTAAGTGCTGGCCTAAACTTTAGGCAACCCACAACGAATCCAGAATCCCGGAAGAAGTATATCCTGTTATACTTGAGCTTCTTTTCAAAATGGGAACATTTAACTAATTAAGAACTTCATTTTTTTTTAATTTTAAATATAATCTAGAAAAGCCAACATCTATTATAAATTTAGATAAACTGTGAAATTGTGATTTTGTTTTTTCAGTGACTTTAATTATTGTAAAGAAACTTTAAGTTAATTTCGAAATGATGAAGTTTCGAAAAAACAAAAATGTTTTTAGCAGTGTTGTTTTGCGTGTCCAACAAGCAGGCGGCCAAATTCATGTTCGATAAAAATTTTAATTCGCCGATGAAGGAAAGTTTTAAAACATTTCTTTTTTTACCTAAAAACAGAACAGCAAGATCGTAGTTATAAAACTTGTATTAGAGATTATGTAAGGAATTCTCTAGAAACATTTGACAAAGGAAAGCGGCCGCGAGAATGAATCATACTGCAGATAAGCTCTCCAGAAGTTTCCGCAAGCGATAATCTTATCTGTACGGAGATTCGTCTAGAAAACCGGAACGGCATAAATGCGGGGTGGTCTTTTCGCTCGGAAGTTAGTTGGTTAATCAAGTTAGTTAGTTAGTCAGATAGTCTGATAGTTAAATGAATTGAAGTTGCGAAATAAGTTTGGAAATAAAGTGCTAAAATTCACGAAGTTTTAATTTTCGAACCGATAACGCACAACAATATTTATATTCATTTCTTCCATCTATAAAACCATGTAGCCAGGAGAAACAAGGGCAGAACTAAGAGGGCTTCAGCTCCCTTCAAAATCCTGAGGCGGGGGTCTGGTAAACTGCTAAGTACGATTTGGTTCTTGAATTTAAATGAGTTGTTGAGGGGGGTTAGGAGAACAGCTAAGATTAGTGTACAGTGGCGGAAGGGGTTTCGGAGGGGAATTGGGTAAGAAGTTCGGTTTACGTCGTTCGAATTCGCAACCATTCATATCGTCACTTTACTGACATATGATACTGTGTAACTCGATCCATTTGAATACCTCAAGGAAGTGTGCATGTTGCTGATAGCAGTTTGTTTGATATTCATATTTGTTTGTAAACTTGCAAGTAGAGATTTTGACGTGTTTCTTAAATTAGTATTTTTTTGTCACGGTTTGATAAACATTTAAAACAGAATTGACAAACATTTTTTGTAAATTTCAATTTTTTTTTTGATATTTGGATTGTTGAAATTTATCAAAAAAAAACGAAATTTTCTCGAAATATATTTTCTTCGGAAATTTTAATTTATTTATTAAATATTGACCTTTTTCCAATTCGACTTCAGAGCCATGCGATAGATTATCTTAGTAGGACGTAACTGATAAATATGGATTTTATCTCAAAATTTGTTTTTTTTTTTAAATTTGTATTTACGTATTTAACTTTTATTTTTCTTTTCTTAATTTTCCTGAAAGGGTCTTTTTTTCTATTTGTGAAATTGAGTCTTAATTGCCCAATTTTTTTTTCTATATCGACCCTTTTTTTAATTCCGAGAAGTTTTTTTGAACATTTTCGAATTTGTATCTACTAATTTTCATTTTATCCAAATTTTGAATTATTTTACCAAAATCGCAAGTTTAAATTCGAAATTTTGTCCGTAAAGAGTAGCAGACTTTTTTCGGAACTCATAGTTCTAATTTTGTTATTCCAGAAATATTTTTATACACTTTAGCATTTTATTTAATTTTTAACTTAAAATTTTAACAAAAAAAAGTATTTATTTTTCAATTAAATACGGAATTTAAAAACAAGGTGAATTAAGGCGATTTAATTTGGAGGATTAAACTTGAAAATTGGAAAAAAGTGAAATATCAAGATTTATAAAATAATTCAAAAACGGTCACATTTTTAAAATTGGAGACTTTTTCGAAATCTACAGTTTCAAATTTTTACTTTTAATTACTATTTTTTCTTAATCTAAGGTATTACAATTGAAATTTCGTTATTTAAATCAAAATTTCAATAAACATCTCTAATATTTTAGGACCTATTCGACTATTTAACGTCCAAAATTTTGTGAAAGAAGTGAACATTTCGAGTATAAAGTTAAAGTTTCGAAAAAAAGTCAAAATCTCTAAAAAAATTAAGAATTTTTTTTATAAATTTTAAATTTTTCAAAGAAAAAACTATTTTTTAATTTCGACTTCAGAAACGAAATGTCGGGAATTAAGTCAAAACTTTGAGACTAAAATCGAAATTCCAAGAGACAAGTTCAAAATGTTGAGATTTTGAAGTCGAGAGTTTAGAAAAAATTATAAACTTCGACTAAAATGTCAAAATTTTATGTTATTTAAAGTGTTGGTTAAAATTTCGAGTTTTAAAAATAGAATTTCGAGAAACGAGTGAAAATTCTAAACTTAAAAAAAGATACATTTAATTACATTTGGAAAAAAGTCAAAAAGTTTAAATTGGAAATTGGAAATTTCAAATTATTTTCTTAGAACTTGGACTTTGAAATACAATTTCTAAGAAAAAGGTCAAAATTACAAGATTTTTAAAATTTCCATTTTACAAATGTCAATTTTTAGTTATTTTTATATTTATTTATTTATTTTCCTTAATTCGAATTTAGGATCCATATTTTCTTAAACTTGAATTTAGAATCCAGAATTTGATATCTAAGTCAAAATTCTGGAAAAAACTTTGAACCAAATTGGGCCAGAAATTTAAAAATTTTCCACGGAATTTTGCAATTAAAAAAGACGTTACATGAATATTTTTTTCTTCTAAAGTTCGACTTTTTTGCCTGAAATTTTAGTTTACTTTAAAATTTAAAAATTAAGTTTTTCTTTTGTTGTTTTCATTTTGAACGGAAAGTAAAGGCTGAAAATTTAATTTTTCTTTCCAAAATTGCAATTACAATTAAAAAAAAACAATTTCAGATTTGAATTGGAAATTTTGAGAAAATAGTCAAAATTTAAAAAAAAATTCTTAGTGTTTCTTTAGAATTGCACCTTGAATTAAAAAAAAAAGAAATTCTCAGAGTTCCCATTTAAATCACAAAACTTTGATTTTAAATTGGAATATTAGATATTTATCTCGACGTTTTCATGAAATTTCAAATTCTCTAGGAAAATTTAAATAGTTTAAAGTTTAAATTCAAAATTTCGAGAGAAAAGCTTGGAATTGGGCTAACGAATTGAAATATTTATAAAAAAATCATTTGACACTTATTCCTTCTTCCAGTTCTCTAAGTAGGTAAAGTACATAGTTAGAAATAGGTGACTTAAAAAGGTCTACTTTTACACTTTTTGTTTCCTGTTAATTCCTTTTAAATTAATATAATTTTCTGCAAGGATAGGGAAACACAGTTTTTTCTCGAAATTACAAATTTTCTCTGAAAATTCTTCTTTGTTGGCATTTTGGCTTTACCGCAAAATAAATAACAACCAGAAGATTAATTCTCCTCAACCGACCGTTGGAGTCCCGTGACCTTTGAGCTCGACTATTCTGAAAATCTAGTTTGAAACTGCTCAGTGCAGTAGAGACGGAAAGGTCCGAAATTTGAAAGAAATAGAATCGGGCTATATATCCAGTTCTATGGCTTTTCTTTAAGATCGAAGTTATCGTATTTTATTCTACCAATTATATTTTAGGATTTAATTCTTTAAAGTAATTCAAACAATTACTCAAATAATATCACAACATAATAATTGAAATAATATGCGGTGCACCTATGTAAAAAAGCAGTTTATAATATTTCGAGAACACGAGCTGTCGGCATCAACCACAAAGAGATAAGGCGAGAGTTAACCTTCCGATTGCGATTTGTTTTGTGGCTTCACTCTCAAAATTTAATTTTTTTTGAAAAATTTGACTTTCAGACAACTTTTTTCCAAATTTCCACCAAATTTTTACCTTTTTTCTTTTAATTCGTGGTTTTTGGAATGTTGTCTTTTTTTTTAACTACGGTTTTCTAATAATTTCGACTTTTTTTGTTTATTTTTTAAAATGTCGAAATTGTCAAAAAAAGCAGAATTTTTTAAAAAAAGTCGAAATTTGCAATAAAATAAAAATTTTCCAAAAAAGTTGAAATTTTGAAAAATTAGGAAGTTCCTAAAATAGCAAAATTTTAGAAAAAGCGGAAATTTTGAAATAGTTACAATTTTCTAATTAAGTCAAAATATGAAATAGGTGGAAATTTTAAAATGTCCAAGTCGAAATCATTAAATAAGTGGCAATTAAAAATGCTGAATCATTAAAAAAGTAGAAATTAAAAATATCGAATTCTTCAGGAAAAACTAGAGATTTTGAATAAAAGTTAAAAATATGTCTTAGAAAATAGGAATTTTCAGGAAAAGTCGAAATATTTTGTGAGTGGTCGAAATTTTCAAAACTAAATAAGGAAAAGTCGAAATGAAAAATCATATTCCTCAAAAAAATTCATAATTTTCAAAAACAGTCCAAAGTTTCAAGATGTCGAAATTCTGAAAAAAGTTGAGATTTTCAAATAAAAGTAAATTTTCAAAAAACTGTCGAAATGTTGAAAAAAGCCAATATTTTCGAAGAAATCGAAATTTTCAAAAAGAGCCGAAATTTTCATATTCCCTCGCATTTTCTCATATAGTCGAAGTAAGAGCTAAATATAAATAAATATCTATTAATTAATTATGTGATAAACAGTTTCCTTCTTTACAGATATAATTGGTCGACTATCGACTACAAGTGATGCTAGTAGAATATAAAATTTCCAATTTAAATGATATAAAATCATTTTTTCTTTTTTTGCTTAAGTCTGTCGTAGTATTTATTTACCTAAACAAATTATATTTTTCAAAAGAGTAATATAAAAATATTAATTAGGAAAGAAAAAAATTTTGTAAAGATATCAAAACAAAAACCACTAAATATTCCATAAATTATGTATCATTTGACTCTCAAAATCCGGTAGAACAAATGCTTTAATATTATTTATTATTATTATGATATATCCACCGTGCTTAGATAAAGAAATATAAGCTTGGAAGCCGAAGGTACTTCGTTCGTTGATGACGTATTGGAAAAGGGGCAAAAATTTCTCTGCTCCGCATCACGTCTGTCTCCGTACCCTGCCTGACCCGAGTGAGAGCAACTGAAATATAAGCGCAATTTTTATGCCAAACACCGCTCTGCCATTGTACAAATGGTGCCTTTATTTTTTAACATTTGTTTTCAAATTTGGAGAACTTATAAAGCAAGGTTGTCGAATTCGAGCTTTGAAAGTACTTTTTTCAAATTCCGCTTAATTTCCGAGATATAAGCTCCTCAAAACAGGCAAAAAAGGGACAAATTGTACGCCTATGTGTGGGAATACTAAGGAAAAAATAAAAAATCTGCTTCCAAAGCCCCAATTCCCCAACATTTCTAAACATAATTACCAATTTTCATTAAATTCTAAGCGATAGTATTGACGTAGTTTGTAAAATGACAAGCGAAGAATTTCGACGTTTTAGGAGTACCAGACCGCCGGCCTAACTAGAAAAAATTAGCGTCCACTGTATGAAAAATTAAATATGTCGGTAGCACAATTTAGTGTGGTGATGACGCGAAACCATTAGTTTACATAAGTTTATCCCTATTAAAAACAGCCCAACGGGCATAAAGAATTTTTAGCTTCAAAAATGCGTGATCGACACCGGGATTTGAACCCGGGACCTATTAAATGTGCTGTTTTTTGTTTTGTCCTTTATTCTTTAATATTTGTTTTTTGGCAGTCAGAGTTTTTGTCATTTGGTATTTTTTGATTTTTGTTTATTTCAGTTATTTTCCTTTGGTTTGTTTTTATTTGTTTAATTTTCTAATCCATCAATTTCTATGATTAACAAATCTTACTATTTTCCACTGGTACCTAAGTCTTATTAAAAAATCATTCAAAATTTCTACCAAGGTCACACAAAAGTCACCACGAGAGTCATCAAAAGTAGCAATATTATATAAAAATTCCATATTGGAAAGTTATCACGCTTGAAAAACCGAGCGGATTTATCAGAAAAGTGTATCGCACTACGAGAATATCCCGAAATAATACCCACACCGCGGCTTTGTGTAAATAAACATAAGCTTTGAAACACAAACGATTTCTTTTCTTTATCTCATTATACGCTTTTAGAAAGGCGACCCAATTCGCGCGGATCGCCCTTGCATTTTTCCGTCGAGCTTCCTGAAAACGGGCGTTTTGTTAGAAACATTTATTTTCTTTCAGTTCTCCTCGTTATGACGCATAAATCACATTCGACAGAAGAACCGTTAAAAGTATAACGTTTATATTGCGGGCGTTCTGGAGTTTATCTCTCCCACGTCACTTCCCGCCGATCAACCTGTTGAATAGGAGAAAATTACCATACGAGATGGCTTCCAAATTAACCACCGTGTTCGTTTCTGTTATTCTGTTGTTTCTTGTTACCTTTGGTTTGTTTTTGGGTGTATTTTTGTTTGTTTTAGTTCTTAGTGCTTTTTTTATTATTATTTCTTTATTTTACTGTGACAAACTCTTGCTACTTTCCGTTGATATAGACTCTAAAAGAATTAAACATTGGTTCTTGCGTCGCTTTGTGTTTGTTTGTTTGTTTGTTTTTTTGTTGTTTGTTCTTTTTTTTTCTTTCTGACTTTTTTATATCTAGTTTTAGTTTGTTTGTTGCTATGCCTTTCGTTTGTCATCGACATGGGTGGCTAATATGTCGATCGCGGTAGGTCCGTCGACCAAAAAGGTTTTGAAAGTAGCCCGCGAAGTTAACCTTGAACAATTTGCTTCCACTTAAATTTCAAATTGCACTATGAAAATTCGAAAAATCCTAAAATTGTTTGTCTATATTCACAGTCGCCCGCAGACCGGATTTTACAGAATAAGTAGCCCCTAAGGGATAAAAGTTTGGCCACACCTGGTGATCGACTCTGATCTCGTTTTAAGTTCGAAACGTCGATTTTAAATTCGATATTTTGACACAAAACATGCACCTTTTGACATTAAATTGTTAATGATATTCATTTAACAATTTCGCTAATTATACTCCCTGTTATCCATCTCAGGAAGCGATCGGATGATATAAATAGGGGTCTTAGAGGATGTCAGGAAAGGATTAACCGTTACGTCCCTTGCTTCATTATTTGAAGCTTAAGATTGTCATCGGGTCCAACCTAAAAGCTATTGATCGTATTTGGGGCATGCTTAGCGAGAGGCCCCATTAGAAATGTTTGTTACTGACCACGAATACAAATGACGTTATAAATCGGATTGACTTCAAGTAAATGACATTTAAATGAACAGAATTTGGAGATCATTCACCGGTTGTTCAAATTCTTAGATATGAAGAAAACAATATTTGATAGCAATTCTGAAAAAATCGACAGTGGAATTATCGAATTATAAATTATGTAATTGTGGGTTTAAAGTGGAGATTTCAACACTTTTACATCAATATTAAGGGAGAGATTCAGTTTGCAGGGAAATCAAAATCAATTCAAGTACTCTCGTATCCAATTTTCCAATATTTCGATGTAAAAATTAAACAGGTTTATCAGAAAAATTGAAATTTTCCTGGAATAGTATGCATCACTGCAAGCGAAGTTCGTTTTACCTTGCAAATTGATGTTTTGTTTTTATTTTTAATTAACATTTTGCCTAAATATTTGTTGGAATACATCCAGAGGCCGAACTGAATGAATTGAAATCGCCAATCACTGTTCAATCCTATTGAAAAATAAACGAATAACCGAATCGCTCCTTAATTAAAGTATAAATTTTACCAAATTAGCTATTTGTTTCTGAAAGAGCGGAACATTTATATCTTGGATTTGTAAACATCGTGGTTAAGAATAGAACTATATTTTTCAGCGCAAATAAACTAGGGTTTAAAAATGTCGACCACTTGCAATACGATACTGATTGACGTAAGAATTTCTGGATAAACGTTTGAGGGTTCGAGTATCCCAGTTGTTTATGCCTTCTGCTATTTCCGAATCGGTATTGCGTTACTTACTCAATATTTGAAAGAAAAGAGTATTAAAATCACCAGAAACGACGTACAAAAGAATGGATGTTCACGAACATTTGAATGACCAAATTCATTAAAAAAAACGTACGTTTTCTGATTCTAAAAAACGACAGAAAATTATTTAAAAAGTTTGCGGCGTCACTCTGCTATTGCAGTAGAGAAATGAAAAATTGCAGCGTTGCCAAATCCAAAGGAAATAAAAACACTACTAACTGCTTAACTATGTTTATTGTGGTTCTTTCTCAGGTTTTCGAAAATTGTTAACACCAAGTGAAAGGTTGTAGTTTTCTTCTAATCGCCATGTGACCCCCTTTAATGTGAATTATTTCAGAACATTTGGCCTGTTTAAATATGATAACAATGTTCGTTAGTAGCTCAATAACTGCAAAAGTTAAAATTTGTAAGAAGTTTGTTTCAGGCAGCAAATAAAGGGCTTTCATATGATACCCCACTTGACTAAGATCCCATGCCTCCTTTTGTTTTAAATGTTGACCCTTCTAGAGCATCTTTTTCATTAGAACTTAGTAGCTGTACTTGCTAAAATTAAGAAAAAAAGAAGAAGAGCTTCAATATAATACCCCATTTAACTATGAACTCCTCCCGACTTAAATTTAGATCCTTGGGAGCAGATAATTCAATTAAAAAATATATCATTCTAAAACGTACAAATAAAGCGCCTTTATTTTACTTTGCCCCTCTTCAGTTTTAAATTTTGATAATTACTTAGTATACACATCAGGAAAGTCAAACACTGTCCATAGGGAGAATGTTAATGAGAGATTTAACATTGAGAGCTAATAGTGGGATAGATGGGTGGCGCCTTGTATTCTTCTACACCGGTGTAAACAATTCAACGCAGAGCGCAGCGATCAGTGCTGGTGAAGATTTCAGTATTACATCATAGCTTCTAACGTGTTTTGTTACGGGATTACTACTGGCAGGCAACAATTTTATTAAAATTTGCGTACCACATGCTGTTTGTTCTTTTAGTCCATTGATTTAATCAACGTCTGAGGCAAAATAAAACTGATATTCTTTGATAACCAAAATAAATAAGCGAGGTTTTTTCAACAAATAAAAATATTTCTAATAAAGAATATAACAAAATAACTCTTTAAACATTACAATATGAGTTCAAATAGACCGCCAGACTGTGCTAAACAATATTCCAGTCTGTTGTAAAACTTTCGACGAGTTTTTTCTAACATCTAAACTGGAAGATACGAGCATGCTGGGTCAAAGTAGGGGAATACGTTCAGCGGCCGTAGAAAACTATGGAAGGGACAATTCTTAGCGTTTTACATGGACAATGAAAATTTTTCCTTATCTGTATGTGTAGACAAAAATGAAAGAAAAATTTATTTCAAAAATTAAAGCTCGTTCAAATCATTCTCTACTTGACTACCAAGGAGCCTTATTTTTTTATTTTCAATTTTAAGAAATCGATTTTTGAGTAGCCAAACAAGCGCTGTTATATGACCATGAATTTCCCCCGCTTTAAATTTTAATCCTTGGTAAGTATATTTTTGATCGTAACTTAGTAACTGTGTAGATTAAAATTTAGAAAAAATTAGTTCCAAATGTACAAATAAACCATCTTCAAATGACCGTAACCCTTTTTCGTCTCAAATGTTGTCCCCCCATGGGGATTTATTTTTATCACAACTCAGTAACTGTCCGGGCTAAACTTAAGTAAATCTCGGTTTTAGAGTATGCAAATCAGGGAATTTTATGTGATACTTTACTTGACCGTGATCTCTTCTTGCTTTAAATTTTGATCACCGAGAACCTTATCTGCCGAAAACTTCTAGAACCCGATCCAGAGATCTATATAAAGGGGGTCCGGTTGGCTTTCCCTCAGTTAGGGTCAGTTAGTTAGTGTAGTTAATTACTGAGTTAGTGGTCAGAAGTCAATAAGTGAGTTAATTATTCAGTTGTGGTGTTCCGAGTTAAGTTTAGAAATAAAGTGGGTATTATTCAGCAAGTGTTAATAATCATTTCGAACCGATAAGCCCGCAACAAAATGTTTACCTTGAGACAAGTCATAGAAAAGAACAAAGTAAAGAACATTGAGACACATATGACGTTTGTCGATTTAGAAAAAGAATACGACAGTGTGCTATGAGAAGAATGAATGGATTAATATAACACAAAGATTATACAAAGACACAAAATTGTAAATATAAATAGGCAACAAATTGATGAAACCAATAAACATAACGAAAGGTCTGAAGCAAGGATGCGATCTATTACTCACACTTTTTAATATATTTATAGAACAGGTTCTACAGAGGTGGTATGAAAAATGCGGAAGGATGGGTTTACCGATGCAAGGAAATATATTACACTCACTACTGTTTGCAGACGACCAAGTTATTTTTGCACAAGAAAAAGAGGACATGGAATATATGACAAGGAAACTGAAAGAAGAATACGAATTATGGGAACTTCGAATAAACATGAGCAAAACTGAAGACATTATGTATTACACAAAAGGTTGCGGATCTTAATCTAGAGAACGAAGCTGTCACCAGCTGTCAAACCTTTTGATATCTAGGATCGACAGTACAACGAGATGGTACCTGTATAAGAGACATACAAACAAAAATAGGACAAGGAAGACAAGTTACAAGAGTACTTCACGGATTGATACGGAACAACACTCTTACTAAAGAGAAAAAAAAAAGAATTTTTCAAAGCATAGTACAAAATATTACTCTATATGGGGCAGAAGTATGACCAGCAACAAATACAATAAGGAATAAAATAATAACAGTGGAATTAAACTTTATGAGACGTCGCTTACAAATAACAAGAAGGGACCAAGTGCGAAATGAAGAAATATGGCAACGAATGGGAATAAGATATTCAATAACAAGAAAGCTAGAAAACAGAGCACTACAGTGGGACGGACACGGCCAAAGAATGCCAGAACACTGATGGTCAAAAGAAGCTTTGGAATGGGAACCGCCAGGGAGAAGACGGAGAGGACGACTAGCATTAAGATGGAAAACCTATACTGGACATGCAATGATAGAGAGCAGGGGACTGGGATGTGAGAGAGCTATGAAGGGAAAAAACTGCGAACTCATAACGGGAAAGAGCCGAAGAAGAAGGAGAAGATGAAGAAGAAGAAGAAGAAGAAGAAGAAGACGAAGAAGAAGAAGAAGAAGAAGAAGAAGAAGAAGAAGAAGAAGAAGAAGAAGAAAAATCCGTTTTAGAATATGCAAACAGAGTGTTTTCATATGACTATGGCCACCCATCGCTTTAAATGGTGACTCGTTGGCTTTTTTTTCGTAACTCACAATCAGTAATCGTGTGCGCTAAATTTTAGAAAAATCAGTCGTAGAATAGGCAAGGAAAGGGTTTTCAGATGGTACCCCACTTGATAATGTTGTAAATTTTGAACCATCACAGGGGTTTCGTTTTTGTTATAGCTCAATTTACATCAAAACATCTGTTTTGGGAGTTCAATAAAATTGTTTACATGTGCTCAGGACCTCCTCTTGTCTTAAATTTTGACCCCAGGTGGGTTTATTTATTAGCATATTTAGAAATTGTGAAATCAGAAAATTCGGAAAAAAATTTGTTTGAAAACATTTGAACTGTGAACAAGGCGCCTTTATATGATACCCCACCCCTACTTAACCATAATCGTTTTCCACTTTCAATTTTGGTTCCATGGGGGTCATTTTTTATCAATCGGTTCATTCATTGTGTCGGTTAAAACAGAACTTCTCAACCAGTGGAGCGCGCCTCCTCAGGGGGAGGAAAAAATCATAAGGATAAGGTGAAATTCTTGTCTTTTTAAATTTCCATCTTTCAAAATTTAGATTTTTGAAAATTTCGACTTCTACAAAAATTTTACTTTTACGAATATGTTAAATTTTTATACAGATGGATTTTTCTAAATTTTTGCAAAAAAATACATTTCAAACTTTTTAAAAAATGTTGACTATCTTTTGACGAAATAAGTATGGTTTTTTATAGGTTCAATTTTTTTAAAATGTCGAGTTTTTTGAAACGTTAAGGTAATTTTAAAATTTCGGTTCTATTTTAAAATTAGGACTTCTTTCTTCAAATTTGAAATTTCTTAAAAATAACGTATTTATCCCAAAATCTCGCTGTTTTGCAAACTTTCTACTTTTAAATTTTCCCTATCCCAAAATTTTTGTACCTTGTTTGAAAATATAGACATTTCGAAATTAGGATTCTTATAGAAAATTTCGAAGAACTCAAGTTTTTTAAAAATTTGAATTCTTTTTTAAATTTTTATTTTTAACTTTGTATCTACAAGGCTTAGCAGCAGCAGAGAAGAATGCTTGAATTAGCATGTAGCGAAAATGTTTGCGTAATAAACAGTTACAAGTCAGTTACAAGTCACCCAATGGAGGTTTACTCTCTTGGATGCTTATACGACTGACTAACGGCTTTAAGTTGGAAGTGTATATCATCCTGATGAGGCCAAAGAAGGCCGAAACTAGTCTATGGTTGCGGTTGTACATATTTTTAATTTTAAGCACGTTTAACTGTTTAATTACAGAACATTTAATTGGTCATTTGAAGTATATTATTAATTTTTATAAACTTCCAGTCTTTTGAAATTTCATCTTGGATCATAAAATTTTTTCCCTTACAATTTTAAATGTTTTAAAATAACGACCAACATTTAGATATGTTGAATTAATTGTTCGGAATTTCCAGTTTAACCTTTGCAATTTTAAACGCAAAAAATATCGATTATTTAAAAAAAAAATTTTGACTTGATTCTCGAAATTTCGATGTTTTATAAATTGGCAGTTGATGGGTAGGAATCAAATTAACACGCAAGGGACCTGAAAAATCGATTATGATAAAAGTTTTTAAAAATAAGAGAAAATTTGTTTTCGTCATGTCATATGTTAATTTGTGTTTTATATAATAATACAAAATCATTTTTCTGTTGTATAATAATTAATCGTTACAAGTTACAAGAAGACTTGATACTTGAGCCAAAATGTTTTGAGTGCTTAAGTTGCGAGATATATTACAGTATCTGATGAATTATTCAGAATTGACTCAAAAGATAGATTTATGAACACAAACATCAAAATATGGAACGTAATAACCAAACCATAAAAATATGGAAGTTTGAGCTCGAAAGTTTGTGTGTTTTAAACATCGCTCTTATAATAACGATGTCGATTCAAAATATTACGAAATAACAATCAATAGCCATAATAAGCTTTACAATACAAAGGATTCTGTGAACAGATTGCATGTTTCAAATGTTAAATTCCTGATAATTCTACCGCAGGTTAAGCCAATAAAAAAATTCCTGGGCATCATCACTTCATAATGAACGTTATATCATTTCAAAAATTGCTAAATCTATCATTAATTAAAGTGTCCAAATGTCTGTCTGTCTATCCAGTGAATTTTTTGTCGGGGCTACTTTTGAAAACTGCTAAATCGATTTTAATGAAACTTTCACTAAAATGTGGAATATTTTTAGAAATACCTTTTACGCTATTTTGATTCTAGTAAAACTCGCCCTTTCACTTATAAGAACTCAACTGTGCTAACAATTTTACTTGAGGTTATAACATAGAAGAGACAAAAGAGAAACCAACCCGCAATGTTTATAAATGATATAATATTGCTCGCAATTGAAGCGCTCAGGAATAAATAAAAAGGCAAAACTTTAAATCTATTATTCTATTAAAATCAAATGAGAAATTATTTTATTTTGAAATATGACTTACTGGAACTTGCGCAGGCAAAGTCGCAAGGACAGCTAGTAGATTAAAATCGTAACCGGCCCGGTGACGTAGTCGATTGAGCATTGACTACTTGTCATTATGGTAGTGAGTTCGATTTCCACGTCTGGCTTGCATGGTTGAGTTCGTCTAAAAGTGTCAATTTTTATACAACTTGTGGCGTATGAGCCAACAACTTAAAACCAAATTAAAAAAAAGAGGATTCACGTAAAAAAAACAAATTAGTTAACAAGTTAAAAAACTTATATCAAATCTAACCCAAGTCCTGCGATAAACGGCAAAATGAAAAATCTAGTTAAAAAAGGAAAGTTGGAAACTTGCTCTATAATAGCGCAATTCGATTTTAGTTTATGGTTAGCCAAATATGAAATCAATTAAATTTGAAAACAAACTGTTGTGTGCACGAATTGTTTCTGTCATAAATTCGATAAACATGCATTAAATTTATAAAAGGGAAACAGAATAATTGTTAACCACAGGAAAAATTATTTTCAGTACAGAATTGAATAGCTGCAACTAAAAATCATTCACTAAAGCTTTCGTTAATCTTTTGCGGCAACTGTTCAAGGACCAAAAATGTCGATTTTTTAAAGACATAAACTTTGCAGTCGTAAACATTATACACGAGCAGTAATAGTCTTTTAATTTTAATGGAAAACGATCTAAAACGTTTAACGACATACGAATTTCATTTCCCAATTTTAGCAACCAAAAAAAGTTTTAACGACGTTGGTTTATATTTAGCAAGCAAACTTCGTAACTTGAAAACTTGAGAACATTCTTCGGATTTCTTTCACTTTCTGATAAAATTGTTCACGATAAGGATAAGTGCTTTAATAATTGCTTTTGACTGGATTAGATTTCCAGTTGGGTGATAATTAAACTTACCTAATTACGTGACCGTCGGAGGTTCGAACATTTAACAGATTACCGGTCTAATTTAGGTTGGAAACCTTAGCGGTTTAATTAAATGGGAAGTTATTTCATTAGTATCGGGGCGCCGATGGACGTTTAGGGAGTTTCGGGAATATCAACTGCTTCAATTACATCGAGTTACCTTCGTATGATGAAAAAATAAAAAACGCCCCAACAAAAGGCTAAAAAAACGCTGAACTGAATCCAATACCCTTGATACCAAAAGATGAAGCGACGTTTCGATCAAGTCTTTGGTAAAACGAAATTTTGGGGCTATGACATTTTTTTTGGAAAAATTGAAGCTTCGAAAAGAAATAGAAATTTTTTCGAGTTATCTCGATTTTTTTCTTGAAATGTTGTCATAAGTGTTTGAGGGAAAGTGGAAAACTGAAGAAAAAAAATTGGAACTAAAAAAAAATGAGATTTCTTCGTCTGGGACAGCTGTGGGTGGATTGAGTAACCTACGGTTGTCACCGCCTGGATGAAGGAGGAGGATTATAGCGGTAGGCCAGCTCCCTATCCTACGTAAAATAAGCTCCGGCTAGAAAACCTAATCCAAAGCTTCGGAATCCAACGGATATGAAAAGATGAAAATAGCAATAAAAAGGACAACGATATGTGGTACACGGAATATGCAAGATCTCTTCAGGAAGATAAATGAAGTTGTAGACGAATTGGAAAACCTTTGACATCGTAATGCTAACGGAGACCAAGAAGAAAGGAAAAGGCTCCGAAGGTGGAGATGTTATGATCATTTTTATAGTGGAGTCCCCCCCAAAAAGAGCAAAATAACGGGTTTCTATTGTAATAAGAAAACTAAGAAAGTTCATTAGCACCTAGAAACCGATTAGTAAAAGAATCACAAAGATGAACCTTAAAATTTTAGATAAGAACGCAACATTATTGGGGGTATATACCGTTAACGATACTAAGCGAAACTGGATCATCAGTATGAGAGAGAAAGAGAGAGAGAGAGAGAGAGAGAGAAATAGTCGGGACTATATGATAATACGCCACAAATCTAGATTAAAATTCCTAAATGTAAGAGTCCAAAGAGGTGCCCCATGTGGAAGCGACCAGTACATTGTGAACGAAATAATAACTTCACGTATAAACAAATAAGATGATACAAGGGAACACCACACAACAAATGAAGAAACCACAACAAGATATAATATAAACAGCTTGGAAAATAATAGTAAAAGAGAGTTATATAATAATAGATTCGACCAAAAGATACAACGGAACAGCTTTGTTAATATAGAAGAAAAATATAAGTACTTAAAGAAATGCCTGCACTCAGCCGCGCTACAATCATTAGGCCACCAAGAGAAAAAATAAAAACACCAAAAACCATATTGATGGGATGAAGAAATTCAACAGGAAATCGAAGAAAAACGGAACAAATATCACAAATACCTAAGTTTAAAGAATATAAGCGACAAACTACAATACAAAGACTCGCAAGCTAGAGTCCCCAGAATGATCAGCAAAAAGAAGAACAACCAATGGGAAAAGAGGTGCTTAAGACTCAACACCTATATAGGAGGAAGAGAAAGTACAGAAAGCTGGCGACTTCTTAAGAACATGAGAACAGAACAAAATAGAGAAATAATCTCACCAATTACAGCAGAAGAATGGAATCAATACCTTGCAAAGATATTAACAGAAGATAGGTCAGAGTATAAAATACGTCACTTTAGTGGGAAAAAATATCATTACAGCATATGAGAAGGCTTGTCCAATGAGAACTAAACTTCGAGAAACCCAGGCAAACCCTTGATGGAACGGGCAACTCGAAAAACTCGGATCTCAGGCAAACAAACTCTTCAACAAAACGAAGAAGACAACACTGGTATGTGACTGGGAGGCTTACCACAACCACCGGAAACAATACAAGAAACTTATTCGCAAGAGACAGAGAAGGAAATGGAGAGATTTCTGTAGGACGTAGAGTCTGCTACATCAGTTGCTCGACTGAAAAAGATACTCTCGAAAGATCCAAACCAACAGGTAAGCATGATAAAGCGGGCCGACGGTACATATACCAGTATACCCGCACAAACAGCTTCAGAGCTGTTAAACAGGCACTTTCCAGGATGCTGTGTTACACCAGGCCATAAGTCGCATGGGCACTCAGCCTCTCACTCTAGAAATAGGGACTGGGAGCTGGCTGTTCAGATGATAAATGACACAAAAGTCTTACAATCCTTTGCTCCCTTCAAATCGCCCGGGTTGAACGGTATCTTCTGCCCTGTTTCATGGGGAATGGTGTGGATACAAAAATACGTGGTGCAAATTTTCAGGGCGTGTATTGCCTTTAAATACATACCCCGAAAATGGAGGGAAGTCAAAGTAATTTTTATTTCAAAACTGGGTAAACCTTAAGGTGAGGCTAAATCATGTCGCCCAATCAGCCTAACGTCTTTCCTACTGAAGACGTTGGAGAGGTTGTACGACAGATATATAAGGGATAGCCTCGATATGCACTACCCCTTACATTGAAATCAACATGCTTTTACTTCCGGCAGATCTACCGAAACTGCGCTACATTCAGTAGTTAGCAGGATTGAGAGATCGCTAGAAGTAAAAGAACACATCCTGGGTGTATTTCTGGACATAGAAGGTGCCTTTGACGACCTAACTTCAATAGCACTTTTCTGGCGCTTGAGCGTAGTGGTATTGAACCCTCCTTGCGGGAACTCATGCGACATATACGTGAGTGGCGAGCAATACAAGTTGCAGTAGGAGACTATACGTTCAGTGGAATCGTAAGTAAGGGATGTCCTCAAGGGGGTTTATTATCTCCCTTATATGGTTAATCATAGCGGATGACCTTATCCGAAAACTCAATGACCGGGGTCTCTATACAATTGGCTACGCAGATGATATAACCATTCTGCTTTCAGGTAAACACGAGGGAGTACTCTTCGAGTTAATGCAAGACGCCCTATATATAGTCGAGAAATGGTGTAAAGAACATTCCCTAGCAGCAAACCCTGCAAAGACGGAAATGGTTCTTTTTACGAATAAGAGGAAATTAGCACCACTAAAATTTCCCAAACTCATGGGAACCCAACTCGGTTTGTCAAATCGAGTGAAATACCTTAGTATTGAACTTGGGAGTAAACTGAGCTGAAAGTACCCCATTGAAAATAAATTAAACAAAGCCTACAAGATCTTCTGGCAATGCCGTGGGGCCATCGGGAGGTCTTGGGTGTTATCCCCTAAGATGACCTTGCATCCAAGGGACGTTCTTCGGTTTCTCAACAAGGTTGGGTGGCTAAATGAATGACCAAGGACAACTCAATCACGGGGATAGCACAATGGGCCCGGAAAGGGTGGTCTAAGTGCTGGTCTAAACTTTAGGCAACCCACAGCGAATCCAGAATCCAGAAGCCAGAATTAATGGACACCCAACACGGAAATCCAAAAATAGCTCTACAGGGATCCCCAATTAAACTAACCAGCTTAGAAGTTAAGTAGGCAGGTAAAACCTTAAAAAATAATAGGCCCCAGGACCAGGAATTATCCCTGGAGAACTACTAAAGTGCGAAACTGAAAAGCTATTTCACGTTCCAAAGATGCATCGACACATCAGAAGTACCCGAGGAATGGAAAATATACACAATCCATAAGCAAGGAGACAAAAATAACTGTGATAACAATCGGGGAATAGCGGTTACATGCAGTATTAGCAGACTCTATGGAAAAATAGTTAAAAACAGAATAAATAATACGAATATAGAAGCGAAAGGACAGGCGGGATTCAGAGCAAGAAAATCCACAATAGATCATCTCTTCTCACTGACATAAATCCTAGAAAAGAAAGCAGCGTTTGACCAGGAAGTCCATATTTTGTTTGTCAATCTGAAAAAGACCTATGACAGTGGCCTCTAGTAAGACTGTGGAAAACATTATAACTTGGTTTTATAATCACCGAAATAATTAAAGCAGTAAAATCCCTGAACCAAGACATAAGAACTAGAGTGAAAACAAGATATGATTTAACAACAGGGTTTAAGGTCATAAAGGGTTTCAAACAGGGTTGTTTTATATCACCAACGCTATTTAAGATCTACTTAGAAAGTACATTGAGAAACTGGAAAGGAAAATGCAATAGTATGGGGTTACCAATAGACGACGATACTACATTATATACTGTTACGGGCTTATCGGTTCGAATTAATTCACACGTGAATTGAAAATAATACCCACTTTATTACTAAACTAAACTTGGATCACCACAATTGAACAATTAACTCACTTATTATTGATTTCTACTAACTCACTAATTACACTGATTCTAACTAACTTCTTGAGAGAAAGCTGACCGCCTTACATAGTTTTGGCATCCAGGTTCTAGAACAATCCGGCAGATAAGACTTATCGTTTGCCGAAATTTCGGGAACGCTTATCTGCCGTTTGCTTCGTTATCGCGGTCGCTTTCCCCTTATCAGATCATTCTAGAAACTTTTCTTATGTACTAAATTCTACAATTCTATTCCATCTATTTACATTGCGTTACAATACGTTATCATTTGCGGATGACCAAGTGGTAGTTGCTCAGGACATTGATGATATGAAGTACATGACATAGAGGAATACGAAAAATGAGGCCTAGAAGTCAATGTGAGAAAGACACACATCAACCACTGTAAAAGCTATAAATATCTGGGAACGAGGATCTCCAGAGGCGCTGGATGAGGCAATATCAGAAAGGAATATCTAAGGAAAAAAAGCAATTGCGATGCTTAAGACTATACTATGGGACAAGAACATAATTATAGAGAATAAGAATGAGAAGAGAATTTATAAGTCAACCGTAAAAAGTATAATAACGTACAGCTTGGAGATGTGGCCATTAAAAGAAAGAACAGAAAAAGTACTAAAATCTGCAGAAACGGATTTCTGGAGACGAGCAGCTACAAGATCCATGAAAGATCGAATACCAAACGCACATTACAAATAAAACACGTTATAGTAGATGACATCAGAACCCAACAGTTAATATGGTATGGACATGTATAGAGAATGTCACAAGACCGACTACCTAAGAAGGTCTTAAACTAGAACCCCCATGGATAAAAAAAGCGAGGAAGACCATGCCACAGCTGAAGAGGGGGAATCAATAAAGAAATATCGGAAGGAAATCTGGAAGACGAGGGATGGAGAGATAGAGAGGAATGGAGATTAGGAACGGAAGATGGCGAACGTTATAAACCGATTATATTTATATATGAGATTTCTTTTTTCGAAAAACCAACCTTTATAATTTGAAGTTACTAACCGTATCCCATTCAATAGCAGTTCAAGATGTCAAATATAAAATATAAATGACACCACATATTCGACCGGTTTCAATCGATTTATTGTATTTGCGTCAACTTTCTTAAGGTAGTTCACTAAAAGTAATCGTAGCAAAACGTTTTTAAAACTATTCATAAATAATAAACTGTAATAATTATAAATACAACAATAAAAATATTAAAAATTCCACGACATTTCCATGTTATTAGAACGTTAGATCTCCGTTGGGTATAGCAAGACATAAGAGCCAAACTACCACCACTACTCGATTTTTAGCATAGACTGTAAGCGTGAATACAATACTACAAATTTCTAAATCTCTTTGCAGTTGGTTTTCTGAGCCTTCAGTACTGCAATGTTTATGCGACAGATTTCGGCTACGGAGCTTAGCCAAAAGCATCTAAAAGGAGGAAGTAGAGCTGCTACATAGCCATTACTTCAAGACGTTGACATAACATGCGGAAACAAACATCGAAATTTCGTCAGATGTATAATTTTGGATTGTGATTGTTTTATTTTAGTTTTTCATTCCCAATATCACCCTAATGATATTAGTATTTTTTTATCAAAATGTATAGAAAGGTGTGTTTGCTATAAATTAAAATCTCTTCGAAAACGTTCTTTCAATTATACCTTCTTTTTGGTGGACTAGTCCTTGGTTATCTTTAAAAATTAAAATATAAATCTCGCACGTTTCAATAGCTAAGCTATCATCTTCAGAAAGGTACTGAGTATCTCTCAGTATCTCTCTGAAGAGAGATCTGAAGATGATAGCTTGGTTATTAAAACACGTTAGAGCAACCTTTGTTGTGTTTCTTAATCTTTCTTGATTTCAGGGGACAAGATTTGTATTTCAATTTTTATACCTAACATGTTAAAAATCGTAAGTTTGACAATGAATATCTTTTGACAAATGACCAATTAAATGTTCTGTAATTAAACAGTTAAACGTGCTTAAAATTGAAAATATGTACAACCACAACCATAGACTAGTTTCGGCCTTCCTTGGCCTCGTCAGCTTGGTACGGTGGTTGTATACACTTCCAATTTAAAGCCGTTAGTCAGTCGTATAAGTATCCAAGAGAGCAAACCTCCATTGGGTGACTTGTAACTGACTTTTAACTGTTTATTACGCAAACATTTTCGCTACATGCTAATTGAAGCATTACTCTCTGCTGAGATAATAAGCCTTGTATATACGAATATATACAAGTTTATTACGATGCAATTGAAATCTAATTTCATTAGAATCTAATGAAAATTAGACTGCAATTGCAAAGTTCACGTAGATGAGGCAAAGCTTGTATCACGGGTTGCATCGCAACATCCATAAATACAAACGTCCTCGGCGTGACTTTACTTTCATCTAGTTTTGACAAATGACCAATTAAATGTTCTGTAATTAAACAGTTAAACGTGCTTAAAATTGAAAATATGTACAACCGCAACCATAGACTAGTTTCGGCCTTCCTTGGCCTCGTCAGCATGGTACGGTGGTTGTATACACTTCCAATTTAAAGCCGTTAGTCAGTCGTATAAGTATCCAAGAAAGTAAAGTCACGCCGAGGACGTTTGTATCTATGGATGTTGCGATGCAACCCGTGATACAAGCTTTGCCTCATCTACGTGAACTTTGCAATTGTAGTCTAATTTTCATTAGATTCTAATGAAATTAGATTTCAATTGCATCGTAATAAACTTGTATATATTCGTATATACAAGGCTTATTATCTCAATGAATATCTTGACAAGAGCAGATCTGGTAATTTTGCAGGTGTACGAGAACTCCGTTAGCAGCATTAGGAATAAATTTAAAGAAAATCCATAGAAAAGCAATTGACCCATAAATTACCTTAAATATCAAATCTAAAAGAACTCGCTAATGTTGTTACTGAATAGATAAACATGGTGAGAAACCCTCTTATTTCACTCCTTGATCTCGTGGCATCACGATCCCGGAAGAGGTTTTATGGAATGGTTGGAAAAATTCGGGCAAGTCTTATCGAACATCCAATGATTTAGGACGCGATATAATGTCGGTTTTTAATACAAATCCGGTGCTGTGGAGTCGAGCAAAATGACGATTTCGCCGAAGGTTAAGGTTGGCCGAGATAACAGTAATAAATCGCTTCGCCGAGGGCGAGATCACGACATCTGATAAAACTTCTGCACCCCGGGAATATAATACGAATGAATGAACCTGATTTGTCATACATTTTGTTATTTTTCAATGGTTTCGACACTTCAAGCAGCTGACAATATCAACAAGATTTTTTATTTTTATGTCAATTTCGACCGTACAAAATTATACCTTTGTCATTTTCGCTTGAACGATTATGAAAAAAATTTCGATTTGAAAATGTTCAAGACTGGAAACGAATGCTAAGAAGGGTTAACAATTTTTACGATATTAAACGAAAATTGGGTTGTAGCAATTTTAAGTTAGACAATTATAAAGTAGTTTCGACCTACAATTGGATGACTTTTTGCAAAAAGAAACCAAGCCACAAATTCCTAAATATTAGATGTTTAGGAGTATAGTTTAGAAATCATAATATTTGCTGTAAAAAAAATCAGACCTCATTTTAAAACATTATTTTTAATCGAAGAATCAATTAGCTGAATAAGTTGGGTAAGGTAAGTGTAACTTGCAGAAGGCGCCTAAAAGTGCTTTGGTTCCTTTGTGCAAAACAAAAAGTTAACAATATGTTTTCATAACCGCAGAAAGAATAAGAGAGGGGGTAGGACACTTGCTTCCACCTAGTTCAATTCGTCGGTCGAATATTTATTTTCAACTGAGGGCTTTTTCCAGAAATTTCCATTTATACTTCAAAATTCGTCCTTATCTCGAAATTTCGACATTTTCTCGACAGATTGACTTTTTTTCGCAAAATTCGTCTTTTTTCACCATATTTGCCTTTTTTTTCAAATTTATTTTTAAAATTATACCTTTTTGAACAAAATCTGACGTTCTCAAAATTTAGAAAATTTATCTGAAAATATTTCCTTTTTTATTCGAAATTTCACAATTTCTTAAAATTCGACTTTTCTGAAAATTTCGACTTTCTAAAAATTCGAATTGCTTCAATCTTGGATTTGTTTATCAAAATTTGCCTTTTCCGCAAAATTCGGAAATCTTTCCATAAAAAAAGTAAAAACCGTGGAAAATGTCTTTTGGAAATTTTGAATTTTTGTAAAACGGCAAAAGATTCGAGAAAATTTTTCTTTCAAGATTTCAACTGGTCTTTTTAAATCCAAATTTCTGAAAATTAGAAGCTGCTTCTCAAAATTTTGACACTTATTCCAATATTAGACATGGCAAGGTATTTGTCTCCCCTTTACTTAAACAGCTCTTCGACTTTTTCTCAAAATCCGCCCATTTTTCGGTATTTCGTTTTTTTCACGAAATTTCAATCATTTCTCTTAATTTCTCATTTTTTGCATTGTTTCTGTTTTTTAAATCATCATTTTTTCTCGAAATTCAAATTTTATGTGGATGTTTTAATATTTTTCTTGAAAACTCGTTTATTTTCGTTGCGATTTTATCTCTCAAAATCCGATTCCTTTTAATAAACTGAAAAGTTTAATTTTTTTTCTCGAAATTTGTGTGAACTTTCAATTTTTTCTCGAAATTTCGTCTTTCTCCTCGAAATTTGTCTTTTTTTTTGGAACTTCGACTATTGTGTTTTTAAAATTCGTCTTTTTTACTTTTAGTGGCAAAACCTGATTTTTTTATAAATGTGATTTTCTCTAGAAATGTTTAATTTTTTTCTTAATTTTCAAGTATTTCTTCAATTTCAATTGTTTTCTCGAAATTTCGTCTTTTTTCTAGACATCCCGTTATTTTACCTAACGCTGGACTTTTTCTGAAAATTACTTCTTAGAACCTGAATTTTCAAAAATTTTGGATATTTCTTTAAAACTTGACCATTTCTCGAAAAAAAATTATTTAAATCATCTCGAAATTAGTTTTTTCTCAATTCGTCTTTTTTCTTAAATTCCGATCTCGAAATTTTGAATTTTTTTTAAATTTCATTTTTGTTTTGGGAAATTTTGATTTTTTTTCTTGAAATTTCGACATTTTTGTCAAAATCCTTTTATTTTGAAATTTTGACACTTAAAATCGTATTCAGGTTTCTGGTAATCTGATCTCGTTTTTTTTTTCTCAAAATTTAGATTTTTCTATTCAGATTTGATCTTTTTTTTATAAATGACTATTCTCAAAATTTCTGTACGAGAATTCCGTATATTTTTCTCAAATTTCCTCTTTTTTTCGAAATTTCGATTATTTATTCAAAATTCCGTTTTTTATTTTTTTATTTCGACTTTATTCACAAAATTTGACTTTTTTCTTAGAATCGATTTTTTTAACAAAATGTCGGCAGTTTTTCTTGAAGTTTCGATATTTTTAGAAATTCCGTTATTTTACTTAAGATTGGGCTTCTTTCCGAAAATTAAGACCTTTTAAAATCTGAATTTCCATCCACGACTGAATTCTTAAAGTGTGGCTTTTTGCAGAAGTTTTGATTTTTACCTCAAGTTTTGATATTGCCTAGAAATTTCGACTTTTTTCTCCAAATTTATCTTTTTCTTGAAATGTTGACCTTTTCCCCTAAAATTAGCCTTTTGTCTAAAATTCGTCTTTTTCTTAAAATTCATCTTTTAGAAATTGTGACTTAGTTCTTAAAGTTCTATATTTTGATTTTTTTATTCAAAAATCGTCTATTTTCGAAATTTCGCCATTTTTCTTAGTATTCATCTTTTTCTGAAAGATGACTTTTCGGAAATTTTAGGTGGTCTTAAAATTCGCCTTTTTTCTAGAAAATGTTTTCTTTGAAAGTGGCTTTTCCTTTGATTTAATAATGTACAAAGTCTTATTTTGCAATAAGTAACCAACCCACAAAAGCCAAAATTTCACCAGATATGTTATTTTTGATAAATTATAAATAAGCTTGATAACGAAGGCTTCCACGGCCAGAGTCAGTACAGGATATACTTCTTCTGGTATTGGACCGTGTCAAAGAACTACTTAAAGTGTTCGACGTTTCGCCCACCATGGTAGGGGTCTTCTTCAGGAACAAAGTAACAATAGATGAAAAATAAAATACAAGCAAATATATTAAAATGAAAAATGAAAAAAGGCCAATTTGAAAACATCAGAGCACGGTAACTCGGTATGTCCACCATACCAGAGGCAAAAGTCTTCTGAGAGGAAAGAAAGAAAGGGAAACTATACACCATTCGTCTGGGCGATCACTCCCAAAGATTTCCGATGGTTGGTTTCCAGATGAAGGAAAGCATGTAACCGTCGTCTCTACTGATGTTTTTTGGATTTCAATAGCCTCGCGTATCTTCCTATTATAGTAATTGGGAATATTGGATATAATTGAAGTATTATTAAAAAGAATCTTATGTGTGGTCTTATGTTGATGTTCCGCAATGGCTGACTGCCATAGTAAACCAGACTTAAGACATCTTTGGTGCTCGCATATTCGCGTCTTAAATGATAGCCCCGTTTCTCCGATGTACACTGAACCACAAGAACAAGGAACCCTGTGCACGCCATTAGAACGAAAGGATGACATTTTATCTTTGGGAGATGGGAGGAGCTGCTGGATTTTTGAGGATGATAATAAAATGGGTTTAATGTTGTGTGCTTTAGAAGAAACTATTGAATTTTGGGAAGGACGAGGGGTAGGGTGAAGATGTCGTTTAATGACAATTTCAATGTCGTGCGATTTGTAACCATTGTTGCGGAGGTTAAAACGAATTTTGTTCAATTTGTCTAAAAGATTTATCGGCTGTGAAATTGCTACAGCTACAGAACGTTTTTGGGAATGGTGATGATGGGACTCTGCATGCAAATAACGATTAGTATGGGTGGGCTTTCGATAAACGAAATGAAAGACGCGACCGTTTGGTAAACGGGTGACCAGTACGTCAAGAAAAGGAAGTGAAGCTAATGGAACAACACCAAAATCAACATTTACCCAAAAAAGTCGAAATTCGCGAAAAAGATCCAAATTTGTATAAAAGAAATTTTAGAAAATAAGAAAAATTTGAGATCAAATTCGAAATTTCTACAAAAACATATACCTACTTTATAGAAAATTTGCAATTTTCAAAATTCAAAATTAGGAAAAAACTTTTTATTTTTATAAATGGTTTTTTCATTTGAAGTCAAAACAAAAAGCATTATTTTTTATGGAGTTTTTATAGAAAAAAGTCGGATTTTTTTAGAAACTTCGACTTGGAATTTCAAGTTATTTTCGGAAATTTTGAATCTCCCTAAGAGATTTTTCTTGTAGATATTATGAATTCTCTCTGAAAATTTTTACTTTTCTCTGGGACCACTTTTTAGAAAAGTTGACTTTTTGCAAAATTTGGATTTTTCTGCAATACTTTTTATAACATATGAACTTGAAATTTTAAATTTCTTCAAAGATATTTTTTAAGAAATTACGAATTTTCTCCAAATTTTTATTTCTTTAAACATTTTTCGAAGAAATTTAAGATTCTTCCAAATTTATGATTTATTTGTAAAATTTGTTAACAGAAACTTTGATATGTTGCTTCAAAGTTGATTTTTCTCTACTATTATTTTTTGCTTTTTATTTTTCAAAAAATTTTTGTTTGCTGAAATTTACATTATTTTTTAGAAAATTCGACTTAAAATTTCATGTTATTTCGGAAATTTGCTTAAAAGGTTTTTTTTTAGAAATTATAAATTCTCTCTCAAAAATTTTACTTTTCTTCAAGACTTTTTTATATAAACTTCAATTTATCTCAAAAGTGTAGAAATACTTTAGAAATGTTGAGAAAAAGTTAAACTCGAAATTTCAAATTTCCTCAACATTTTTATATTCTCTAAACATTGTTTAAAGAAATTTTATCTTTTTGCAGAATTATGATTTGTTTGTAAAATTTTTTTGAAAGAAGTTTCGTTATTTTACTGGAAAATTTGATTTAAATATATCGAATATTATTTTTTGCAAGACTTTTTTATATATTTAATTTACAGAAATGTCAAATTTCCTGGAAAGTTCGTTTTTTTCTAAAATATTTTTCTATAAAGATTTTATAGAAAAAGTTCAAATTCCAAGTTATTTCCAGTGACTTCGAATTTACATAAACGACTTTCTTTGAAAGAATACGAGTTTTCTCTAAAAATTGTTAATTTCTGAAAGAATGTTTTATAGCATTATTCTGCCCAATTTAAATTTTTCCGTAAATATTTTTTATAGAAATTTTGTGAAAAGTTTTAACTCGAAATCCTGAGTTCCTCCGATTTTTTTTTAAATTACATCTTTCTCTCCAAATTTTTATTTTCTTTAAAAGTTTTTAAAAGGAATGTTAGAATTCTCTGTAAACTTTTTTTACAGAAGTTTCAATATCTTTGTGGAAAATTTGACCTGTGTCTACCATTTTTAATTTATGCCATTTTTTTGTTTTTCCCTAAACAATTAATTTACAAAAAATTCCAATGTTTTCTGGAAATCTCGACTTTTTCTGAGATATTTTTTATAAAGATTTTTTACAAAGTTGGGATTTCAAGTTAGTTCAGGAAATAACTAATTTCTGTAAAAGATTTTGCGTTTGACGATAACGAATTTTCTCTCAAAATAGTTTCTTTCCTGTAAGAAATTTTTACGAACATTTCAATTTTTCGCAAAATTTAGATTTTTCTGTAATAGGTTTATAAAAATTTTGTCAATAAGTTGAATTCGAGTTTCTCCAAAGATTGTTCCTAGCAAAATTACGAATTTTCTCTTCAAATTTTTATTTTTTTAACTTTTTTCCACAATTTTTCAGATTTTTGTGCAATTTTGATTTTTGCGGTAAACATTTTTGAAAAGAAGTTTAGATATTTGTTCGGAAAATTTGACCATGCCTATATTCTGTAACATTTGTATGTTTCTCTACACCATTTTTTACAGAAATTTCGAATTCTTCCTGGAACTCTTGATTTTTTAAATTTTGTTTTTTCTATAAATGATATAAAGTCAAATTTTCCAAAAAAAAAATTAAAATTTCTGCAAAATATTTGGCTTTTGTCTACCAATTTTATTTGACGTAAAATGTTTATTTTTTTAAATAACTGATTTTTTTTTGAAATTTTTTCATAACATAAGTTTACAGGAATTTTGTGAAAAGTCTCAGATTTTGATTTCTTTAAAATAGTTTTCTTTCAATAGTTATGAATGTTTTCTCGAAATTATTATTTTTTTCAAGAATTGTTTATAAAAAGTTCAAGTCTTCGCGAAATTTTCACTTATCCAAAATTTTTGTCTATAAAAGTTTTGATATTTTTTGAAAAATTTGATTTTAATCTTTTTATTTTTGAAGTGAAAACTTCTTTAGATACGCTAAGTGAGTTAAGATGGGAAAAAAATGCATAAAATTGCCATATATGTACACTTATATACAGGTTGAACCAAATTTGATTTTCACTACAGGGATCTCGTAAACCATTGGAGATACAAGGAAGCTTCAATGGGAAAAGGAGTGCAGAATTTAATGCCTAACATGACTTTACTGAGAAAACCATTGAATTTCAATTCGTCTTGATTTTATTTAGAAAAAGCTGAAAATAGTCATTTTTAAAAATCAGCTGTAACTTGTTTATTTAAAGTCCGATTAAAAAAATCAAAAAAAATGTAATTAGTTGTTTTTTAAGACCTTTTCAATGGTGTACAATTTTTTTTCTAAATTTAACTCTTTCCGAGAAAATTATATCAACTTCGTTATTTCTTATGGACGCCATGTTCGATGTTATCATTTTCGAATTTGACATATTTTTCTAATCAATTTGATATATGACATGCTATACTTCAAATGTAGTAAAGTGAGTTAAGTGAACTAATTTTTTCTTTTTAAACAAAAAAATTATAGTGGGCGATGCAGGTGTCACAACTTTTAATAATAAAAAATACAGTTCCTAAAAAAGCAATTATTATTATTAAAAAAAATAAAAATATTATAACAAACTGTATAGTATTAAAATATTAGGATTCTCTTTAAATTACGCAATTCTCAGAACATTCTAAGAGCTTTACTAAGGACGACTTTCTAGACTTCTCTAAAAGTTAAATATTTTAAGACAGATAATGTGCCTAAATCTAAGTCATTTCTAATGTTAGATTGTTAGATATTTTACCTTACACCAATAAGTATTCAATGTTAAAAGAATTTTTGTAAAAATTGGCGACAAAATTTTTAAAACATCTACACATTTTCATAGAATTACGCCATTTAAAGCGGTGCATGCACGTTAAGATTATGCTAATAAGTTTCTCTCTGAAGATGACAGCTTGGCTTTCGAAACGCGTTAGAGCAACCTTTGTTGTGTTTTTAATCTTTCTTGGTTTCAGGGGACAAGTTCTGTGTTTCAATTTTTGAAGATAACCAGGGACCAGTCCGTTCCATCAAACAAATGCTAATAACTGTTTAAATATTGCACAGTTTGTAACAATATTTTTAGTTTTTTAATAATTATTGTTACGTAATTAGGTACTGTATTTTTATTATTAACAGTTATGGCACTTACGTCGCCTACTATAATTTTTTTGTTTAAAAATAAAAAATTAGTTCATTTAACCCACTTTGCCACATTTGAAGTATAGCATGTCATACATCAAATTAATCAGAAAAATATGCCAAATTCGAAAATGATAAAATCCAATACGGCGTCCATAAAAAATAACAAAGTTGACATAATTTTCTCGGAAACATTATATATAGGTTTTTCATTTTTTCAATCCGACTTCAAATAAACAAGTTACAGTTGATTTTTAAAAATGGCGATCTTCAGTTTTTTCTAAATAAAACCAAGACGAATTAAAATTCAATTGTTTTCTCAGCGGAATAATATGAGGCATTAAATTTTGCACTACTTTGCTCTTTAAGCTTCCTTGTATATCTAATAGTTTACGAGATCCCTATAGTGGAAATCAAATTTGGTTCAATCTGTTCAGTTCCACCAAAATTATGTTCTTCTCAACTGAGAAAAACCGCTGAAAGTTTGGAAAAAGATTTTTTTGAAATATCTTGAAATTTGTTATATCACAGTTCTAAGTTTTCACTTCTGTCGGCAGTCCCTATAAATGCCCAATTTTTTTTTCCCCAGAAATGACGAAATGTTCAGGAAATCTCACTTTTTTTACGGAAATTTCATAGAAAAAGTTGGAATCTCAAATTATTTCCGTTGATTGGGAATATTCCTCGAAAAATATTTCCTTTAGAAATTACGAATTTTCTCTCCAATTTTCTTACGTTTAATTACAAACATTTTATAACAATTTTAACCTTTCACAAAATGTTGATTCTTCTGTAAAATACATTTTACAAAAAATTTTCCTAGAACATTTGACTATTTTCTAACATTCCTGTTTTTTGCAGCCTTTTTATTTTTATTTGAACAATAATTTTTTACAGATAATTTCGAATTTCCTTTTTGGAAATTTCGACCTTTTATAAAGTAACTTTTTATAGAAAATTCTTGAAAAGGTTCAAATTTAAAATTTTTTCTCGAAATTTCAAATTTCTTTAAACTTGATCTCTTTTAGAAATTACGAGTGGTTTGTTAAAAAATTGTACTTTTTACAGAATTTTCTCATAAAAATTTCAACTCGTAGCGAACATTTTTTTAAACGAGTTTTATATTTTTCTGAAAATCTAGGTTAGCTTAGGTTAGATTATTACAGTCGGTCTATTAGGTAATTAGACGCATTCAGTCTGCCATGGCATTAATACATCAATAGCGAGCATCTATAAATTTTATTAAAAACCTTTTTTAGAAAATAATTTTAGGTCTGTGACAAATGTACTAAAATTCTTCTTAAATCTAAAACAGTCTATTGCGGTTTTTCTAGCAGAATGATGAAAAACAAATATTTAACAACTGCGAAAAAGATCATGCAACTTTTGTCAAGTCCAACAATATTGTGATTTAAGCTTCTTAATTTTTTTAAAGCTTAGAGATAACAAGGATCGGCGAGGCGAAAACTAATTAAAACATGTACAAATTCAATTTAGGCGCACCACAAAATTTCAAACGAGCTTTTTAAAATGAACATTCATTTTAATATTAAATTCCGCTGTTTGCTTTTCAATTAATGGAAGCCGGGAGGCGACAAAAACTTCCCCCACCTTAACTAACATAAAAGCAAAAGCAAGATTCTTGCGGTCGAATATTTCTAATTTTAATATTGCATCAATCTTTTTTCTGAGTAGTTAAGTTATTCGCGAATTCTGTATGAAATTCCATTCCGAAGCCAAAGCGAAAATCAATTTTCCAGCGATATGGGGAAAATTCTTTGAATAATTTATTGACTGGCTTACGTCACGTTAGTGGCGTTTGCTTAAGGTGATATCTTAGAAAAACGTTTTTTACATGAAATGTCAATCACTTTCGCTAACCTTCCCCTTTACTGAAGGAGACAGTTTGGGGGGCGAAAATGAGATACATAAGATATTATAAGTGACATTTATCGCGTTGGGAAAATTAATTAAAACATCCTGTCATACTTGAGCGCCGGCTTACCCTTTAGCTGCATAATTTAAATCTTTTCGTAAAAATATGACGAAATATAAGTGAAATCATTTCGCTTTTTATCCTGCTAAACAGACGCTATCAAAGTGGGAAAAAGGATGCCAAATTTCGTTAACGTTCCTCTGAAAGACGCGTCGTTCTAAATTAAATTTTCCATGACCTCAGGCGACCGTCACAAGCGGCGAAATTAATTCCATGTAGGAATCTATTTTTCTTATTTTCAGCGTTAATTTAACTAAACACCCTGTGAGCGGAATGCTAGATATTTCATTAGGGGCCTGGAAAATCGAGGTCGCACCTCGAAAATAAAGAAATACCCCAGGGAAGGCTTATTCTCTCTGTGTACGCAGCAGTATTTGCCTTTTTTCCTCTTGTAAACAAGCGACACGAAAGTCGACTGATTGCTATCGATGCTTTCCGGCTTTCGTTTGTTGAATCAATACTTTATTACATAAACAAACTCTTTGGATTTGCGGTAATAAACGCAGAAATTTTTATGTTTTTGGGACCAGTTTGTATCAACAGCGGTTAATTAGAATAAAAAAGCTAATATTAGTAATGAAGTCCTCAGCTATAAAGCTGCTCTCGATAAAAATTTTAATCCCCTTGGGAAATAATTTTTTTTTTTGTATTTGAAGAGAACAAGGTCCATATTTCAAGTTAGTATAATTTTACATTACTCCCTTCCCAACCTCCACACAGGCATGCATGGGGGGCTAGGCGTGTCTCAGTCTCCCTCTGAAATCCCTACTAGATAACTGTTATTTGCTAGAATAAACCTAATTTTCGAAAAATTCTAATTTCAATTCCTTGCCCAAATTTTTAAGAAGTGTCTTACCCTTTTTCAGATATTTTGATTTTTTTCAAAATTTAGATTTTTTAAATTCGTAATTTTAATTTTTGACTCAGAATTTAAAGTTTACATCCAAATATAGATGTTTTTTAAATAAAATTTGCATATTCTTTCAAATTTCCTGCTTTAAACGCTGTTTGCGATGTTTTTTTTTTAAGTGAAAACTTATTTAAACACTTTAAGCGATTTTGGATAGAGGGCAATCTTATGGTTCCGCGTTACCATCACGCGTTACCACCACGTGTTACCAACAGGCTCTACTGTTAACTTTAGAGTGTGTTGAGTGTGAGTGTGTGATGGTAACGCGAAGCGAAAAGTTTACCCCCTTTTAATTTCAATTTTGCTTTCAGCGTCTCAATATTTTCGAAATTTTATATGACATTATCAATTTTTACCTTTTCCCCTAAAATAAACTTAAAATGCTTTTTTTTAAGTTTTTTTTTTTGAAATGTCTACGTATTTGGAATGTTATGGAAGTTATCGAACTTTAATCTATTTTGGAAATCTTACGTTTAAATTAGAGTTTATTTTAAATTCCGAGTTTTTTCTTAATTTTTAATTTTTTCCCAAAACTGCTTCTTGATTTTTAATTTTTCCCTAGATTATTAGTTTTAAATAGGACAAATTTTGCCTGTTGAATATTTTTTCGAATGTTATGCTTTACCAATAGCTCCAAATTTTAACTCCAAATTTTAACTCAAAATTTTAATTTGCGCATTTCACCCCAAAATATTTTGAATATATTCCTTGAACCTTCGACTTTTATCTAAACATTTCGATGTTATTCTCGATATTTCGTTTTAAAGTCGAAATTTCAGAAAAATTGAAATTCCTGTTTTAGGTCTGAATCAGCAAAAACATTAAAATTGGTGAAAAAAACCTGAAATTTTTCCAAAAAGTGACAAGTTTTTTAAAATTTTTTTTTCTTCTCAGATCTTCCACTCCAATCTCTAAAATTAAAACCCAAAATTTACATATTTCCAGATTTTGAATAAAATTCAAATTTGTGAAATAGTGCAAGAATCAGAATCGAAATTATTTTTACAAATATCGAAACTCTTTTCCAATTTTTAGTTTTGAAAGAAAATCCGAATTAAAAAAAATTGTGAACTTGGAATTTCCAAATTTCCAAAAAAACTGAATTTTGTGAAAAACTAGGTAGATATTGAAGAGAACCCAAAATTAAAAAAAAATGAAAACCTTTAAAAATGCTCAAAATTTTGAAAAGTTTAAATTTTGGAAAAATTAACATTTTCGAAAATAAACGATAATTTAAAAAAATGCGAAATTTAAAAGTCAAAATTATCAAAAAAACAAGCGCAATCTGAAAAGGAGTAGAAGTTTTGGAAAAATCGAGATTTACGAAAAAAAAAAGAATGAAAAATTAAAAAATAAGGCGTCAGAATTTTAAAAAGCGTCAAAATTTTCAAAGAAAGTAAAAATTTCCAGAAAAGAACTGAGATTTAAAAAAACATGGGTTTTTGAAAAAAAAATCAAATATTAAAGAAATCGAGAATTTCAAAAAGTCTAAAATTGGAAAAAGTGGCGAAATATTCGAAAAAATTCGTAGTTTTGGAAAAAGTTAAAATTTCGAATTAAAACTTTCAATTTTCATATTACCTTTGACTTCAAAAATTGAAATACAGAACTCGTCCCCTGAAACCAAGAAAGATTAAAAAACACAACAATGGTTGCTCTAACGCGTTTCGACAAGTTCTGTATTTCAATTTTTGAAGATAATAAGGACCAGTCTCTTCCACCAAAACCTTTAACTTAAAAAAAATAATAAAACTTTTAAACTTGAACTGGAAAGTTTCAGAAAAAGATAGAATTTTCGATAAACTTGAAATTTATTGAAAAAATTTTCGAATTTTGTGGTTTAAAAAATTGAAGTTAAAAAAGATTTTTTTTAATACAAATTTTCACGAAAACAAAAAATTTATTAAGACGGTTCAAGTTTTAAAATAAAATTTCCAAAAAACGGTCTACACTTCGAATTTAATCTCAAAATGAAAGATACTGTGATTTTAGACAAAACAAAATTTTTGAAAAAGTTCAAATATAAGAAAATGTTCAAAAGTCAAAAGGTCAAATTTAAATTTTCAAAAAAAAAGGTTAAAATTTTGAAAACAATAAGAATTAAAAAAAAAAGTTAAAAGTTTGGAAGATACCGTCATTTTGAATAAAGTAAAAATTTTCATAGAAATTTAAAATTTCCAACAATTTTTACACTGAAAACATTGACATTTTAAAAATTTATACATTTGAAGAAATTTTTTAAAAAATTTGTAATTTTCAAAAATGTTAAAATCCTGGAAATTAGTGAAATAAATTTCAAAAATGGTCAAGATTTTAAAAAAAGTCTAGATTTTAAAAAATTGAAAAAAGTAAAACAAATTTTTCTAAAAGTCTTCATAGAAATCCCAAAATTAGAAAAGTTTAAAAAATGGTTCAAATTTTGAAGTTAAAATTTTCAAAAAAAAATCAAAATTTTGGGTAGCTAAAATTTGGAAAAAAGTAGAACATTATTTAAAAAATATAAAATTTTAATTGGAAATTTAAAAAAAAGGGAAATTTTGGAACATTTTTGAAATTTCCAAATATTTATTTTTGAATAAAATTGTCGACATTTTTAAAAAAAGTTTTAGTTAAAATTTAAAAATAAATTCAAATAGTCGAAAATTTTAAAAAATTCGATATTAACAAAATTTCCCGATTAAAAAAAACAATTGAAATTCTTTAAAAAAAAATAGAATTTTGAAGAAACCAAATTTTCAAGAAAATGCAGTGTGAAAAAACTTAAAATTTTGAAAAATAATAGCTGAAAACTAACAAAGGCAACATTATAGGAATAACCAACATTTTTTACACGTAAACAAACCTATAAATGATGGAAATTAAATCGTTTTAATTGATATGGAATCGCGCATTTAGCCAATAAAATCATTTTGCGATCCAGAGCAATAAAATGCGAAATGTTAGAAGCGTACGCAAGCTGCGGGTGGGGGTTGTGTTGTGGGGTCAGTTGAGTTGATTGTAGTATGTTAATCCTGTGGTGGCATTGATTTTTTTAATTAGGAGTTTCACTCAGGATGAACGAAATTTACCCAAGCTGATATTCTCAATCCTTTTTGGTTGAATTGTCCAACACACATAACTTGTAAACTATATTTAACAATAAAATTTATTGTTGAACTTACACATATCAGTGTTCTGACTAAAATAAATTGAAAATTAGAAAATGTCTAAATATGTTGATTAGGCCACTTTTGCACTAAACACCTCAAATATAAGTAACAATAAGAAAATTTCACAATTTACCTAATAAATCTCCAAGAACAGACTGATAGACAACGCACAGCCTAAACCAGTGGGTCTAGGAACATAAAACTTCAGACAGATGTTCGCCGTAATACGTATGTGAGCAATAAGAGAAGATTTTTTAAAAATTCAGCCTCTAAGGAGGTAAAAATGGGGATTAAAAACTACTTAAAATGCATGCAATGAATAATTCACGCGTTTGTATTTAGAGTTGCCTATACGAGTTGAGAGCTGACAACGTGTCTATACGAATCAAATTGTTGCATATTTTGTCTTTTCATTGTTCTTTTTTTTTTTAACAAACTTTTAAATATTTAGATTTTAAACTCGAAATGTTGGCTTAAATTCGACGCTTTCGATGTTTAAATCGAAATGTTGAGAAACATTTTTTTAGATGTTTCTTCTTGAAATCTTGATATCATTTCCAAATTTTCCCTTTGAACCTCAAAATCTTGAGAAAGAGTTTTGTGAAATTTCCAATTTTTAAATTTTTTAAAAATTCCTTTTCAGATTTTAAATCCAAATATTCTCCCAAATTTTTACTTTTTTTTTAATTTTTACTTAAAACTTGAAAAATACATAACTCTTTTTTAAAATGCAACATTACTGATCTAAATTTAGTTCGATCTTAAATACTTTATATAATTTTTCAAAACTTTAAAATTGCTGTTTTGAAAGTCAGATTCTTTAAAAATTTTTGAAATCTTTAGATAAAGGCGAATTATTCAAGAAGTCGAAGAAGTTTCCAGAAAAGGATCAACATTTGCAAAAAAAATTGAAAAAAGTCGAAATTTTCACAAAAATTCGAAATTTGGAAAAAAGTTATAATTCCGAAAAAAACCTGAACTTTGAGAAAAGGTTAAAATTTTATGATGATAAAAGGTCGAAGTTTTCAAAAAAAGTGAAAACTGGAAAAATTCTAAAATTTCAGAAGATAAAATTTTTAGAAATCCAATTATTTAAAAAAAACTTTCAGAAAAAAGTGGAATTTTTTAGTTTCCTAATTAAAAGTCCAAATTAGGACATTTACGTCGAAACTTCCAGAAAAAGACAAAAATTTTGAAGTAAAAGTCGACATTTTTAAACAAGAATTAATACTTCCAGTCAAAAGTTTTAACAAAGGTGAACATTTAAAAAAAAGTGGATATTTTTGGAAAAAATGGAGGTTTTAAAAGAAACAATATTTCAACATAATCAGATTTATTAAAAACATCTACATTTCGAAAAAAAAGTTGAAACTTTAAATAACTTTGACTTTATGTCAAAATTTTTAAAAAATTCGAAAGTCACTCGAAATCCTCAAGAGAGGTAATATTGTGAAATAGTTTAACTTAACAAAACAGATTAAAGTTTAGAAAAATGAAAATAAAAAAAAATAAAAAATTGGAAATTTCAAATTTTTAGTTAAAATCGAAAAGTTAGATTTTTAGAAAAAAGGTCATTTTCAAAAAGGCAAAATTTGGAGGAAACCCGAGATTTTGAAGAAAAGTCGAATTAAAAAAACATTTTATGTAAATCAATGTTTTCAAAAGCCTAAACTTTGAAAAAATATAAATTTTCAAAAAGAATTGGAAGGTTTTTAAAAAAGTCGAATTTCAAAATAGTCAGATTTGCAAAAGAGTTGAGATTTCGAGTTACAATTTCAAAAAAGGTATGCCTTTTCATTAACAAGACAGGGATTTTTAAAAACGGTAAACATTTTTTAAAATAAGGTCAAAATATAAAAAAGTCAAAATTTCCCAAAAAATCGAAAACTCTGAATTAAAGTCAAATTATTCAAAAAAAGATATTGAAAAGGAAATTTTCATTAAAGTTGCAGCTTTAGAAAACAGTTAAGACAGAAAATAGCAAAAAATGGTCCAAACAAAATGAAAATATAATACACTTTAAAGAAGTTGCAGTTTTCCTAAAAAGTCAAAAATCTCGAGAATTTTGAATTTTGGTTTTTATTTTTTCTTGGCGTTATTTGAAATGTAATCGAAAAACTAAAAATATTTTTTATTGGCGTTTTTTATCCTCTACAAGAGAGCCTAAGCTGTTTTGTTTATTAGACTTTTCATCTTTTCGGCTACCATCATTAAGTACGTTATTTTAAATAAAAAACCTGTATTCTTTATTGAATATTTATGTAATTCTTGAAACTTCGACTTCATTGTTATATACGACTAAGTGTTTCGTATCTTTAAAATGTCATCAAGGAAAAAACGCTTTTTTTTCAGAACGACGTTACTTGTCTTTTTAATATATTTTATCGGAAACCTCGACTTTTCATGAGACAATTTTAAATTCAATTTAACTTTTTTCCTCGTTGTTTGGTTAAAAATTCAAAATTTCGACTTTTTGTAGAAACTATGGCCGTATTTTCGAAATTTTGATTTTTCAAAATTGTATATAAACTTCTAGTTGTGCAAATATTTGAACTTTGTTCTCGCTATTCCTATTGTGAATTTTCAGTTATTTTTTCTTTTCTAAAATTTCAATTTTAAATGCTAATTAATAATGTCCCGTTATAATATTAAATTTCGAAATTTCCAGAAAATTTTAATTTTTTGTCAGTATTTCTACTTTAATCTCAGTCTTTTTTTGTCAAAATTTGGAGTAGTTTTGTCACAAATTTTTAAACTTTTTTAATAAAATTTCTAGCTACGGCCCTGATTTTATTAAAAAAAATGACATAAGGTGGAAACAGTGAACGAGGAAAGCCAAAAAAAATTGTCACTTTCAAAAATACAGGATGATTCAAGTTCAGTGTGCATATATTTAGAGCGTATTTTTGGGGTCAAAATAAGTTTTCTTTTAATAAGTACGTATTCTGAAGCTACAGCCATCAAAAGTTTGGTAAGACAAATCGATTTTGTCAATTTGTGGCTACAGTATTGATCACATCTTTTGAAAATTTGCAAGAAACTGTTTTCTTGGCCACTATTGAATTTTTGCTTTCAAAATAATTTAATTCTAATTTTAGGGGGGGGGGGACAAAGGAGGGTTTACATTTTTCTTCATCGAAATTTTACGTTTTTAGCAGCAGACTTCAAATTTAAATAAAACCGTCTATTAGCCGGAAAAAATCTAAAATTTTGATCTTTTACATATTTTTGATGCAACTAATTGTTTGCAAGAAAATTGTGGTTAACAAAATAGGAGTACAATAAAAAAATTCCTATCCTCCACCTATCAAGCTTAGTGGACATTGTACATTCTTTATTAAACTACATTAATTGCTTTATTACAAATGTTGTAAATATCCCCCTCCTTCAGCAATTCGTGCCTGAACTCTTTTCCACATAGGCTATGGGACACGTTCGTTGTAACTTGGAGGGGGTGCATTTTACGACAAATGATTATAGGAAATAAAAGTCTTATTTTGACCCAAAAAATACGCTGTTAAAATGTGTACATTAAATTTTTAATCACCCTGTATATTTTTGGACGTTTTACGTTTTTACTTTCTCTTTATTGATCTAATTTTGAGACAAAATCTGGGATTTCCAATAAATAGTATTCTCTTGCCTCTTTTAACATTTCAACCGAATTTTGAGCCGAAATTTAAAATAAGAAAAATTTCTAGAATAGTTTTAACTTCTTTAAGTATTTTCCGATGACTATACCTTTTTTATTTAAATTTTAACACAATCTGAAATTTTTCAAAAAATATACTGAATATTTCAACGAAAAAAAAATATGTTTATCAAACTGTTTGCTGCTTTTATAATTATTTCGACCTAATTTTTTCCAAAAAAAAACAAATATTCATAAAATTTTCGAAACTTTTAGATAAGTAGGTATTTCGCGATCTTTCCGGAAAAAAAGCCAATTTTCGAAGTTTCGAATTTGTGGACAACGCATAATTTTAAGAAAAATTAAGAGATCTTAACCTGTGGTCTATGAACCCATTGGGTGTCGATATCGTAAATATCAGGGATCCGTGGCTGCCTGAAAAAAATGCATTGGGTACGATGGGCTTCTTTTTAGTAAACAGAAGTTTCCTTTGGGTGCATGAGCACCCAACGACTTTGGTCGTTAAAAACAGAGGACTGGGCAACGAGACAATGAAGAATTTGTGCCATTGGACTTAATAATTTTTTTTTGTTATTGTTCGTCAAAGTTAACGTTGGAATGATACACCAATTTCTTAGTCATCATGGATACTCAAGGGGCTGGATGATTTCCGTAGGGCTGATGAAATTTTATAAATGGTCCGCGACTACTAAAAGGTTAAGAAAAATTCGAAAGATCTAAAATTTTATCCAGGTATTAGGCGATACCCGCGACTTCGTCTGCGTGAATGAAAAGAAATAATTCTTGGATCACCTTTTTGAAAATTACTATTTTTTTAAGAATTCGATTTGCATTGAAAATTTAGAATTATTTGTAACTTTTTGGCATTCTAAAATATCTACTTTTTTAATATGTTCACATTTTCTCCTTCGACTCACAAAATTTCCACTTTTCTTTAAAATTTCGACCTAATTTTGAAGATTTTGTTTTTTTAGAATTTTTGACTTTTTAGAAAATGACTTCTTCAAAGTGTATTATATTTTGATTTTCTTTGGAACATTTTTTTGCTAATTTCTGTCTTAACTGTTTTCTAAAGATGAAACTTTTATGAAAATTTCCTTTTCAATATCTTTTTTTTGAATAATTTGACTGTAATTCAGAGTTTTCGAATTTTTGGGAAATTTTGATTTTATCACATTTTGACCTTATTTTTAAAAATTTTTACAGTTTTTCAAAATCCTTGTCTTGTTAATAAAAACGAATACCTTTTATAAAATTGTAACTTAAAATTTCAACTCTTTTGCAAATTTGACTATCTTTAAATTCGCCTTTTTAAAAAATTTTCAATTGTTTTTGAAAATTTATATTTTTTGAAAGTTAAGCTTTTGAAAACATTGATGCACCTAAAATGTTTGTTTTTTTTAATTCGACTTTTCTTCAAAATCTCGGGTTTTCTCCAAATTTTGCCTTTTTGAAAATGACCTTTTTTTAAAAAATCCAACTTTTCGTTTTTAATTAAAAATGTTGAATTTCCAATGTTTCATTTTTTTAATTTCCATTTTTCTAAATTTTAACTTATTTTGTAAATTTAAACTCTCACAATTTCACCTCTCTAGGATTTTGATTGGCTTTCGAATTTTTTGAAAATTTTTACGCAAAGTCAAAGTTTTTCAAAGTTTCAACTTCTTCTTCGGAATTTAGATGTTTTTAATAATAACAAATAAGGGGATTGGTGCAAAAGTGGTCCAAATGTATCCATGGAAATGCAGTGAAAATCAACAAAGAAAATTCTAATTTGTAATACATAAAGCAAATATGAAATACTGCTGCCATCTGCTAAGTAGTAAAAGCGTTGAACATGAGTTTGCATTGCACTGACAACGGTTGCACTTACAGATATCAATTTCTGTGTAAAATAAACTGAAAATCAGGAAATATCTAAATATGTTGGTTAGGCCACTTTTGCACTAAACGCCTAAAATTGGATTATGTTGAAATATCGTTTCTTTTGAAATCTCTATTTTTTTTTCAAAATATCCACTTTTTTTGAAAATGTTCAGTTTTTTTTAAACTTTTGACTGGAAGTGTTAATTCTTTTTTTAAAAATGTCGACTTTTACTTCAAAAATTTCGTCTTTTTCTCGATATCTCGACTTAAATGTCGTAAATTGGACTTTTATTTAAGAAATTAAATAATTCGACTTTTTCCAGCGAGTTGTTTTTTAAAAAATTGAATTTTTCTAAAATTTTACTTCCCATTATTTTTACTTTTTTTGAAAATTTTGACCTTTTATCGTCATAAAATTTCAATTTTTTTCTCAAAGTAACGACTTTTTTCGGAATTAGAACTTTTTTCCAAATTCAGAAATTTTGTGAAAATTTCGACTTTTTTCAAAAAAAGTTGATCTTTTCTTCAAACTTTTTCGACTTCTTGAAATATTCGCCTCTCCCAAAATATTTTAATTTTTTTTGAAAAATCTGACTTTCAAAACGGAGCAATTTTAGTTTTGAAAAATTATATAAAACCTTTAAGATCTAACTAAATTTATATCATTAATGTGGCATTTTAAAAATGAGTTATGTATTTTTTAAGTTTAAAGTTAAAGTTAAAAAAAGTCAAAATTTAGAAGAATTTAAGAATTGGAATTTTCACAAAAATCTTTTTCAAGATTTTGAGGTTCAAAGAGAAAATTTGGAAATGATGTCAAGATTTCAAGAAGAAACGTCAAAATGTCTAAAAAATGTTCCTTAATATTTCGATTGAAACATCGAAAGCGTCGAATTGAAGCCAAAATTCGAGTTTAAAACTTAATTATTTAAAAGTTTGTTTTTAAAAAAAAGAACAGTTAAAAGACAAAATATGCAAAAATTTGGATAAATTCGTATAAAGGCACGTCGTCAGCTCTCAACTCGTGTAGGCAACTCTAAATACAATAACGTGTATTATTCATTACATACATTTTAAGTGGTTTTTAATCCCCATTTTTACCACCTTAGAGGCTGAATTTTTAAAAATCTTTTATTGTTGCTCACATACGTATTACGGCGAACATCTGTCCGAAGTTGTATGCTCCTAGGCCCACCGGTTTAGACTGTGCATTGTCTATCAGTTAGTGTTTGGATAATTATTAAGTAAATTGTAAAATTTTCTTATTGTTAGTTATAATTGAGGTGTTTAGGGCAAAAGTGGCATAATCAACATATTTAGACATTTCCTGATTTTCAATTTATTTCACTCAGAGCACTGATATGTGTAAGTTCAACAATAAATTTTATTGTTGAATATACTTTACAAGTTATGTATGTTGAACAATTCCACCAAAAAGGATTAAGAATATCAGCTTGGATGAATTTCGTTCATCATGAGTGAAAATCCCAACTAAAAAAATCAATGCCACCACAGGATTAACATACTACAATCAACTCATGTGACCCCACAACACAACCCCCACCCCCAGCTTGAGTATGCTTCTAACATTTCGCTTTTTATTGCTCTGGATTGCAAAATGATTTTACTGGGTAAATGCGCGATTCCATATCAATTAAAACGATTTAATTTCCATCATTTATAGTTTTGTTTACGTGTCCAGTATCCATTATCTGTGGATTTCAATTGAACGGAAGGCCGCGGTTAAACGCATTAGTCGGTTCGTTTAACTAAAAAGGGCGAAAGGCTTCTGCAAGCAGAAGTGGAAATAATCGTAAATTTAACGTTTCGCTACTCACGGTTGACTAGCTGGATTAACTTCACTTGAAACGGGTGTAAATTAGATTTAAAGTTTCATTTTTGCTGAAAATTCAGCGAATTGCTCTTGATTATTTTTTGTTGGGTTTGTACATTTCGTAAACGTTGAGTAGCCTGGATTAATGTGTATACTAGATATTAGATTTAAAGTTTTTTAATTAACTCTATTATAATAATTACTCTAATGTTAATTTGACGTTATAGACGAAATTGTGGCAAAAATAAAAAATGTTCATATAAAACTAATAATTTCGAGAAAAAATTTTGAATTTGTAATAATTTCAACTAATTCTCAATCGTTTTTATTTTCATAGGCAACCCTAAGTATTAACTCAACGTTACTGATACTGAAGCACTCGAAAGTACGCGAAAGTCAACTTCGCCGCCACCGTGCCGAGAAAATTAAAATAGAAATGGATGCAGTCCCGCAACTACAACGAAGTCCAAATGGGCAACATCCGCGATTTTATTATCTAGCGGAGATTACGCTCCGAATTGCTGAACTTTCAGCTGAATTGAGAAAACTCACTCATATGCAATTTGCCTGGCTGGAGTAGATGATCCCACCCACACGTAGATATGAAAGTTCGAAAGCTCGGCATAAGAGTCCTTGCTTTCCGCAAAAGTTTCTGAAATGCCAAAGCTTTTATCATCGTTGCCAGCGCTCGTAATATGGCTGGCAACTGATTGCTCGCGTAATGTAGTTTTTTTGCTTTAAGCTATAAGAGAATATCTTGATGTCTTTTAAGATATTCTAGCGTTGCTTTAATTGATTTACTGACTTTTAACTTTTATAGCTGCTACTTGTTACATTCTTAACTTTTCGCTTTTATTAAGTTCCCCAATTTTCATTATACACCGAGTACATTTAGAAATATGTTTGTTACGAAATTTTTCGATTTTTTAAACTCTACGTCGCTAGAAATTCGTAAAAAAGTAAATTCAAAATTTTTATCTTTTTTTAGTTTTTATTTGGTAATTTTAACTTTTTTGCTTACTTAATTTTAAACTTTCAGCTTAAATCTTTTTTTCTCAAATTTTGACCTCAAACTTAGAATTAAAAGTTTTTCTGGAAAACATTTTACTTTTTTACCGAAACTTGGACTTTAATTTCGAAAATTCAACATATGTAAGTATTCCTCGTACAATATAGAATTTGAGATTAGACATTTATTTCCCAAAATTTAAACAGTTTTTTGTACTATTTTTTTCAAATTTCGTTTTTTTATAAATTTCTGATTTATTCTCGGAGTCGAATTTCTATAAAATATTTGGTTTTAGAAAAATCTGGATTTTTTTTTTAATTAGGTTAAAAATCTTTTAATTTTATTTATTCTTTTCAAAAGTCGTCGTTTTCTGAAAGTTATCTTTTTTTCGTTTAAGTTGCTCGAAGTTGGAAATTATTTCTCAAAAAATTTTCTTTTACAAGAAATTTAGCCTTTTAGTAAAAAAACAAATTTCTTGAAAAACAATATTTTGGAAATTTGACAAAAAATACTTTTCAAAGATATCGACTTTATTTCTCAAATTTGCATTTTTTTGTTTTTGTAATTTTGACAGATCCCTAATATTCGACATGTGTTTTTTCTAAATATGACTTTTTCCACACTTTGATCCAAATAGCATTTTTTCTTCAAATTTCGTGGCTTTTCTTAAAATTCTAATTTTCTGCTCGAGATTCATAGTTTTCCTAATATATTAATAAAAAAAAGACCAATAATTAAAAAATACTCCAAATTTGGGAAAAGACGACTTTCGATGAAAAAGTCGTTATTCTCAAAATGAAATTGAAATTTTTCAAAGAAAGTTTGATTTTAGGAAAATTGAGAATAAATTTGAATTTTTCAAAAAAAGCAATTTTTGTCCTTTTACAGAACTTCCAAAAAATATTTTTCAAAATCTTTCAATGAATATTTTTCTCCAAATTTTGTCTTTTTATGAAAATATCGACCAAAATAAAAAAAATCACATTTTGGTTAAACAGGCGAAAGTTGCAGAAATTAGAATTGTGAAGAGGGTCGAAATTTTCACAACAAAAACAAATTTTGAGAAATAGCGAAAATTTAAAAGAGAACTGACGAATTTGAAAATAAAAATTTAAAATTTTAAGGACGACAAGTTTTAGGAATACATTTGAAATTAAAAAAAACGAAAAAAGAAGTCTAAATTTCCAAATTTTTTAATTTGAAGGCAGAAATTAAGGAATCAGTTGAAAATATTCCGGAAAGTTAGATTCTAAAAAAATCGAAACCTACAGAAAAAGCCGACATAGGAGAAATAATCGAGAAAAAGATCGAATTTTCGAGAGAAAAGTCGACATTTTGAGAAATTGAAAAATTTTAATTTGAAAAAAGTAGAATTTTGCGAATAGAATCATAATTTTGAAAAAAAAGATGAATTTTGACAAAAATAATTCCATCAAGAAAAAGGCGAATTTGGAGGAAAAATTTGCCATTTTGAAATGGAATGGAAATTTCGCAGAGAAAACCAAATTTGAGAACAAGGTTTAAATTTTTTGAAAAAAAATTTTCTCGCAGGTTATATTTTTTATAAAAATGCAATATATTTCCAAAACCCAAAATCTGTAAATAAATATTTTTTACATATTTTTACCTTTTTATCAAAAGATCGACCAAATTTGGAAAAAAAGCTAAATTTTAAGAAACCTAAGAAAAGTCGTATTTTAAAAACAGCCGAAATTTTCAGAAAAATCTAAATTTTTAGAAACAACGAGATTTGGAACAAAAAACGACGAATTTTAAAATAAAAATTTAAATATTTGAGAAAGTCAGATTTTAAGGAAAAAAAATCGAATTCCAAGAATATATTTGTAATTAAAATAAAAACGAATTTGTTGGAAAAACTCGAAATCTCGAGGAAAAAACGAATTTTGAAGTATAAAAATTAAAATTTCTGGATAAACTCCTTTTCCGGTTGAATATGTATTTTCAGTTGACTGCCTAAGCCAGTGGGGGGAAAGTAACATCAATCTGGTACAACATTGCTATAAGAGAAAAGTTCTTTTCCATATACATATAAACCTATAATAATAAAAATTTATAAATGCCATTTTATTCGTTTTGACTGCCATTTTCGCCTATTTTATTTGCCATTTATGTCGCCAAAACTTAACTTTTTTACTGTCACAATTTCCTGGCTCTAGTTATACCAATTCATTTCATGTATCGCTGATTGTTAGCCTGTATGAAACCTACTTTACTTCACCATGGGTGAATTGTAACAGTAGTTTCGGCAGTTTTTTCTTTTTTATATCAACTCATTTCATATGGAAGTGGATATATATTACATCAAATTATTTAAAAAGTTTTGTTAAATTTTAAAATGGCGGAACCCATTTTGGCTTCCGTAAGAAAAAAACGAAGTTGCAATAAGTTTCTCGGAAATTATTTAACAAGTAACTACAAGGCCTTTAAGAAATCATTATTTAAAATTTTCTCAATCGGACCCCAAACAAAGAAATTACAGCAGATTTAAAAAAAAAATACCGTTTTTCACCGTTTCAACAGAAAAATGTTTTCCACTAAAAATGATGCGCTAACGACGAATAATTATTCGAATATGAAACTTTCCGATTAAAACATTATCTTTTTAAACAATAAGACATTTATCGATGAGACACAATGGACAATACAAAATATTTGACTTTGATTCTTTTGAGTGAAGATTTATTAACAGAACTAGTGGAATGTACGATTATATAGCGAACAGTCCCATTGTGCATTGAATCACTCTTGAGTTGGTGTCCGTGAATTCCCAACCATTAAAACGTGAAATAAAAATAACCTAATAAGTATGTATAGTCAAGAATCTTAATTACAATCGCTGCATTTATAATTCGTCCTGTTTACGCTCATCTTTGCACTTGTTAGTTAAATTTCCTCGTAATTTTCTTGGATTTTGTTTTTCACCGAGACCTAGCGCGCATCCGATTACGTTATTTAGTAAAAATATCAACTTGCTGATTATATTCAGTTAGTATTAAACATCACGAGATAAACTTCGCTATCATAAGAATATTTTGATCTGTGACCTCCGATTTTAATAAATTGATGTGCATTAACAAGTGAGATAGAAGTTCAGTACACCAAGATGAGAACCCTGTGTTTCGTAGCTCTTGTTCTTGGATTGCAAATAGTTGGTTCTTTGGCTTCATTAGCCATCGAGAGACCAAATTTAGAGAAACTAAGAGGTAAGAAATCAACTTAGTGTTAGTTTTTTAAAGAAATAGATTTTAAAATTGGAAGTGCTCTATGGAAACATACGGTAGAATTGTAGCGTTGCATGTCTCAAAGGCCTTCGATAGAGTTACTTCTCGCCAAATTAATATCTTATGGACTTCCATTGGGTCTCTGTTATTTGATATCCACTATCCTAAATGACAGATCTCTTCAGGTCGTCGTTGATGTTGATGGTATCTCATCTGAGACATTTGCTATCAATGCAAGAGTATCCAAAGGATCTGTTTTATCTCCTTCTCTGTTTCTATGACATATAAACGATTTCTTTGCTTCAACTTATAATCTGATAACATGCCCATGCCGATGATAGTAACTTAATATCATCCTTTTTCTCCAAGAAACCACTGTCTGCTGCTATTACAGATAGGCTAAGGCAGGGGTCGGCAAACCGCGGCTCGCGAGCCGCATGCGGCTCTTTTAAAAGACAATTGGGGCTCTTTAAAGTCCCATAAAAAATAAATAAATAAAAGCTAGAATGGACAGACACGCAGAAAATGAGTACTTATTAAACAAGTGATCTGCAGAAGTCGACATTTCCAAAAATATTTTTCTAGGAATTTTTAGATTTTGTTTAAATTTTAACAAAAAAGTTTTGATTTCAAGAAGTATTTTTCCGAAATTTTTGATTGATTTGTATTAACATTTTGAAAAAAACACATGAAACTTTAAATTTCTAAAAAAAGATCAATTTGGGAAGTCGACATTTCTAAAAAATATTTTTCTCATGATTTTTACTTTTTTATTTGTAAATTTTCTACAACCTTGAAATTTCGTAAGAAAAAGTTAATTCAACTTTTGTGAGAAAATAAATCTAAATTTACTGAAACAGCAAAGATCGAAGCTCGAAGTAAAAGGTGAATTTTCCAGAAAAAGTCAAATTTTGGGAAAAAGGAAGAGATTTCGAAAAAATTGAGAAAAAAAAGAGACTTCGAAAAAATTGAGAAAAAGAAAGAAATTTCAAAAAAAAACTAATTTATCAAAAATTTTCAAAAATAGGTAAAATTAAAAAAAAAAGGTCGAATTCCGACAATAGACTGAAACCCAGAGCAAATTAAAAACCTGAAATTTTTACACAAATTTGAATTGTTTCAAAATTTATAAAATAATAAAAAGAGAAATTGCAAAAATAAACTGGAAGCTTAAAAAAAATTGTCGAACTTTAAAAAAGTCGAAGTTTTTCAGAGAAGAAGAAAAAAGTCAAATTTTAGGAAAAATTTCAAGGAAAACGTTAAAATTTTAAGAAAAGCTCAAGATTTCGACAAAAAATTTGCAATTTTCCAAAGAAATTAATATTTTGAGAAGAAATTTGAAATTTCGAGAAGACGATTTAAAAAATCCCAATTTTGCTGATAAATTCGAATTTTGAGAAAACTGGTAAAATAATTTCGAAAGAAAAGAGAATGTCTATAAAACTTTCAGTTTCAAGAAAAGTATTAAATTTTAAAAAAAGGTCAAAATTTCCCCGAGGAAATCAAATTTAAAGAAAAAATTAAATTTTGAGATTTGAAAATAGATGAATTTCGTTCGAACTAAAAGTTGAAATCTCCAGAAAAAGCTTAATTTTGAAAAAAAAGAGATATCGAAAAAAATAAATGTCAAAATTCTCAAAAAAGCAAAATTTTAGAAAAAGACTTCGAATTTTGACAATACATTGAAATTCGCAAAACGAATTTAAAAACCTAAATTTAAATTTTGTGAAAAATTGTATAATTCCGAAAACTGTGAAAAATTAAAAGCTTCAAAAAATTTGTCGAACATCTTTTCAGAAGTCAAAGTTTTCCAGAGAAGAAAAAAATAAAAAAATTGCAATTTTCCCGAGAAAGTTATACTTTTAAAATAAATTGAAATTTCGAGAACGAGACCAATAAAAAAAACTCCAAATTTTCAGATAAATCGAATTTTGAGAAAATTGGTAAAATAATTTCGAAAGAAAAGAAAATGTCAATAAAACTTCCAGTTTCGACAGAAGTATTAAATTTTAAAAGGTCAACATTTCCCGGAGAAAGTCAAATTTTAAGAAAAAAATCAAATTTTGAGAATTGAAATTAGATGAATTTAGTTCTAAATAAAAGTTGAAATTTTCAAAAAAAAACCGAATTTTGAAAGAGATTTAAAAAAAATGAATTTGTCAAAAGTTCATAAAAAAGATAAAAATAAAAAAAAACGTCGTATTTTGACAATTAGATTGAAACCCAGAACATATTTAAAACCTGAAATTTTTAAACAAATTTAAATTTTGTGAAGAATTGTAAAATTTCGAAGAGAGAAATTGTAATAAATTGATTGTTTAGAAAAGATCCTCGAACTTTTAATAAGCCGAAATTTTCCGGAGAAAATAAAAATAAAAAATTTGCATTTCTCCAAAGAAAGTTAAATTTTGAGAATAAATTCGAAATTTGGTAGAATTGGTAAATAATTTCAAGGAAAAAAAATATAATTTTGAGATTTAGTGAAACATTTTGAAAATTAACGACTTTCGCCAAAAAAATCGCAGCTTGCATAAACAATAAAATGTCGAATTTTAAAAGTCGAAATTTCGAAGAAAACCGAATTTTACGAAACAAGTCCAAATTTGTAGAAAATAAATAAAAGTTTAAATGTTTAGTAAAAGTCAATATTTGGGTAAAATGGCTAAGCTTGGAAAAAAAACGAATTTTAAAAAGAATATATAAATTTCGAGAAGTGTTGAAGTGGTTTAATGTTTAGTAAAAGTTAATTTTGAGAAAAATGCCAAAATTTGGTAAAAGGACGAATTTCAAAAAAATGTTGATTGTTCTAGAAAAAAACCGCAATTTAAAACAAGGTCGAAAAAACGTAATTTTGAAAAAATATAATTTTGACAAAAGTGAAATTTGGGAATAGATCTAAATTTCGAAAAAGGAAAACTATGAAAAAAGATCGAGATCTTTAAAAAATATTTTACTTAACATCTCCATTTACTTCAAATTTTTACTTTTTTATTAAAAAATCGACAAAAGATAATTTTTTCAGAAATAAGTCGAATCTTCCAGTAAGTCGAATTGTCGAGTTTTGAGAAGAAAGGAAGATTTAGGGTAAATGTCTCATTTTAGGAACAAAATAGATATTAAAAAAGAAGACTAATATAGAAAAAGAGTTAGAAATAGTCAAAATTGCAAAAAAAGAGAAATTTTGAAGTAAAGGTCTAAATTTTGAGAAATAAGAGGTCTTTTGGGCTAAATATATTATCGTTTGACTCCATGAGTCAAAGGAGTCTTTCACTGTCCCATATCTTGTCTGATTTATCTGATTTAATTTTGAAATAAAATGTAAACTCAAAAATAAAAATTTGTGGTTTCTTGAAATTCACGAAATCAATTTTTTTATTGCGGCTGGCTCTTTCGGCTTAAAAGTTTGCCGACCCCTGGGCTAGGGAAACAACAGATACAGATTAGGATGTAGAAATTGTTTTGAAATGGAGAAAAAAAAATTGCCTAAAAAATTCAAACAGATGTTTTCTCTAAGAGAACGTGAAGAAATAATGCATCCAAAATTGTAATGGGCGGTAAAATTCTCCCTATGAAATCTTAACTTATCTTAAGACTAGTACACACTCGTAGACAAAATTGCGCGACCCTATAGGCAGATAAATTGAGGATGTTGACTCTAGACAGTCCCGAACACTCTCAAAATAGTCGAGGTCTTGATCATGTGCGTCCCACAGCAAAACTAGGTTCCGAGACATTATGGCAGGTAGGATAGTCACCTGCAAATTTACTGCTTGTTTACATGGAGTTGAAGAACAAGCTATTTCTAGTGCACAGACCAACAGGTTTGAACATTTACTAGATCCGAAGTTTGGAAGCCCAATATCGGTTTCGATCTTGTTAGGTCTCGTCAGTTTGGTATGTCCAACTCGAATGCTAACAAATGTTTCGACAAGTAAGTACTAAAGAATTCACGGACGTCAAGCGTGTGACTTCTTAGTACTACCACCCATTGGTCCATAGAGAAACTATGACAATCACCAACAATGTCGTATGCAAGTAGAATGCAACCTAGACTACAAATTCATGCAGCCCTTCAGGCGTGTATAGTGAATCATAGGCATCTGAACCATTTAGTACTTACTTGTCGAAACATTTGTTAGCATTCGAGTTGGATATACCAAACTGACGAGATCTAACAAGATCGAAACCGGTATTTGGTTTCCAAACTTCAAATCTAATAAATGTTCAAACCTATTGGTATGTGCATTAGAAACCTTGTCTTCTGGGAACTTTTTTCTAGAGAGCAATCGCTTTGCTAAGTGGCAGTGTTTCAACTGTTTGTAGTTCAGCTACCTATGAATCACTATACACGCCTGGAGGGCTGCATGAATTTGTAGTCTAGGTTGCATCCTACTTGCATACAATAAGCTATTTGTTTTCCAATTTGTCTATAGACAATAGCAGAACATTGGCTACAGTTCATAGTTTGTCGCAAGTTCCATGATTTTGTTGCGAGTGTGTACTAACCATTAGAACTAAATGCACTAACTTCAGGAATGTTTGCGCCATTGCCAAGTCAGCCATTTAGAAGTTGGGCTTCACATACTTCACATCTCATCAGCTCCTTACTCTCTATAAACTCTCCCTAGAATACTGTTCGCATCTAAGCACCAACTTTTCCTGGAAGGACCATGTGCTATTGTCAAATTAGACTCATTACTTTTCGAGCTAAAAAGTATACTTTACATTGTATCAGCTACTCGCATTTTATAAAGTCCAAGTTGGACCAACGCTGGAGTACAGTTCTCATGTTTGGAGTACAATCTCCTAGGCTCTTTTGGATTCAATTACAAAAAAGGGTAATTCGCCTTATTGATAATAAAACTTTGACTGAGTGAGTCGTTCCAGACAGCGGAGCGCAGGAGGATAATTTGCGATTTGTCTCTTTTCTAAAAGATACTTTTATGAGAGATATTCGGAAGAACTGATAGCTCTGATCCCCTTAATAGCAACATTTTTCAAGTATACAACATAGTTGGAGATAGCAAGTTTCTGTGCAGTCCAACTTAGAACAGTAAAAAAAATATTTATGGAATATACTTCTATAGAGCTTTCAAGTTACCGAAGAAAATTCTTCCGGATAATGGCAATTTATTCTCGATTAAAACCGCAGCTTGTCTCCAATTATTAGTCAATCATTGTAACAAATCAGAGATAACTTATTTCATTTGGTCTTTTCCTGTAGGTCATCCGCACCACTGCTATGCTACTCAGGACAATATTGGATTAATGAAACATGGTGAACTGAGACAAATTCCTGGTCAATGTTCCACGGCGAGATGTGAAAGTGACAGTTCTGTTGTTTACACTGGGTAAATATTACAAAATTCATAAGCGTACACGGTAACTTTTAAGTGAGAAAAAATTTATTGTTGGAGACCGGATTATATGCAACATAAAAATCTTGAAATATGCATGCAAATATGCACGCAAAATGCTTAAAATATGCACGAAATGTGCCAAAATATGCAACTGTAAGTGATAATGTTAATAATTTGTACAAATTTGCTTCTAATTTAAATATTTTTCTTTTCCTAACATATTTCTTTCTAATTGCTTTTAGTTTTAACAAATTTGCTTTTAATTTCAGTAAATTTGCTTGCAATTTAAATAGGTTGATTCCAATTTGAAGAAATTTGTTATTAATTTGAACAAATTTGTTTCTAGTGTAAACAAAATGTTTTTAATCTGCATAGGTTTGCTTCTAATTACGTATTTGCTATCAGTTTGAATAAAAGTGCTTTCCAAATTGCTAGAATGTGCCTACCCCAATTTAAAAGTTTCTCTCGAAATTTGGCTTTTTTGTTTAACAATTTAGTGTACAACATTCAAAATTTTCTGTTAAAATTTCTAACATATTTTATTTTGTTGTGCTTTTGGATTTCATAAAAAATGTTTTAATTCAAATATTCCAGAAGTTTTTGAAATTCTGCATGAAATAAAACAGAAATTTCGAGTAAAAAATAAACACTTCAAAAGAAGCTTAATTTATACAAAACACCCTTTTCTCTTTTTTTGTGAAATTTTTTGGTGGAACGGACTGGTCCTTGATTATCTTCAAAAACTGAAATACAGAACTTGTCCCCTTAAATCAAGAAATATTAACAAACACAACAAATGTTGCTATAACGCGTTTCGACAGTAAAGCTGTCATCTTCAGAGAGATACTGACTCTCTCTCTGAAGATGACAGCTTGGCTGTCAAAACGCGTTAGAGCGACGTTTGTTGTGTTTTTTAATCTTTCTTGGTTTCAGGGGACAAGTTCTGTATTTCAATTTTTGTGAATTTTTGTTTCTTAAAATTTTCGATGAAAAATTACATAATTTATAGATTTTGTTCGAAATTTGATTTCAACATTTTTTTCAAAATTTGCCTTTAATTGTTACTTTTTTCCCGCATAAATGTTTGTTGGTTACAAACTCAACATTTTTTTCACTTTTTTTAGAAATTTTGAATTTATTTTCGATATTTTATCTTTATCCAAATTCAATTTTCATAAATTTTTAGATTTTTGTTACCATCGTTATCCTAAATTTTAAAAAATATTGTCCCAAAGTTCAAAATCAAATTCGAAAATTTAATTTATTCATTTTCATGTTTTAAATTTTTCGACTTTTGGTCCTTTTGATTTTTTTTAATCGTAACTTTTTTCAGAACTTCGACGTTTTCAACATTTCAACTTTTCAAAATTATTTATTTTTTTAAAATTTTGAGGTTGCTATTATTATATTCCAATTTTTTTTAAAAAACTTAAATCGAGATCCCAAGCTTTTTTTCACAAATTTCAGGTTTTAAAATTTTTTCCCATAAAAATTTCAACATCTTTTCCAAAAACTCAAATTCAGGTTAGAAAGTTTTTCACAGATTTCAGAATAGATTGACCTTTTGAAAATTCAGTCATTTTCTGGGATTTAATTTTTCTCTTGAAAATTTCGACTTTGAAAATTTTATTTTTTTTATTTAGAATTTTTTAAATATTTCAGTGTTTTTAAAAAATCTCGTCTTTTCTCCCAAAATATAAACTTCAAAATGTCGTCCTTTTTCAAAATTGTGACTTTCAAAATTGCGACTTTCCATATTTCGGATTTTTAAAATTTCGACTTCAGTTTTTAATGTTTTTTTTCTTCATTTGGGCATCTTAAAAATTTAAACTTTTTCTCGAAATTGTTATTTTTGTAAAATTTTAAACATTGATTTTTTTTAAATAGATTTTTATCTTTATCTGAGATCTTAGATCTTTTATGAACTTTTATACTCTTTTAAAATTTTAATTTTTTTCTAAATCTTGCCCGTTTGGGAATTTTGTTTGTCTAAATGCTTTTTTAATTATTTTGTATATAAAAATCTTGCATTTTTGTTAAAATATAACATTTATAATATTTTAAATTCTTCTTAATTTTTATTTTTTTTTTGAAAATTTCGAGTTTTTTCTTCAAAATTATTATTTCAACAAAAAATGACTGGCTTTCAAAGAAAGATAGTTTTTGAATCAAAAGATCAAAAATAGAATTTTGAGAAAAAAGTCGAATTGTAGCAAAAACTTTTATTTCAAAAAAAAAACATCAAAATTTAGAGAAAAAAGTCGAATATTAAGAAAAAATTTGAAATTTTTCAAAAAAGTCAATTTTAAGAAAACGCAAAATGTTGGAATAGAATAAAAATTTGAGAAAAAAAAAGGTATTTGGAAAAAGTAACCAAAAGTGACAAAAAAAAGCTTATTTTAAGCAAAAGGACGAAATTTTGAGAAAACAATAGACATTTTTCACAGAAAGTTCAATTTAGAAAAAATAGTCAAATTTTAAAAAGAGTTGTTTATAAAAACGACGACAAAAAACCTAAATTTTCAAAAACAAATTTAGAAAATAGATATTTTGGAAAAACATCGAAATTTAAAAAAATAAGATTAACTTTGATGAAAATGTCATTTCCAGAAATATTAAATAGATACCAACATGCCAAGAAAAAGTTAAATTTTAAGCAAAAAATCAAGATATGTGAAAGTTCTGATTTTAGTAGGAAAAAAATTGAAAAAAATCCAATGTTAAGAAAATAAACAAAATGTCGAAAAAACGAAATTTCCAGAAAAATCTTGAAATTGAGAAATGAAGTTTTGGGACAAAGTCAAAATTGAAGAACAAATTCATATTTTGGGAAAGAACGCAAAATTTAAAAAAAAAACGAATTTTGAAAATAAAATCAAAATCCCAAGAAAAAAAAGAAAGGAATTCCAAGAAAAAAAATTGAGATTTCGGAAGAAAAATCAAATTTATTTTAAGGTATTTAATAAAAATATACATTCCGGAAAAGGACGAATTTCGAGAAATAAAATCAAAAATTCCAACAACAAAAATTAATTATGAAAAGAAAAAAAAATCAAGCTGAAGATCGAAACATCAAGAAAAAGATCGTAACTTTAAGGAAAAGGATGAAATCTAGTAGAAATTCAAAGTGTCTTAAATATTAACATTTTGTTATATTTTGAAAAAAAAATGGACAAATTTTGAGAAAAAGTCAGAATTTTCCGGTTGAATATTCATTTTCTCTTTACTGCTTAAGTCAGAGGGAGACAAATGCCTCACTATAATATCAGAAAATGTCCAATATTGAAATAAATATCAAATATTTGGGAAAAAAGTTAGGATTTTCAAAAAATTGATTAAAGAAAATCTCTAAAACCTTAAAATTTTCGAAGAGAATTTTCTAGGATTTTGTCTTTTTTGAAAAATTTGGAATTTCAAAAAAAAAAATGTTTTTCAAATTTCTTATGTTTTTATCGAAAAAAATTGCAGAAATTCGATCTTTAAAGATATGAAAAGTTTCAGAAAATGTCGAATTTTGAAAAATAGAAATTTTGAGAGAAAATTAAAAAATATTAAAGTGTTCAAAATTTGATAAGCAAGAGGGAAAATTTTAATCATTAATTTAAAATTTCGAAATAAAGTTACAAATTTTACCAAAAAAAGAGGAATTTTGGGAAAAAAGTCAATATTTAGTATAGGATATATTTCTTCTGGGATTAGACCCTGTCAAAGAATTACTAAAAGTGTTCAACGTTTCGCCCACCATCGTAGGGAACAAAGAAACAATAAATGAAAAATAAAATACAAGAAAATACACAAAAATGAAAAATGAAAAAGGCCAATTTCAAAACATCAGAACACGGTTACTCAGTATCGCTATATAGTTTTCGAGGAAAACCCCTTTGTGAGAGACGAATGGACGGACACGAGAGTGAGATTATAAGGGTTCCGTTTTTTTTTTCTTTTAAGGTACGGAACCCTAAAAACGTCAATGTAAAAGTTTTTTTAGCTCCTAATTTTGAAATGATTCCGAATTGTTACAGATGTTCTCCAATGGCAGTCCAACCCCCTTGTGTTGTCGAGTCTGGAGATTTGAATGATCCCTTCCCCAAATGCTGCCACAAGATACGATGCCCTCCTCACGACTCAAAAGAAAAAACAGTGAATGAGATACATTCCAACCATGTGTAAATAAAGCTTCCAAATATTCACAATTTGGAAGTCTGATAGTATTCATCTATCAAATAAAATACTTCAAAATACTCTATTTAGCCACGTCATTTCCTTTACAAATTCTTCGCTGTCAGCAAACGTAATGTAGTTTAATTTTTTTAAAAGCCAGTAAAAGCTAGTTAATTAAAAACATCGTTTCGTGCATCATCGGGGTATTAATCGAGTTGATTGCATCGAGGTAATCAGAGTAAGTGTATCGGATTTCGTTGCAAAACATGTATCGCAATTCCCATTGGATTATAAACTGTAAAATGACCGACATGCACACAACGAAAAACACATTCGATAAATGCCATTTTGGTATATCATTATAATGATTATTGTATTTAAATTTAAATAATGGCGAGTTTGCGGCGACGAATAAAACAGAATTTAACAGACGCATTTATATCGGGGATGCATCATGCTAAATCCGATGTAATTTAATTGTTTGCCGGTGAATTTGTTTTATTTGTGTTGCTTCAGTGAATCTCGTTTCATCGTGCCGGGGAAATACCCTTAATTTACATTTCGTGCACCATGGACTTTCGTATTTCAAGAAGCTCTAAGTCTAAGTTATGATTTTTTTTAAGTCACTTTGCAGCAATTTTTCTAAAAAAAAATATAAAATAAATTTTTTTATATCTCAAATGATTGTGTTTTTTCAAATACAAATATGGACACAAGAATCAAGTATTGTAGGAAACTCTTTAAATAAATATCAAGCACACTTTAATGGTAATGAAGGTGGTCGTTCCTCTAAATTGTACTTTAAGTAGTTTCTCGGTGAACTGCCCTAATAATAAGTACAATTTAGACAAAGAACCCAAAATATTTACGTTCAATAGCATTATTCCCAGCTAGGTCTGCGCTGAGTGTAACAAGACGTAAGTGCTGAACTGCCATAACTACTCGATTTTTAGCATAGACTGTACGCGTGGATAAAATATTACAAATCTCCAAGCCACTTTGCAGTAAGTGTTCTGAGCAGGAAACATTGCACTACTGAGCATCTAAAAGGGAACCTGCTATGTTACTTCCAGATGTTTCCATTACGTGCAGAATGAAGTGTTGAAATTCCATGAAATTTGTAATTTCCGATTGGAATTATGCAAAATCTAATGATAGTTTTGATCGCAATAAATTAAAATATCTTCAAAAACATTCTTCAAATATACCTTACATGTTAAAAATACTTCTGTGACATCACCGCTTGGAAATTTCGATTACAAGCTTGTAGCAGCCTCTTGCTCGCTTCATATCACCTCCTTCTTAAACATAGTCCCATAGGGTTTGGCACTTTAACTCTGCTAACTGGGAAGAATTAAGAGACTTCTTTGCATCTTTTCTATGGCTGGAAGACTGCTTTAACTTAGACAGCCCTTCTTCAGTCGCCTAATCTATCACTGAAACTACCCTGTTTGGTATGGAATGATCAAAATGCTCAATATGTTACTCATATCTGTAACTCAGCTATGTAAAAACATGGTGAGGCTAGGATTATGGCATTGGATATCTCAAAGGCCTTTGACAGAGTCTGGCACCGATCCCTTCTCGCCAAAATTACATCTTATGGTCTTACTCCTGGACTCTGTCAATTTACAACCAATTTTCGCGCTGACAGATGTCTTCAGGTCGTCGTCGATAGCAGCTCATCCAAGACATTTGTGATTAATGCAGGGGTGCTTCATGGGCCTGTCTTGTCTCCTACTCTGTTTCTGTTACACATAAACAATCTCTTAGCTTCAACTTTCAGTCCGATATGCAGCTACGCAGATGATAGTATCCTGGTGTCATCTTTTTCTCCGACAAACCATTATCCGTCGCTGCTTCAGATCGACTAAGGGAACAGTAGATACAGATGATTAAACAAAATTTCAAAATCATTCTGGAATGGGGTAAATCTAGTCGACTTCAACGCTTCAAAAACTTAGGTCGCGATTTTCTCTAAGAAAACATCAAGGAATAAGGCAACAAACGTAATAATGGACGGTAAAATCCTCCCGATGGAATCTAATCTGTCTATCCTAGGAGAGAATACGAGCACTAACTTCTCTTGGGATGATCATGTGCGCGCCTTTGCCAAGTCCGCTTCTCAGAAGCTAGGCTGTCTTTTTAGAGCTGAAAACTGCTTCACATCTCATCAGCTACTCACACCATACAAAGCTCAAGTTAGGCCAGCACTAGAATACTGTTCCCATGGTTAGAGTTCAATCCCAAAGCACACTTTCGCTCTTTTGGATTCAATCTAAAGAAGAGCAATTCGCCCAATTGATGATGAGAGTTTGACCGGTTCTCTCGAAACACTAGAGCACGGGCGGATGGTTGGTAAATTGTCTCTTTTCTACAAGTACTATCATGGGAGATGCTCGCAGAAACTAATAGGATCGATCGCTGTAGGGGCAAAAATTTTGAGGCATACAAACAGTCGGAGACGGCAAATTGGTGCGGTCCAACTTGACACAGTGAGGACTTCTGTCTGCGGAGACTCGTTTTTCTATAGAACTTCCAATCTATGGAACTCGTCACCGAAAGAAGTTTTCTGCGAAAATTACAACCTATCCTTGTTTAAGAGGACTCTTCATCGCCATCTATCCTTGTTTGCGCATCCTACTCACAGTACATTGAAAACATAATCGGGTAGCCCTTTAAGAGTGGATTGAACTTTAAAAAAATCATAAGTTTGACATTAAATATTTCAACTTCGGTACCGGCACGGGTTTTTTAATTTTATAGGTGTATAAATAACACTGTCAGTAATATCTAGCAGAAATTTAAAAAAAAATCTATAGGAAAGCAATTGATCGATGACCTACTTTAATTATTGACCAATCTTGGTCTAGGCATAAATGAAATATTTTTGAAAAGTGATAGTCTATAGGTAGGTAATTTACAGAACAGGTAAATTAGAATTTTAGTTGAAAAAAAATTCACATCGAACGACTACGAGTTAAAGTTCAAATTCAAACGTATTCATTTTGTGATAATATAAGCAAACATAACTTACCCCATCTGGATTATATTTATGTGCTGGTTCCAAAGCGCAGAATTCTGTTAACACATCTTGCAGTTTTTTGGTAGAATCTGAAAGTAAAATAGTTTCTCTGAAGACAATAAATATGAGCTCTATTATGTTTGGAAGTTTGGAAGGGTAAGTAACGCCCGTTAATAACGATTGCACTAATTCTCTAGCGGGAAGATATTTGTTTGGTACGTTTCAAATTTATACGAAACCAATGCCAATATTTTAGTTTATTTTTTTATTTTTATCAATATATTTAATTTTTCATCTTCAATATTTAAATATTTGTTTTTCGTTTTCTCTGGAAAAAAATTAACATATTTTTTTTCCACATGTCTTGGAGTTATTTTTTAAGAATTTTTAAATATCTCATTGTCTTTTGCCTAAAATATTTTTTTCAGAAAGTCAACAATCTTCATTTAGGTAAATAATAATAATACTAATAATTTGCAATACTGGGATCGTTAGGCAATAATAAATCTAATTTTACTGTATATTAAAGCCCATAGATAATTATCTAAGATTTTTCGTTGAAGTACGGGCTCGAGCAGATTAGGCGTCTTAGACGAAAACCTACACCCCTTTTCCTAATTGTTTTTATAGAAAAAAACCTTAACAGAATACAACAAAGAGCTTAGAAGATCCAAAAGCAAATCATGGAAGAGCTTTTGTGAGAGGGTTAAAGATATGTCCCAGTCAATGCGACTCCTGAAACTTCTATCTAAAGACCTCTCAAACGAAATAGGACTTCTCCAAAACCAAGACGGAAGTTACAGCGCCTAGAAAGTGTAAGGTTGCTTATGCGAACTCACTTTCCGGGATCTACAGAAATTGAAAAAACCCACAACAGTGCTGCGATTATTGGGAGCCATTTGCACCCCTACAATCGAGTAAAAAACCTGGCGAGGAAAATATTTACAAAAAACAAGATAAAATGGGCGGTGAATTACTTTGAGCCCTATAGGGCTCAATCACCAGAAGATAAAATCTTCCCAGCCCTACTGCAGCACGCCATAATGTAACTAATAAATACATTAGCTACAATTTTCAAAGCTAGTTACACGTTAAGCTACATCCCAGTAGCAAGAGACGTAAATGTCATCTATATACCAAAGGCAGGCAAATGACCATCTGCGTAGCATAAATCAAATAGACTCATTAGTCTAATGTCATTTCTTCTCACAACAATGGAGAAAATTGTGAACCAACACATTAGAACCGCAGTGCTGTCAAAGAATCCGCTTCATGAAAATCAATTTGTCCATCAAGAAGGCAAATCCGCAGAGACAGCCTTACGCAGTCTTGTCAAAAAGATAGAAAGTGCATACCAAACAAAGAAATAGCTCTTTGTGGATTTATAGGCATAGAGGGTGCTTTTGATAACATCTCATATGAATCCATAAAGGCAGCAGCTATCAAAAATGGTTTTGAGAAACCCAACTATCGACTGGATCGTCTCCATGTTAGATGATAGGAGACTCAAACCAACCTTAGATAGTGATTTAGTCACAGTGAGCGCAGCAAGGGGTTGTCCCCAAAGTGGTGTTTTATCTCCACTGCTGTGGTCCATCGGGGTTGATGACCTCTTAAATATACTGCATTACTCAGGCTTTGAGGCAATAGGTTATGCAGATGAAATGACGATAAAATCCTGTCAGATTTAATGCATTTGGATTTTTACACTTTCTATTTCAAGTTTAAACTGAAAATTTCGAAAAAAAGTTAAGACATCGAGCATTCAAGGCTGAAGTATAAAAAATATATCTTAAAATAATTGAACTCACAAAAAAATAAAAATTTTAAAAAAGGGGAATATTTAAGAAAAGGTATAAATTTTGTGACCGAATATTCAAAGGATTCCAAATTTTCAAAGAAAGTCAAAACCTCAGATTAAAAGAACTTAGGTTATTTAAAGAAAATTAAAATTTTTAGGAAAAGGTGAAATTTTCAGAAGAATTATATTTACAAAAATAAAAATTTTCAAAAAGGGTCTACATTTTCAAAAAGAGTGCAAATTCTGAGGTCAACTTCGAAGAAAAATCGAAATTTTGATGATAAAAGGTCGAAATTTAAAAAAAAAGTGGAAATTTTGAAAAAGATAAACATTTAAAAAAAAAGTGAAAATTTTGAAACAATTTAGCTTTTCAAAAAATGTCAAGATATTTTGAGCAAGGTCGAAATTTAAAAAAAAATTGAGGATTTTAAAAAAAGATTTCTAAAAAAGTATATCAATTTTTACAAAAAAGTCGAAATTTTGAGAAATGATTTAAATTTTCTGTCAAAATTTTCGGAAAATGTCCAAATTTGCAAAAGTTAGCATATTGAAAATCTCGACTCTTTTGAAAATTACATTTTAAAATTTTCATGACTTTTCAAAATTTAAACTCTTAAAATATGACCGATTTTTTACAAATTAAAAATTTCGGCTTTTCTTTGATAGTTTTAAAACTTTAAAATTTTTACTTTCTTTTAAATTTCCATCCGTTTTAAAATTTAACTATTTCTTGATATTATGACCTATCTTCAAAATTTCTACTTTTTTTCGATAACAATTTTTGAAGTAAGTACAAAAAAAACGAAATATTCAGAACAAAATTGGAAATCATATAATCTTATTTTCACAATTTTGTTTAAGTCGAAATGATGTAAGAATATTTTTGCCAAAACTTCGACTTTTTTTTTCTCAAAAAGTCCAAACCTTGAAAATGGGTTAAAATTTTAAGAAATAGTCCAAATTTTGAAAAATATAGAAATTCTGAGAAAAATTAAAATTCAGAATGTAATTTTCAAAATAGTCGAGATTTTCAAATAGTCAGAATTTCGAGAAAAAGTTGAAATTTAGAAAATTGTCACATTTCGAAAATTTCTCGACATTTCTTTTTTTTTCCTTTAGTTCGAACACAAAATGTTTGTTATTTTTTACACCACTTTCACTTTAAAATTCAAAACTGCGACAAAATGATTTATGAGTTCTTTTTTCCTTATATTTCGATTTTTTTGAAAATTTTCAAAACATTGAAATTTTTAAATTCTTCTGCAAGGAAGGTCTTCGAATCTTGACATTTTTCCGAATTTTCGACTCTTTCTGGAAATTGACTTTTTGAAAATATCGACTTTTTTGAAAATTTTTGTTACAAATTTTTATCATTTTACAAAATTTGAATTATTTCTTAAAATTTTGATCTTTATTTTAAAAATTCGATTTTATTTGAAAATTTGACACCTTTTGAAAATTTCGACTTTTGTTTGATAAGCTTGAAATTTCAAAATTATCACTTTTTCCAAATTTCAATCTTTTTCAAAAAAGATGGAATTTTCAAATAGTCAAAATTTTGAAGAAAGGTGATCATTCTCGAATGTAAATTTTAGAAATGTCGAGATTTTCATAGATGTGGAAATTTTCAAAAGTAAAAATTTAAAAAGAATTTTCTAAATAATTCAATTTTTTTCTTAAAGAACTCAAAATGTTTATTCTTTCTTACATCATTTCGACTTTAAAACTCAGAAATGCGAAAATATGATTTTGTGAATTCTAAATTTTTGCTGAAAATTTCTATTTTTTTTAATTAAAGAAAATGATAGGCCAAAATTAGAAAAATTATAACAATTTTGACAATTTTGAAAAAGATAAAAATATTAAAAAAAGGTAATAATTTTAAAATGTAATGTAATGTAAAAGTTTAAATTTTTAAAAATCCAAAATTTCGAATAAAATCAAATATTTGGAAAACTATCCCCTTTCGAAGTTTTCGATACGTTCCAATTTTCTTTCGTGACTATAAACTCAAAATATTTACTCTTTTTCACATCATGTTGGCTTTTTAACTCGAAATTGTGATAAAGTAAATTTTTTTATAAATTCATAATTATTCCTTAAACTTTCGATTTTTTTACCACAACATTTTTAGAAATGGTAAAATTTTCAAAATCGATTACAATTTAGAAAAACAATTACCATTTTAAAAAAGGTTGAAATTTTGAAAAATTATGAAAATTTTAGAATGTGATTTTCAAAAATGTCAAGATTTTCAAAAATGTCAAGATTTCTTAAACTGTCGAGATTTTCAAAAATTTTTAAAAATTTCAAGATTTTCAGTTTAGAGAAAAAGTCGAAAATTTGTAATATTGTGATATTGTCAACATGCAAAGTTTTCCCGAAATTTCAATTTTATTTCTTTGAATTTGAATCAAACGATTTACTTTTTCTTACATCATTTTGAGTTTAAACTCGAAATTACGAGAAAATAATTTCATGAGATCAAACATTTCTTCCAAAATTTAGAGTTCTATTCTCGGAATTCAAGAAGTCAAAATTCTAAAATTTTGAAATTGTAAATAAAATTAAGATTCCAAGAGCCAACATTTCGCGAAAATTCGAAAAATTGTCAAGATTCGAAGTGTTCTCGAAATTTCTAAATATTTTAGTGTGATACCAAATTGTCTATCCTTTCTTAAATCAGTTCGACTTAAAATTTGAAATTGGGAGAAAATGATTTTAGGAATTCCAATTTTTTTCTAGAATTTTTGACTATTTTCTTCCTAAAATTTCCAAAAATGTCGAAATTTACAAAACAGGTCTTAGTTTCTATAAACAACATAAAATAAACATTTTGAACAAAAGTAAAGGTATTAAAATGCCAGTATTATCAAAAAAAGTTAAATGTTTTATATAAGTTCAGAATATCAACAAATAGACTAAATTTCAAAAAAACAGAGTTTTGTAAAAAGTGAAAATCTTAAAAATGTCGAAATTTTAAATAAAGATTTTCAAAATTCAAAATTTTAAGAAAAATTTGGAAAATTGTCCAGATTTGAAACTTTCTGGAAATGAAAATTTCTTTTGAACCCTTTCTCCCTTACAAAATTTAGATTTTGACCTTGACATTCGCAGAAAATGATTAAATTCCAATTTTTTTCCAACTTCGACTTGTTTTCTTGACAATTAACATTTGAAAAAAATCGAAATTTTAAAAACAGGTAAAATTTCATGAAATAACCTCAAATAAAGAAAAATTAGACAGTCTCCTAACTGCTGTCACAAGTGGAAACTTGTTAAATGAAGTTAAAATTCATTCTTACGAACGGTCGTATGGCTCAGTGGTTAAGGCAGCAGATTTTGTTTCATAGGTCTGCTAAGTCGCGGGTTCAAATCCCGCTGTCGTCAACGCGTTTTTTAATTCTATTACACCTCTTATAGCTACATAGTCCTGTTAATATTTGAGCATGTTGGTAAGGCAAATTAGGGCGATGGTAACGCGAAACCATATGTTTCCCCCCTATCTGAAATCGTCCAACGCGCTTAAAGAAGTTTTCACTTCAAAAATCGATACACGATAAAAAAAGTAAAAAGTAGAGTTGAGTGACATCAGCTAGTTTCTAAATAAGAAATTATAGAAAAAATACAAGAGTAAAGTGAACTTCTAGTTAGAGAACCCTGCATTAAAGAAATAGTTAATAAAATTGATAAAAACAGTAGGGTAGTTGGTAGCGCCTGATGGTCATGCGTGATGGTAACACGAAACCGTCAGTTTACCCCCTATACATGCATTACGGGTTGAGCAATTTTCATCATTACGCAACCCGTAATTGACACATTTATTCGAACGCGTGAGCGCGGCCTGTTGGTGTGTGAGGCACAAGCTGGTACAGCCTGGTACAGCTAGTGCGCTCAGGGATTCACAATTCACGGTGCGCATTTTGATGATGTACAGTCGAAACCGGATATAACGACACTAAAGGGACCATATAACTACGGACGCTATAAGCGGTAATTGTTATAAGCAATATACATAAGTATATATGTACATAATTTGAATATGCAATATGAATGTGCATATTATGTATGTATTTAATTTAAATAAACGTAGTAAATAGGTACTCGATGTAAGAACTGGTATGCAAATAAAATTTTTTAAAAATGAACAAAAAATTTATTTAAAAATACGTTAATTCTGTACAATTAGTTTTTAAAGTAATCGGTCATTTTGGTCTGTTTTTTCTTAATTTAAGTTTTAAATATATTTTGCATGATACGTTCCATTTTCATTAAAATTTCTTGGTTAACATCAGAATTAAACTCTTCGTTAAAAGCGATAAATTTTTGTAGAGTTGTGATAGCATTAATAGCCTCGCATAGTGTTGTTGGTTGAAACTGCTCGAGTTGGTCTTCGTTCCCTTCGTCAGTGTTGTGATTACTTTCGATTTCTGCTAAAATCTCTTCATTAGTAACTGAGGCACACACGGCAACATTGTCATCTATTCCTATGAACTCCTCTTATTTCAATTCTTGGTTCTGTGCCTAAATGAGCAGCAAATTGAGCTAGAGGTATGTTGTCTTCTTTATCTGTTGGAGACTGAAGTCGTCTTACAAGCGGAATATCATCATCGTCCTCTTCTGGTGATGCAGAAAGATCTTTGAAACCTGCATGGCGAAAGCAGTTGACTATAGTGGTCTGTGTTATCTTTTCCCAAGCTTCTGATATCATTAGAATTGCATCCAGAATGCTAATACTTTTTGTATTTTCGCCGTTTTCAACATTCTGAAGCATTTGCAACACTTGACGTTTTCTATACTGTGTTTTTAGAGCTTTTATCACTCATTGGTTCATGGGTTATAATACAGAGGTGACCTTGGGTGGCAAAAAGACAAGTTTTATGCATTTTAGATTGGGAACGACAGGGTGAGCAGGACAGTTGTCTACTAAGAGAAGAATTTTGTTACCTTTTGCTTTCAATTGTGCATCCCAGTTTCGAAGCCATTTTTCAAAAATTTATGTCATCCAAGACCTATTGTTGTTTCCGTATGTTACAGGTAATAAATAAATGTTCTTAAAACAACGTGGGTTTGTAGCTTTTCCGATTACTAAATGCTTTTTTTTTACGCGATCCAGTCATATTCGCAGCAACCAATACTGTAATTCTTGCTTTAGACAACTTCCCACCCTTGCATTGTTCCCCTTTGAATTTAAGCGTCTTATCAGGAGTCAAGTTAAAAAACAGTGCAGTTTCATCCACATTAAAAATTTGCTCTGGCTTGTATCCTTCGCACAGTGCAGGCCACTTATGAGATAGCCACTCGTCCGTCACACCTTCAGGAACACCAGCAGCTTCACCACAAACTTTTCTTGCCACAATATTATGACGAGCACGGAAACGTATCCAAGATGATGGCAATCAAAATTTTCTTTTCCCGTAAGCCGAGCGAAATCGTTGGCTTTTTGTTGCAAGATCGGACCATTTATTGGGACGTTTTTTGCTATCTGGTGTTGAGACCATTTTAATAAAGCTTCTTCTATAACTTTATGCGTAGATGCCCTCGATCGTTTAATTTTCAAAGAATTGTTTTCAAAAAGAGCTTTTATTTTATCCTTATTCTTCCAAATTGTTGATATAGTGGAGTGTGGGACGCCACATTCTTTTGCAATTTCGCCATTAGACTCGCCATTTTCCAATCTCCATATAATGGGTGATTTTTCTTCTTAAACACCTTCCTCTTTTTTTGCGACATAGTGACGCTAAAATATACCATCAAAACCAAAATTAATAAAAACAATGACACGATGATACGTATAAACTGTCAAATGACGCACTAAATACGCAATGTCAAAAGTTAAGGGGCGCGGACGAGAGACAAAACAATCGTTCATAGAATATAATAAGGTTTAAAATAATGCTTCATTGCTTTAAGCGATATGATGTATGATGGTTGGTCGTTATAATCGAACAATTTCGATCATTTTCGTCGTTTTAAGCGATATGACGTTTTGTAGGATGTTGTTATAGGCGGTATATTTATGCAAATGTTTATATAGAGATTCAGCCAGGACCTTGCCATTTCGTCGTAATAACCGATCCGTCGTTGTAAACGATGTCGTTATATCCGGTTTCCACTGTAATTTATTAATTATATTAAATTTATTTAGTTATTTGTCGGCGATCGAGGTGTTCGGATGATAGTAATCCAGATAGGCGTGGGGGCCGGTCGACTTTCTTCCTCATTATTGTGCCAGGTACCGCTTTGATGCGGGAGAGTACAGCCCTTGGTGTGCGGTAATAGCTTCTCAATAAAGAGGGTAGGCACCTTTAAGGGGTATGCATATACAACGTTTTCTTTTGTGAAACTTTGTCGCCAGATTTCTATAAAAGAACTGCTTACACCTCATCTTCTTTGCTACCATACCTTCACTCATCGATTGCCAACGCGCGCGTAAACAATGATCCTAGTGCCATGAAGATGTATTTGGTAAGTTTTCTATTTGCAATATTTCTTTATTTTTTAATTTATTTAGCACTAAATTTTGATTTGCAGGTATTATTTTCTTATAATTATGCATGCAGCTCTTTAATTTGCCAATTCATCAGTTTACTAGTATCATGTTTGTTTAAAGAGTTCATAGACTCTGTTGTTGTCTTTTGCGTTGTGTGTTTGAATTTTTCTTTTTTTGCAGATTGTGCTCCAAGTTTCCACCAGTGGGGAATAATTTTGATATTTTGTATTCATATTTCTTTTTTATTGATGTTTTTCTGTATATTTTTTAATGTTTCTGATTTTTTGCTATTAGTTTGTAGGTTGTTGTGATTTAGTAGCATGTCACAATTTCAGAAAAATGTAATATGAACAGAATTTGTTCTTTTATTTCGTTTATTTCAGCTTTCTAATAATCAACGTTTTTTTAATAAGGTTATAATTAACATTGTTTTACAACCGTCAAAAAGATTTATTTATTTCATTTCGTCATTTATTTTAAGCTGGTATATTCTACATAGATACTAGTATCTCTCTAAAGATGACAGCTTGGTTATCGAAACGCGTTAGAGCAACTTTGTTGTATTCTTTAATCTTTCTTGGTTTCAGAGGATAAGATTTGTATTTTAATTTTTGAAGATAACCAAGGACCAGTCCGTTCCACCAAAACAAATAGATCAGATTTGGAAAAATTAAAACATTATGAAAAAAATAAAATCCTTAAGATGTCGAAATTTTCAAAAAAAAGTCGAGATTTTCAAACTCAAAATTTTAATAAAAAATGATAAATTGTCAAGATCCGAAGTCTTTTCAAAATTCAATATTTTTCTTGGGTTAGAACTCAAAATGTTTATTCTATTATTACTTGTGAAATTTCAAGAAAATAATTTTATAAATTTTGAATTTCTTCTTAAAATGTCAACTTTTTTTCGGCCTTCTCAAAAAGTCGAAATTCCCAAAACATAGGTATCAAAATTGTAAGAAAAAGTCTAGCTTTTGAAAATAATAGCAATTTCTAAGTAAAGTGCAAATTTTAAAATGCCAAAATTATCATAGAAAGGCAACCTTTTCAAAAAGTCAATATCCAAAACAGTCCGAATTTTTAAATTGGGTATTTTCAAGAACTAGAATTTAAAAAAGTAGACATTTTTAAACAAGCAAAAATTTTAAAATGTTAAAATTTTCAAATTTTGAGATTTTCAAAAATGTTAAATCAAAAAATCCTAATTTAAAAAACATTGACGGTTTCAAAAATATCTAATTCTACAAAAAAGTCAAAATTTTTAAAGAAAAATTAAAATTTCGAGAAAAAATAGCCATTTAAAAAAACTCCAAATTTTCTAGAGCCGAAATTAAACAAAAAAATAATAATAATCTAATACTAAAAAAGGTGCTTTTTTTGCGAACCTGAATGGTAGCTGGGATACGTCCTGGGATATGATACGTTTGCTAATTAGTAGTGACAAAGCTATTATTCTGCTAGATCAAGTACCTACTAAATTGAACACATAAACATACAAATTTGTGTATGCACTACTTGGCAAATCGATACAGCTCGGCTACATGCCATGTAAATTTAATCGACTGACGATATAAGTGTCTAAATATTTGCGGATGTTAAGAGTATAACTGTGGAAAGTAAACACAACAGCTCCCCATAATCCTCAGTCTATTTAGAACTTTGTCAACCCCACACTGAAATTTATTACGCGACATTAGGCCGCAAACCGAAATAGTTTCTGGTGAAACTATGGAAAATATGCCGATTTTCGCACGGCTTTACAGTTTCCGTATAGTCGGATCATATAAATCACCCAACCGCGTAAAATCTATTGCTAGGCTCGGTTAAACGTGTGAAAAACGCTTATCTGAAAATCCCCGCTTTAAATTAGAGTGAAATATCGCTTCCACCGGCGAACAATAAACCTGTCGGGAGAACCAAAAGCGACATTTGTTAGATCCGCGATGAGTTTTATTTAAAAAATGGACAGTTCGTCAATTACATGACGACAGGTTAAGATAATCGTCGGCCCATCCAGTGCAATGAATGTTTTCATTCGACTTTATCACAATGTTTTTTCCGCTTCTTAAATAATAACTGCCTTTTATTTGGATTTGTTTACTGCATGTCTGGCACCGATCTCTTCTCGCCAAATTAACATTCTATGGTCTTCCTCCTGGACTCTGTCATTTTGATATCCAGTTTTCTCGCCGACAAATCTCTTCAGGTCGTCGATGGCATCTCATCCGAGACACTTGCGATTAATGCAGGGGTGCCTCAGGGGTCTGTCTTGTCTCCTACTCTGTTTCTATTAGACATAAACAATCTCTTAGCTTAAACTTTCAATCCGAGTTACACCTACGCAGATGATAGAGCCTGGTCTCATCTGTTTTCTCCGACAAACCATCATCCGTCGTTGCTTCAGATCGACTAAGGGAACAGCAGATACAGATGATTAATTTTGGAATGGGGTAGGGAATATCTAGTCGACTTCTTCAATGCTTCAAAAACTCAGGCCGCGGTTTTCTCTAAGAAAACATCAAGGAATAATGCAACAAACATACTCATAGATGGTAAAATCCTCCTGATGGTATTTAATCTGTCTACCCCAGGATTGAATGAGAGCACTAACTTCTCTTGGGATGACCATGTCCGTGCCATTGCCACATCCGCCTCTTAGAAGCTAGGCTTTCTTTTTAGAGCTAAAAAGAACTTCACACCTTATCAGTTATTCACACTATACAAAGCTCAAGTTAGGACAACATTGGAATACTGTTCTTACGTTTGAAGTTCTGCCCCAAAGCACACTTGAGCTCTTTTGGATTCGATTCAAAGAAGAGCGATTCGCCTAATTGATGAGGAGAGTTTGACCGATTCTCTCGAAACACTAGAGGACAGGCGGATGGTTTCATGGGAGATGCTCACAGGAACTAACAGGATTGATACCCCAAGGGCAAGATGTTTGATGCATACAAGACAGTCGGAGACAGTAAATTTCTGTGCGGTCCAGCTTGACACAGTGAAGAGTTTTGTCTACGGAGGCTCTTTTCTCTATAGGACTTCCAAGCTATGGAAATCGGAAAACGGAATTTTCCCCAAAAATTGCAACCTATCCTTGTTTAAGAAGCAGGTTCATCGCCATCTATCCTTGTTTCCGCATCCTACTGGCGGTGTTTTGAAGCATATTGGGGCTATCCTTTGCGAGTGGATTGAACATTAAAACAAAACGTAAGATATTTTCGCACGTAACGTGATGATTGTTTCAATTGAACATTCGATATAACTGTTAGAACATATAGATATTTGCCCTTGTTAAATTTTGTATTCAACGAGGATATTTATGTTTGATGCAGCTCCGGGCGTTACGTATTGAATCGAGGAGAATTGCAAACACCCTGAAAAAGCAGGAAGTCGATAGTTATGGAAATGGAAAATTTGATATCCAGGGAATTATTTTTATTGAGTTCCTCGTTCAAAAGACGGTAGTATGTGCCCTTCGGGCGGTAATTCTCCATCTGAAAGCGATACTTTTAAAGGAAATAATCCTTATTAGATGCCTTCGGCGATATCGTCAATTCGTTAGAGTGGTCGTAAATGGAAAATTTACATTCCCTTGTAAAAATCGAACCGAGAAATGTATTTGTGCAAATCGGCGTAAGAGCTTTCGTCTGCGTATTTCCAGCTCACAATTATTATTATTCTGAGCGACGAGAAAAACAGCTTTGGGTATGACTTTGAAGGGTGCTTATTGCTGATTATTTAGCTGGGAATGGTTGCTTTTCATAGCATATTTATGTCAAATAATGGTGCATTTGGAGATCATATCAATTTAAAAATGCAGCAAATGGTATCCCTCAACGCGACGGTCGTGGTGTGGCGTTAAAAAGAATCAAAACTTTCACGAGATGAAATTTTAAAATAAGTCGAAATTTTCAAAAAGGTAGAACAAAAGTGGAACGTTACAGAAAGTTAAAATTTTAAGAAAATGTCGAATGCTTAAAATGTTGAAGTGAAAATCTCGAAAACTCATAATTTTCAAAAAGCATCGAATCTTTCAAAACTTCAAATTTTAATAATAGTTCATACAGAGGAGTCAGGATTATCCGAACTTCACAGCTACAGAGGCGGTCAAGCTACATTTCTGTGGTTTATTTGTAATTCCTCCTAGCTTTTTTGACCTATAAACTGTATTTTGAGAAAAGTGGAAATATTAAAACATTATTCTTTTTTGCAGAAATCACCCAGTCATATGTCAAAAAATGTTTCATAATATTGTCAACTTTGGTTACCAAAAATTCAAACATTTCCAAAATGGGTTGCAGAAATGTTAAATAAAATTAATAAACATAAAACATTGTAATTATCAGAAAAGTAGAACTTTTCAAACAAGTCTACCATTTCAAACACATTTAGATTTTCTATATGAGTCAAAATTATTATACTCCTACCCTTTTCTTGATAGTGTCAAGGTAAGAACTAATAATTTGCGTACAAGTAAATTCCAATTAACTAAATTTCGTTACTTTACGGACACAATTGATCGAATTTTGACCACAAGCGATCCAAGTTAATTATTAATTTAATGAACAAGTTATGGTTATGGTAAACCAGTTCACTCATTGATGTTCCGCAAGACAAAGTTTCGACGTCCTTCATAAAGTCATGAAATATCCCTCGGGAAATCCTCCATATTCAGCTACCAAAAGCTTGCTGATGCTTTTGCTCCAAACGACTGATTAAACCTTGCACAACTAAAGCGTGTTATCGCACATGGGGCCCCGTTTAGCGGCGCAACTTAAACTGGAAACAATTCTCTGATTTGGAGGAAATCCCACCAGAGGAGCCAATTACAAACGCACTTGAATGCGAAATTGTGAACAAGTTAACACGTGAAACTTGTGCGTATTCGTATTTGGGATAATTTGAATATGAAATCGTCGGTTCTATCGTAACGAGCACTCATCTTAAATGAAAAATCCACTCGGTTGCGTGATTCACAATGTGCGTGATTGAGTACACTTGGCTAAAATACGATCTAAATTGAAGACATAGAAGATTAAATTCACCCTTTGTTCTAACGTTCCACCTAATTTGCTGCAAAGTTATGTCATTGTTTTCGCTCTAGTTGGGCTTGTTTCGAATAGAAACGTGCCCTATACTTGCGACCCTCTACGCACCAGGGTGTTTATCTGTAGGCCTACAGTAACAAAGTTAACGGTTACTAAAAAAAAATCTGTTTCATAGGCTCCAAATTTCATGTTGTCGAATGTTTTTTTTTTATTTTAAGCACTTTCTAAGAGTTGAAATACCAAAGTTGACCCCTAAAACCAAGAAAGATTAAAAAACACAACAAAGGTTGCTCTAACGCGCCTTACTTAGTCCAGGGTAGATAATTTTTGAAACAAAAAAAATAATTATAGTAGAATGAAACCTATTAGAAAAGGAAGATAATGCAACAAAATATAGGGAAAAATAAATTACGGGCGATCTGATGTCGGGAAGGGGTAAGGGGTGAGATATTAAGGGTAAAAAACAGTTTATCTCGATTTCTGGCAAAACTACAAATCCTATGGAAAAAAGTTAAATGGCAAAGTTGTAGGTAATAAGAAGATCTACAACTTTTGTATCAACACTTTTTTAACATAACCTCAAAATTCACGTGAAAAATTCAAAAAACCAGGTTTATGGTTTTTTATTTTTCTTTTACAAAAAATTTTTTTTTTCACGAAATTTGGTGAAAACTTACTTTTTTATATCCCAAAGACACTGTAATTTTTTTGATTTAAAATATTTATTTTTTCACCTTATTTTGACTCAATATCGAAAAAGCACCCTAATTTTCAATGGAAAAATCTCACGTTGAAATTTTAGCTTTTTCAAAAAACTTGGTAGGCTTTTTGTTCGTTAAAATATCTACTTTCTGATGGTGTAAAAAAAATACATTACTATGGTAAATCTTCTAAAAAAATTCAAAAAAACGAAAAGTACTCCAATTCGAAAAATTTTTTTTATCTTTATGTAAAATTTTAAGCTGTTTGTTAAAATTTATACTTTAATTACTCGAAAAACGTAAGATTTCATTTTACATTGATAAACAAAAAAATTACAAATCCAAAAAACATAAAGATTGCAAAAAAACATAGTTGTTTTAAATATTAAAGATTGGATTTTAAGGGGATTTAATCTAAAAAAATATGACTGTAGCTATTGTTTTCCGTAAAAAAAGTTTATTTCTTAAATTCTCATTACATTTATGTCATAGAAAATTAATCTTTTTATTTATCAAAACATTGTCTTCAATTTTAATCACTTATCCATCAGTTTTTGTCTCTTTGATGGTATTTCTTCATCGTTAGATTCAGCACACCTTTCCGATTCTACTAGATCTTCGAAGTCTCCAAGACCATCATCGTCTTCGTCTCCAACATCATTTCTAGTTTGCACTGGTTCTTCATCTACAATTTCATCTGAATCATTAACTTCCTCGTAGGTTTCTTCTACCACATTGGCGCATTTTTCAGAACCACGACAATTTGAACATAAATTTGGGCATTTTAAACCATGTTTTCGACAGCCACATTTTAAACTATTGCATCCAGTTTCACAACTGCGGCAAATAGTTTTCAGCAATATGTCTGGAATTAATTCTTTTTCTGTAAATTTGGGCATAATGCCCCGTAGATGTTGCTTCCAGCCCCAATCTGTTGCTGTCAGTTCGTTACCCTGCCAAGTTTGAAGCTGATAATATGCCCTGTAACAATGTTGTCCTGCTGCACCTTCTGTGGGTGGAAGATTTGCCAATATAAAAGACGATTTAATTTTTGCTAATTGATATTTTTGAAATCTTAATTGATTTAGTGTAATATTATCATTTTTACATTTATAAATATATTTCATTAATTGTAATCCATTTTTTTTATATCTTCTTTGTTTGCAGCTTTTTAAAAAAAAATATTAGCCAAATTTGATAAATTTTTATCGTCTATTAATGAATTCACGATACTTTTCTTTCCTTTTCCGGCAAATCCAGATGTTGTATCGCAACCAGAAAAACAATGCAGAAATGCAACGATGTTTTCGATGGATTCATATTTGAAACTATTAGACGTGAAAAAAAGATCTTTTATATTTCCAGAACCTGGCTTCAGAAAATAAATGTCATGATTATTAGAATTTAATTGATTCAAAAGGACCAAAAGGTCAATATCTTGACCCACAACAATGACAGTTTTATTAGTATCTTTGGCAATTTCTATCGAGGTCTTAATTATGTCAGCATCAGCATCTTCTTTTGCTTGTTTACAGGAAAATCCTTGTGACTGTAATATTTTCATTAGCGATTTTATCATTTTGTCTTTGTTTTTCTCGTTAGATAAAAATTTGTTTTGCAAAAATGGTATTTTTGTATGGTTTTGATAATTGAACTCTGGAATATTATCTGAGGTCTTTCTACGACTGCGTTCTCCTCTTTTAGTTAACTTATTTGGTTGTTAATTATAGTAGTATATTTCGATTTACAATTTTTTGATTATCAATGTAAAATGGAATCTTACGTTTTTCGAGTAAGCAAAGTATAAATTTTAACAAAGGGCTCAAAATTGTACATAAAGATAAAAAAAAATTTCGAATTGGAGTACTTTTCGTTTTTTTAAATTTTCTTAGAAGATTTACCATAGTAATGTATATTTTTTTTACACCATCAGAAAGAAGACATTTTAACGAACAAAAAGCCCACCGAGTTTTTTAAAAAAGCTAAAATTTTAATGTGAGATTTTTCGATTGAAAATTAGGGTGCTTTTTCGATATTAAGTCAAAATAGGGTGAAAAAATGAATATTTTATATCAAAAAAATTACAGTGTCTTTGGAATATGAAAAGGTAAGTTTTCACCAAATTTCGTAATAAAAATTTTTTTTTTAAAAGATAAAAATAAAAAACCATAAACCTGTTTTTTTTTAATTTTTTGCGTCAATTTTGAGGTTATGTTAAAAAAGTGTAAATACAAAAGTTGTAGATCTTTTTATTACCTACAACTTTGCCTTTTAACTTTTTTCCATAGGATTTGTAGTTTTGCCAGAAATCGAGATAAACCGTTTTTTACCCTTAAAAACTCACCCCCTACCCCTTCCCGACCTCAAATCGCCCGTAATTTATTTTTCCTTTCATTTTTGTTGCATTATCTTTCTTTTCTAATAGGTATCATCCTACTATAATTTTTTTTCACTTTTTATCGTTTTTGAAGGCTTCTACCCTGGTCTACTTCGACAGCCAAGATACTTAGTATCTCTCTGAAGATGATACCTTGGCTGCCAAAACTCGTTAGAGCAACTTTTGTGGTGTTTTTTAATCTTTCTTGGTTTCAGGCGACAATTTTTGTATTTCAATTTTTTAAGGTAACCAAGGACCAGTCCGTTTCACCAAAATTATCACTTTCTAAGGTTTAAATTTTAACTTAATTGCTACATGAATTTGCAAATTAAAGTATGATGCCCTTTAATTTAAGATATTTATTTTATAAATGGAAAAATAGTTTTTAATTAATTTTAATCTACTTAAAAAGGTTTAATATTGTTATTTAAAGAAATAATGTACTGGTGTTTTCTTTCCTGATCACCTTTCCCATTTATCAAAACAGAACACGTTACAGGTCCTTCATTTATGTAAATTGTGAAAAATAAAATATGTTCCAGTATTTCTTTTTCAGTTTTTGCAATCCTTTATACTAAGATGCGACAAAATTCTTAGTAAATAACATTTATTCAAAAAATACTTCTCTGGTAACAATAAACACTGAACGAGTTTTGGTATCAAGTATTTACTAGCTATCTAATATTTATTTCTAGCTAGTGTCCTCAGGGCTTCGAACCGGAACTGAACCGAAAACCGGAAACCGAAAAAATCGTTATTTCTGTCAGAACGAAAACCGGAACTGAACCGAAAAGAAAATTTCGGTTTATTTCGGTTCAGTGCAGATTCTAAAGTCCACAGTCGACAAAACCTCCCTATTTCAATTTTAACTTTACATTGAAAGTCTCGAATTAAAACCCAATATTTTCTCTCGATTATTATTAGTTTTTTATCGTTCACGAGTCTTTTTGAAACTTAGACTTATTTTATTAAACTTTTGAATTTAAACTTATTTTTATTTTGTCCCATGAAGGACAGCTTTATATTTAAAATTTTGAATTCTTCTAGAAATATTGACGTTTATTTTTAAATATTTCGACATTTACTACTAGCATTTGAATCAAAATTAGGTAGAATTTTTTTACAATAAATTTCGAATATTTTCTTTAGTGTCAGATTTTTGTCCCAAAATTCTGGGTTTTCAATTTTAATTTTTTCCTATTATTTCAATCGTTCTAAAAATTGATGCCTGATCCGTAGCTCGCGAGCCACATATGGCTTGCAGTAATTTTTGATGTGACCTGAAGTGTCTATGAAGAAAAGAGGCATCTCATTTTATTTAGCAAATTCATGTTTTCAGACTAAAATCGAAATTTCTAAAAAAAGTCAAAATTTCAATTTAAAAATCAGAAACAAATGTTGACCTTTTTTCGCGAAATTTCGACTTTAACATTAAAATGTCAAACCTAACCACTACATTTTGAGAAAAAAGAAACCTGATATTTTTCAGGTTTTTGGTTAAAACTGATTTTTTTTATAATTAAGAAGTTTATCCATGCTATTAGTAGCTCCAAATTTTAAAATCGAAAATACCAGAATTTCTTAAAATCTTTGTTCAAACTTCGAGTTCTCTGTCAAAATGTTTAGTTTGAAATTAAATTTTTACTTTTTTCCTAAAATTCCAACTTTAGAACCAAAATATCGACTATATTTTGACTTTAATTCCAAACTGTCTACTTTTTTCGAAATTGTGAGTTCCAAGGTTAAAACTTCAAAAAAAAAGAAAACAAAATTTCACCTTAATCAGAAAATTTTAACTTTAATCGGTAAATCTCGACCTTCATTACTTATGAGATTTGACTTTAAAACTTTTGGTAAAAAAATTTAAAAGTTTGTGAAACATTTATATCAATTCCCAAATTTAAAAATGTTAACTCAAAATTTAGATAAAATTTGGAATTCTTAACATTTGCTTAAAAATTCAAAGTGTCTAAAAAAATGGAAATCTCAGTTAGTTATGGAATTTTAATCTTTGATAAACGTTTTTCACTTTCAATTAAATTTTGACTATTTCAAAAAACAATCATAGTTTTCTCTTTAAATTTAGGCTATTTTTATCTAAAAAAAATTAAAATTTTAAATTTGAACTTGGATTCTTCAAAACATGATAAAATTGCAAAAATAACTTCGAAACGTTTGCTCCAAATTTCCTGAAAACTTGAAAATGTCTAAAAAGAATTCGAAATTTTGATAAAAGATAGTAAAAAGAAATTTAACTTTTTTTTAAATGTTTTTTTTCTTAAAATTTAAATTTAAATTGCAATTTTTTTTCTAAAATTTCGACTTAAACATGAAATGTACTCTTTTTTTTTAAATTATGATTTTTTTTGATATTTATGCAGTAATCTCTAAATTCAAACGTTTAAAAGACTCATAATTACTAGAAATAGTTTAAGTCTTGGGAAATTTTTATTTATGAAAGAATTGTTTTTTCGAACTTTGATCATTGATTGAATCAAAATTTTAGTTCCTAGAACGGTGCCATTGTTTCCTCTAAATTTGAATGATTTCCTCGAAATATTGAGTTGAAACACGACATTAAAAAAAATGTCAAGTTTCAACCCACACTTTTAAGAAAGTAGCCAAAATTTAAAAAAAAGTCTAAATTTATGTAAAAAAAATTCTAAAGGTTTCATTTTAATACTAACAATTTGACTTTCAACTCGATTGTTCAAGAATCTTCTCGAAACTTAAAATCCTTAGTATAGTCGGAATTTTACAACTTAATACTTTTTTTTTAATTTTGAATTCTTTACAAAATTTTAAAATCGATTTTTATTTTTCCTGAAAATTTTACTTCAAATTCAGATGTAGACGTTTTTTTTTATAAATATTAATTCTTAGATTTTTTTAAAGGACACAAAATGGTATTAAGTTGTGCCAAATTTCATTTAAATCTCTGTACACGTTTCGCAACTATTAATTAAAAACTATAATCAGGAACTAACCTTCCACACCCTGTAACTTGGAAACGAAGCATTTTATGACACATATTTATATAGACTTTTCGTCTTATTTTGGGCTCTAAAATACGATCCTGAATTTATGGTACTACTTTTAGAATCAACCTGTATATTACTTTTTTAAACATTTTATGTTTAAACTTAAAACGTGTTAACGTTATTTCTAAATAGTTTAACTGAAAATTATGAAATCTAAAATTTTTAATTTAAAATTCTATTTGTTCTAAAAATTAGAGTATTGAATTTGATTTTTTTTCCTAAATTTTATATCCTTTTTCTGAAATTTGAACTTTTGTTTCGAGATTACCCGAAATATTTTCCTTCTTTTAAATAAAAAATTAAAAATGAGTCATTCGCAGCTAAACCAAAAGCCGAAAACCGGAAAAAACCGTTATTTTTGTCGAAGCGAAAACTGGAACTGAACCTGTATAATTTTTTCCGGAACGAAAACCGAAAACCGGAACGAAAATAATAACGTTTCGAAGCCCTGACTGTTCTGTTTCCTACTGTTGTATTGTGGAACAGTGTTTTGCTTTTATATTTTGTTTACTACTTCATTTTTTTTAAATATGTTTAGTCAGGTAGGTTCAAGGGGAGCTTAAGCCTCTAAAGCCCCTTGGGTGCGCCCCTGTAAATAGTAGATAAAAAACAAAATATTCAACGTCCCAACTATTAAAACCAGATTGCGCATAAGAAGATTCTGCTTTTAATCAATGACATTTACATTACTCTTTATTTTCCTGGAAAAATTCTTTAAAAGGTTATCATTATATTAAATTTTATAGCAATGAATAGCGTTCCAGATTATCTTAAGACTTGAAAATATCCCCAGTTCTTTTCAAGGCAGCTTTTGTAAAGGAAAAAGTTCATTAAAATGAAATATTAATTAGCTTTTTTTGCTTAAAGTTGTATAGATAAGTTTTAAGACAAGATGAAAGTGTGCTCTTAAATTATAAAAGCGTTGTATCCTGTGTACTACATAGCTCTCTAATCAAAAGAATTTCCGGAAAGAGGAACTTTGAAAATAAATTATATAGCGCAATAATTCCTGGAATTAATTAGTTTTCATTTATTTCAAAGGATTTTTAAGACGAATGATAAAAAAAGTCACCAGCTATCATCAAAGTGAAATTAAAAAAGCTTAAAAACAAATACTCCCAAGCAAAGATCTTTTTTTAGTCTAAGTCAAAATTTAATAAGTATAATATATTTTTTTGTTAATATCAAAGAATTTTTAAAAGACAAATTTAATTTATTTCCAGGAAATAATTAAAAAATCCTGAAGGTAACCTACCCACGTTTGGGACAAGTCCGATGTGAGAGCAAAAAGCAAGGAAAGTTTTTCCTTCGCATAAAAAAGCTGACTCGGAAAAGAAGTAGGAAATGTCGAAAGTTAAATGGCTTGGCTATAGCGCAAACCACTTGAAACTTACAAGCTGCCAAATCCTGCAACTGCTGGAATTCCTGGGGGGATAACTTCTCCCACTGTAGAGCCATTCCAGCTAAGGGCCCTTCAGGACCCGTTCAGCTGTCTCGCCTCACTTAGTCACCTGAAAATTATGAGAGGTATAAATTCGAGGAAGAGGAAAAACTTTCAACTGCTATTAATTCGAGGCTTAACGTGGAATAGATCCGCAAAGTTTGACCTTTAAAGTCTTGTGTTCGTTTTGGATTTGCGATTGGCTCATTCGCATGCATTTTTCACTCAAACGAACGATTCAAATAGCAGGGGTCAATAACGGTTAAAACATTTTGAGGTTGACAAACTGAAAGGTAAGTATTAATTGGGTTGGGTAATAATAATTGTCAGGTTTTTTCCAATTCAGGATATTTTTTTTAACTCTAGAATTATGAATTGTTTAATTGGTGTGATGTATTTTTTATCATTATTTATGACCTCTGAACGACCAACAAGTTTATTCTATATAAATCCTTCGGTTTTGATTAGAAGAACGCATCTAATTAAACTTTTAACTTAGTTAACGCAAAAACCATCCATGGGACGTTCGTTCATTCATCAAATCATTATACCGGGTGTTTTTTTTTAGTTGGGAGGTTACCTTTACATGGAGTATCGTTTATTATAAAGGCAAACTGATTTTGTTGATGGGGCTAATCGGAGCTAAACTACTTTTTAAAAATATTTTTAACTTCCACTTCCAGTTATACCAGAAGTAGACATCAACTTTCTTATTTTAAATGGCAACCCCCAAATTTTATACTTTATTTGGATTTTACGTAAAAAAATAAGGTGAGTCTATGTATACATGTTTATTGCTATCTTTGTTAGTTTTAAAGATATTTCAATTTTTCAAAAAAAAAAAATGACAGAAAAGAGGGTTATTTTGACTCTTTGTATCTTTTTTATTATTTGCAGTAAAAACATGAAATTTGGGTTGAAGTCATGGAATATTATGGAGACTATAATAACGTAATTAGGTTTTACATTTAATACATAGGGTGATGGAAATTTTATGATCTTTATTGTGTTTGTTTTATTCAAAAAAACTCTGTTTTTTTAAATGGGAACTATATGTTTTTTAATCATTTTTGGATTCTTCACATAAAAAGAAGAAAAACGTTATATGACTAATTTTTAAAAATTCTGCACCGTTACAGAGATATAATTTAAAATAAAAAAGAAAAATATATCTTTTTTTTCTCTAGTAGCAACTTGGTAGAAAACAAAATTTTCAAAAATAAAACATAGCCACAAGGCCTAAAAATTTTAGGCTAAATAACATTTGAAAGATAACCGTACAAGACGAATAAGTTTTTGACTAATTGTTAAAATATTTATTGAAAAACCTTTAGGGAGCCTCGAATGTAAGCTTCGTAAAAATGGTTTTGTTAAACAGACTTCTCATTTTTGGAGTAATAAAAATCAACAACAAATGTTCAAGAAAATTCGTCCTTTAACTGTTATGCTCTTAGATTAGAACTCAGAATTTGTAAGCTTTAAATTTTATAATGAAAATCGAAATGGAAATTTTTTAGTGATTTTTTTTACGACTACTGCATGACAAGCATATTGCTAGGAACAATCGGATGTGCTTAAAAACGTTACTCAATTCAAAATCTTAAAATATGACTTTAAATGTATTAAAACAGAAGATCGTCCTTGTTGTTCTTGATATAAATTCTTTGTCAATTATTTTTTTTTCCTATTACTTATTATGATTCATTCTTTAAGCTTTTATTGTCTACAGTTAATTTCCTACTTGAACAAAAAAGACATGTTTGATTTCTTTTATTTTGAGATTTATGTAAAATACCTCTGCAACGCCACAAAATTTTAAAAAATAGGTAATATAAATTTTTTCTTTTTTTTTATGTGAAGAATCTAAAAATGATTAAAAAACATATAGTTCCCATTTAAAAAAACAGAGTTTTTTTGAATAAAACAAAAACAGCAAGGATTATGAAATTTCCATCACCCTGTTTAATAAATGTAAAATCTGATTACGTTATTATAGTCTCTATAATATTCCGTGACTTCAACTTAAATTTGGTGTGTTTACTGCAAATAATAAAAAAGATACAGAGTCAAAATACCCTCTTTTCTGTAATTTTTTTTCGGAAAATTGAAATATCTTTAAAACTATCAAAGGCAGCAATAAACATGTATACATAAACTCACGTTATTTTTTTACGTAAAATCTAAATAAAATATAAAATTTGGGGGTTGCTATTTAAAATAAGAAAGTTGATGTCTACTTCCGGTATAACCGGTAGTGGGGGGAAGTTGAAAATGTATTTAGAAGATAGTTTAAGTGATACTCCACATAAAGGTAAGCTCCCAACTAAAAAAAACACCCGGTATATGACACCCCTTGTATGGATTAAAATCAAAAAGGAACAAGTTCCGAAATTAATCGATGTTATCATGACGTTGCATTTTAAACGAGTAAAAGTTTACAAAAATTAAATTTGCGAGCAACTAAAATCACAACCTGATAGAGCAATTAGTGCTATTTTGAATAACATGTGCCATTTTGATAACGATTTTAATTTTCACGTGAATTTTTTAATTTAAATTTAACAATATTTATTACTTATTACCCTACCTAATAATAAAGCAGATAAAATTTTTTCTTCAAATTATTTTATACTTTTGGAGCTTGCACATGTTTAATTACCCACAACACAATAATTACGCTAAACCAGCCGTCGATATACAATTAGAGGATTCGATCCCGTGATTCTGAATTTTGGGATCCCGGGATCCCGACCGCTTTTTAATCCCGAAATTTTCCGGATTAAGTTTTTTTGATCCCGGGATTTTCGAGATTGACATCATTTTAAAAAAGTTGTAAAATAATATATATAAAAAAATCAATGTTTTCAACAATACTTGTCTATCATTTTAATATAAAATTGAAGAAGTTTTATTCCAAACAAGCAGCACTGCTTTGGAATTGGTATGCTTGTTTCAAATAAAAATCTTCCATTTAAAAAAAAAAGATTTGATGATGAGGCACCAGACGTGTTGTTATTTCTCAGATTAAGGGGAGTCAAGGGGTCAATAGAGTGTGAACTCGTGTGTCAAGGGCGAGACGAGTCATATGCTTCGTGGCGTCACAAAGGTCCGACTTTTTTTTTGAAGAATTTCACCTTTTTAAAAGTTTCGAATATTTTCTAAAATGTCATCTTTCTTGAAAATGTAGACTTTTTGAAAATTTAGATTCTAATTTTGACATATTTTGAGAAATTCAACTTTTAAAAAATTTGACATTTTCTAATAATTTCGGGATTTTTCATTTTGCTGCTTTAATCTTTTTCTCGAAATTTAAACTCTTTCGAAAAAATTTCCTTTTTTCAAAATTTCGATACTTTTCTAAAAATTTTGCAAAAAGTTAATATATCAGAGAATCGATATTTACAAAAAAATTAATTTTCAAGAAAAAGGTGGATACTTTTCCAAAAATTCGGACCTATTTAAAAAAATTTTGGACCAAGTATTCACAAAATTTTACTTTTTTTGAAAATTTTGATTTTTTCAAGTATTGATTTTTTCGAAAATTTAGGCATTTTTTAAAATATTGAATTTTTTAAAGATTTTATTATATTTTCAAAATTTTTGCTGTTTCAAAATTATCATTTTATTCGAAAATGTCAAGTTTTTATAAGCTAGACTTTTTCCAAAATTTGTACTTTTTGCAAAATTTCACTTCGCAATTTAAAATATTTTGAAAATTTCTATATTTTTTTAAAATTATAAAAAATTTTGGTTATTCTTAAAACTGTTGACTGTTAGTTTTCAAAATTTTGAGTTCTTTCACACTACATTTTCTTCAAAATTTGGAGTTTCTTTAAAATTCCATTTGATTGGAGAATTTCAATTGTTTTTTTTTGAATCGGATAATTTTTTTAGTATCGAATTTTTTGAAATTTTCGACTATTTGAATTTTTTTTAAATTTCATTTTAGAATATTTTTGAAAATGTCGACAATTTTATTTGAAAATGTTGATTTTATTTGGAAATTTCAAAATTGTTCCAAAATTTCGATTTTTTTTAACTTTCCAAGTAAAATTTTCGATTTTCTAAAAAATGTTCTATTTTTTTTATCCAAAATTTTGATTTTTTCGAAAATTTTGACTTTAAAATTTGAAGCATTTTTTGAACTTTTCTAGTAATTTTCTTCAATATCAAGACTTAAAAAAATTCGTTATACTTTAAAAATTTGACCAAACATTTTTCAATTTTTTAAAATCTCGAATTTTTTTTTTAAATCTTTACCATTTTGAAATTTTATTCCACTAATATCCAAGATTTTAACGTTTTTGAAAATTACAAATTTTTAATTTCTTCAGTGTTGCAATTTTTATTTAGGATTTCGATTATTTTTTAAAAGTCTTAAGAATTTTGATTTTTTATGAAAATTTTTACATTATTCAAAATTACGATATTTTCGAAAATTTTGCCTTTTTTTGAAAATTCTCATTGTTTTCAAAATTCTAACCTTTTATTTGAAAATTTAGATTTAACTTTTTGTCTTTTTCAAATTTCAACTTCATTTGAAAATTTCGTCTTATTTTCTAAAATTTAGAATTCTTCAAAATATTCGTTTTGTCCAAAATTACAATATCTTTCGTTTCGAGATGAAATTCCCATTTTTTGGAAATGTTATTTTAAAACTTAAATCATCCTAATAATTTTTTTACTTTCGTGAAAATTTGTCTTTAAAAGAACTTTATTTTTTAAATAAAATTTTTTAAACCACAAAATTCGAGAATTTTTTCAATAAATTTCAAATTTATCGAAATTTCTTCTATCTCCTTCTGAAACTTTCCAGTTCAAGTTCAAAAGTTTTATTATTTTTTTTAAGTCAACGGTAATATGAAAACTGAAAGTTTAAATTCAAAATTTTAACTTTTTTCAAAATTACGATTTTTTTCAAAAATTTCGGCATTTTTCCCAATTTCAGAATTTTTAAAATTGTCGATTTCTTCAATGTTTAAATTTTCCTTTCAAAATACCCATGTTTTTTTAAACCTCAGCTTTTTTCTGGAAATTTTAACTTTCTACGAAAATTTTGATTTTTTTTTAAATTCTAACGCCTTATCTTCAATTTTTCAATATTTTTTTTATAAATCTTGGTTTTTCAAAAATTTCTACTCCTTTTCACATTGTGCTTGTTTTTTTTTTGATAATTTTGATTTTTAAATTTCGCATTTGCCAAATTTTGGTTTTTTTTCGAATATTTTGATTTCTCCAAAATTTTAACTTTTCAAAATTATGAGCACTTTTAAAAGCTTTCAAATTTTCTTATAATTTTGGATATTCTTGAATATTTAGTCTTTCAAAAATTCGACTTTTTTGAAAATTTGGAAATTCCAAGTTTACGATATTTTTTTATTCAGATTTTCTTTCAAAGCTGAAAATTGGAAAAGAGTTTCAATATTTCTAAAAACAATTCCGATTCTGATTCTTGCACTATTTTATAAATTTGAATTTTATTCACAATCTGGAAATGTGAAAATTTTTGGGTTTTAATTTTAGAGATTGGAGCGGAAGATCTGAGAAGAAAATGACATTTCAAAAAAATTTGACAACTTTTCAAATAATTTTAGGTTTTTGTCACAAATTTTAATCTTCTATTTTGATGCAAACCTATAATCTGAGTTTCAATTTCTCTGAAATTACGACTTTAAAACGAAATATCGAGAAATAAAATAAGTTGCAAAATATATGACGTCGAAGTGAAGAGGGTCATATAAATTTGACCACCTGCTTCATGGACGAGGTGAGCCTCCAAAAATCATGAATGAAAGGATGGCCCCTAAGTTTAAAGAGCTCTTATTGATTCTTGAAAAAGAATAACTTCAACATCCAGTGATCTTACGCCTGGTTAGTCTACTTCTTGCGTTTTTGCCTAAATTTTGATTACGTTGACTGTTTTGATTTGTTAGTTGAAAAGCTGATTATTTATTATTTGTAACTTTAAATACCGAAATAATCCCGGGATCCTGGGATTGAGTAAATGTAATCTCGAAATCCCGGGATTAGAAATAAGGATCAGGATCGAATTCCCTATATACAATACACCACATAGACAGTTAAGGCGTTGCCACCGAAATTTTAGGGCGATCTTATAAGTAATGTTAGTCATTTTAATACTTTTTACGTAAGACATTTTGTGGTGTTAACATTATGACAGTCACCAGTTGCATAAAAATTACAATCGATTTTATAAAAAACTATCTAAAAATAGACAATTTATGTTTTCAATTATCGCACAAGAAAATTTGGATAAGTTCGTATATGCATACATAAAAAAACAGTTTAATTTGGTCTAGTGACTGCTCATTGCGGTATTGGTACGGAAATCTAATTGTGAGAGCCCGACTCGCTCTTGGCGGATTTTTTCTTAAAGTGTTTGTGTGTAGTACGATGTTAAAATTTTACGCCAAATCAAGTTTGCAGGTATGAGGGAACCTCATTTGGAAAGCCGACGCAAAGCTTCCGCAGCCGAAAATCCTAAATTGCGTTAGATGCTCCAAATCCTTCGACCGGCTCCAGACCGCCAGCTTGTTTTTTAAGTAAACTCCCAAATTGTTATAGATTTACGTGCGTAGTATTTTTAGCGTATTTTCTTTCGCCGTAAGTGCGTCCTCGACCTTTTCATTTGCAAACATCATTACGAGATTTATGGCGATTTATTTTAAAATGATTAAATTGTTAAAATAGAACCGAACCGATGCGAAATTAGAAGTCGGGTCGGACTGGTCGACCGCGTTTTCAATAACGTCCAAGTCGCTCATGTTTATCGTTTGTTTTATTTTTGTTTTCCGTACAGTTAGGAAGCGATTGATTGCGCTTTTATGGCCTCTATTGCCGGTGGCTGTTCGTCGTGGAAAATAAAACGAATCGAATCCTCGCATTCGGCGAGTTTGACGTGGGTTTTCATGGCGACACAATCGGTATTTGATGGTAATGCGGCGGTTTCAGTCAAAAAGAATACAAAATACACATCAGCAAATACATATCTACTAAGTCTTTAGAAGTCAACTGTTTATAAAACAAGAGAGAACCGAATAAATGGGCTTTTATTAGAGACCGGATGAAACCAAAATCCAATTTTTGCTTCCGTTCTGGTTTCCGAAAACCAAGGTAAAAAATATCACATTTATAAGAATCTATGATTTAAGTGTCTACAGTTCAACACAGAAACGCAAGATTTTTTAAAGAAATGTTGAAACTTGGAGTAAAAGTCTTTGTGAAATTTTGCGAAATACGTGAACATTTTAAGAAAAATGCTGAGGCGTATCCAGTTCCTCAACAAGGTTGGGTGGCTGAATGAATGACCAAGGGCGCCTCAATCATGGGGATAGCACAATGGGCTCGGAACGCGTGGTCTAACAATAAGTGCTGGCCTAAACATTTTAGGCAACCCACCGCAAATTTAGTATCCAGAGAAAAAATGGTGAAATTCGATTTTTGGACTAGAAAATTTTTCAACAGACAATGCAAGAAAGTGCTGTGTTGATAAAAAATGCATTTAGTTTCGACCACAAACTACAAAAAATACAAAATGCATTTCTTTGTGGTCTTTATTATTGGGTTCCAATGGTTGAAAATTACCTAATCAAAAGACAAATGCTTCCATGCAAAGTTTGAACTAAGGTTGAGTTGTTTCATTAACAAACACAGGTTGGGAACTACTAGTCTGCATTTTGAGAAAAAATAAATGAACAATGAACAAAAGAAATTCAAGCCTTATAAAATTAAATTCTAGGTTTAGCACGAAAATTCGAAAAAAATTGAGATCTACAAAAAATTCTTAAATTTTTAAGCTTATGATCCGGAATAAAATAAATAACACTTTTTCTTTGCTTCGAAATATAAACTTTTTTTTGGTTGAAATTGATTTATTTTTTTAAAGAAAACAACCAGAAGTGCAGTGCATCCCTAAAAGGTTACAAATTAACACATTCCTACTGTTTCATTAAAGAACATTTAATTAACAATTTCGAAAAAACCTCAAAATTTTCGTAAAAAATTTCACCATTCCTCAAATAATTATTTAAGGCTGAAATATTCAACTTTCCTTCCAAAGTTTCTGAAAGTGTCTCTTTCCTTAATTCACAAAAATATTTTTGCTATTTAATATGAGAATTTAATTTTTTTCTAAAAATGATAACTCCCTCTAAATTTAGATATTTTTGTATTTCAAGTTTATACAAGAACAAAAAATTTGGAATTTTCAGCTTAAAACTAGAAACTTTGATGAAAACTCGGGTTTTTTTCATTTTTTTTTTTGAAAGTTCCTTTAGAAATTCAATTTTTGAGATGAAATGCAAAATATTGAGAAATTTTTATTAATGATTTTAGTTTGTTTTTTTCAAAATTAGTAGTTTGTATTAAAAATTTGATCCCTGCAAATTTGAGCTCTTTTTAAAAATTTTTAATTAACAGTCTTATGTACTTTCTTCAGGTCTCTGTCATTTGATATTTGATGACAGAACACTGGTCACTGTTAATGGCATCAGGCCACTTTTGATGACATCTCATCTGAGACATTAGCTATTAATGCAGGGATGCCTTTCAGGAGTCTGTTCTGTCACCCAATTTGTTTCTGTTACACATAAACGATCTCTTAGCTTCAAATTCGAATCCGATATTAGCTACGGAGATAATAGTCTTCATTTTTCTCGATCGATCCATTATCTGTCTACTGCTTCAGATAGGCTAAACTAAGGAAACAGCAAGTCCAGATAAAATTGATCGGGAATCTCGAGAATCGTTCTGGATTCGAGAAAGAAAAATCTGGTTGACTATAATTTCCTAAAAATTAGGTGCTGTTTCCTCTAAGAAAACATCAAAGGATAATGCAACCAATATGCCTCATGGATTAGGGTTGCCACCTGTAACTTTGGCATATGAAAAACGGATTTTGATGGGAGATTATTAAAATTTTGTCGGTCAGAAATATTTAATACCAAAAAAAAACAGTCTTCATCTCCAAGTAATAGCTGATAATAGGTGAATTACCGTTGCATACATAATTTGATAAATAGAAAAGGGTCTTCAACTTCTCTTTCAAAATACAGGGGATTTCTTCTCAAAAACGGGAATACGAGAGATCCAGGAAAATACGGAAAATGTGGCTAGCTTATCATGGGTGGTAAAATCCTAGCTATGGGATCTAATTTGCTTATCTACCTAGAAGTCAATGCAAGCACTAACTTCTCTTGGAACGAAAATGTGCCCGCCATTGCAAAGTCCACCTCTCAGAAGCTGAACTCTCTTTTTAGAGTTAAAAAGTATTTTGCATCTTATCAACTGTTGACTCTACAACGCTCAGGTTCTCAAGTTAGACAAATACTAGAATAGTGTTCTTATGTTTGGAGTTTAGCCCCAAAGCACACTTTGTTTCTTTTGGATTCAATTCAAAGAAGAACGATTCACTTAATCGATAACGAGAATCTGACAGATTCTCTCGAAACCCTGGACCATAAGCGGATAGTTGATGATTTTTTTTTCTACAAGCATACTTTCATGGGAAATACTGGAAGGAACTGATGGATTTGATGGCCCCAAGGGCAATACTCTTGAGACACATAAGGCAGTCGGGAACGGCAAGTTCCAATGCAATCCAGCTTGGTACAGTAAGGATTTCTGTCTATGGAGTCTCTTTTTACTATAAAAGAACCGTTGATTGTTACCTATGTTTATTTCCATAAGATACTTGGAATACTTTACAGCCATAATTGGGGTTATCTTTTGCAATTAGATTAAATTTAAGACAAACATTCCAAAAAAAAAACAAAAATTTCAAGTAGTATAAACGAGAAATATTGGTAAAACTATTAAGATATCGAAGAATTTGAAATTTTCCAAACTGAAGTTTTCATCATAAAATATGGATTCTAAACTCAAAAATATTTAACATTGTTCACGATATTTCCTAATATTCAAATAAAAAAAGCCAAAAAATTACTTTTTTAGCTGCCTGGACTGGGAGCTAAACTGCTTGGGCATTTAGAAACGGCCTAAAAAAATTAAATTATTAAAATTTCGGAATGATGTGCTATTTTCCTAAAAGTTCAAATATCACATTCTCAGATGTTTTAGTTTTCTAATTTTAACAGAAAATGTCTGAAAAAAGTCAAAATTTTGAGAAAAAACTAAATCAGTTAAGAAAATAACTACTTCCAGCTTACTTAATCTTTAAATTTTAACCCTAAGGACCTTAAGGACGCGATATGGAGGCCCGTAAACAAATAAAGAAACGGGCAAAATACGATGCTTGCAAATAAACCTACATCCTGCAAAAGCGGCCTCCGATGTGCTTAGCCGTAGGTTTATATGTCAAGAAATGGACAAGAGCGCTTCCTCCAAGAGCCTTGGACATACAAAGGATTCCCAAGCCAATCATGTAAGGTAATATTTAATAACCGCCTATGAACGTCCAGGCTCCGCGATATTAATAAGCGAAAAAATCTCATTCGTTCCTTGCCCAGGGGCCTAGTTGCAGGATCTATTGTGGTGCTCACTATAAGAGGTATGCAGGAGGTAGTTATTGCCTCAGCTCACTTTCCAGGAGACGAAATGGAGACACCACCAGAGGACATCATACGACGCATTAGAACTGCAAAGTAAGGAACGAACAAATCGTACTTGGATGTGATGCCAATTCCCACCATATTTTATGGGGCAGCACAAACACAAACAAAAGAAAGTGAGTACCTTGTTGAATATTTGATCACTAGCGATATGGACATTATTAATACTGGTAACACTCGCACCTTTGATAACATTCTCCGTGAAGAGGTACTAGACCTAACTCTCGCGAGCACGACAATTAATAACCATATAAAGAACTGGCATTTTGCAGATGAAATCTCAATGTCGGACCATAGACACATCCAGTTCGACATAGAGGCTGAAATACAGTGAATACAGAAACCCCAATTAACCGATTGGGATCTAAACAGAACCTAACTTAAATCAGAAATTAATGATCACAACTACTCAATGGAAACGGTTGATGATTTAGAATTTTATGCTAACGAAGTGGAAGCTCTCATAATAAACAGTTATGAGCCCAGCTGTCCAGTAAAATAAAGGGTTGTAAATAAATCAACACCCTGGTGGGATACGATGCTCAGCAAATTAAGAGCTGAAGCAAGAAAAGTGTTCAATAAGGCTAAACGCAGCCAATAACTGGAGCGAATACAAAAAAGCCTTAACAGAATACAACAAAGAGTTTATTAGAAGATCTAAAAGGAAATCATGGAGGAGCTTTTGTTAGGGGATTAAAGAGTGCCCCAGTTAATGCGACTCCAGAAAATCCTATTCAAAGCTCACTCGAGTGGAATAGGACTTATCCAACACCAAGATGGAAGTTACGCCAAGAACCGCCTGGAAAGTGCAAGGTTGCTTATGCGAACTCACTTTCCAGGATCTACAGAAATTGAAAATACCCACAACAGTGCTGCGATTGTTGGAAGCCATTTACGCCCATACAATCGAGTTAATTTACAAATAACAAGATAAAATGGGCGGTGAATTCCTTTGAGCCCTATAAATCACCAGCAGAAGATAAAATCTCCTTAGCCCTACTGCAGCACTACATAATGGAACTTATAAATCCACTAGCTACAATTTTCAAATGTAGTTACTCGTTAAGCTACATTCCAGTAAGCTGTAGAGACGTAAATGTAATCTATATAACAAAGGCAGGCACACAAACGTCTGCGTAGCCTAAATCATATAGTCCCATTAGTCTAACTTCTCCTTAAAACAATGGAGAAAATTATGAACCAACACATTAGAAGCGAAGTACTTTCAAAGAATCCGCTTCATAAAAATCAATTTGCCTATCAAGAAGGCAAATCCACAGAGACCGCCTTACAAAATCTTGTCAAAAAGATAGAAAGTACATACTCAAACAAAGAAATAGCTCTTTGTGAATTTATATACATAGAGGGTGCTTTTGATATGATTCATAAAGGCAGCAGCTATCAAAAAAGGTTTTGAGAAATCCACTATCGACTGGATCGTCTCCTTGTTAGATGGTAGGAGAATCAAAGCAACCTTAGGTAGTAATTCAGTCACAGTGAGCCCAGCAAGGGATTGTTCCCAAGTAAGTGTTTTGTCTCCACTGTTGTGGTCCATCGTGGTTGATGACCTCCTAAATATACTGTATTACTCGGACTTAGAAGCAATAGGTTATGCAGATGATATTGCTGTCATTATCAGAAACAGGATCGATAAAATCCTACCTGATTTAATGCAGAAAGCCCTAAACACAATTGACAACTGGTGGTCAAAACAAGTGTTACAAGGAAACAGCAGATACATACGATTAATCGGGATCTCGAGATTATCTGGAATGGGGTAAGAACAATTTGGTCGACTTCAACGCTCAAACTCAGGCCGCGGTTTTCTCTAAGAAAACAACAAGATATAATGCAACAAATATACTAATGGACGGTAAAATATTTCCGATAGGGATCTAATCTATCTATCCTAGGAGTGAATGCGAGCACTAACTTCTCTTGGGACGATCATGTACGCGCCATTGCCGAAATCCGCCTCTCAGAAACTAGGCTTTCTTTTTAGAGCTAAAAAGTACTTCACATCCATTAGCTATTAACAATACACAAAGCTCAAGTTAGGCCAACTCTAGAATACTGTTCTCGTGTTTGGAGTTTAGCCCCAAAACACACTTTAGCTCTCTTGGATTTAATTCAAAGAAGAGCGATTCACCTAACTGATGACGAGAGTCTGACCGATTCTCTCGAAACACTGGAGCACAGGCGCATGGTGTGTGACTTGTCTTTCTTCTACAAGTACTATCATGGAAGTTGCTCGCCCGAACTAATAGGATTGATCCCCCCAAGGGCAAGATTCTTGAGGCATACTAGACAGTCGGAGACAATAAATTCTTGTGCGGTCCAGCTTGACACAGTAAGAACTTTTGTCTACGGGGACAAGTTATGAAACTTGTTATCGAAAGGAATTATCCCCAAAATTTACAACCTATCCTTGTTTAAGAAGGCGGTTCATCGCCATCTATACTTGTTCGCGCATCCTACTCGCAGTGCTTTAAAAGCATAATAGGGTTACCTTTTGCGAGAGGATTAAACTTAAAACAAACCCAAATAAAACAATAATAATTCCTTTCGCGAAGAGAAGGAAGCTAAGTCCAACAGCTCCCACTATGAATGGAGTTCAACTTAATTTCTTAAGTGAGACTAAATATTTAGGAATAGTCCTTGATCAAAAGCTCCCCTTAAATCTTCATTTGACTCAAATAAACAAGTGAGCCAGGACATCGTTCTGAACGTGTCGCAGATTATTCAGCATAACTTGGGGTCCGAAAATGATCTACTGGTCATATAGGATGATTACACCCCTGATCACATACGCTTCTTTAACATGGTGGCCAAAAATAACGAAAAAGACAGCACAAAATCAACTGAACTTAGTTCAAAGGTGCGCATGTCTGGGCATAACAGGCGCAATAAACACCTGCCCAACAGCAGCAATGGAAGTAATGCTAAGTCTAACTCCTCTCCACCTTTTAGTGAAGAGGGAGGCGATCAAAGGAGCCTTAAAATTACTGCAATTAAAAAAATTTAAAGAAGGAGACTTCGCCGGTCACATGGGAATCCTCAAGGAATGTGGGCCTATGATTTTAGCAAAATCGGTTGATTATATGCACCCTAGGTACGAATTTGATCATTCCTTTGAAGTGGACATAGATAGCCACACTGACGCTCAATCAGTATCTAAAGAAAAACACAATTATTCATCTGGTTTACAGATGGATCAAAGACAACAAATAGGACTGGAGTGGGAATTTATGGCCCTAACTATAGGTTTTATAAAGCCTTGGGAAAAGACCCAACTATCTTTCAAACTGAAATACATGCAATAGAACTCTGCACCTACGAGTGTCTTCGAAGAAGCCTGAAAGGAACAAAGATCTACATTAACTCTGACAGCCAAGCGGCAATAAAGGCTCTCAGCAGCTGCGTTTTCAAATCCAAACTAGTTTGGGACTGTCAACAAACTCTAAAGCAACTGGCTAAACACAACAGGATCAACCTTAAGTAGGTACCAGGGCATAAAGCAATATAAGGGAATGAAGCTGCAGATCAACTCATTAGAGAGGGTCTGCATCGTCATTTCTTGGACCAGAACCAGCCTTTGATTTTCCTAAAAGTCAAATCAACAATAAGGTCGAGAAATTGGAAGCAAAGGCAATAATTTGTCACTAGAAATCATATCCAGGACTACGACAGGCGAAAATATTCCTATCTGGAACCCTTGAAAAGACGAAGGTCTACTTAGAATTCAGCAAATCCGAATTGGCCGAACCGGCCTCTAACAGGACATTGCCCTATGAGGTACCACCTCAAGAAAATAAGTCAAGCTGAAACAGACCTATGTCGCTTTTGCGCAGAAGCTGCGGAGACTGCAGAACATGTGCGATGCAAGTGCGACAAGCTTGCACACAAAGGCACGTCCAACTCGGATGGGCATCCTTAGACCCCTCAAATGTGGCAAAACTCAATTTAGGTCCATAATAAACTTGTACAAGAGTTTGAACCTGGGAACTACATAGATCAGGTTATGCACAAAAGATCTCCTTAGGTCGAGGTGCGGGGTGGACAAAAAGAAACACGAAACGACAAATAATCTAATCTAACCCTTTTTTCGAAATTTCGACCTTGATCTCAATATTTTAAATATTTATAGTTTTGAATAAAATTGCAAACATGAAGTTGAAAATATTCCAATTTAAAGTCGCAGTTTAGAAATTGGGAAGGAATATTTTGATGTATAATTATTATTTCGAGGTTTTTACTTTTAAAAAAAGTCCATGCAAATTTTAAATTCTCATTGCTTTTAAGTTGGAAGAAAAATATCTACATTTTTAGAAAAATTTTATATATCGAGTTTGAAGGGAAAACTTTAATTCAATGAATAAAATAGATATTAGTATTTTCACTTTAACTAAATTTTGATATTTTTTCCAAATTTGAAGGCATAATGCAGAAATTTTAGAGGTTAGAGTGAAACTTTGAATCTAAAAGCTAAAATTTCGAAAAAAAGTCGTACATTTAAAAATTTCAAATCTTGATTAATATTCAAATTTCGAGAGTAAGGGTAAATTATTTTGTTAATTCATTTTTTTTTCTGAAATGTCAACTTTTCTTTCTTTGGTCACTAAAAGATAAAATAGAAGGGTTAATTTTTTTATTTATTCGTTAAATTTTGATCTTATTTATCTTATGAATATAACTTAAGGGGAGTTGAATAATTTTAACACCCTCAAAAGCCGAATTAGCCCTCTTCAAACTATTTGAATATTACCATATCATATCCTCTATCATATTTAGCAACCCTTTAAAACAGACATAGAACATAAGAAGTAACAAGTAATTACAATGAATATGTCCACTACACAAGTAAGACTTCAGTTTTAATCTTTAAGGAACATTTACAATGTATTTTAAATTTACAATTCAAATTTTGAGATACAGTTTGAATATATCAGTTAATTTCTTAGTCAAATTTAAAGTTTTTCTCGTAATTTTGCTAGAAAGTTGACTAGAAATTAAGATGTAATGAATTGATGTCTAGAAATAGCGAAGTACATGGACCCTTAATGGAACGTGCCAGATAGTTGTTATCACGACTGTGATTCATGTGCAGGGTATACATCCCCTGACCATCCTTTTTAGTTTAGGGTGTTTTCCCGACATAGTAACTTTCCAAAGCAAGTGTGGGATATAATATATGCGCTCCTCTACTGTGATTCATTTAGTATGGAATTCAGCAATTGGATTCATATTATTCGTCGTTGCATTACTTTCTGTCGCTTGGTAGAAATAAATTGTTTCAATTTAAGGCATCTTTATTATCAAACCAAACACGTAACAATATTATGATTCATATAGACAGCCTAAAAAGTCCTATAAATATGATAATAAGCAAATTATTCGATACAGCTCTTGCATATAATAAAAATTATTCAGAATCTTTTTACTAATGCTATTAATTTAATTAGAATCACAAAGAATATCTTTGCTAAACAAACTATATTACATGATGGATCAAAATGGAAAAATGTGTGTAACTGTATAGACGTAGTGATTTTATTCAAGTAGTAAACAGGTGGAATATCTTTTACATGCAAAAGGCTTTAAAGAAGGAATCAATTTGTCACATGGAGCAGCAATTCGTTAAACTATTTTCGAGATCTTCGCCATCATTCTAAGAATTGTCTCCGTTATATTTTCAAGCCTTTCTCGGAAGTATGCCACTGTAAAAGCTCCCGCCTTTGTCCTCTTCCATTGCCGTTTGATATGTAATGAAATAACATCAAACAAACAGGAGTATCGTAAGGAAATGCAATAAAACCTACTTTATTACTAAAAGTCAATAAACAACAAAGGGTTTATGTCAATACTAAAAGTTATTAAGATTTCAGATTTACAGTAGCAATGGAAAAGCGTCATAAAGTTGACACTATTATTGCTGTCGATTCTGTTAGTCATAATTACCAGGCGCGTTATTATTATTATTATTTTGCTTTATTGGCCTAATACAGAATTTTTACGTCATATACCTTAAAACTCCTAAATAAAGCTACTTATTTTTAGCTTCTGTATAAAAATTAAGACGAAGATGAATTCGTTATAAACTGCTTTGTTATATTTTCAGCTTTTAGTCATTAAGTTATTTTTTAGGTAGATTCGGTGCGAATTCAAAATACGTTAAATGAAGAAAAACAAGTAACTAAACAATTAAAGCGTAAATTTTTAATTATCGATCGTAAATGCTATTGGGCTTTCAGTTAATTAAAAATGGCAACCTTCCCAAAGATGAACAAATCATTCAAATGCAAATATATAATTATCGGCGAGTAGGTGGACCAGTTCATGAACATTATGTTTACTTCTCTCAAAAACAAGTGCCACGAGAAATAATATTGGTTATGCAATTAAAAATAATTCCCATTTTGTGGCCCCAAAACGAGAGAATCGTCAACATGAACTACCTTAAAACAGTAATTTTTTTATTGCACAATTCCTCTTATTTTCTGACAGTTTATGTTGATTAGTATCGACTTTTCGTGAATGAGTTTTAAAAATATATATAAATGTTTGGTAAGATACCATTTTTGTAGGCGTCAGCCTTTAGGTATAAATGTAATAGAGTAACATTGTGAGAGTCTTTATTTTTACAACCATGATGTACGATGTAATTTAGGTGATTACGAAGGTTACCAGTAGTGAGGTAACTTTCATTCTTGTTTGAAGGTTGCATCACTAGACGCAGCAGCATCTATTAAATATAGTGCTAAAATGTCACTTGGAATAAGTTCAGTAAATCAAAGGCAGTTTTTTTTTTTCAAAAATATGTTTGGACACTTTGATTAAGATTTTAATTTGCGCTCTTTTTGATGTAGGAAAATTTTATACATCATGTCCCAAATGTAAGATAATTTTTTTAAATAGCAACCCTATTTTTTTCTTGACTATTCTTAAAGGGTATATCAAATTACACATGCGTGCCAAATTTTAATTTTTTATTACTTGTCATTTAAAAGATATTAACAAAAGTAACCAATTCAAAAAATCAAGAAACCTCATTCAATTCAATATAATTTTCATAAAGTTTAAAAATCGCGTATCAGAAGGTATTTGTTTGACATTTTTTGCCAAACTGAGTTGACGTCTTATCACAATCTTATAAAAAAAGTTAATAAAAACAATTAAGAAGAGTAGTATCGTATTGATCCAAGAGGCTATTAGTTTGTCGTTTAGTAAGAAATACCATTTATTAAAAAATCGACCAAAATGCCTTACTTAACTGGTACCCACAAGATTGAAATTTTAATAATGATTGGTTACGAAGATAGAACAAGAGCACAAAATGAAGTCATTCGTTTATTCAGAGAGAAATGTCCTGATTTATCACCCATATTGCAAAGTACCGTAAGCAAGATTGAAAAACAGTTGCGGCAAAATGAGCATTTAAGGAAAACAAATAATCCCCGCCAGAATGCGCTCAATGAAGATGTCAAAATTAATGTACTTCTCTCTGTCCAAGAAATCCTTATGTCCCTACTAGTCAGATAGGTAGGTAACTCGAAATTAGCCCAGTCTTCAGTTGCAAGAATTCTGAAAATGCAAAAATTGTATCCTTATAAAATGACAATCCCCCATGAACTCTTAGAAGATGATCCGGATAGAAGAATCCAGCTTTGCGAACAAATGATGGATCTACTGGATAGAAATGTTCTAAGCATAGAAAATATCCTGTTTTCAGATGAATCAACGTTTATGTTAAATGGTGAGCTAAATCGTCAAAATTGTTGTTACTGGGCCGACAACAACCCACACTGGATAAGGGAAGGCCACATTCAACATTAAGAGAAAGTCAATGTTTGGGAAGGGATTGTTGGTGATCGAGTTATAGAAACAATTTTTTTCCAAGGAAATCTCAATGAGGCAGGATATTTAGAACTCTTGCAGAAAGAGCTAATTCCTTATTAAGCTATTTTGTTTCCTGATCCGGTCGAAGCTGATGCCCCGAATAGAAACATCTAGTTTCAACAAGGCGCTACCCCTTCTCATTTTGCAACACCTGTCCGTGAGTATCTGGATGATGTATTTCCAGGCAGATGGATTGATAAAAGATGGATTTTTGAATGGCCATCCAGGTCTCTGGACTTAACACGTATGGACTATTTCTTATGAGGGTATTTGAAGAGCAACCTTTTTAACACCAAACCTGCAAATATTGAATAGTTGAAAGGACAAATAAGACAGGAGTAATTAGGAATGTTCAAAACAAGTTTCAGTACCGTTAGGTTGTCAGTTAGTAAATGGACATTTTGAAAATTTATTAAAGAAAAATTATTAAGTTGAATCAGATTCCTTGATTTTTCAAATCAGTTAATATTTGTCAAATATCTTTTAAAGGAAAAGAAATAAAAAAATGAAATTTGGTACGCATATGTAACTTGATATATCCTTTAAGAATAGTCAAGAAGAAAATAGGGTTGCCTTTTAAAAAACTGTCGATGACGTCACGTCTTAAATTTGGGACATTCTGTATGAAATTTTCCTACATCAAAAAGAACGTAAATTAAAATATTAATCGATGTGTCCCAACATATTTCCGAAAAAAAAGTTACAGATTAGCACTGTATATAAAACTTTGGTAAGATAATATTTTTTAAATGAGTGAAAATGTTATGACTTAAAAAAGGATATATTTAAATAAATCCTGAAAAAAAAATCAGAAAGTTTACATTCCATTTTACAAATGTCAATTTTTATTTATTTTTATTTATTTGTTTTCTTAATTTCGAATTTAGAATTCATATTTTCTTAAACTCGAATTTAGGTACCGGAATTTGAGAAGTCAAAATTCTGGAAAAAACTTTGAACAAAATTATGCCAGAAATTTAAAAATTTTTCACGGAATTTTGAAATTAAAAAAGACGTTGCATGAATTTTTTCCAAATAATTTTTTTTCGACTTTATCTGACATGTTAGTTTACTTTAAAATTTAAAAAATAAGTTTTGTTTTTGTTATTTTCATTTTGACTGGAAAGTAAAAGCTAAAAATTTAATTTTTCTTTATTGAATTGCAATTCCAAATAAAAAAAAAAACAATTTCAGATCTAAATTGGAAATTTTGAAAAATTAATCAACATTATTAAAAAATTCTAACTGTCCTCTTTGAATTATGATACAAAGAACGATTTTATATTTGAACTGAAATTTTTGAAAAATAACAGATTTTAAAAAAATGAGATTTATGTAAGGAAGTGCTCGAGTTCCCATTAGTCACAAAACTTTGATTTTAAATTGAAATATTCGATATTATTGTGGAGGTTTTCCATAAAATTTCAAAATCTGTGGGAAACTTCGAATAGTTTAAACTTTAAATTCAAAATTTCGAGAGAAAAGCTTGAAATTGGGCTACCGAATTGCAAACTTATAAAAAAATCCTTTGACACGTATTCCTTCTATCAGTTCTCTAAGCAGGTAAAGTACATAGTTAGAAATAGCTGACTTAAAAATGCTTCCTTTTACCCTTTTGTTTCCTGTTAATTCCTTTAAAATTAACATAAACTTTTGTACAAAGATACGGAAGCACAGTCTTTTTTCGAAATTGCGAATTTTCTCTGAAAATTCTTCTTTGTTGGCATTTCGGTCTTACTCTCAAAATTCGAACTTTTTTCGAAAAATTTGACTTTGGGATAAGTTTTTTCTAAATTTTCACAAAATTTGTGCCTTTTTTTTTAATTCGTGAGTTTTGGAATGTTACCATTTTTGTTTCGGTTTTATAATAATTTTTTCTAATAATTCGAATTTTCGAAAATGTTGACCTTGTCGGAATTATTCGTTTGTACACCTTTTTAAAATGTCGAAATTGTCAAAAAAAAGCAAAAATTTTTAAAGGAAGTCGAGATCTACAACAAAATAAAAATTTCATGAAAAAGTTGAAATTTTGACAAATTTAGGAAATTTCAAAAATAGCACTATTTTAGAAAAAGGGAAAATTTCGAAATGGTTACAATTTTCTAATCAAGTCAAAATTTTGTTTTTTTTAATGAGAATTTGAAATAAGTGGAAATTTTAAAATGTCCAAGTCGAAATCATTAAAAAAATAGAAATTAAAAATGTCAAATTATTCAATAAAAAATGGAAATTCTCAAGAAAAGTCGAAATATTTAGTGAGTGGTCGAAATTTTCAAAACTAAATAAGGAAAAATCGAAATTATTATACAGACATGTGAGTCTTTCAGTATACAAGTAATAGGGTGACATTTTGAGAGTCTTTGCTTTTACAACGAGGATGTACGATGTAATTAAGGTGATTACGGAGGCCACTAGTAGTAAGGTAATTTTCATTCTTGTTTAAATATTGTATCATTAGTAGAGACCGGACTTTGGGCACAATCAAATGAAGTAAAAAGATGAACAAAACCAATAGCTAAAAAGGCATTAAAAAGGAAAGATATTCTTAAAAGGGCACTAAAAGTTCAAAATTACCAGGAAAAGGCAGGGTCGTAGTCGGAAATCTTACAAAAGAAGCTCAAAATTTATAACAAAAACTACTCGAAAAAAAAGAAACAATATTGAAAGTGCAAACTTTGAACTGTTAGAAAAAAGTTGAAATTTCGAAATAATTCAGAGTTTATAGCAAATTTGGAGACTTGAAATTTCAAAAATACATACAAGACCACCAAAGGAAAAAATGTTTAGTTTCTAACCGAACGCAAGAAGAATGCAACCTAGACTACAAATTCATGCAGCCCTCCAGGCGTGTATAGTGGAATCATAGGTAGCTGAACTATCAACAGTTGAAACACTGCCACCTAGCGAAGCGGTTGCTCTCTAGGAGAATTCCCAGAAGACAAGGATTCTATAAATGCACAGACCAATAGGTTTGAACATTTATTAAATTCGAAGTTTGGAAACCAAAAACCGGTTTCCATCTTGTTAGATCTCGTCAGTTTGGTATATCCAACTCGAATGCTAATAAATGTTCCGACAAGTAAGTACTAAAACATTCACAGGCGTCAAGCGAGTGACTCTTTAGTACTACCATCTCGCTTCACGCCTGTGAAGGTTTTAGTACTTACTTGTCGGAACATTTATTAGCATTCGAGTTGGATATACCAAACTGACAAGATCTAACAAGATCGAAACCGGTATTTGGTTTCCAAACTTCGAATCTAATAAATGTTCAAACCTATCGGTCTGTGCATTATAGAAACCTTGTCTTCTGGGAACTCTCCTAGAGAGCAACCGCTTCGCTAGGTGGCAGTGTGTCAATTGTTGGTAGTTCAGCTACCTATGATTCACTGTACACGCCTGGAGAGCTGCATGAATTTGTAGTCTAGGTTGCATTCTTCTTGCATACGACATTGTTGGCGATGGCCATAGTTTCTCTATGGACCGATAGGTGGTAGTACTAAAGAATCACTCGAAGAAGAAGAAAAGAGTAAAGTATTGAATTCGGCAATTTAAAAAAAAATCCACAAAAACAATAATAAAAAACGCCTCGAAATTTTAATAAAAAAACACATTTCGGATTGAAATCTGAAAATGAATATGTCTAGCATAAACCTAAAATTTGAAGTTTCAAATTGAAGTTTTAGCAAAATGATTAAAGGTTGAAAGCCTCAATTTTTAGCAAAATACATTTCAAAAGAATCTACAATTTCAAAATTATTTTTATTATTAGACTTTTTGAATTCAAGTCAAACTGAAAAAAAGCCACAGTTTTCATATATGGAATCAAATATTTTAAGAAAAAGGTCAAAAATTTCAAGTTTAAGTTCAAAATTTTGCGAAAGAAGTTTAAAATTTGCGATTAAAGCCGAAACTTTGAGAAATGGTATCAAAATTAAGAAGAGTTCACTCGAAATTTTAAGAACAATATAAATTTTCGGTTATAGTTTCTCAGGATATTTACAAACTAAGAAGCTTTTTAAATTTCGAGTTTATTTTCGAATTTTCACCACAAATCTTGATTTTTTACTTTGAATTCAAATATTCGGTTTTTCCCTGAAATTGTAAGTCTTATATTTGGGATTTCATATGAAAAAGTCAAAATTTTGAGATGTAAAGTCGAAAATTCGAGAAAAAAAGGTTAAGCTTGAATTTTTGAAAACTTTTTTAAAATAAGTTTAACTTTTGTTAAAATTCTTTTTTCTTTTTTATGCAAATTTTATCAAATATTTGAATTTTTCAGTCTAAGAATTTAAAGCTTAAACTCCGTCTGTGAAAAAAATTAAATTCTGTATAAATTCGAAGTTTTAGACAAAATCTGAGCATTTTTAATCTTCAGGATTTTTTCGCAACTTTTAACTAACCATTTTAGCTCGAAGTTGGATAGACCTGGTTTGATATTTCGATTTTGATTCCGAAAATTCGACTTTTTTCTCAAAAGTTCGATTTTAAAGTAAAAACATCGGAAAAAAGTTTGACGTTTCAAATTCAACATTGAAATTTAGGTCTTACAATTAGTTACCAAATTTTGACTTTAATTAGAATTTTTTTACTTTTAATCATTGACATTAGGACTTATATTTTGAGAAAAGCTTGATTTACAAAATTTTTAGAATTTTTCGAGTTTAAAAATGCCAAAATTAAAGTCGAAATCATGAAAAAGAAACTAATTTTAATAACTTTGGTTTTTTCTTTCAAATTTGCCACATTGGCAGTGGCTCAAAATTTGAACTTTTTCAAAATATTTTGACTTTTCTCTCCCGACATTTACACTTTTTTTTAAACATTTTCACTGGGGATTCTTAAAAGATAATAAAGGGTGTAACAAACTTCAAAATTTCTTCTCTAAATTTTGCTCCCAATGTTGAATTTGGATAGTTTTTAATTGATTCCATCTTTTTGAAATTTGGAAGTTTTTTTTCCAAAATGCCTAGTTTAAGTTTGCCTTGCTGTTTTTATAGTTTAGCTTTTTTTTGAAAACTTTAACTATCTTCCATAAATTATCGCTTCTTTTTTCTCGAGATTTAGGCAGTAATTCTAAAGCTCAAGGTAATTTAGAGTTTAAAAAACTGAAAATTTCTTCAATGCACTTCAAACTTGTGTCTAATAAAAGAAATTTGTCTTTCTGAAGGCATTTTTCACGCCCAAGTACACACTTTGCAGGAGACAGTTCAAAGATAATTTTTTAAATTGTAGAAAAATGATATCCTTCGGTAAATTTTATCATTTTAGCCAGGGCTTTGAACCGGAACTGAACCCAAAACCGGAAACCGAAAAAAATCGTTATTTCTGTCGGAACGAAAACCGGAACTGAACCAAAAAGAAAATATCGGTTTATTCCGGTTCAGTGCAGATTCAAAAGTCCACAGTTGACAAAATCTCCCACTTTAATTTCAACTTTACATTGAAAGTCTCGAATTACAACCCAATATTTTCGCTCGATTATTTTTATTACTCTATTGTTCACGAGTCTTTTTGAAACTAAACCTTTTTCTATTAAAATTATGAATTTAAACCTATTTTTATTTTGTCCCATAAAGGTCAGTTTTAAATTTAAGATTTTGAATTTTTCTAGAAATATTGACGTTTATTTTTAAATATTTCGACATTTACTACTGTAATTTGAATCAAAATTATGTAGAATGTTTGTAAAATAAATTTCGAATATTTTCTTTAATTTCACCTTTTTTCTCAAAATTCTGGGTCTACAATTTCAATTTTTATCTATTATTTCAATCGTTCCGAACAATTAATGCCTGATCCGCAGCTCGTGAGTCACATATGGCTTGCAATAATTTTTTATTTGACCTCAGGTGTCTATGAAGAAAAGAGGCTTCCCATTTCGTTAAGTAAATTCATGTTTTCAGACTAAAATCAAAATTTTTTAAAAAAGTCAAAATTTCAGTTCTAAAATCGCAAAAAATAAAAAATATTATCTTTAAAGTGAAAAATTGAAGACAAAAGTTAAAAAAATTTAAAAATTATTTGAAATAAATTAATTTTAACGAATTCAATTGTCAGAATTTAAATTAAACACAAAATTTTGAAAAAAAAAGTTCAAACAAAAAAACTGGAAATGTATAAGTGAAATTTTAAAAGGTATAATTTTCAACTCTAAATAAAAAATGTTATGCGAAACTTTGAAAAGATGAAAAACTCTTGAAACAAAAATATCCTCGAATTTTCAATAATAAAATTTAACCACAGAATTTTGAGAAAATATCCAAATTTTGAACAAAAACTAAAAGTCATTCACAAGAACTCAGTTTTAACACGAAGTTTAGAGAAAAACTTCCAAATTTTAAGTTTAACTCCGAAATTTTAAGAAAAAAGTTCAAACCTTGAGATGAAGGTCAATATTTTGAGATCAAAAGACAAAATTTCCAAAAGAAAGTCTAGATTTCGAGTTTTGTAACAAAATTTTAGAGAAAAATATTAAGGGTCAAGTTTGAATTCAGAATTTTCAGAAGAAACTCTCCTAAGAAAATTTTAAAATTTTTGCCTGAGTATAAAGTAAAAAATTCGACAAAATGGCTAAAATGTTAAACTAAAATTTTTGTGAAAGGTTTTTCTTTAATAAATCGCACTTTTTTGGAAATGTTGCCTTTTTTCTCAAAAATTTCGACTTTAACTTTAAAATATCAAACCTAATCACTACATTTTGAGAAAAAAGTTTAAATGTCCAGAGAAGCCTAAAATTGATAAAAACAAATTTCAAGTTAACGACAAATTATGAGAAATATTCGAACATTTAAAGAGAAACCAGAAATTTATAATTTTGTTTTACTACAAACCCTCGAGTTTGTAAAAGTCAAGTTTAAACATGAAATTCCGATAAGTTTTCGAAAAGTTCGAGATTAAAATCAAAATTTTTAATTTTTTTAATAAACAATGGTTTTATTTTGATACAAACTTTCTAAGAAACGTGAATTTTTTTTAAGGTTTTTGGTAAAAATTGATTTTTTTTTATAATTTAAAAGTTTACCCACGCTAATAGTAGTTTAAAATGTTTAAAATCGAAAATAACAAAAGTTTCTTAAAACCTTTGGTTTTTGTTCCAACTTCAAGTTCTGTGTCAAAATGTTTAATTTAAAATTTAGATTTTTACTTTTTTCCTAAAATTCCAACATTTCAATTAAAATATCGACTTTTATTTCGACTTCAATTTCATACTGTCGAGTTTTCTCGAAATTGTGAGTTCTAAGATTAAAACTTCCAAAAAAAAAAGAAAGAACACAAAATTTCACCTTAATCAGAAAATGTTAACTTTAATCGGTAAATTTCGACCTTCATTACTTAAGAGATTTGACTCTAAAACTTTTGGTAAAAAGAATTTAAAAGGTTATGAAACATTTTTATCAATTTCCGAATTTGAAAATGTTAACTCGAAATTTTGATAAAATTTGGAATCCTCAACATTTGCTTAAAAATTCAAAGTTTCTAAAAAATGGGAATCCCATTAGTTATTAAATTTTAATCTTTGACAAACGTTTTTCACTTTCAATCAAAATTTGACCATTTCAAAAAACTTTGATAGTTTTCTCTTTCAATTTAGGCTATTTTTATCTTAAAAGAATTAAAACTTTAATTTTGAATTTGAATTTTTCAGAACAAAATAAAATTTCAAAAATAACTCCAAATTTCCTGAAAACTTGAAAATGTCTAAAAAGTATTCGAAATTTTGATAAAAGATAGTAAAGAGAGATTCAACTTTTTTTCTACAATTTTAACTTAAACATGAAATGTAATCTTTTTTAAAAAAATTATTACCTTTTTTGATATTTACGCAGTAACCTCTAAATTCGAATGTTTAAAAGACCCATAATTACTAGAAATAGTTGAAATCTCGAGAAATTTTTATTTATGAAAGAATTTTTTTTCGAACTTTGATCATTGATTGATTATTGATGAAATTTTGGTTTCTAGAACGGTGCAATTGTTTCTCCTAAATTTGAATAATTTCCTCGAAATATTGAATTGAAACACTAGATTAAAAAATTCTCAAGTTTTAACCCACACTTTTAAGAAAGTCAAAATTTGGAAAAAAAAACTATTAATTTATGTAAAACAAATTTTAAAGGTTTAATTTTAATTATAACAATTTGACTTTCAACTCGATTGTTCAAGTATCTTTTCGAAACTTAAAATCCTTAGTGTAAGTCGGAATTTTGCAACTTAATACTTTTTTTTTAATTTTGAACTTTTTGCAAAATTTTATAATTGTTATTTTTTGAAAATTTTACTTTAAATTCAGATGTAGACGTTTTTTTAGAAATATTATCTCTGCTTTATACCGTATCGGCCAGTACACTATTTCGGTCTGCTTGGCAATGAGAACGACAAAGCAAACTTCTGATATGAGGCAAGACGGAAAGAGAAACTAAATCGGCAGAGATGCCACATGGTAATTCATTTATGTGTATCTCCTTCATTATGACCGGGATAAATCGCTTCAGCGCTTCATAATTTTCTTAGATTCAACAACTGGGAGAATGATAAGGGTACATGTGCAGCGCACATGTCACCTGGCACCGATTGGCATTATTTCTACGTGGACTTACGACTGGACCGAATCTGCATTAAATAAATCATCCTCTAGTAGCCCAATCGTCGCGGGCGTAAGAAGCATACAACACATGCGGGCGGCACTATCGAGGAGGCGGCAACAGGCGTGTAGTCAGGGATTTATTCCAAATTAAAAATGCTTCCAAATCGAATTTTCCGAACCTTTAAATTCAAATATTTCATATTGTTTCATAAATTGTGACAGTAATCCGAAAAAGTTAGTCAAAAATTCGGGGAAGAAATCGAAGTTTCTAGTTTTGTCAGTTAACACTCCAAAAAAGTAGAACTTCAAAAAAAATTTAAAAATCTCTTGAAAAAAAACGAAGTTTTGAGTTTATGCCAACAATTGAAGAGAAAAAGTAAAAATTGAAAATAACACGGAATTTTGCGAAAAAAAATTTAGTAAAATTTTAAAAATAAAGGAAAAATCTCCCCAAAAAACAAACTAGCGTATAAATTTAGTTTTATTGAAATTAATAAAAAAGTATAAATTTAATATTCAGAATTTGAGAAATAACTTCCAGCAAAAAAAGAAGAATTTTTAGCAAAATATTTGGATGAAACTTGACAAAAAAGTAAAACTTTTGAAAAAAAAATATTTTGAAAATGTTCGGCACTTTGAGAACAAAATTGAAGATTAATCGCGAGTCCGAGCGCTACTTTGTTACACGCTTCGCTGTCGGCCGAAGAAAAGTGTTTTCATTAATTTTACATAAAATATGCCTTTTGTTAATTTATGAGGTTTCTAAAGATGTCGATTAAATTCGAAGTCTTGTAATTAGTTAATTGTGAAACAAAAGCTACTAAAGTAATTTCCTTTTGTGGAGATCTTGTGGCAAGATTAAGTTGTATATTTAATAGGAAAACTTTCAATGTTTTTAACTATCATAAAATTATAATTTAGATATAAAATATACTATCTAAACTATTAAGAAATTTAATTTTTTTAAGTTTTTCATGGTTTAAAGAATTAATAATTAGAAGATTCATTATAACAATTATAAATATAGGAAAATTATAATCATATTAAGTATAATTGCCATAAAACCTCAGCGAAAGAAAAAACTTATTAGCAACTCTAATTTAATAATCATTAGTCTACTTGGAATCTAAACAAAAAATCTAAAATTTTATGTAAAATCAATGAAACCATTTTTTTCCATCAGAAATTTTTTCTTTTACACGTTTAGATGATTTCGTCAATTTGTCAAATTTTTGAATTAATATTTAATAACATAATAAAAAAGAATTTTACTTGCTATGTTTTAAAAATAATTGCGAAAAACTGGACTGCTTTTTTCAAATATTTATTTGTTAATAACAGCGCAATTGTTTATGGTATCGATATTTAAATCCAGAAATTCCGACTTTTTTCTCAAAATGAAGAACTATAAATTTCCAGAAAAAAATAAAACTTCGGAGAAAATAATTAAAATAAACGAACATTAGTCGAATAATGTATAAAATTTTACTTTTTTCTTTGAAATTTGAAGCTAAATTTCAGATTTTAAAACTGTTATTTATCGAATTTAAATAAAAACTTTGGTTGTTATTCCTGCAACTTTGAATTTATAAAGGGAACATTACGTAAAAAAAAGAAAAAAATCGGAGAAAAATACACAATTCGTTGAAAAATCTGAAATGTTTAAACAAATTTCTGGAGCTGAGAAATTTGAGTTTAGACTGAAAATTTTAACAAAAAAAAATGTAATTTTCGATAAAGCATACTTTTTTAAAATATAAATATTCTAGAAATTAAGAGTTTTTTTCTGAAATTTCATAAGTTATTTAAATTTAAAGATTTAATTTTAGATTTTTATTTTTTGACTTAAGATTTTGACCTTTAATCCGAATTTCTAGAAAAAAGGTTGAATTTGGAAGTAAAAATTTAAACTTTTCATTTCTTAAAATCTAAACTCCAAATTAAAAACAATTAAAAAATATTACATTTCAATCAAGAAAACTCAACATTTAGACATTTTTGGGGGGAAATTGTGAACTTTTTTTGTAAATTCTTTTTTTCTCGAAATTTGAATATTAAATTAAAAATGAATTACGAATTTTCGACTTCAAAGTCGATTTTTTTTCAATTTTTAAACTCAACTTTTCAATGTTGTTGCAATTTTAAAATTACGACAATTATGAGAAAAGGTTACTTTAAAAAGTTGAGAAAAAATTTGAAATTTTGATAAAAAAATTTTAAAAAACTTGGAAGTTTCTGGAAAAATCGAAATTTTGGAAAAATGGTAAATGTTATAAAAAATGAAAAACCAGAGATTTAAAGTTAAAACTATTATAATTTTAATATTTTGAGAATAAATTTCAAATTCTTTTTAGGCACTTTTACTTTCTTATAAAATTCCTAATTAGTTACTTCAAATTTTATTTATTTTTTTTACTGCAATTTTATATTTCAAAGTAGATTTTTACATTAAATTCAAACTTGTAATCTTGTTTTTCAAATTCGTTAAGAATGGTTTCTGAAATTTCGATTTTCAATTCGAACTACCGAATTTTAAGTCAAATTTTGAAAAATAAGTTAGATGAATTCAATCATTTTTTTAAATAAAAATAAAAATTTAAAGTTTAAATGATTGTCTTGACATTTTAACAAAAAAAATGAGATTACGAAAAAAGTCTACGTTTTAAGGTCATAATTTTAGAAGAGGCCTGGGTTCTCATAATTTGTTAAGCGATTCTGTCGAGCAATATTATATTTATTGAATCGCCCAACAATTTCCACTCTTAACCATCTTCTTACAGAATTCGAATAATTAATTTGTCTTTACACGTCGAGCTGACTGAAATTAAGATGTATTGGCCAACTCGGGATGTTATTGTTATTCGATTCAAAAACTGAGAAAATGATAAGGGTACGGGTGTAGCACACCAGATACCAGCCTTATTTCTACATTACAACCGAATCTGCGTTAAATAAAACATCGTCTAAATACAAAATGTCGAAATTCACAACAGAAGAAAAGGTGCAAATGATTAAGTGGTATTTAACCTCCCAGAGCGCTGAAGAAGTCGTTGGGCGATTCGCTTTTTCCTACGAAGATCGACCAATACCTGATGCAAAGACGGTGTTAAATATCGTCCACAAATTTGAAAAATCGGGATGCATAACTGGTTGTAATAACAAGTGTTGTTTGGAAGCGCGTCAACCTGAAGGTGACAAGCCAGTATCCGACGAAAGAATAGCTAAGGAGGTAGCTGTATGTGCATTTGTCGAAGCAAATGAACCTTGTTCTAGTAAGCAGATCGCAGAAGAAGTTAATGTGCCATCGCGAACAGTGCGAAATATTTTGAAAAGAAATGGGTACAAGTGTTATAAAGTATCTGAAACGCAAGAGATATTTCCTGAAGATCGATACAAACGTCTTGAGTTTTGTGAGTCTATGAGAGAAAAAGTTGATGTCGATGGGAATTTCTTAAGCCACGTATTGTTTACCGATGAATCATCTTTTTTTCTTCATAGACACCACAACCATCAAATAGTTCGGTATTGGTCTAGGGAAAATAAGCACTTGAGTATTCCTGTACGAACACAGTACCCTGAGAAGGTAAATGTTTGGGCTGGTATGTTAGGAGATTCCATTATTGGGCCATTTTTCATAAATGGAAACCTAACTGCTGACAAATATTTAACTATGCTCCGCAATCAAATAATTCCGGTTGTTCGGGCATTGGGCATTAACTTTGAGGATGTGTGGTTTCAACAAGATGGCTGTCCAGCCCATAATGCTCAAAGTGTGAGAACTTTCTTGGAAACCACATTTCCGCAGCGTCTTATTAGTTCAAGGGGCACAATTAAGTGGCCGCCTCGATCCCCCGATTTATCGCCTAACGACTTCTTCCTTTGGGGATATTTAAAACAAATAATTTATGGGCACGTACAAGAAAGACCACGTAATTTAGACCATTTACGGGCCCGAATTGTAGAAATCCTAGATAGTATTTCCCCTGAGATGTTGGCACGCGTAAGAACTGAATTTTACGACAGATTAGGTTATTGCGAAACACAAGGAGGGGACATGTTTGAACCACTTATTACATAGGCATTTTTTCTTCCATTTTTTTTTTTGTTGAATCATATTTTAAGTTTTCAGTTTAGATTGTCATCACACCGGGTGATTATTTTTGCACAGAGTTCATTTATCTTTTAGAATTTTTGTTTTATTTTTTGTCAGACCCGGTTGATTAAAGAAAACAAAATCGTAAAATATCTGCAATTATTTTCATACTTTTTAGGGTGTCAAAATAATTGTAGAATCACTTTATACGTAAAGATGTATTCCCAATTTAAAGCGACACTCTTTTATCGAGCTCCGATAAGGTACTGACGCAATATCTACAAGACAGCTGAATGCGTTGTCATGATTTGATAAGCGCGTCTATCGAGCAACACATTGAAACAGTGTAAATCATACCATCCTTCTCTTTCCTTACAGAATTTTGATATGTTCCTTGTTCTTTACACGTTATAGCAGACCGAAATAGTGTACTGGCCGATGCGGTATATTACTTTTCTAAACATTTTATGTTTAAAGTTAATTAGTGTTAAATATTTTAATTCAAAATTTTGAAATCTAACATTTTTAATTTTAAATTCTATTTATTCTAAAAGTTAGAGGTACAAGTTTACAGTTTCTACATTTTCTAAAAAAAAATTGACTTTGTACTCGAAATTTCAACCCAAATCGAAATTTTAAATTTTGATTTGAATTTGTTTCCTAAATTTGATATCCTTTTTTGAAACTTGGACTTTTCTTTCGAAGATTACCAGAAATATGTTCTTTCTTTTAAATAAAAAATTAAAAATGAGGCAGTCGGATCTGAACCGAAAACCGGAAAAAACCGTAATTTCTGTCGGAGCGAAAACCGGAACTAAACCTATATAATGTTTTTTCCGGAACAAAAACCAAAAACCGGAACGAAAATAATAACGGTTCGAAGCCCTGATTTTACTTGTACATCTGGTTTTACTCAAAAAATAAGATAAATATGTAGCCTAGTTAAATTGTCCTGCTTCCAACAGCACGCAAAACTTATACGGGACTGAGTGGTCACTAGAGTAATTGTTATTAAATTACATTTCTTAGAAATTTATGCTTGAAGTTTCTTGTTGTTATTAGGATGAATTAATTTCTATTTTATTGCTTTATTTTATTATGTAGGTATGTACACATATTTCTGCTTAAATTCTTCAGAAGTGTAAATGTACTCGGGGAAACCTACAGAAAAGGATAAAAAGGGACAAAACTTTTTGAAAATAGATCTCAATCATGTATAAATAGGCAAAAAAAAAAACAAACGAAATCGAAATTTAGGCAATTACGCACGAAAAAGGCCGAAAAATGTGAAAAGGTGGGATCATAGGATTTTACCTAAATTCCGGTCTCTAATCATTAGATAGATCAGCATCCATCAAATACAAGCGCCCTCGGCGTGACAGGTGTTTGGGTATATTAAATTTTACAAATTAATAATTTGAAATAAACTTTGCAGAACAAATGAAAACAGAACGTTTATTTGACGATAGCCTTTATTAATTTTTGTTCTTGATAAAATGAATATATAAAGAAAATCGTAAGATTTGCAAGGTATTTCAGTAAAAAATTTCCACTTAAAAAATGTCGGAATTAGGAGAACCTCCCCCCAAGAGACTGAGACAGGGGTAAAATAGCCCTAAACTCTAAATCAACCATATGTATAGTGACACCTGTTTTTAAAATTTTTTCAGTTCTGCTTTCGATGCCACGATTTTATTAAAATTGGCTTTCAATATGCCAAAAAGTAATCACTTAAAGAATAAACCAAATTATCAATAAATGAAAGAATGTTATTTTATTAAATATTAGCGAATACTCGCAGCAGCTTCGTCTGCGAACGAAGAGAAAGAATTCGATGTTCATTGAAAATTTCGACTTTTGTTGAAATTTTAAACATACCCATTTTTTCAAACTGTCGACATTTCTCGTTAGACTCTCTCTCTTTTTCTAGAAATTTTGAAAATTTTAACTTTTTCGAAATTCTAGCTTTAGCTGTAGCTTTTGGTATTATATCTTGATTTTTTCTAAAAAATTTTACTTTTTTTTGATAGTTTTGTCTTTATCAAAAACTTTCTCCTTTAAACGTTTCAACTTTTTTCAAAATTTCTATTTTCTTTAATATCTTGACCTTATCTCAATGTTTTAAATGTTTTGGAAAAATTTCAATTTTTCCCAATTTCGACCTTATTTTTATAAATTGTGACATTTTTTCAAAATTCCCTTTTTTATTTTGACTCGGAATTTCGATTGTTTTGCAAATCCAACTTTATTTTTGATTCGACTTGATTAATAAATTTCAGTTATTTTTTAACATTTAAATTTTGAAAGTTTCGGCTTTATACTTAAAATATTTAATTTTTTAATTCGATATTTTTGAAGATTTCAGCTTTTTTCTCAAAATTTTGACTTTTTAAAAAATCTAACTTTTCCTAAAATGTTGCCCTATAATTTTGAAAATTTCGAATTTAAAATTTTGCATTTTCATAAATTTCTACCATTCGAAAATTTTGACAATATCAATCCTTTCACAATTTCGCCTTTCTTCATTTTTTTTTGTTTCATCCACCTTGGCTTACTTACTAAATAAAAACTTCTTTTAAAATCTTGCCTTTTTTTGTGAATTTGATTGGGGTGATTTTCTTTGAAAACTTCAACTTTTTTTTGGAATGAGCACTTTCCAATTTCTACCTTTGTTTAAAATGTTGTGTTGATCAAAGTTTTCACCTTTTGTTAGAAAATTTCGACTATTTCTAGGAGTTTCGACTTTCATGTAGTACATAAATTGGACTATCATTTGAAAAATTTGACTTTTTTGAAAAATTTCCACTTTTTTGCGAATTACTTCAAAATTTTAATTTTTTTGGAAATGTCAAAATTTCAAAATTTTAAAACCTAGATTTAGAACTGTTATCATGAAAATTTCGCCCTGTTTTCGAAGTTTGAATATTTTACAGAATTTTACCTTTTCAAAATTTCCACTTTTTTCAAAATTTTCACATTTTCAAAATTTCCACATTTTCAAAATTTTAACTATTTTTAAAATTGCGATTTCTTTTCAATATTTTAGGTTTTTTCAAAAACTTTCACTCCTAAAAAAAATTCGACACTTAACATTTCCATTTCAGTAAAGAATTTTCTATCTGAAATTAAAATTTTTATCTTCGTTCCTGAAATGCTAAGTTAAAAGGGAGTCAATTTGTAATTTTTAGATTCAAAGATTAATTTAGAGAATAAAAAAAATTGAAATTTCCGCAACAAAGACTACTAAATGTGATTTTTAAATGGCCTTAAGAGGAAGGGGGGGATTATATTGAAGTTTGCTCAAAGGCTACTGATAAGCTCACGATAATCCCGATCCAACGTCAAAAAAGAAAAATCATGAAATTAAAAAACTTGCCAATGTCATTCAATTAAGACTAATTGAATGCCAGTTTCCATATTAATCTGGTTTTTACATGGTAGGGGATTTTTTACACCAAATATTTCGGGATTCCGAAGCTTACGCTACATCATAAAATATTTTCAGTGAGCCGCATGCCGCATCGCATATTTACTTTGCAATGGGGATTTACCCTTTTGTGTTTCGCGTTGGCACATAACTGGGAGCATTTGTTAAATATTTTATGTGGGCATGCGAAAATCTCTCGTTGTGTAATCCGACTTTTAGCAAAAGAATCGCGCACGAGGGCGATTACTCTAAATTTAATCTACATCGTTGACATTTTCTTTTTAAATGCGTGATTTACATTCGAGTTTACCAGCAATATCGCACAAGTACCTTACGTGCATTTAAATATGTGTAATAAGGTCGGCTTCAAGGCTGGGTCTCGGTCATGTTTCATTCATAAGCCCCCGGTAATTATTCGCGTTATCCAAATGCGGTCCGAGTGGCCGTTTATTTTATGTATCGTTATTATTTTGAGCCGCTTTGTTAACACGCGTAGCGGAAATGTGATAATAAAAGGACCACGAATAAACAATGTTGCACCATATTAAAACCACAAAAGGATTTAGATTCATAAGTGTAATGAGCGTTAATAACAAATCCAAAAATGTCACTACCAAATTCCAAAAAAAATCGTTAATAGCCAAAAGTGCACACCTCCTGAAAGGATGAGCGTGTTCAGTGCCGTTCGTGAATCTTTCGTCATCCCGTGCGAAGACAAATTGGCGCCCCTATCTTACATTACATTTAAAAATAAAAAAAAATAGTTGATTCATTTACATGATAATCGACAACCATCTACTAGTATGATGAGATATTCAATAAGGAAATTATTATATCATAATAAACCAGTGGCGGATCCACGGTGGGAGGTTTTAGGTCTTCTTTAGAGTATTAAAATTCTACTAGTAGGAAAAAAAGATTCAGCTTTTTTCGAAATTTCAGTCTTTTTATAAAACATCGATTATTTTCAGAATTTAAACTTTCTCTTTTTTTTTCGCAGAATTCGGCTTTCTTTAAAAATTTCGAATTTTTTTCTTAAATTTAGGATTGTTTAAAAATTTTTGAAGATGTTCCCCTGTCTTGTAAACTTTCAACATTTCAAAATTTATTTTTTAAAATTTCCACCTTAATTAAATTTCAGTTTTCTTGAGATTTTGACTTTTTTTAGAAGACTTCTGAATGTACCAATTTTTATAAAAAGTTTCGATCCTCTTAAAAATTTCGGCTTTTTATTGAAAGGAGTGACCGGCGAAGAAAAAGCCAATAAACTGCATAAAAATATGAATACTTCGCAAATAAATTACAGAGAATATTTTATTAAAATGTTAACTTTTTCAATTCCTCTTCAACTTTTTTAACAATTCTACATTTTCCGAAAATTTGAATTTTTAAAAATTGTTACCATTTGAAAATTTAGACTTTGTTAAAAATTTCAGCTCCAAAAACTTCGATTTTTATAGTCTGACTTTTTAAAAATTAAATTTTTGAAATTTGAAAATGATATAGAGAGAGAGAGAGAGAGAGAGAGAGAGAGAGAAGGATTCAAAAAATATAACTTTTCTGAAAAATATCAAATTCTTCAAAAAAATAGAAATTTTCTGTAAAAATCCAAATTTCAAAAGGAAAATCGAAACTCTGACAAAAGTCGATAAAATGTCACCATTTTTAAAAAAGTTCAGATTTTCAAAACAACTGAAATTTTAAAAGAAGTTTGAAAATTTTGAAACAAGTTTGAAATTTCCAAAAAGTAAAAATTTGGAAAATATCGAAAGAAAAAAAGTCGAAATTTATGAGAAAGTCAAAATTTTAAAAAAGGATTAAATTTTCAAGAAAAAGTAACATATTGAAATATGTCAAAAGGCGTTTCCAAAAAAAGTGAAAAACATTCGAAACGTTGAGACAAAATTGACATTTAGAAAAATGTCGACATTTTCAAAGAATCAAACTTTCAAAGGCAAGAGATAAGGTTAAAATTTTCAATAAAAATCTCCGTTTTAACAAAGATAACATCTTTTAAAAAAGCGAAATAAAAAAAAACCTTAATTTAAAAAAATTAAAATTTTCAAAATAAAACAAAGTTTTTAGAAAAGACATTTTTAAAGAAAGTGGAATTTTTCAAAAAGGCTGAATTTAAAAAAAAATCATAATTGGAAGGAACACGAAATTCTAAAAAAAGAATTAAAATTTCACAAATTAGACATTTGGAATTGTCGAAACTAAAAAAATACAAGTTTTAGCAAATCCGAAATTATAAATAAAGTGTCTGAGTATATCAAAGTTCAAATTTACAACAAAAAGTTTCGAAAGGGTCAAAATTTTGAAAAAACGAAATTTTTAGATAAGACTAAATTGTGGACATTTTTGAAGTAATCAAAATATTAAGAAAATGTCAAAATTTTGGAAAAATAATATCATTTTAAAAAGACACAATTTCAAAAAAACAATTTCTGTAAAAAGTTAGAATTCCGAATTCACTGTGTGCTCACAATTTGTAATTATTGGAATTTCAATTAAAAAATTCTAAGTTTTTCCCAAAAAAAGACGAAAAACTTGACTTCAGTAGCGAAATTTTTAGTAAGAAATTTGTACTTCAGAGTTCGCGAATAAGATATTGCAGAAAAAAACACGAAATAAATTCAAAATTAGATGTTCTTCTGTTCTTAAAACTTGACTTCCAGCAAGAAAACTTCTGTAAAAAAATTTAAATTTTTAGGAATTTCCGTTTTTTTTTTCAGAATTCCAAAATTTTAAGTAAGAAATAAAATTTTGAAATTTGCACTTCAGAGTTCGCGAATAAGGAAGATATTGCAGAAAAAAACACGAAATAAATTCAAAATTAGATGTTTTTTTTTGTTCGTAAAACTTTGACTTCCAGTAAGAAAACTTCTGTAAAAAAATTTAAATTTTTAGGAATTTTCGTTTCTTTCAGAATTTAAAAATTTGAGGTAAGAAATAAAATTTTGAAATTTGCACTTCAGAGTTCGCAAATAAGGAAGATATTGCAAAAAAAACACGAAATAAAGGAAACAAGTCAAAATTAGATGTTTTTTATGTTCTTAAGACTTCCACCTCCAGCAAGAAAATTTCTATAAAAAAATTTAAATTTTTAGGAATTTCCGTTTTTTTTCAGAATTCCAAAATTTAATTTAGAACTTATATTTATTTTCTTAAATTTGTTGCTTTAAAATAAAATGAAATTGCAAATGTTAAAAATAAAAAAGAAGAAAAAGAAGAAGATGAAGAGAAGAAGGAAGAAGAAGAAGAAGAAGAAGAAGAAGAAAAGAAGAAGAAGAAGAAGGTCGTAATAAAGGAAAGGAAGATTCATTTGTAACTACTTCCGAATTTGTAGAATGTTTCTTAAAATTATTTCGAGTTTAGTTAAAGTCGAAACTGTAAAGTGGAAAAAAACTAAAAAAAGAGGTGGAGACCTTCATAAAGAAATTGAGCTTTCACGTTTAGGTCAATATTCCTCGAAATTTTTACTTTAACGCCTAAATTTCAAGTAATAGTAAAAAATACCATAAAATTTTATTGTTTTCTGATTTTATTTTCAATATATTGATCTTTCAGATTGAAATCTAAACTATGGATCTTGCGAATAAAATAAAAACAAGAAAAAAAAAGGGTAAATTAAAAAAATTTTTAATTTTGAGTATATTTTCTCTAATTTTTAACTTCTTTTCTCAAAATTTACCGAAATATTAAAGTTTAAAAAACTTATATTTCGATTTCAAAGTTTTCTCAAAATTTCATTGCAAAATTTCGACTCTTTTAGAAATTATATTTAAAAAATTGGAAACTTAAATTGAAATTTCAAATTAAAAAAAACTATAAGTACAGGAATTAAAAAACTCGAAAGTTTTAGGGATTTTTGTTTTTTCTTTTTTCGAAATGTCTGTTTTACTTCTATTTCAAACCTTTTCTAGAAATTTTTCAGGACAAAATTTCTCATTTTTTGAAATTGTTTAAAAATACCCGAATTTTTCGTTTTGGCGTTTATATTTTTTTAATTGTTGGGTATTGTCCCAAAATTTCCATTTTTTTTGAAAATTCCAGATTCAACTTTATTTTTTATAACTTGGTCGAAAATTCAACTTTTTTCTAGATTAAAAAAAAAGTTAGCGAGCCACTAAACCAAACTTAATGGACATTTCTTCGACGTGCAACTTTTGCTCTGTAAAATACTGATAGATTAAATCCAAATTTCAAGATGAGCCCTAAGAAATTTCGAATTCAAAATCGAAATATCGACTTTATTTCTGGAAAGCGAAAAGCTGAACATTAAAAAAAATGTCAACATTGCCAAATTTTGTAATGTTGGCATATTTTTAAATGTTCACTTTTACGCTTTCCACAAAAAAGGTCGAAATTTTGAAAATTTATAAACAAAAACGTCAACATATTGAGTTTAAATTAGAAATTTAGAAGTTTTCCAAAAACTTCAAAAAAAATTGAGGCAATTTTGAAGTAATGATTTTTAGAAAAGAGTCAAAGTTTGGAATTTTAAATTAAAATTAGCTTATTGAAATGGAAGTTACGAAAATAAAATAAAAATTTTGATTTAAAATTGGAATTTAGATTTCTTTATCGAATAAAAAATTCGAAACTCCAAATCTAAAATCAAACCACTTGGAAAACAAATACCTTTCTAGATTAAAGTCCACATTTCCGGATAACAGGTAAAATTTCTAGATTAAAGTAAAAATTTTCCGGAAAAATTAAATTTTGATTTAAAAAAATTACTTTTTCAAAAAAAAGTCAAAAACATTTGCAATGATGAGATAAAGTTGAAATTCAGAGAAACGTTAACATTTTCAAATGGTCAAACTTTCAAAAATTTTGAAACAAGGTCAAAATGTTCAACAAAATTCACCATTTTAACGACGATCAAATGTTTTAAAAAGATGACATTTTGAAAAGTTTTAATTTTAAAAGTCAAAATTCTTAATTTAAAGCACAATTTTTAGAAAAGACATTTTTAAAGAAAGTGGAATTTTTCAATTTACAAAAAAATCAAATTTCAAGATAGATGAAATTCTGTAAAAAAATAAGAATAATTAAATTTCACAAATTACATATTTGGAATATTGCAACACATTTGGAATTATGTTACTCATATCTGTAACTCAGCTATGGAAAAACATGGTGAGGCTAGGATTGTGGCATTGGATATCTCAAAGGCCTTTGACAGAGTTTGGCGTCGATCTCTTCTCGTCAAATTAACATCTTATGGTTTTTCTCCTGGACTCTGTCATTTGATATCCAACTTTCTCGCTGACACATCTCTTCAGGTAGTCGTCGATGGCATCCCATCCGAGACATTTGCGATTAATGCAGGGGTGCCTCAGGGGTCTCTCCTGTCTCCTACTCTATTTCTGTTGCATATAAACCATCTCTTGGCTTTAACTTCCAATCAAATATACAGCTACGCAGATAATAGTAGCCTGATGTCACCTTTTTTCTCCAACAAATCATTATCCATCGCTGCTTGGTCGACTTAAACGCTTCAAAAACTCAGGCTGCGGTTTTCTCTAAGAAAACATCAAGGGATAATGCAACAAACATATTAATGGACGGTAAAATCCTCTCGATGGGATCTTTTTAGAGCTAAAATGTACTTTATATCTCATCAGCCACTCAAACTATACAAAGCTCAAGTTAGGCCAACACTAGAATACTGTTTGCATGTTTGAAGTTCAGCTCCAAAGCCCACTTTAGCTCTTTTGGTTTCAATTTAAAGAAGAGCGATTCGCCTAGCTGATGACAAGAGTTTGACCAATTTTCTCGAAACACTAGACCACAGGCGGATGGTCGGTGACTTGTATCTTTTCTACAAGTACTATCATGGGAGATGCTCGCAGGAACTAATCCCCCCAAGGGCAAGATTTTTGAGGCATGCAAGACAGTCGGAGACAGCAAATTCCTGTGCGGTCCAGCTTGACACAGTGAAGACTTCTGTCTACGGAGACTTTTTTTTGCAGAACTTCCAAGTTATGAAATTTACAAACCTATCCATGTTTAAGAAGATGCTTCATCGCCATCTATACTTGTTTCCGGCTCCTACTCGCAGTGCTTTGAAAGCATAATGGGGTTGCCCTTTGCGAGTTGATTTAACTTAAAAAAAAGAGTCGAAACTAAAAATATAAAAATTGATAGTAAATCTAAAATTTTTAAAATAAGTATAATAAGGTCAAAAATTATCAAAAAAAAAAATTTTGAAAAAGTTAAGATTTTGAATAAAAAAGTATCAAAATTTGGATAAAATCACAACATTTTAAAGACACAATTAAAAAAAAACTTTATTTTAAAGTTAGAATTCTGAAATGAGCAATTTGTAATTTTTCGAATTTCTATAAAAATATTTTGCATTTTTCCCAAAAAGTCGAAACATGTGACCTAAGTAGCAAGATTTTAAGTAAAAAATAAAATTTTGAAATTTGTGCTTGAAAGTTCGAAAATAAGGCAGCTATTGCAGAAAAATAATTTAAATAAAAAAAAACTTCTTAATTTAACACGTTTTTGAGACGAACCAAATAGGTAAAATAATTTCTCCGAAAATTTTGACTTTTTTGAGAAAGTTTATGTAAAAAATTGAAAATTTAAAATTGAAAATTTAGATTTTAAGGAAATATATAAGCATTTTGGCAAAAAAAAATGTTGAGTTTAACACAAAATTACTAAATATTTTGACTTTAGAGCCAATATTTCGAGGAAGAAAACAAGTCAAAATTTGATTTTTAATTAAATATTTAGAAACTTCCCATCTTTTTAGAATTCCAAAATTTAACTTAAATTTTGTATTAAGTTTTTTAAAATTGTTATTTTAAAATAAAAAAGTTAAAAAAAAATTGTAATTTCAGGAAAACATTAAAAAAATGTTGAAATTAAAAAAAAACTGTTCTCGTCAAGATACTGAAACCAAAACAGAAATTTTTGAGAAGAAGAAGAAGAGGAAGAAGGAGAAGAAGAAGAAGAAAGAGAAGGAGAAAAAGTAGGAGGAGAAAAGGTAGGAGAAGAAAAGGGAGAAGAAAAGGAAGAAGAAAAAGAAGAAGAAAGGCAGAATCAAGAAAAGGAAGATTCATTTTTAGTCCTTCCTAAATTGTAGAACAATGTTTCTCAAAATTTCGAGTTTAGTTAAAATTGAAACTTGAAAGCGGAAAAGAAAGCTAAGTAAGGCGAAAACTTACACAAAGAAATGGAATTTTTACGTCTTTCTTAAAATTCCTCGAAATTTTAACTTCAATACCCTATATTTTAAGAAATAGTATAAAACATTTTAAAATTTTATTTTGTTTTTAATTTTGCCTCTAAAGATTAACTTGTCGAATCAAAATCAAATTTAAACTGAAGAGTTCGCGGATAAGATGACAATGAAGAATAAATAAATTAAAGAACTAATAACTGACATTTCCAACCCTTACTTCGTGGAATTCTTTAATATTCATAACTAATAATTTTTATTTACGATAAAAACGCAACAAAATTTAAAAATTCCACAAGCTTTTTGAAAACCTTGTGGAATTTTTAAATTTTGTTGCGTTTTATGGTTAATAAAGTTTATTAGTTACGAAAAAAAAAATAATGTTGAGCATATTTTCCCTATTTTTCGACTTTATTTCTCAAAACTGTCCGAAATATTAAAGTTTAAAAAGATTACTTTTTAACTTCACAGTTTTCTCAAAATTTTTGTTTTCATTGCAAAATTGAAACTTTAAATTTCAAAAAAAGTATATAAAAAAATAACTCGAAAATTTTAAGGATTTTTTTTTCCGAATGTCTATTTTAACTACATTTCAAACTATATCTAAGCATTTTTAGTTTAAAATTCCTTATGTTTCGAAATTGTTAAAAATTGTCCGAATTTTTCGTTTTGCCTTTATATTTCCTTGATTTTCAAGCACTTCTTAAAATTTCCATTTTTATCTTAAAATTTTCAAAAATTGAAATACAGAACTTGTCCCCTAAAACCAAGAAAGATTAAAAAACACAACAAAGGTTGCTCTAACGTTTTTCGACAGCCAAGCTGTCATCTTCAGAGAGATACTAGATAGTAGTAGAGATAATAGTATCTCTTTGAAGACGACAGCTTGGCTGTCGAAACGCGTTAGAGCAACCTTTGTTGTGTTTTTTTATCTTTCTTGGTTTCAGGGGACAAGTTCTGCATTTCAATTTTTGAAGATAACCAAGGACCAGTTCGTTCCACCAGAATTAAAATTTTCAGTTTCAACTTCTTTTTTTTTGTTAAATAAAAAATCTGATTTAAGAACAAAAATAATCTTAAAGATTTTGATTAACTTACTCGAAAGCTCCACTTTTTTCTTAATTATTTAAATACAAAATGATGTAAGCTTAAAAAAAGCGAACCACTGAATCAAACTAGTGGAAGTACGTAACTCTTGCTTTGAAAAATACTGGTCGAGATTAAACAAAAATCTCAAGATTAGATTCAAATTCGAAATTTCCACTTTTTTTTCTGGAAAGCAAAAAAGTCGAAACATTTAAAAAATGCCAACATTTACAAAGTTTACAAAAAGGTTTCGACATTTTGAGTTTAAATTAGAAATTTCCTGAAAAAATGTCGACAATAATCAAGACAATTTTGAAGTAATTTTCAGAAAAAAAATGGTCAAACTTTGAAATTCTAAGTTGAAATCGACCGATTAAAATCAAAATTTTGAAGAATGAAACCAACATTTTAAGTTTAAAGTTGAAAAATCAATATATCCTTGAATCAAAAAGTCGAAACTTTACATTTAAAATCAAACAATTTAGAAAAAAAAAAGACAAAATTTTGAGTTCAAAATATTCAATTTCAAAATTAGTTTTAATGCATAAACTAAAATTTTCAATTAAAGCCTTTCGAAAGTAAAGTAGAAATTTCCGGATTAAAGTTGAAAATTCGGGATTAAAGTCGAAATTGTCAGAAAAAATTTAGTTTAGATTAAAAAAATTGATGTTTTTTGGGAAAGAATGACTCACCGCGAAACTTTACTGGTAAAATGCTTTAAGTTCGTAAGCTTGCTTTGGTAATATGGGACGTCGCAACGTATATTTTCGTATGAAAATAAGAAGTACGTACTCCTACTGACGCAAAGTTATGCAATTACGTATATTTAGCGTATTTATAGGTTTATACTCGAAAGGTGTATTTACTGGAATTCCGAAGAGCGCTTTTACTTGGATTCGTTTGAACTACAAACTTTACGACCGTTTTGTGCACATCCAACTTCAGTTACTATTCATTGTGTATTCAGTTAAGAACTCGAAATCTGTCAGAACTTATCTACTGAGGAACATTTGGTGGCATTCGTTGAAATGTTGTCGCAATCTCCTCGTTTTCGTCCCATTCTTTACCTTGAGTTAGAACAATTTTATCCGATAGAAATTCAGAATTTAAAGTGGAATATTTACCTTTGATGTGCTTTAAATTTGCTTTCAAGATGTAGTCAAAGATAATATTTTGGAAAAATCTGAAGTCTTGGGATTGTTACACAAATTTTGACTATTTATTCTCGAATTTTTGATCCACAGGATGGCTCAATTGAACTGTCAACTAACTTCAAACTGCTTATATCTACCAAACCGTTGACGACAGATGTCTCAAAATTTAGGTGATGATACTCCATTATATTGTTTATAAGTATACATAACGCCTTGCATGTGCTTTTTGAGAGAAAAAAGTCCCGGAGTTTAAGCCGAAGGATGGTATTCCTCTATAATTGGTAGAAAATCGTAAAGGAGGATGGTTAGAGAGCTGCAACATTTGAACCTACAAAAATTTCTTGTGCATCGGTTCATAAAAAGATATAATGATATTATTGGCATTATTGTGAAACGTTATGGTGGCGGTCGAAAAAGGACAGCAACATCTGCTGAAGTGATGTACGAAAATTGACTGTTGATCTTCAAATTTCTCTGAATTATTTGAAAACATTAGTGCGAAGCGCGCAACAAATATTATAAAGTGAGCTCTGCTTAAAGCCCTTGACGTTAAAAACCTACCAGATCTTACACTGAAACAAAAAAAAGTTATAGCAAAACGAACCAAGGAGTTGCTTCGCCTGGCCGCAAGTGGTAAGTTACCGAATTTCGTTTTCTCTGGCAAGGCTGCATTCCTAATTGAGTAACATATTAGCAAATAAAATAAAGAAAGTTGGTGTTCCATCAAGACAAGCCCAAACCTTGCTCAAAGCAATTATTACTTTTTCAAGCATTTGTAAAACTTTCTTAATGGCAGAAAACTTGCCTCAAAAGAGGCTTGTGCAAATGAGCTGGCCAGGTTTTTCACCAATGGGGATGAGGACTTCTTCAATTGCGGAATTATGAAATTGCTTTCAAAATGGACAAAAGTTATCGCATAAAATGGCGCACATTTGAAGGTTATCCGATAATCCTAACTTTGTTAATTTCATCGTCGAAATAAAGAGAACTTAACATAACATAACCTAACCTAACTTAACTTAACTTAACTTAACTTAACCTAACCCAACCCAACCCAAGCCAAGCCCAAGCCAAGCCAAGCCAAGCCAAGCCAAGCCAAGCCAAGCCAAGCCAAGCCCAACCCAACCCAACCCAACCCAACCCAACCTAACCTAACCTAACCTAACCTAACCTAACCTAACCTAACCTAACCTAACCTAACCTAACCTAACCTAACCTAACCTAACCTAACCTAACCTAACCTAACCTAACCTAACCTACCCTAACCTAACCTAACCCAATATTAACGCTCCACGTAATATTTTACGTTGGTAAATATTTTTTAATGTTGTTCGTTTAGGAGACATGAAATAAAATTCTTTAAAAAATGTAAACTGCAACCCCCTGTATGTCAAAAGCGGCCACATTTAAGGAGCATTGTTTATATCATAAGGTCATATTTTTCAATACTCTATTTCTTAAAGTTTGAGCCATGTAAAGTGGACGATCCTGTATAGGTTCTAAAAAGTCACACTTAACTGTTTGAGAGATAGTTCTAATTTCACAAGTCTAATGATCCAACAGAGTCGATTTAATACACATTTACAAAATAAGATTTGGTTTATATTACAAAAGCGCTGCAAAGCTCTGAAAACTTCTAGAAACATGATATACGAGTACTTTTGAATATCCAGCATCTGTGTGTTACACAGCGATATTGGTTCTTTCATCTCGAAGCTTTGTACTTTTCTGTGTGGAAATAAACGACATCAGGAAGCGATTTTCAGCACGAAATTGCGCACGGGTCGTAATTTTCATCCAGATATCAAAGGTATTTACACATCATAGTGATGATAGCATCCACGAAACGTGACAAGAAGACTAATTTTAGAAAGTTATTAGAAATTCATAGACAACGAACAAAGGGTGGGCGCACATTTAAGCTCCTAGAGGCTAATCAGCAAGTTTCATCATAATGTCGAAAGTTAGTTGTAAAGTAAAACATCAATTATGTTTTAGTTAATGATCCTGAAGGTTCTTAAGGCCCCCAAGGTTCGGAAATAATGTTCGGAATATTCGAAAAAGACTTCAAAAAATGCAAAACCTCGACAAACGAGGAACTGTTAGAAGTAAAGATTTCTAAAAAACTGGAAGAAGTGGACGTTGTTACTTAAGCGTACTTCAACAAAAAGACTGAAAATTTCGATTCTTTGCAAACCAATCTCTCTCTTTGTAACCAATCTATACGAGATTGTTCGCAAAATAACGATATTTTAAAAATTGAAAAAAAAAAACAAATATTGGGCCGAAAAGCTTTTCTCGGTATTGACGCTTGGTCCTTCGTTACCAATCCTGTTCAAGCTCGAAAAATGAGAACCAGATGCTAACTTAGATTTTAGTAAAGAGCCTTTCATAAAGAGTTTAATTTATATATTTATCGATCGAAATTGTTGTGTAAATCTGTATGTGCCTAATAACCTTTCATGTTAATTTAAAAATTGGCGAAATTTTGGAATTTTGATTTATGCAATATTTGAACTTTGTAAGGGCTGACATTATGTCATTTGTAAGTAAGGTTCTCTTTTCTACAAATTCTTCTTCTACATATAAGCTATTGAAGATATCCATAATTGTTAGGTATATTAGGTTATCTTCTTATAAACGAAATTTATGGGGATTTGCATCGCGAGCTCATGTGTTGTGTACGTATAATTTTAAGTTTTAATACTCCCTTTGTCCCATAATACTTGATAGTTTTCTTCTTTTTTCCTGTCCCTTATTACTGGATATGTTTCTTTAAAATTAATTTTTTGACAAAAAAATTATAGAATCATTTTGTTTAAGAGTAGTTTATTTTTCAAAATGATAGTTCTGTTACAGAGCTGGGCAGTAATCATTACAAAATGTAATACATTACTAATTTGATTACATTTTTCAAAAAAGGAATTATAATTGCATTACCTTGATAAAAAATGTAATGTGTAATTTCTGTCATTTTTTGAAAAGTAATGGAACATTCCTCATTTAAACGAATTAATTACATATACTTATTACTTCTTTTAAATTACGTTGTAATGGAGAAATTGAATTTTAAAAGTAATTGAAATTCCAAAAAGTAATCCAATTCCTCTTTGTAATTTCATTACAATTACTAATGTTATTTTTGCCATTCTTGCTTTGGACACCTTAAACAGGAATAAATTTGTAGAATCGGCTATACTATACCCAGCTATACCAGTTTGCATCAATCTAGTATCAGCACTTCACTACTCGAAAACGTCCAGAAATACAGCGCATGAATTCAATAGGGCCTGCTAAAATCCTTGACAGGTCAAAACTAATAAACAAAAGCTTAATATTTAAATAAATGCTGTTGACTGTGTACATGACTAAATTATTATGAAGGTGTTTCGTTTCTAATTGATGAGTTTGAGACGTCAGTAAAAGAAAACATAATACATTAAATTTTTATCAACTGTGTGTTTGTTTTTTATAACTTTTTACGGACTACTATATTATTGTTAGTTGATAGTTACGGTACAGGATTTACTTCTTCCGGGATTGGACCATGTCAAAGAACCACTAAAAGTGTTCGACACTTCGCCCACCATCGTAGGGGGCTTCTTCAGGAACAAAGAAAAGAAACAATAAATAAAAAGAGAAATATAAGGGAATATGCAAAAATGAAAGAATGAAAAGGCCAATTTCAAAACATCATAGCACGGTAACTCAGTATGTCCACCATACCAGAGGCGAAACTCTTCTGAATCGAAAATTGGTACACAGGATAAGAAAGTTTAGACAGTAAAGCACGGTAACTCAGTATGTCCACCACACCAGAGGCGAAACTCTTCTGAGAGGAAAGAGGGAAAAGGAAACTTTATATTATATACCATTCGTCTGCGCGATCACTCCCGAAGATTGCCGATGGTTGGTTTCCAGATGGGGGAAAGCATGTAACCGTCTTCTCTGTTGATGTTTTTGGGGAATTTTGGATTTCAATGGCCTCACGTATCTTCCTATTATAGTAATTGGGAATATTGGATATAATTGAAATCTTATCAAAGAGAATCTTATGTCTAGTCTCATGTTGATGTTCCGCAATGGCTGACTGCGAAAATAAACCAGACCTAAGACATATTTGGTGCTCAGATATTCGCGTCTTAAATGATCGCCCCGTTTCTCCGATGTACACTGAACCACAAGAACAAGGAACTCTGTACACACCATTAGAACAAAAGGATGAAATTTTTTCTTGGGGAGATGGGAGGAGCTGTTGAATCTTTGAGGATGATGAAAAAATGGGTTTAATGTTGTGTTTTCTCAATAAGTTTTCGATTTGATCTCTTACTCCGTGAACATAAGGAAGAAAGGCTTTAGAAGAAATTATTGAATTTTGTGAAGGACGAGGGGTAGGGTGAAGATGTTGTTTAATGACAGTTTCAATATCGTGCGATTTGTAACGGAGGTTAAAACGAATTTTGTTCAACTCGTCTGAAAGATTAATCGGTTGGGAAATTGCTACAGCTCGTGAAACCAGTGAATTTATGACAGAACGTTTTTGGGAAGGGTGATGATTTGACTCTGCATGCAAATAACAATTAATATGGGTGGGTTTTCGATAAACGAAATGAGAAACCCGACCGCTTGGTAAATGGGTGACCAGTACGTTAAGAACAGAAAGAGAACCGTTGTTTTCGATTTCCATAGTGAAGCTAATGGAAGAATGTAAACTGTTTAGCTGTTCCAAAAATAAATTTAGTGAATCCCTGCCATGTGGCCATACAATAAATGTATCATCTACATAACGAAGCCAAACCTTGGGTTTTAAATCCTCAGTTTCCAACGCAGTGTTTTCAAAAGATTCCATGAACATATAAGCTACGATTGGGGATAAGGGGGAACCCATTGGGGTGCTGGAGACTTGTTTATAGAAGCTGCCATTGAAAGAAAAATTAGTCGATGTGAGGCACATTTCAGTTAAATCAGCTAGAGAATCTGCATTCTCTTTGCCTGAAAGTAATTGACGAATTATCGTCATGGAGTCGGAAACCTGGAACATTAGTGAATAGTAAAGTCACGTCAAAATTTACCGGTATGTCGTTGGGGTCTAGGGTTAATTCAAACAATAATTCGACAAAGTGTTTAGAATTTAGGACTTGTGATGATGTGTTTCCGGTATATGACTTGAGGATGTTAGATAAATATTTCGAGACATTGTAGGTACGTGAATTTATCGTGTTGACAATGGGCCTAAAAGGAATATTGGGTTTGTGAATTTTGGGGAGATCATAAAGACGAGGTGGTTTGGATTCTCTCGGAACAAGATGTCTGAGAGTGACTGCAGACAAATTTGAGGATTTTAGCTTGGACTTGAGTTCGCATTCAATTTTGCTTGTTGGGTCCCGAGGAAGAGGAATATAGGATCCGTCATTCAACAGAGCGTTAATTTTGGATACATACTCGGAATTATCCAAGATGACAGTTGCATTACCTTTATCAGCCGAGAGAATAGTGATTGAAAAATCTGTTTTTAGGGTTTTAAGGGCACATCTTTCCTCTCTAGAAATGTTGGATTTTGCTGGTTTGGAATGTTTTAGTATTTTTGTAGTTTAAAAACGAATAGGATCTGCTGCCTCCTTAGGGAGAGTTTTGATGGAAGACCCTACTGCACTGATTATTTCCTCAGTTGGAATTTTTCTTGGGCGACAGCAAAATTCAGTCCTTTAGATAAGATGGTATGTTCGTTATCCGACAGTGGACGGGAAGACAAATTGACCACCGTTTTTGAGACTAAACTATAAGTTTTGACCTTGGGACTTGGGGATTCGAATTTCCTCTTGTGTTTCAGATGTTTGCAATTCAAAAGTTTTTTCGGACTTGATTATAGGACATGGCGTCGAAATGACTCCAATGTTCAACCGACACCCTACTCGATAGTTCCAGATGGAGCCCGAGCAGTTGTCGGGAGATCGAAGCCAAATCGCGTTTAATCCTTTTAATCATATCTCGAACAAGAGACAAACCAGCTTTATAAAGAATTTTGAATGAAGAATTGGTTCTAAAGTTATCTTTAATTCCGAAAGATTTCGGAATTAAATTGTGATCCCTGCAACTGTGACAGAAAAGTTAGATTGGAAATAAGTTTAGAAACTTTATGACGAAGTTTAGATAATAGAAGGGTTTTGCGAGAGATTTTTTTCCCGTAGAGGTTCTAAATATGATAACGAAGGCTTCCATGACCAGAGTCAGTACAGAGTCAGTACAGGAAACGTCGAACACTTTTAGTAGTTCTTTGACATGGTCCAATCCCGGAAGAAGTATATCCTGTATTGACTCTAACCGTGGAAGCCTTCGTTATCATACGATACTTACGGTGTTGAAAATCACGTAATGGTAAATGGTAAAGTATGAGAGCAACAACTATTCTTCCACCAATATCAGGTTCCCTAGAAAGAGGCAAAGAAGGCAAATGCCAGGGGCCCGCGCCTTCACTTTGTGAATTCCAAAAATGATGAAGTTTTTTTTTTGAATTTAATGTTAAAAATTAGGTTTTTTCAGCCCTTTTTTCTTTAAATTCCATGTTTCAATTTCAAACTGAAAAATTCTTCTAAATTCCGACTTTTTTCCGAAACTTTTTAGCTTAAACTTGAAAAATGCTTCATTTTAAAATGCCAGTTTTAAATTCGCATTATAAGGCGTCAGGTTCTCCAAACTTTTTAGCGAAAGGCGAATTTTTCAAAAATTCAAATTCATAAAAATTCCAGGATTCGAAAATATTAAAAGTTTTGGAAAAAAAGTCTAAATTTTCAAAAAAAGTCAAAATTTTAAAAAACTTTTGGAATTCTTAGGAAATCAAATATTCGAGAAAAAGTCTAAATTTTGATGATAAAGGGACCAAAACTTAAAAAACGGTGTAAATTCTAAACAAATCTAATAAAAGCCGGACTTTTTGATAGAATTTTTAAAAAAGGAGCCAAATTTACATAAAAGTCGAAATTTCTGAAATAAAGTAAAAATTGGATAGTTAGAACTTTAGAAATAGACAGAATTTTGAACAAAGGTCGAAATTTTCAGAAAAAAAGTGCAAATTTTGGACTAGGATGGAAGTTTAAAAATAAAACTTCACAGTAATGGAATTACCAAAAAGAAAAGATAATTTTGAAAGAGTAGAAATTGTGAGTCAAAATTTAGTATAAATTAACAAAAAGTTTAAATTTCCAGAAAAAGTAAAAGTTTTCGAAAAAGCATTTTGGAAAAAAAACGAAATTGCAAGAGTTGTAATTTTAAAAATAAGTCAAATTTTGGAAAATGTGGACGTGTAAAAAAATTTGATATTCGAAATTTCCAAAATATGTCGAAAATTTTGAATACAAATCAAAGTAAGATTTTTTAAAAATGTCATTTTTAGAAAAAAATAAATCTTAAGAAAAAATCGAAATCCTTTAAAATATTTAAATTTTCAAAAATATGTTATTCTTTTAAAAAAGTTAAACCTAGGAAAATTTTAAAAAAGCTGTAAAGTTTCGATAAAAAGGGAAATTAAACAAAAGGTGAAATTTTATAAAATAAGTCAAAAATGTTAAAAGTCGAAATTTTTCACAAAATTCAAATAGTCAAGGTAAAGTCAATATATTCAAAAATTAATCTAAATTTTGAAAAGAAGTTCAGTTTTTAAAAACGCTTAACTTTCGAAAAATGCGAAAAAAGGTCGAAATTTTCAAAACCAAGTTGCTGTGGAGGTTTTCAAACATAATTAAAAATTCTGAGAAAAGTCGAAATTACCATAAAAGTGGATATTTTAAAATATCGAAAATTTCAAAAAAAAGTTGAAACCTTCAACAAGTTAATAAATTAAAAAAAGGCCAATCTCTGCAATAATATTCAAAAGTGATCAACATTTCAAACAAAAATTAGAGAAAAGGCGAAATTAAATAAAAGCCGTATATTTTCAATAAGTCGCGGCCATGAAACGAAAACTATTAAGTATTATTGGACAGAGGGAGAATTTTAAAAATTCTACAGACTGTCAAACAAAAACAGCCTGAACCGATGTATTTAGGAGCATGTTCTTCGTAATATGTAGATGAGCACCAACAAAAGGGTTTCGCAAAATTTCGCCTTCAGGGTAGTAAAAATGGACATTAAAAACTACTTACAATATAAGCCAAGAATAATACATGCTATTGTATTTTAAGTTGCCTACAGGATTTGAGAAATGACATCATTAATGAATATGTCTCCACACCTTATATGTAAAATGTTCCACACGAAATTATCCAAACTTTTGTTGGTGATCAAAAACGGTCCACACTTTGAATTTAAACTCGAAACGAAAGATATTGAAATTTTAGCAAAAACGAAATTTTTGAAAAGGTTAGTTTTGGAGAATAAAACAAAATTTACAAAAAAATGTAAAAATTTTGAAAATAACGATAATTTAAAAAAAGGTAAAATCTTTGAAAATATTGTAATTTTGAATAATATAAAAAATTTCATGGCAAGTTTTAATTTCCAAGATTTTCAAAAAATAATCGAAATTCTGAAAAAAATTTCAACACTTTAAAGAAATTGATATTTTAAAACTTTGAACATTTGAAGAAATGGAAAAATTAAAAAAAAATTGTTACTTCTAAAAAAGGTAAAATCTTGAAAATTAATAAAATAAGATTTCAAAAATTGTCAAGATTTAAAAAAAAAATTGAAATTTTAAAAAATTGAAAAATTTTCGGTCAAATTTTCAACTAAATTTTCGAAAATTCTTCATATTGAAAAAAAATTCAAATTTTCAAAAATGATCCAACCTTTGAAGCTAAAATTTTAGAAAAAAATGAAAATTTTGGATATTTGAAGTTTTTAATAAAGAAGAACATTTTTTAACACATTAATTATTTTAATTGGAAATTTTAAAAACTGAGAGTTTTGACACATTTTTGAAATTTCTAAAAAAAGTCCACATTTTCAAAAAAAAGACGACATTATCAAAAGTTTTTAAAAATGACGTAATTTTTTTAAAAAATTCAAAGCATATCTAAATATAAATTTTCGGTTTAAAAAAAACAATCGAAATTCTCAAAACAAAATAAGATTTTGAAGAAAATCCAAATTTTAAAAAAAATGTAGTGTAAAAAAATTTAAAATTTTGAAAAATAATTGCCGAGGACTATCAAAGTTAACATAGGAATAACCAAAATATCGAAATCTTCAAAAAATGTTAAATTTCGAAAAAAAGTGAAAATTCGAAGAGCTCAATTTTCGAAATATCCAAACTTTGAAAAAAGTCCAGCTTACAAAAAACTTGACATTTACGAAAAAATTGAGAATGTTCAATCAGAGGAAAAAATCAAACCTTTGAAAAGTCGAAATTTTCAAAAAAACTTGTTCAAATATTGAAAAAATTCAAATTCAAAAATGTTTCTAAATAGGCCAAAATTGTTAGCAAAGAATCGATCTTTGTCCCCAATTTAAAATTTTTGTGAATATCACTTTTTTTAAATAAATTTACTTTTTTCAAAATTTTCAGAAAAGGATCAAAATTTTGAAAAAAAGTAAATTTTTCAGAAAAACTCAATATTTACAAAAAGTTTAAATTTCGAAAAAAACATTAAAATAGGAGAATGATGAAATTAAAAAAAAATCTAAAAATGTCGAAATTATTAAAAAAATGTCATTTTTTTTAAATACCAAACTTTCCAACAAAATATCGAAATTTGAATTTAAATTTTAAAGAAAGACGAAATGTTCTAAAATATTTGAAACTTTTAAAAAGTAAAATTCTTCAAATAAAAGTCGAAACTCGTCGCGCCCCTCTGTACTATGATATCAGAATCTATTGACCCCCTCAGGCCCCTTTAATCTGAAAAGTAACAATCCTTCCGGTGTCTTATCAGCAAAATCTTTTAGTTAAAAATACAAGAATTTTATTTCAAACAAGCATAACAATCCCATGACAGTGATGCTTGTTTGGAATAAAGACTTCTATTTTACATTTTGACATTTTGTTGAAAACATTGACACTGAGCGTTTCGATAGGTGCAGTCTATCTTACAACTTATTTAAAAAGATGTCAATCTCAAAAATCCCGGGATCGAAAAAACTTATTTCCGAAAATTTCGGGATTAAAAATCGGTCGGGATCCCGATTTTCGGGATCCCGGGATCAAATCCTCTAGATGCAAGTCTTAAATGTTCGTTTCAAATGCAGTCATTCCTTTTAGGTAATTACAAAATATTTGTTTTATTCTAAAATATAATTGAGATGATTTCTTTTGATATTTATTTCGTCAGTCGATGAAGTTGTCAAAAATGTTTATCACGAATCAAAAAATCTTTCCATATTTAAAATTTACGAAGCCATGGGTGCGCTAGCCTGTAATAAGATTATTGCATTTTTTGTTACGTCTTTAAAACCTTCAAACGTTTTTTAGTTAATTAACAAAGTTCTCATTTTTTTTTCGCGTCAACCACTAATGTAATCTGATTTGTTAAATAGAACGATGGTATTATCTACATTTATTAGCATTCAAGCAATGACAATCTGTCTTTTTAAGCTTTTAATTATAGATGTATCGTAAGAATTGTGTAGAGCCCTTCTGATATTAATGACTATGTAGTTTTTTTTAGTATGCAGCGAAAACGTTATCGCATTTTAGTACCATTAACACGTTTATCATGATTAAATGTAACGTGTGTTGTGTGTTTCGTAAAATGTAAACTCACATGTTTTATTCATAAATCGCAAAAGCGAAATACAACTCAAACGCAACATTACAACAGTCGCAAGTCGCAACAAGACGAACAATTTTATTCGAGTAAGGATTCCAAAGGACTTAAACCTCGCTCGTTATTCCTTCACGATCAGAACTTCAAATCGACCATTCAGCAACAAAAACCTTGTTTAAACAAACTCCATAAAAATAGTTTCCGTGTGGTCGTAAAACAACCTAAACTCAATGAAATAATCTTATAATTGTCTCTCGCGTCACAGTTTAATATTTGCATATTACTTACTCCATAATCATAATTTCCATATGTGACGTTTAGGTAAACACCGCAGAATTTTAAAAATATCTTACGAATTGAATGTGAGACGCGAACCGCGACGCCAACGTCAAGTTTACTGAGGCACCGGCTCCGATTAGTTGAACAAGCTGAAGAAGCTGTCGTTGCCATAGAGACAGCCGGGTTTCAGCGCATGCTAGCCCTCTGTGATCAAGTAGGTATAGCCTTCAGAAAAAAGTTCGACGTGCATCCACGACTTTACAGGAAACTACATTTGGATATGCAGTCCACACAAAAAAGCATTTGTTTTCCTTATGGAGACTTATTCTAGTAGCCACGGTTTCTTTCGAATCTAAGATTTTAGAGTTCAGGCCCATATCTACTCTCAGCAGCGCCCATTTTTCATTTTAAAATAGACATTTTTGATTTTTTCGAATTTTTGATTTTTTTTCTGGAATTTTCAGTTTTTTCTAAAAAAATTGAGGTGAGGCTTAAATCATACTTGAATTTCCGGTTTTGTTTTAAAATTTTTTCCGCATTAGCTAAAATTTCCACTTTACATTCGAAATTCACAGAAACTTATATTTTGCAAATTCCTAAAAATAGGGACCACTGTTTTAAAATGCGTTTAAAGTTACATGTTTACTTTTTTTATTTAATGTTGATTTTAAACTCATAATTTTGGAAAAAAAAATATTTCATTTATTTATTTTTTTTTTAAAATATCAACTTTTTCTTATAATTTCCATTTTAAATTTGAAATTTCCCGACACATATTCAAAGACTTTTTTTTTTATGTCGAAGACAAATTTCCAAAAAAATTTAATTTCAAATTATTTCTAGCTTTGAGAGAGGCCCATCCAAGGGACGTTCTTCAGTTTCTCAATAAGGTTGGATGGCTGAATGGATGCCCAAGGACACCTCAATGACGGGGATAGTACAATGGGCCCGGAAAGGGTGGCCTAAGTAGTATTCGTAAAATTTCAGCTTTAAATTTGAACCTTTAATGATTGATAATTTTTTTCATTTTCGAGTTTCAAAATGTGGTTTCATTTTTAAAAGTGTCTGCTTTAAATTTGCAATTTTGTTTTTCCTTTTTCTAATTCGCTTTAATATAAAAATGTTCATGTTAATCTGAAATTTCGAAAGATTCGCTATTTTTCAGAAATTCCAACACTTTAGGGACTATGGCTTCTGACCTCCGGTACCTAGGACCCCCAGAGAAAACATCAAACTTTTTTCCAAAAATTAAAAATATTACATTTCTTTCTGTATTGTTTTCACATTCAGAGTTTTTGATTTAGTTAAAGACGAGGTAAAATAACTGCTCCTTTTGGAAGATTGATGTTAATATGATGAATCAAAATTGAAGCTAAACAGAAAGTTTTCGGGCGACCAAGATTATTTTTCGGGAAAATCGAAATTTTCAAAAAGAATATAAATTACCAAAAAGTCGGAATTTAAAAAAAAAAAGTCGAAAAGGCGAAAGAAGTCAAAATTTTCAAAAAATTCCAAATTTTAAAATAGGTCCAAATTTTGAAAAATTCATTTTTTTTAAAGAATTCAAAGTTTTCAGAAACAGTTGAAATTTGAAAATAACGTCTAAAGTTTCAGGTCACAATTCTGAAAAGTTCCAATTTTCAAAAGGGTGTATATTTTTTAAAGTAGAAAATTTCAAAAAAAAAATTAAAAGTGGAAATTTTGATAAACAGTTGAAAATTGAAAAATTCAAGTTTTTTAAAAATAGTTCAAATTTTAAGATGGTCAAAATATTTAAGTCAATTTTCAAAAAAAGGCGGAATTTCCACCAAAATCTCCAAAAAAATAGAAATTTTTTTTAATTAGTCAACATTTTGGGAAAAAGATCTAAATTGTAGAAAACCCAATTTCAAGAGTCAACATTTTCGTCATGATTAAAATTTTCGAGAAAAACTCAAAAAAAAATTGAAATTTCCAGTCAAGAAACTCGATATTAAGAGAAGTCAAAATTTTAAAAAAGAAAGTTTTGAAGAGTTATTATTGTAACGAAATGTAAATTGTAGAATTTAGTACGTAAGAAAAGTTTCTAGAAAGATCTGATAAGGGAAAGCGGCGGCGATAATGAAGCAAACAACAGATAAGCGTTCCAAAAATTTCGGCCAACGATAATCCTTATCTGCCCAAAACTTCTAGAACCCGGAAGCGAAAACTATATAAGGCGGACGCCTTTCCCTCGAATCAGTTAGTTACAGTCAATCAGTCAGTGTAGTTGGTGAGTTAGTCGAAGTCAATAACTGAGTTCATTATTCAGTTGTAGTGTTCCGAGTTTAGTTTAAAAATAAAGTGGGTATTATTCAATTCACGTGTTAATCAATTCGTACCGATAAGCCCGTAACATTACGTTAAAATGTCTTACTAAAAAGTCCAAATTTTCAGAAATAAAAAATGATAACAACATTTAAAAAAGTTGAATTTTTTAAAAAATTTAAATTTTCAACAAAAGTGGAACTTTTCAAAAAAGTTAAAAATTACAAAGTCAAAATTTCCAGAGAAATCTAAAGGAAAACTTGAAATTTTTAGAGAACTTTTGACAAAAGGTTCAATTTTTGGAAAAAAAAGCCCAATTTTCAAAAAAATACGAAATGTTCAAAAGAAATTCAAAATTCCAGAAAAAGTTGTATTTTAGAAAAACAAAAAATTTTTAAAAAGTAGTCTAAACGTCACAAAAAAAATAGATTTTGGAAAAATAAAACTTTCAAAAAGGTCAAAATTTTTAACATAAGTAAAAATTTTGAACAAAAGTGTAAATTTTATAAAAAGTCAAGATTTTTTTAAACAACTGAAATTTTCGCAAAAATGTTCAGTCAGAATTTGAAACAGAAACCGAACTTTTGGTAGTTTCAATTTTTTTGGTCTTTATTTCCAAAAAAGTCTAAATTTTCAGTAGTTTTCAAAAAATTATGTTTTTGTATATTTTTGAGAAAAAGTTGATATTTTGAAAAATCTTGAAGTTTTCAAATAAATAGTTTAAATTTTCAACAAAGAGCAATTTTTCAAAGAAATTTTAATTAAAAAAGTCTAATTTGAAGAAAAATTTTAAGATGGTCAAAATATTTAAGTCAATTTTCCAAAAAAGTCGGAATTTCCATCAAAATTTCAAAAAAATTGATTTTCTTTAAAATTAGTGAACATTTTAAGAAAAAGATCTAAATTGTAGAAAACCAAATTTTTAAAAGAGGCGAAAGTTTCGTCAAGATTAAAAATTTCGAGAAAAACTCAAATAAAATCGAAATTTCCAGTCAAAAAACTCGACATTAAGAGAAAGTCAAAATTAAAAAAAAAAGTTTTGAAGAGTTAATATTTTGAAATGTCTACATTGTTAAAAAGTCCAAATTCCCAGGAATAAAAAATAACAACAACAAAATTTAAAATGGTCGAATTTTTGAAAAAATTCAAATTTTCAACAAAAGTGGAATTTTTCAAAAAAGTGAAAAATTACAAAGAAATCAAAATCTTCAGAGAAATATAAAGGAAAATTTGAAATTTTCAGAGAATTTTTGACAAAATATCTAATTGTTCAAAAGTCCAAATTCTCAGGAATAAAAAATAACAACAGCAAAATTTAAAAAGGTCGAACTTTTGAAAAAATTCAAATTTTCAACAAAAGTGGAATTTTTCAAAAAAGTTAAAAATTACAAAGAAATCAAAATCTTCAGAGAAATATAAAGAAAAATTTGAAATTTTCAGAGAATTTTTGACAAAAGGTCTAATTTTTGAAAAAGAAAGCCAAATTTTCAAAAAAATACGAAATGTTTAAATCAATATTTTCAAAAGTAATTCAAAATTCCAGATAAAGTTGAATTTTAGAAAAACAAAGACCTTTTTAAAAACATCAAGAAAAAAAACTAAATTTTGGAAAAAATAAAACTTTGTGTTTTTTAATCTTTCTTGGTTTCAAGGGACAAGTTCTGTATTTCAATTTTCAAAAAAAATCAAAATTTTTAACACAATAAGTAAAAATTTTGAACAAAAGTGTAAATTTTATAAAAAAAGTCAAGATTTTTTTAAACAACTGAAAACTTCGCAAAAATTTTCAGTCAGAATTTGAAACAGAAACCGAAAATTTTGAGTTTTAATTTTTGTTCTTAATTTTCAAAAAAGTCTAAATTTTCGGTATAGTTTTCAAAAAAGTATTTTTGTATATTTTTGAGAAAAAGTTGATATTTTGAAAAATCTTGAGCATTTCAAATAAATAGTTCAAATTTTGAAAAAAGAGCAATTTTTTTAAGAAATTTTAATTAAAAAAGTCTAATTTGAAGAAAAATGAAGAAAAATTTTAAGATGGTCAAAATATTTAAGTCAATTTTCCAAAAAAGTCGAAATTTCCACCTAAATCTCAAAAAAATTGATTTTCTTTTAAATCAGAGAACATTTTGAAAAAAAGATCTAAATTGTAGAAAACCAAATTTTCAAGAGGCAAAAGTTTCGTCAAGATTAAAAATTTCGAGAAAAACTCAAAAAAAATCGAAATTTCCAGTCAAAAAACTCAACATTAAGAGATAAAGTTAAAATTTAAAAGTTTTGAAAAGGTCCAATTTTTAAAAAAGAAAACCCAATTTTCAAAAAAGTACGAAATGTTTAAATAAATATTTTCAAAAGTAATTCAAAATTCCAGAAAAAGTTGAATTTTAGAAAAACAAGGACATTTTTAAAAAGTAGTCAAAACGTCATGAAAAAAACTAGATTTTGAAAAAATAAAACTTTCAAAAAATAATTGACATTTTCAACCCTTACCTCGTGGAATTCTTTAATATTCATAACTAATAAACTTTATTAAATTATGTTGCGTTTTTATCGTTAATAAAATTTATTAGTTATGAACTTTCAAAAAAGTCAAAAGTTTTAACATAAGTAAAATTTTGAACAAAAGTGTAAATTTTATAAAAAAGTCAAGATTTTTTTAAACAACTGAAATTTTCGCAAAAATTTTTAGTCAGAAATTCAAACAAAGCCGAAATTTTTCATAGTTTTAATTTTTTGGACTTAATTTTCAAAAAAGTCTAAATTTTCGGTACAGTTTCCAAAAAAATGTATTTTTGTATATTTTTGAGAAAAAGTTGATATTTTGAAAAATCTTGAACTTTTCAAATAAATAGTAGTTCAAATTTTCAACAAAGAGCAATTTTTCAAAGAAATTCTAATTTACTTTAATTTGAATTTAATTAAATTGAATTGAAGAAAGTCGAAAATCAAAAAGAAAGTCAATATTTTGAAGAAAGTACAAATTTTCAATCAGAATTTTATACTAGGACTAGATTTTAAAAAAGTGTAAATTTTTTTTATCTGAATTCGCAAACAAGTCAACATATTCAGAATATTCCAAATTTTGAAATCAGCCGAATTTTTCATAAAAAGTTCAATTTTCAACAAAGGTCAATTTTTCAATTATTTAATTTACAAACAGTCGAAGTTGAAAACAAAGTTGAAAATTAATAAGAAAGTCAATATTTTGAAAAAAGTACAAATTTTCAGCTAGAATTTAAAGAAAAGGCCTAAATTTTGAAAAAGTGTCAACTTTTTTTTTATCTAAATTTGCAAAAGTCAAAATTTTCAGACTATTCGAAATTTTCAAATAAACCGTATTTTTCAAAAAAAGTTCAAATTTTCAACAGAGCAATTTTTCAAAGATGTTTCAATTTACAAAGAGTCGAAAATTAAAGGGAAAGTTAATGTTTTGAAAAAAATACAAATGTTCAGTCAACATTTTAAGAAAAGGGTAAATTTTGAAAAAGTGTCAATTTTCCCTCTCTAAATTGGCAAAAGTATCAAAATCTTTAATATACTTGAAATTGTCAAAGCCGAATTTTTAAAAAAAAAGTTCAAATTTTCAGCAGAAGTTGAATTTTCCAAAAAATTAAAATTTACAATATCGAAATTTCGATATAAAAGGCGAAATTCTGAAAAATAATCAAAATTATTAATCTTCGAGAATTTTGAATGAAAAGTCGAAAAATTTTCATAAAATCATAATTTTGAAAAATATAACTTTTTTAAATCTTTTTAAAAACATCGAAATTTTCTATACAGTAAATAGGAATTTCTAGTAATAGCCAGATTTTGAAAAAATGGATTATTTTTGAAATGTCGAAGCTAAACTACTAACTAAAGGCGTATTTAAAAAAAAAAACATGAAATTTTATTAAAAAAATCGAAATTTTGAAAAGGTCAAAATTTTCACAAAGGGTAAAATTTCGAGAAAAAACGTTATAATTTAAAAAAAATGTCAAAATCTTAAATAAAGGAAGTTTTGTAAAAGGTAAAATTTTGAAATATCTAAATTTTCAAGGGTCGAAATTTTCAATAATAAATTGAAATTTAAAGAGTCCAATTTTTTAAATAAACTTAAAATTTTGCAAACATTCCACATTAGAAAAACTATTTTGAAAAACATCGTCAATTTCAATAATATTCGAAATGTGCCTACTCTCCCCGCCTTAAGAATTTGTATCTAAATAAATTTCGATTATGTCAAAAATAAGTTGAATTTGTTACTTTACAGACCCAATTGTTAAATTTCGCCATAAGCTTACTAATATCAATCAATAGTGGTGTGAACAAAAAAAGAGGTTTTAAAACAAAATGAATATGGACATTTTCATTTTGAAAGGGAAGCTGTGCTTTCTTAGCTTCCATGAACACGCCACTGCTGGGTCCCAAACTCTGAATTTAATAAAGCCTCAGTCTATCGTTCTGTGCATACGTATTCCTTTGGTCCGTTGATTGAATCACCGTTTTGTGTCCCTTGAACCGAAATAATAACTAGTATTCATAACAAATTACATAAAAAAAGAGCTTGCTCCGTCATGGTAGGGGAGTACGTTCCAGAGGACCTGCAGACGAGGGGAGAAATTAAGGACGGATTTTTCTTAGCGTTCTAAATAGACAGTTCACATTTTTCTTAACTGTATATACTAGCATTAATTTCATGTTGGAATGTTTACAAATTTTCTCAGTACGGAAATATTTATATTATTTAAATGTGTTTTGTTTATAAGATATAAAATGATTTATTGACATTCTATCCTAAAAATAACTAGAAAAGTATTTAAAATCCATAATTAAGGAACTGGCAACCACCTACAATTCTACCTTGACTGCTGTGAAAAAGAACCAACAAAAAGATCGTTGTTTTTTGATGGGGTGCCGTGCCATGCGATGATGCAAAGAGGCAGCCGCATCAGACGGCACCGCAGAGGCGGCATTAACAGCTAAATTAAAATACAATTTCAACTATTCAATAATTAAAAATTTTTAGGTATTGCTTCCCTATATCACTCTACGTCAAGAGTGAGCAAATACGACTCTCAGAGCAGCATGCGTCTTTTCGTTGAGTGCGGCTCCCGTTGAAATTTTAATGTTTTTCATTAATTCAGAACTTTTTCATAACTCTAATTTTAAGCTGCAAAGTAAATAAGATGCCAAAATATATAAAAATATTTCTCGAAATTACAAAATTAAAATTTCAGAAAAAATTCACAACTCTTTACATTTACATGTGGAAAAAATTATAGAAAAATTTGAAATTTTGAAAAAGACCAAGCATAAACTTGGAACTTTAAAGTAAAAGTCAAAGCTTTAAAATAAACTTATAACCATAAATTAAGTGGAAAATTAGTTCGAAATTAATTCCTAAATTTAAAAAAAACTCGATACGATCCAAAGATTTCGAAATAAAGTGAACATAAAAATTAAATTCTGAGAAATTTAATTTATTTAAATTAACTAGAGAAACATAAACAAAATTAATTGCAATGTAGGTAATTTTTAAAAAAACTGGAAAATTAAAGAAGATTCTTGAAGTTTTGACAAAAAAAGTTGAACAATTGGGTCTCGATTTAGCAAGTAGAAGAAAAAAAGAGCTCAAAATCTGAGGAAAATTAAGGACAAAAATAAAAGTTGAATGCGCAAATATAACATTTTTACAAAAGAGTGAAATTTTAGGAATGAAATCGAGAAAAAGTGAAAAAAAAACAAAAACAATTTTGATAGTTCTTTATAAATTCCGATTTTTTTTCTAAAAAGTGTTATTTATTCTCAAAATTCTGAGTGCATTTTAAAATTCTTATTATTTTCTAAACTAAGTAACTAGAAATTAAAACAAAAAAAATCACTGAAAATTTTGATAAAAAAGATCAGACAAATCGGGCACAAAAAAATTTCAAGAAAATAGTTAATTACTCTAAAAAAAGTCAATATTTCAAGTTTAATGTCGAAATTTCGGTACAAAGGTGAAAGTAACTGAAACTGAAAAATCCGTGAATGCATTTTAAAACCTAGAATTTTGTGTAAATATTCTAGGAAAAAAAATTAGACCCGTGCTTGGGCGATTTTAACAATTCAGTCCCCAAAAACTTTAAATTTTCTTTTGCAAGGAATTGAAAAAGAATCAAAAACTTCAAGAAAGTCAAAATTTTGAAAAAAGGTAAATTTAAAAGAGGGGCTTTTTAAAAAAGTTAAAAATTATGAAACCAAGATGAAATATTAAAACGGTTGAAATTTTTTTAAAAACCGAAATAATAAAAAAAATATTAGTTTTCGAGCAAAAGTCAAAATTTTGAAAATAAGATATAACCTTCAAAAAAATTAAAAGTTTGAAAAACGATCAAAAAATCGATAAATGGTTGGAATTTTTGATGACAGCGAAAATTGTGAAAAAGAACAAAATTTTCAAGTCGACATTTTAAAAAAATAGGACCCCAAAAAACTTACCGAGAAAAAAAATTCGGAATTTGTAGAGAAGTATGAAATTTTGAAGAAAAAATCTTAATTTTGAAAAAAAAATTTCAAAATTTTGAGAAAAAGAAAATTCTGAAAAAATATTTATTCTGAAAATTCAAAATTTTAAAAGTAAGAAATTCCACTAAAAGTAAATATTTTAATAGGATTGAAAGTATCCAAAAACGTAAAATTTTTCAAAAGTCAAAATCTTCAATAGAGTAAAAACTGAAAGAACAAATCCAGTTTTTGAAAATCAATCGGTATTTAGAAAAAAGTGAAAATTACTAATAAAAATAACGAAAATTTTTAAAAATCGAGATTTTATGATAAAATCAAAAATCTCACAACAACCAAATTCCCCCAAAAAGTAAACAAAGAAAATAAAAATTCTGAACAAAATTTAAAATGTTCAAAAAATTCATTATCCCGAAAAAGAACAAAATGCTGAAACATTCGAACTTTAAAAAAAATCGAAATTGGGACGAAGAGTAAACATTTCTTTTAAATATTTTTAAAAACTAGAATTTTTCGATAAAGTCAAAATTTTCAATAAAGTAAAGCTTTTCAAAAATTAAAATGTGCCAAAGTTGAAATTAAAGATCAAAATTTGTAAAATAATCTGAAATTTGAGAAAACGTCATATTTAAAAGGGTAGAAATTTTCAAAAGCTGGAAACTGAAATTTTCAATAAAAGTGTCAACATTTTAAAAAAGATCAAAATTTTCAAGTTAGTTTAAAAAAAATAGAATTTCATAAATGTTGAATCAAAAGCAGTCGAAAAAAAAATTGAAATCTTGAAAAGGGCCCATATTTCGAAAAAATCAAAAATTTCAACTAAGAAGAAATATTTAAACAAGGCAACATTTTTCAAAAAATATAGAAATTTTGAGAATAGATTGAATATTTAAATAAAAAATGAAAATATTTAAAAAAGCGCGATTTTCAAAAAGTTAGAACTTCGAATAAAAGTCAATATTTTCAAAAAAGTAGAATTTGCAAAAAAGGTCAAATCTTTTAAATCGCGTGGAAAATGGAAAACATTTTTTAATGAATAAAATGTTGAAAAAGGCAGAATTTTCAAAAAAAGTAGAATTCAAAAAAGTCAAAACTTTCAAAAACTCAAAAATTCGCGAATCGAAATTTTCAAAATCGTCTTTAATAAAAAATTGAGATTTTCAAAAACAGCATTTTTCAGAGAAAGTCGAAATTTATAACAAAATAAAATTTTCGAGAAGCAACCAAATTATTGAAAATTTTCAAAAAATGAAGTGAACATATTCAAAAAATTTAAAATTTGAGAAGTATTTAAATTTTAAAAAATAAAGTCGAAGTAACCAAAAATTCTCCTTTTTCTTAAACTGAAATTTTAAAAAAGTCGCAAGATCATAATTTTTAACCATAAAAATTCATAATATTCAATAAAAGTTGTTATTTCTAGAAAAATAGAAATTCTGAGAAAAAAATTAAGATTTTCAAAAAAGTAGAAATTTTTAAGCAGGTGAAAAGGGCCGATAGAAAATCATACAATTTCAAAAAGAGTAAAATTTTTCATATTTCCATTCCTTTTTTCAAATCATCACCAACAACATAAGAATTGAGAACTGCATAAAAACATGTATTTGGTTTTGGTCTTATTTCGACCACAAGGGATGCTAGTAATACATAAATAAAAAATCCCAATATTTCGGGAATTATTTCGAAACTAAAATACAAACTTGTAACAAAACACTGTTTATAAAATTTCGGGAAAAAAGTCTACATGTTGATATTAAAATCAAAATTTTAGATAAAAAGTAAAAACTAAAAGTGCGAACTTTTTATTTCTAGGAATAATTGAAATTTTGATTAAAAAAACTCCTAAATTTTTGAGAATGATAAACAGAATTAAATTAAAAGTTTTTGTAATTTTTTTGGAAAAAATTATATTTTATGCTTTCAATTCTTATTAATTTCGTAATGTTAAGAATAAAATTGTTTAAAAAAAATCTAAATTTAAAAACTAGTCTCAAATCTTTAAAAAAAAGTCGAAATTTCAAATTTAAAGCGAAAAAAAAATCAAAAAACAGAAAAAAATGGTCTTCTAAATTGTAACTTGTTTCCTCAAAATTTTCATTTTCAATTGAAAACGTCGACATACTTCTCGAAATTTCATATTAAAACTCTACGTTATCTTAAAACTTGGTCCAACCTCCAATTAATCATAAGGATTTTACCAGGGCTTCGAACCGGAACTGAACCGAAAACCGAAAAAAACCGTTATTTTTTTAGGAACGAAAACCGGAACAGAACCGGAAAAAAATAACGGTTTATTTCGGTTCGTTGAATTTGTATGTTCTTAAAATAATTTTTACTTTACCCCAAAGTTTGGGATTCTTTTAGAAATTTCCTTTTCAAAATTTTACACAAATCCATGCATGCAATTTTCAACTCAAAATTACGAGTTTACTTTAAAGAACATTTTTTTTGAAAGTTCAATTAGAAACTTACAATTTCCACTTTTTCTAAGAAAATGTTGATTTTGTTCTCAAAATTTCGAGCCAAATTGAATTTTAAGTTATATAACTTGAATATTCCTTTTTCAAAATTTTCTACTCATTTGTGAAATTTGGACCCTCTTCTCGAAATATTTCTTTTCTTTTTCTAAAATTTCGAGTTTAAAATAAAAAAATTATGTGCTATTGTAAATATGGACTTAAGCAGTGGAGTCTCTTTCATCGAAGCCCAGTTTCCTGGCAATTTTATTTGCAAATTCGAATTTTTCCGTAAATTCCAACTTTTTCTTCAGAACAAACACTCAAAATTTGTTTTTTTTTTCTTAAACTTGGATTTTTCAGATATCTCTATTTTTTGAAGTGATTAATTAAAATTTTGAGTTTTCTTGAATTTTTTCCTCCAAATTTCACTTTAATTTAAATATGCCAATTGTTTTCCTCGAAATTTCAAATTCTCATGATTTCCTTACGATGCCGTAGAACTTTACAAAATTCCTGGATTTGATTTTGTTTCTCAAAATTTGCCATAAAATCTCGCTATTTCTAATTTTTTCTAGAAATTGGAAACTTCTGTCAACATTTTGAGAGAAAAATACAACATTTATATTCCAATTTAAAGCCAGGATCTTGAAATTGAAGTCGAAATTTTGAGGGTAAACTTGAAACGATAACTTGTTAGAAAATGTCTAATTTAAGCTTTCAATTTTTATCTGGTTTAGCCTCGAAGCTGCATTTTTTTTCAGATTGTTTTGAATTTAGACAGCTTTAAAATCGAAATTTAGTTAAGTCTTCAATTCGTTTTGTAGAATTCCTTCAAAATTTAAAATTTGGCAATTTGGAAAATTAGGTCCTTCAGCAAAAGTAAAAAATTTCTGGAACGGGCATATTTTGAAAAAATGTCGAATTTATCACAAAAATTTGAACTTTTGAAAAGAAATGAAATTTTCGAAAAAACTTCAAATTTTGAATGAAGCTATATTTAACTTCGAAAAAAAGTCCCAATTTTGATGATAAAAATTTTCAAAAAAAGATTAAAATCCTGAAAAAATTCAAATATTTCAAAAAGTTACGATTTTGGAAAAAGTGAAAAGTTTTGGGAAGAAGTCGGAATTATCAAAAAAAAACAAGTTAAAACTTCGAGAAATAGTAAAAAGTTTGAGCTTAAGTGAAAATTTAAAAAAAAAGGTAAAGGTATTAAAAAATGTTTCAACATAATCATATTATAAGAAAATCCAAAATAAAAAAAAAAAAATTGAAATTTTGAGAAAAAAAAGCTGTGTTGTCACATTTTTTACAAAAAGTCAAAAATTTGAAAAAAAGAGGAAATTGTTTTAAATGAAACAAATTCTGAAAAAGTTACAGCTTCGAGAAAAAGTCGAAATTTTGATGATAAAAGGTCGAAATTTTCAAAAAAGTCTAAATTCTGAAAAGGGTTCGAAACTATTAAAAATGTCGAAATTTTGAGGAAAAGTTAATTTTTCAAAAAACAAAAATTAAAGAAAAATCTATTTTTTCAACTAAAAGTTCAGTTTACTACATAAAAGTAGAAATTAAAAAAAAAATCTGTTTTCAAAAATAATCAAAACTTTGAAAAATTGTCAAAAGTTGGACCATGTAAAAATTAAAAAAAAAACAAGATAGCAGTTTTTAAAAGTCAATTTTCCAACATCATTAAATTTACAGAAAAAATCAACATTTTGAAAACAATATAATTTGGAGAAAAGATCGAAACTATGGGTAAATATTTTCAAAAAATCCAGCATTTGGAAAATAAATTAAAATCCTACAGAAAAGTCAAACTAAAAAAGTCTTGCGATTAATAAAATAAATAAACATTTAAAAAAAGTAGAAGTTAAAAAAAGAAAATTTGAGTTTCAAAGTTTTTAAAATATAAAGACGAAATGCTTTAAAGAAATCGAAAAATATTTAAAAATTTTTAATCAAAATCGAAGGCAGGCTTTTCAAAAAGTAATTAATTTTAGAAAGTCAGAATTTTGCGAAAAAGTAAAAATTGAAAAAAAGTTGAATAAAAAAAACACACTCGAAAGAGTCGATATTTGCAAAAAGTTAAAACTTTGAAGAAATTCAAATTTTTAACAAGAATTGAAATGTTTTGAAAAAAATCGAATTTAAATTAATTAGATTTGTAAAAAAAAAAACGAAATTTCGAGTATGAAGTTTCTGATATTCACAAAAATAAGGTCAAACATTCAAACTTCGCGATCAATTCCAAATATTAAAAAAAATTTCAAAAAATAAAATCTTAACAAGAACAACAGTTATAAAAGTAAAATATTCAAGAAAATCAAAACCATCCAAATAAGATAGAATTTTGAGGAATTTGGAATATTCAAAAAATCAAAATTTTAAAAAAAGTCGAAATTTTCAAAATCAAGTTAAAATTTCGAAAATTTGGAAGTCAAACGAAAAAAGATCGACTTTATGAAAAAAGGGGTTTTTATTGTTGAAATTTTCGAAATAAGTCAAAATTAAAAAAAAAATTGAATTCTTCAGAAAAATCGAAACTTTCAAAAAATATATAACCAAAGGATCCTCTCTCTTTTTTCACCTAGAAAAATACGCGGGTGTCAGCTAATTTTTTTAATAAAGTTGAAGGTTTTTTTAAAGTTTGAACTCGAAATGAACCCAAAATCCAGAGTTTTAGCGTGAAATTTTTAAACTCGAAAAATCGGGAAATATTTTCTTCAGATTTTAAGCATTACCAGAGTAGTTATATGCTGTAATATTTAAAAAAAGAGAGAGACCATTATGTTAACAAATCAATTCAAATAAAAACTTTTAACAAATTAAAAAATGAGTCACCCGGAACTGAACCGAAAAAAAAACGCTATTTTTGTCGGAACGAAAACGAGAACGGAACCGATATGATTTTCTTTCCGGAACGAAAAAAATAGTGGTTCGATGCCCTGGATTTTACATTTCAGTAGGAGAGTTTAAGAAGCAAATTAGGGGCCAGGAATAAGTAAAGGTAAAATATAAAACACTTAATAAATAGCTTTTTTTATTTTTACAAGTGTCAGAGGCACATCAGAACAAAACATAAATAATTTACAATATTTACGAAAGTCTAGAAAAAAATAATTTAATAAAAGTCTACCCTACAACAATCATTAATACTATTATTAATAAAATATCATTTGAAATAATTAGTTTTAAGCAGAAATAATCATCGGTAAAACACCAAATGAAGGGACTTCATATTCACAGCAGTTAAGTACACAGAATGATTTGTAATTGACTTACAAATTTTTGAAGTTCTTGTATATAATTACAAAATAACGTGTGATTAAATGGATGGAATTTTGGTAGTGGTGACGGCGGTCGGGAACCACTTTAGAAGTACCATAATATGCGCCAAAAACGGTAAATAACAATACAAAATAAAACGGCAAAAAGTATAATACATTATATAACAAAATCATTAAAAACATTCAACAGTTTCATATAAAATTTTCAATAAAGTCAATATAACTTTATAACGATTTCGCAAATGTTTGGAAAACATCAAACGTACAGTTTTTGAAAGCAAAGTGGACCCACTAGTTAGCATTACGACAAAAATAGATTGTCTTTTTTTTATTTTATTGTTAAGGTCCATAACACTTACTCTGTTTTTATTTTTAGAATGTTAGTTAAAAAACCAAACTTTAAAAAGCTCAACTCAACAACTCCTAAATTCAACAGCAACATTCACTTATATAAAAATATTGTGCGATCTAACCTGTGTAAATGATGTACAAACGAATGGAATTGAGCAATATGACTTATCATTTTTTTAAAACTAATCTTACACATGCGAAAAATAATCTTTTTTTTTGTCTAAAGAATATGACTACGCTAGGGATTTATTGCAAGGACTACGATCACACAAAAAATGACGATGAAATACACAACGTAACGTGTCATTTATGGGCAGCGTGGTGATGAATAGCTCAAATTACTCGAAATTTAATTTTTAAAAAGTTCATTAAGTTCATTTTTAAATAATATTTATAATTTAAAAAAAGCTGCTTTAAATTTATCTTGTTCTAAACAATTTATTCTTGCAGTTTTTAAATGGCGAATATTTTTTTGCAAAATTATCATTGTAAATAACCTTGATATTTGAAATATTTCTTTTTGAAACACCTCAGATGTTTTTCAAATTATTCAGGAATTCAGGAAAATTGCGTTTTAAATTACCATATTTTGAAATATTCATAACATAACAAATTTTGTTTATTAATTTTATTAGATTTTTCGATATTTTGAAAAAAAATCGAAATTTTCCAAATAATCAAATTTTTTAAAGTCGAACCAGTCAAAAAAAATTATTTTGCGATCTCCAAGACTCCCAAGAAATCTTTTTGAGAAAATACTTAATTTCATGAACAAATTATCACAAGAAAGTCAACACTTTCAGAAAAAGTAGAAATTTTAAGAAAAATTCGAATTTTAAAAAGTTGTAATTTCGAAAAAAGTTTGATATTTTTAAAACTAGTAAAGATTGTCATAAAAAGTCGAAAAGACCAGAGTATCGCGAAAAAAATAGAAATTTTCAAGAGGTGTCGAATTTTGAAAAAAAAGTCTAAATTTTCCAACAATGTCGAGATTTTCAGAAAAATTCGAATTTTGAAAAAAAAAACAAATTTTAAGTCAAATTATTGAGAACTCGAAATTTTAAGAAAATCACAATTTTTCGAATAAGCTGATGTTGCGAAAAAGTTGGAAATTTAAAGTCGAAATTAAAACAAGATCAAAATTTTAAGAAAAACTCGAAATTCTTCATGGTAGACTTTTTTATATTTTCATAATTTATTTTAAAAAGGTTTTATGACTAATTTTGGTCTTCTCTATTTCATTTTTTTTCCTTATTCTATGTAAAATAAACTAACCTATTTTTTGTGAGCTGTCATGAGGTGACGTATATAAAAAAAATAGATATCAAGTGGTCATATTTCAAAAAATGTTCCAGAATATTGTCAACTTTCATCTATAAAAATTTAAATATTTCCAAACTGGGTTGTAGACATGTTAAATAGAATTAATAAACAAAAATTGAAAAGTTTTTAAGCCACAATTTCGAGAAATTAGACATTTTAAAAAACTCGAGATTCTTAGCAAAATCGAAAATTAAAAACAAATCGAAATTTCGTGAAAAATTTAAATTTTGAGGGAAGATTGAAATTTTTAAAAAGTGCGAATTTTACAGAAAAAATTTCAAATTTATAAAAATCTTTTAATTTCAACAAAAAACTTCTGAAGTCGATAGAGTCAAAATTTTAGAAAAAAAAGGACAATTTCGCGAAAAAATGAATTTCATTGAAAAGGGGCCAAAATCTGGTTAAAATAAGTCCAAATTTCAACAAAAACCCCAATTTTAAAAGAAGTCAAAAGTTTTTAGTTATAAACATTTCAAAAAGGTCAAAAAAGCCGAAAATTTCAATAAAAAGGTTTTTATGTCTAATTTTGGTCTTCTATATTTCATTATTTTTCTTATTCTATGTAAAATAAACTAACCTATTATTGTGAGGTGACGTTTAAAAAAAAATAGATATCAAGTAGCCATATTTCTAAAAATGTTCCAAAATATTGTTAACTTTCAATAACAAACAAAAAGTTGAAAAGTTTTTAAGTCACAATTTCGAGAAATTAGACATTTTAAAAAACTCGAGATTTTTAACAAAATCGGAAATTAAAAACAAATCGAAATTTCGTGAAAAACTTGAATTTTGAGGGAAAATTGCAGTTTTTAAAAAATGCGAATTTCAACAAAAAAGTTTCTAAGTCTATAGAGTCACAATTTCGGGAAAAAAGGCCAATTTCGCGAAAAAATGAAGTTTTATTGAAAAGTGACCAAAATCTGATTAAAAAAAGTCCAAATTTCAACAAAGAAATCAAAGGTTTTCTAATTATAAACTACAATTTCAAGAAAATATCGAAATTTTGAAAAAAGTTCAAATTTTTCAAAGAACTCGCTGTATTGAAAAATTTTGAATTTTTCAAAAAACCGGAAATTTTAAAAAGGTCAAAAAAGCCGAAAATTTTAATAAAAAGGTTTTTTTTTGTGTTCAATTTTGGTCTTCTATATTTCATTATTTTTCTTATTCTATGTAAAATAAACTAACCTATTATTTGTGAGCTGTCAGAGGTGACGTTAAAACAAAATAGATATCAAGTAGCCATATTTCAAAATATGCTCCACAATATTGTCAACTTTCATTAATAAAAATTTAAATATTTCCAAACTGGGTTGCAGAAATGTTAAATAGAATGAATAAACAAAAAATTGAAACGTTTTTAAGTCACAATTTCGAGAAATTAGACATTTTAAAAAATTTAAGATTTTTAACCAAATCGAAAATTAAAAACAAATCGAAATTTCGTGAAAAATTTCAAATTTATAAAAAAAATTTAATTTCAACAAAAATTTTTTTAAATCGATAGTCAAAATTTTGGAAAAAAAGGACAGTTTCGAGAAAAAAAGAAATTTCACTGAAAAGGGGCCAAAATCTGATTAAAAAAGTCCAAATTTCAACAAAAACTCTAATATTAAAAAAATTCAAAAGTTTTTAATTATAAAAAAAAATTTCAAGAAAATACCGAAATTTTGAAAAAAAGTTCAAACTTTTCACAGTCGCTGTATTGAAAAAATTAGAATTTAAAAAAAACCGAACATTTCAAAACAACCAAAAAAGCCGAAAATTTCAATAAAAAGGTTTTCATGTCTAATTCTGGTCTTCTATATTTCATTATTTCTGTTATTCTATGTAAAATATACTAACCTATTATTTGTGAGCTGTCATGAGGTGAAGTTTAAAAAAAATAGATATCAAGTAGCCAAATTTCAAAAAATGTTCCAGAATATTGTTAACTTTCATTAATAAAAATTTAAATATTTCCAAACTGGGTTGCAGAAATGGTAAAAAGAATGAATAAACAAAAACTTGAAAAGTTTTCAAGTCACAATTTCGAGAAATTAGATATTTTAAAAAACTTAAAATTTTTAACCAAATCGAAAATTAAAAACAAATCGAAATTTCGTGAACAATTTAAATTTTGAGGAGAGATTGCAGTTTTTAAAAAGTGCGAATTTTACAGAAAAGATTTCAAATTTAAAATTTTTTTTTTAATTTCAACAAAAAATTTTCCAAGTCGATACAGTCAAAATGTTGGGGAAAAAGGACAATTTCGCGAAAAAATGAAATTTCACTGAAACGGGGCCAAAATCTGATTAAAAAAGTCCAAATTTCAACTAAAACTCCAATTTTGAAAGTCAAAAGTTTCTAATTAAGTCCATTCAAAAAGTCCTTAGGATGACACATAGATGGCGTTACTAGAATTTTTACCATATCATTTTTATTTAGTACTAAACTTCAAACGATACGTGTATAAATTTGACAGCAATCTGACTAGTGATTCGTGAGGTATAGCATTTTGTGTGAAGCAACTTTTGTTATTTAAAAAAAAATGGAAAAAAGTGAATTTCGAGTTTTGATAAAGCATTGCTTTTTGATGAAAAAAAAATACAGTGGAAACCAAACAATGGCTTGATAAACATTACCGAACTCTGCTCCATCGAGACAAATGGTAGAGAAGTGGATTGCTGAATTTAAACGTGGGCGTACCAGCACAAATGGTGCAGAGTCCAGTGGACGCCCAAATGAGCCTGTTATTCCAGAAAACATCAAAAAAATCCACAAATTGGTTATGAACGATCGCAAATTGAAGATGTACGAGCTAGCTGACATTGTAAAGATATCAGATGGTAGTGTTTTTACCATTTTGCACGAACATTTGGGTAAGCGAAAGCTCTGTGCAAAGTGGGTGCCGAGTGAGCTCACAGTCGACCAAAAACAGCAACGATTCGATGCTTCAGAGGAGCGTTTGGCGCTGTTAAACCGCAATAAAATGGAATTCTATCGTCGATATGTGACAATGGATGAGACATGGCTTCACTATTACACACCAGAATCCAGAAGACAGTCAGCTGAGTGGGCAGCAGTCGACGAACCGAATCCAAAGCGAGCAAAGACGCAACAGTCGGCCGCTAAGGTGATGGCTTCTGTATTTTGGGATGCGAACGGAATAATATTCATCGACTATCACCAAAAATTAACCACCATCAGCAGCGACTATTACTGTGCACTTTTGGATCGATTGAAGGCCGAAATCGCAAAGAAATGGCCACATTTGCAAAAGAAAAAAGTGTTGTTTCATCAAGACAATGCATCATGTCACAAATCGATGAAAACGATGGCAAAATGGAATGAATTGGGCTTTGAATTGCTTACGCACCCACCGTATTCTCCAGATTTAGCCCCCAGCTACTTTTTCCTGTTTTAAGATCTCAAGAGAATGCTTGTTGGAAAGAAATTTAAGTCCAATGATGAAGTAATCGCTGAAACTGAAGCCTATTTTGACGAGAAAGAAAAATCGTACTATAAAAGTGGTATCGAAAAGTTGGAAAATCGCTACACTCGTTATATCGCCCTCGAAGGCAACTATGTTGAATAATAAAATTGAGTTGTCAAAATTTTGTTTTTTTTTACTTATCCTACGGACTTATCGAATGACCTGGTATAAACCAAAATTTCAAGAAAATATCGAAATTTTGAAAAAAGTTCAAAATTTTCTAAGAACTCGCTGTATTGAAAAAATTCGAATTTTTCAAAAAACTGGAAATTTCAAAAGGCCAAAAAGCCGAAAATTTTAATAAAAAGGTTTTTATGTCTTATTTTGGTTTTCTATATTTCATTGTTTTTGGTTTTCTATATTTCATTGTTTTTCTTATTCTATGTAAAATCCTATTATTTGAGAGCTGCCATGAAGTGACGTTAAAAAAAATAGATATCAAGTAGCTATATTTCAAAAAATGTTTCAGAATATTGTTAACTTTGATTAATAGAAATTTAAATATTTCCAAACTGGGTTGCAGAAATGTTAAATATAATGAATAAACAAAAACTTGAAAAGTTTTCAAGTCACAATTTCGAGAAATTAGATATTTTAAAAAACTCGAGATTTTTAAAAAACTTGAGATTTTTAACAAAATCAAAAGTTAAAAAAATTCGAAATTTCGTGAAAAACTTAAATTTTGAGGGAAGACTGCAGTTTTTAAAAAGGGCGAATTTTACAGAAAAAAATTCAAATTTATAAATAATTTCAAGACGATAGAGTCAACATTTTGGAAAACAAGGACAATTTCGTGAAAAAATGAAATTACACTAAAAAGGGGCCAAAATCTGATTAAAAAAGTCCAAATTTCAACAAAAACTTCAATTTTGAAAAAAGTCAAAAATTTCTAATTATAAACCAAAATTTCACGAAAATATCTTAATATTGAAAAAACTTTAAACTTTTCAAAGTCGCTGTATTGAAATTTTTTTTTTGAAAAAAACCGAAAATTTCAAAAAACCGAAAATTTCAAAAAAGCCAAAAAAGCTGATAATTTAAAAAAAACTAAAAAAAGTCCAAACTTTTAAAAATGACGAAATCTCAAGAAAAATTCGAACTTTCAGAAGGGTCGATATTTCCACAAAAGTCCAGATTATCAAAAAAAACACCCGGAAACTTTCAAAATGAATTTAGAATTGTCAAAAAAAGTAGAAGTTGGAAGAAAAAACTGAATTTAAGAAAAAATCGAATTTAAAAAAAAACGATCTAAAAATTGCAAAAAATTGAAATTTGACAAAAAGCCGAAATTAGGAAAAGAATCAAAATTTTAAAAAAGACATGCCTTTAAAAGTCTAAATTAAAAATTTTTCAAGTCCAGTTTTTTAAAAAAACTTGAAATTTCAAAAAAGTCGAATTTTAAAAAGGTGGACTTTCAAAAGGTCAAGATTTGGAATGTTTTTTAATTTTATTTAACATTTCTTCGGCTCAGTTTGGAAATATTTAAATTTTATTGTTTGTTGACAATATTCTAAACAGTTTTTGAAATTTGACTACTTGGTATTAGCCCTCGGAGTAGTTGTTTCTTGTGGATCGGGCTTCAAATATTTAAATTTTTACCACAGTAAATTATTGATGAAACGTCTATTCATGTTAAAAAAAAATTTTTAAATTTTTATTTTTAAGAATTTCTTCCTCATTGTTCCCTTTCCATTGCTGACGAAGCTCAAATGAGAGCGAAACATCGATGTCCAGTGCTACAACCTTTTTTATGTATTTTTTATATTTTTTATTTTCATAATTTATCAAAAAAACGAAAAATTTTTTTCATATCTAATTTTGGTCTTCTACTTTTTATTTTTTCCTATTTTATGTAAAATAAACTAACCTCTTATTTTGTCAACTGTCATGAGGTGACGTTTTTAAATAAATTTAAATATCAAGTAGTCAAATTTCAAAAACTGTTAAGAATATTGTCAACAAACAATAAAAATTTAAATATTTCCAAACTGGGCCGAAGAAATGTTAAATAAAATTAAAAAACCTAATATTTCCGGTCAATAAGAGTTCACCATGAAGAATAAAAAGTGGAATTTTGAAAAAAGCTAACTTTTGAAAAAAGGAAATATGTTCAAAAATACCGAAATTTTGAAGAGTTGAAATTTGGCGAGAAACGCCTTGACTTAGAACCCGAAATTTTAATTTCGAATTATTGACTTTTGTAGAAATTTTGGTTTTTACTTTTTGTAATTTTGATTTTAATTTGCCGAGCTTAAGCTTAAATCCAAAACATCGAGATTTTCTAAAAATCACTTGCGAGTATTTTCTCGAAATTTCAAGTTTTTGTTTCAAAATTCGAAGTTTGCATGTTTATTTTGTGTTTTTTTTTTTTCTAATTGTAAATACAACATTTTTATTTCGAACTTGTTTTTGATTTGTCAACATTTTTCCATGGTTTTGCAAACTGAAAATCTGAACTTCTTTTCAAAGATTCGACATGTTGACCAAGTCCATGAAATTTCTAGCATTTTTATTTGGAATTTCTTCCAGCTGTTTAGAAATTTCAATTTTAGAAAAAAGTAAACTTAAGATTTCGCGATTTTTTGTCAGCAGTTTAATTATTTCAATGTTTTCAATTTATTCTGGAACGTTTTAGCTTTTCCCAAAAGTTAGACTTTTTCTGAAAGTTGCGTTTAACGCTGGAACGTCTAGAAACATTTTTTTAAATTTCAATTTAATCTTTAAACATGAAATTTGTTTTTCTTAAAATTTCAACTTTAAACTCGAATAGAGAGCAGAAGAAGAAGAACAAATTTCGAGAACAAAAAGTTGAAAGATGCAAATTTCTCACTGAAAGTAGAAATTTCGCGGAAAAGATGAAATTCCCTAGATTAAAGTTCAAATGCAAACAGAATGCAACCTAGACAACAACATGTAGTTCTCTAAATGTGTACAGGGAATCACAGGTAGCAGAACTACTAACAGTTAAGCCACCAACGTTTAACAGGAGGTTTGCTCTTTAGGAAAGCCCCAAAAGACTTGATTCTAATGTACCAACTAATAGGTTTGATCATTAGATTAGTTTCAGAGTTTGGAAAACAAAGACCGGTTTTGATCTTCTTAAATCTCTTATTTTTGGTCGAAACGGACTGGTCCTTGGTTATCTTCAAAAACTGATAAACCAAGAAAGATTAAAAAACACAACAACTGAGTATCATCTTCAGAGAGTATCTCTCTGAAGATGATAGCTTAACGAAATGCGTTGCTAAGCTCAGTTGATGAATTTTTTCTTGTTGACTAAAATTATTAGACAAATAGACTGGTAGGTCTCTCGATCTCACTCACTACTTTTAATTTAGACACTTTTCCAAAATTTCGATTTGTTTTGAAACATTCACTTTTTTAATTTTATCAATCATTTTTTTTTAATTTTGGCTTTTTAGGAACATGAATTTTTCTCAAAATTTCGACTTTATTTTCAAAATTTTGACTTCTTTACCAAAATTTCGATTTTTTCAAATTTTGGTTTTTCTTAATGTTTGACTTTTTAAAATTTTAACTTTTCAAAGTTTTGTCTTTTTAAAAATGTCGACATTATTCAAACTTTTACTTTTCGAGAATTTCAGATTTCTTTGAAAATTTAACCATTAAAAATTGTTGATAATGTTGAGTTTTTGAAGTGTTGAATTTTTTCCAAATTTCGATTTAATTCCAAAACTTTGAATTTTTTTTTTGCAAAATTTCGACTTGCTAAAATATGTGCTTTGTTTTAAAATGTTAAATGTTTCTCAAAAATTAGACTTTTTCTGAAAGTTGCGTTTAACGTTGAAAAGTCTAGAAAATTTTTTTTATTTAAATTTCGTCTTTAATCTTGAAATTTCTGTTTTTTTTTAAATTTCAACTTTAAACTCGAATTTAGAGTAAGAGAAAAAGATCAAATTTCGAGAACAAAAAGCTGAAAGATGCAAATTTCTGACTGAAAGTAGAAATTTCCAGGAAAAAGATGAAATTACAGATTAAAGTTCAAATGCAAATAGAATGCAACATGTAGTTCTCGAAACGTGTACAGAGGATCACATGTAGCGGAACTGCTAACAGTTAAGTCACCAACGTTTAACAAGAGGTTTGCTCTTTAGGAAAGCCCCAAAAGAATTGATTCTAATGTACCAACCAATAGGTTTGATCATTAGATTAGTTTCAGAGTTTGGAAACCAAAGACCGGTTTTGATCTTCTTAAATCTCTTTTTTTTTGGTCGAACGGACTGGTCCTCGGTTATCTTGATAAACCAAGAAAGATTAAAAAACACAACTGAGTATCATCTTCAACTTCTTCTTCGACTAAAATTGTTACACAAATAAACTGGTAAGTCTCCCGACCTCACTCACTACTTTTGATTTAGACACTTTTCCAAAATCTTGATTTGTTTTGAAACTTTCACCTTTTCAGTTTTATCCAACATTTTTTTTTTAATTTAAGCTTTTTTGGGAGACGAATTTTTCCCAAAATTTCGACTTTATTTCCAAAATTTCGACTTTTAATTTTGGCTTTTTGGGAAGACGAATTTTTCCCAAAATTTCGACTTTATTTCCAAAGTTTCGATTTTTTCAAATTTCGATTCTTTTTAATGTTTAACTTTTTAAAATTTTAACTTTTTCAAATTTCGTCTTTTTAAAAATTTCGACATTTTTCCAAACTTTTACTTTTCGAGAATTTCAGATTTCTTTGAAAATTTAACAATACAAATTTTTGAAATGTCGAGTTTTTAAAGGGTTGAATTTGTTCCAAATTTTGATTTAAATAATTTCAAAACTTGGACATTTTTGCAAAATTTCGACTTGCTAAAATATGTGCTTTTTTAAAAATGTTAATTTTTTGTCTAAATTTTGATTTTTTCAAAATTTTTCCTGTTTTTGAAAATTTTGATTTTTTTATGTTTCATTGCCTTCAAAAGATTATACTTTGTCTTGAAAATTTCTATTTTTTTAAAAATCTTTTTACCAATTTTTTTTGCAAGATTTCTACTTTTGAAAACATCTCCCTTTCTTTTTTGAAACTAGAGATTTGTTGAAAGCTGGATTTCGACTTGCTCAAAATGTCATCTTTTTTTTTTCAAAATTAAAATTCATTTTAAAATCATAATTTATTTTTAAAATTATGATTACTTTTTTAAATTGCGACATTTTTTAAAATTGTGTACTATAATTTCATGACTTTTAATATTCTGTGATTTTTTTTGATAATTGCGAATTTTTAAAAATAACTTCTTTCAAAATTTCACCTTTTTGGAAATCTGAACTTTTAAAACATTTCTAAAGTTTTAAAATTTTATTTTGAAATTTTAGGTTGAAAAGTTCTTATTTTGGAAAACATTTAAATTTTCGACTTTCTTGAAAATTTCGACTCTTCTGATAATTTTGGACTTCGAAAATTTTGGATTTTATTGAAAATTCAAAGGAATTTTTTTTTAATTGAACTCTTCAAAATTTTGACTAGTTTTAAAATTTTGTATTATATTTTTCAAAAATAGGTACAACTTTTTAAAAATTTAGAATTTTTTAAAAAATTTGCCATTTTTTGAAATTTACGAATTTTTTGACAATGTAGACTTTTTCAAAATTTTGATACTTTTTCTTTAACATCTTGATTTTATGTGAAAACTAAACTTTTTTTTTAATTTTAATTTTTCCATGAAAAGTTCGACTTTTTTCAAAATTTGTGATTTTAAATATTTTAATTTTTTGTAAATGTCGGTTCGAAATTATTCTCAATTTTTCAAAATTTGACCATTTTAAGAATTAGGATTTTTTTGAAAATGTTTCCTTATTCCTAAATATTCACTTATTTTAAAAATATTATCTTCAAAATTTCAACATTTTTAAAATTTCAACTTTTTATAGTTTCAGTTCCAAAATTTTGATTTTTAAAAATTTTAAGTAATTTTCCAAGATTTTGACGTTTGTTTGAAAATTTTGATCTTTTTTTAAATGTCGACTTTTTTTTAATTTCCGACCTTTTTTAAAAATTGTCATTTTTTTGAAAGTTTTTATCAAATTTTCGATTTTTTTATTGTAACTACTTAAAATTTTACATGTGTACTTGCAGAAATATTTGATTGCTTATCTTAGAGATCCAAACTGACGAGACCTAATAAAATCGAAGGTTTTTCAAATTCTGAATCTAATAAATGTTCAAACCTATTGGTCTGTGCATTAGAATAAAGTTAAAATATCAAAAAAAAGGTACAATTTAGAGATCAAATTCGTAATTTCGACTTTAAGTGTTCCCTAAAATTTTTACCTCCCTCATAGTACCATTTTGTTAAGAATTGACAGATTTTTTAATGTTTATTATATATATTTTTTTTCACTCTTTAAACGTTAATAAAAGAACAGACATTTTATATTTAGCTGCAGAAAAACCTGAAATTTAGAAGTTAATCTTAAAATCCAAACTTTCTCTCGAAGTTTTGAATATTCTCTTTTTCTAAAGTTTTGAATATAAACGTGACATTTTTATTAACTTTAAAGAAATTGGTCTTTTGTTTCTCAAAATTTCAAGACTCAAATTACACATTTCAAGAGTATTTTTTTTGGAATTTTGGCATAAACTCTTAATGTAGGTACAAAAAATATTCCTGAAATTTCCAGAAAAAGATTTTTTGGAGATTAGGAAAAAACGTACTCCCAAATTCTGAGGAAAAATCAAAATTTCGGGGAAAAAATCGAATTCATAAAAAAGAGAAACAAAATCCCAAGTTTAAAGTAAAAAATTTCAGAAAAAAGTCACAATTACCGAAACCGGTTTTTTATTTGCAAATTTTTTGAATCACTTTTTCCCAAAAGTTCGAAGTTAATATCTAAATTCCAGTTTGAACTTTTCTCCTCAAATTTTGAGTTTAAACAAAAAGATTATTTTTTAACTAACGAGTTTGATTTCAAAATTTTCATATTTCCTAGATATTTTAACGTTTTTTTTTTAAATTTCTATACCTTACCGTGTGGAACTCCTCAATATTTAAAAACTGTTTTAACAATAAATATTAAAAATTTCACGATGTTTCGACAAATGTTCAATTAACCCAACCAGGTTTCGCTTTTTAGTATCGTCGTTGGTTTCCAATTTGGAATTAAAATTTTGAAATGAAGGTATGCAATTTTGAAAAAAAATCAAAAATTAAAAACCTTTTTTGAATAAAGACCAACATTTCAAAATTAATGCAGAACAAGAGCGTTCCTTATTTCTTGTATATAATATATTTATTCTTTGAGAGTTAATCACAGTTACAAAAAAAAAATCTGGAAATCAGAAAATTAATCTGGGTTTGACTAAACGAATTATTTTTTCTCACAAAAGATCACCATAAAACTTGATTTAAAACTCATAATTATGCGCCGTTTTGCCAATCGTTTCTAGTTACAGTTCAACAATGGGATTTAAAGCGAAGATTAAGAGTAAATCGTTTCATAGAGATATAATTAGCAAATTTCGAGTATTAATACACATCACCACGCTAAGCAACTGAAGTAAAAACGACCGATATCTAAAATAAAGGAACATGTCACCTCCATGTACATTCTCGGGGTAGCAAAAAATGTAGATGTTAAAATTCGAACGACATACAATATTCTACGATAACACTATTAAGTTATAATTTTCCACTTGGTGGCAGACTCGACACTTTACTTGCCCTACGGTGAAGAAAAAGTTGTATTGAAGTAGGTGATCTGGCCAACATTTTAGTCTTCTCTGAGTGTACTTACTTAGGTTTGCGACCCTTGTATTTGTTGTCGGGAGCTTGATTGAAGGATTGCTGCCTTGAGGGGGCCGTTTGTCGGTAAGCGTTGGGCTGACCACGTCCAGAAATTAAGCGTCCCTCGGCTGGAAAAAATCACAAACTGAAATTTCAGCAATCAGTTTTAAAACCATTCTACTTAAAGCTTCAAAATTTCCACCACTTTTCTTAAATGCTAACTTTAAACTCAAAATGTGACTACTAAGGGAATTTGGTTTTTTTTTGGGATCACAACTTATTCCCAAAATTATAAGGTTTCTCCGAAATTGCGCTTTTACTGATTATTAAGTTTCCAAAAGTTAGGGTTTAGCCTCGAAATTGCTATTGCTTTTCTTAAAATATCAATTTTAAACTCAGTATTTTTTCTAGAAATTTTGAGTTTTTTCCCGAACTTCTACGCATTAAAATGAAATTTCAAAATGAGGTTAAACGGAAAATCAATTTTTTGTTCATCATTATAAACACAAATTTGACTTACTCTGTAGGACATAAGGCATCCCGTGGTAAAGTGTTGGTGGAATTGGCATTCTAGACCTTTCAAAGTGGCAAATGTCACTCGCTGGCGTCGGTGATCTACTACTTCTATTTGTAGCTGGTGTGCCAGGCCTAACATTCATCTAAAAACGAAAGCGTGTAACTCTTCATTTACTTAAACAATGAAGTAAGCGACTAAACTACTAAGCAGCTTGACCTAAATAGTTTTAAATTAACACTCACTGGCCTAAAAACCATGGAAGGTACGTTCGTCGTTCCATAATTATACTGCACAGGTGGCGTCTGCGGGGGAGTTTTGTACATTCCAGTGTTCTGAGGGCAATATCCGGCGATGACGGTAGCCGCCGGTGAATTAGTGCCTGTACTACTTTGACTAGAACCCAGGAAAAAGCCCCTGGGCGTGCTGAATTTATTCCCCTTTGGCGTGCCGCTCTTCTGCCTCGTATCCCCAGCTGTGGGATGGCCCTGGGGATGCCCCATGCTCAGCTGGGACATTGCCTGATTTATCTGCAGCAGCCCTTGAGTTTGCTGTTCCATGTGAGGAGGGTACGCGTTGGTGGAAGGAGTGTTGGGGGTGACTGTCGCCGGGGGGTATTGGATGTTTTGGGAGTGGTAGAGGGCGTTCGGGTACATTGGGTTTTGAGAGTAGATGATGGGGCCCTGATTTGGGTAAGTTGGATTCGTGTAAAAGAGCTGAACTTGATGGTTCGGGTAAACTGTCATTACTTCTGCAGTCTGTGGGGCTTGCGTTGTTTGAGGTATGTAATTTTGAGGAAATGTAGGCACAAATGCTAGAATCAGAAGTAAATTATCAAAAAAAATTAAATCTAATACAAACTTCCTTTTTCCCTTTCTCTCTTTCTGTCTCCTGCTATAACACTTCTACCTCTTTCTCTCCTAATCATATTCTCTCTCTCTCTCTCTCTCTCTCTCTCTCTCTTTCTCTCTTTCTCTCTCTCTCATCTCTCTCTCATCTCTCTCTCATCTCTCTCTCATCTCTATCTCATCTCTATCTCATCTCTATCTCATCTCTATCTCATCTCTATCTCATCTCTCTCTCATCTCTCTCTCATCTCTATCTCATCTCTATCTCATCTCTAACTCATCTCTATCTCATCTCTAGCTCATCTCTATCTCATCTCTATCTCATCTCTATCTCATCTCTATCTCATCTCTATCTCATCTCTATCTCATCTCTATCTCATCTCTATCTCATCTCTATCTCATCTCTATCTCATCTCTACCTCATCTCTATCTCATCCCTCTCGATCTCCCTCTTCTCATGTCTTTTTCCCCATCTCTTTCTAAACTCCAACCAAGGTACACTTGGAGTTAGTTCAATTTTACAAAAACTAAGTGAGACTGACCTGTGTTATGAGGTTGAACTGGTACAGGAAACCTAGCGGTACTACTTGAATTCGGCGTTTGGGAATTCGGATAAAACGTCACAGGCGTTGGGCCCCAATAATTTGGGCCTTGAGACTGATATGCGAGTTGGGGGTTGACAGGCGCCGATCCTTCGGCGATGTTGACGAAGTAGCCGCCTGGTACTTCTGGTATTTGCGTAGGATCCTGAAAGAGAAATTTTCGCTCTGAAATATCTAGAAGAGAGTTGGTGTGGTTTCATTCCCAAAAAAAAGCACCTAAGCATCGGGAACTTTCAAAGAAGATAGCCTCGATATGTAGACCACTTCACTCCATTTAGTTACTTCACTGCATGTACTATTTAGTTCCAAAACTTCAGATGTTATAAACATTCTAACCACCAGGAGTTTGGGAAGATGCAACTGAAGAAAAAGCTGAACAAAATGCCAAAATTCGAACTTTTTTTGGAGGCAACGTTTTTCCAAATTTCGGTTTTTCCTCAATATTGTGACTTAAATAACTTCTTTAAACGAAGTTCATTTTTTTAAATATTTAATTATTTTGTTACTTAAATTTGGACTTTACTTCGAAATTCTGACCCTGAAAAATTCGATTCCGAATTTTAATCCTTTTCGAATGTTGTAAATTTTTTTGAAAATTTGGATTTTATCTTGAAATTTTGACATTTTGATTATTTCGACTGCTGTTCTGAAATACACGATGTTTTTTTAAAATTTCGACGTTTTCTCGAAATTTCTGCCTTCCTCGAAATTTTACTTTTTTTTAATTTCTTTTAAATATTTCTACTTCTAAAAAACTTAATGTTTTCTCAAAGTATTGATTTTTTCTGAGAATTTCGCCTATTTGAAAAGTCCGGCTTTTTACAAAAATATCGACATTTGCTCGAGATTTTGACATATTTTAGAAATCTCAGGCTTTTTCTTCAAAATTTCTAACTTTTTTTAAAAACTTCGTCTTGAAAATTTGGACTTCCAGAAAATTTGGACTTTATTTCGTAATTTTGAAATGTTTAAGATTTCGACTTTTTCTAAACACTTGAATTTCCTCCTCAAATTTTATTTATTTATTTTGAATATTTCGAATTGTTTTAAATATTTCGATTTTTTTGAAAATCTGCGTTTTACATCGAAATTATGGTATTTTGAACTTTTCCCAAAACTTGATATTTTTTGGAAATTTAGAGGCATTTTCACTTTTTCTCATAGCTTTGTTTTTTTTTTATGCTCAACCTTCTTTTGAATATTTCGACTTTTTTAAAATAATTCAAGCTTTTCTCGATATATTTACTTTTTATTCAACATTTAGGTTGATTTTTAAATTTCTACCTATTTTGAATATTTCGACTTTTTAAAAATTAGAAAATTTGTACTTAATTTCGTAAATTTGACATTTTAAATTTTCGACTATTTCTGAATTTTCAGACTTTTCTTTGAAAATTTTGACCGTTATTCAAATTTACGACTTCCCTCAAAATTTAGATTTTCTTTTTTTAAGAAAATTCCAACCTCTTCAATAAATATTTTGACTATGAAAATTACAACATTTGCAAAATTTTTAAAGAAAATTCCAGAATTTATTTGAAAAATTTTGTAAAAAAAGGCTTTGAAAAAAATTCAAAATTTCAAAATAGTCAAAATTTCCAGAAATTAGTCGAAATTTAAAAAATATTAAAATCTTCATACAAATCCAAATTTTTAAAAATGAAAAATGTTCAAGTTGACATTTTAAAAAAAAATCGAAATTTCAAAAATAATATAATTTTAAATAAAATCAAAACTATCGACCTCAAGATTTTCCAAAGTGTAAACTTGAGAAAGAATCGACATTCTGGAAAAATTAAAATACACAAAAAAAAGCTGGAAAAAGTCAAACTTTCGAAAACAATCGAAATTTTGAAATCAAATTTTCGAATAAAAAATCAAATATTCAAAAAGTAAACACATTTTCAAAAATCGAAATTAAAAAAAAAGAAAAAAGGATATTCTGAAAAGGGTCGAAATTTCCAACAAATGAAATTTTAATAAAAGGTTGAAATTTTCGAAAGGTCAAAATTTTAAGTCAAAATTTAAAAATCCAAACATTTAAAGTTGGAGAAGAGTTCGAAACTTTTGAAAAAAGTCAATATTTTCAAAATGTCAAAATTTTCAAGAAATCAAAATTTTCAGAAAGTCAAAATTTCGAAAGAATGTTTTTAAATTTGCGGGAAATTTTGAAAAAAAAATCGAAAATTTGAAAATAAGTCCAAATTCCCAAAAAATCAAAGTTCCGAAAAAATGTCGAAATTTTGAAAAACTATCTGAATTTTTAAGACAATTGAAATGAAAATCGAGATGTTCATAAAAGTTAAAATCTCTAAGACAAGTCGAAATTTTCAAAATCTAAAAATTTTCAAGAAGTCGAAATTTTAAAAAAGTCAACATTTTCAAAAAGTGCAAATTTAGAGAAAAATTCGTCATCCTGGAAAAAGTCAAAATGTCAAGAAAAACTCGCAATTTTGAAAGAAAGATTGAAATTTTCAAGCAATCGAACCTTGGAAATCAAAATTTTCAAATAAAAAAATCAAATATTCAAAAAGTAGAAGTTTTTAAGAAGTCCAAATAAAATTTCGAGAAATTTTAATGAGATGTCGAAATTTACAAAAAGGCAAAATTTTGAAATTTTGGAAAATGCCCAAACTTTCAAAATCCAAACGCAAACATTCAAAATTTCGAGAAAAGTTCGAAACTTTAGAACTAAGTCTAAATTTTCAAAAAGTCAATATTTTCCAGATAATAAAATTTTAAGAAAAAGTTAATTTGGAAAAGTCAAATTTTTTTTTTGTCCGAATTTTCGAGAAAGTGGAAATGAAACTCCAAATATTCATGAAAGTCAAAATGTTTGAGAAAATCCGATATTTTTAAAAAGTCAAAATTTTCAAGACAAGAGCTAGTTTTGAAAAAACCAAAATTTCGACAAAAAATTGAAATTTTGAAAAATGGTCAAAATTTTTAAAAACGTCGAAATTTTTGAGAACATTTAATTCGAAAAAACCAAACATTCTCAAAAAAAGTGCAAAATAAAAAACCTGACATTTTCAGAAAAAGTTAAAACTTTATGAAAAGTTCGAATTTTGAAAAAGGGCGAAATTTTAAAAAATGTCGAAATGTAAAAAAAAACGCAAAATTTCAGAAACAGTCAAAATGTTCAAGAAATCAAAATTTCGAGAGAATGTTTTTGAAAAACTATCTGAATTTTTAACAGTTAAAATGAAAATCGAGATGCTCAAAAAAGTCAAAATCTCTAAGACAGGTCAAAAGAAAGGCCAAATTTTCAAATTCTAAAAATTTTCAAGAAGTCGACATTTAAGAAAATTCAACATTTCCAAAAAGCGCAAATTTAGAGAAAAAGTCGTCATTCTGGAAAAAGTCAAAATTTCAAGAAAAACTCGTCATTTTGAAAGAAAGATTGAAATTTTCAAGCAATCAAAATTTTGAAATCAAAATTTTTAAATAAAAAAATCAAATATTCAAAAAGTAGACATTTTTAAGAAGTCCAAATAAAATTTTGAGAAAAAGTTGAAATTTTAATGAAAAGTCAAAATTTTGAAATTTTCAAAAATGCCCAAACTCTCAAAATCCAAACCCAAAAATTCAAAATCTTGGAAAAATGCGAAACGTTAGAGCTACGTCGAAATTTTCAAAAAGTCAATATTTTACAGAAATTAAAATTTCAAGAAATAGTTAATTTGGAAAAGTCAAAATTTCGAGATGAGTAAAGGGCGAAATTGTTTGTCCGAATTTTCAAGAAAGTGGAAATGAAACTCGAAATATTCATGAAAATCAAACTGTCTGAGAAAAATTCGATATTTTTAAAAAGGCAAATGATTTTGAAAAAACCAAAATTTCGATTAAAAATTGAAATTTCGAAAAATGATCAAAATTTTGAAAACCGTCGAAATTTTTAAGAACATTAATTCTAAAAAATCAAACATTTTCAAAAAAGGGGCAAAATATAAAAAGTTCACATTTTCAGAAAAAGTTCAAACTTCATGAAAAGTTCGAATTTTGAAAAAGTCGAAATTTTAAGAAATGTCGAAATTAAAAAAACAGCACAAAATTTCAAAAACAGTCAAAATTCTTAAAAAAGTCAAAATTTCTAAAAAAATCGAAATTTTGAAAAAGATTAGAGATTTTCAAAAGTCCAAATTTTTAAATAAAACAAAACTTCAAGAATAAGTCGAAATTTTAAGAAAAGGTCGAAGTTTTCAAGAAAGTTACAATTTTAAAGAAGTCGAAAGCCCAAATTTTCAGAAGCTCAAAATTTTCAATAGAACTGAAATTATCAAAAAGATACAAAATTCCAAAAAGTAAAAATTTCAAAAAAAGGTTAAATTTTAGAAAAAAAATTTCATGCTGGAAATTTTCAACAAGTCAAAATTAGGAATAAAAGTGAAGATTTTGGGAGAAATCAACATTTCGAGAAAAACTTAAAATTTGGACAAAAGATCGAAATTTCGGAAATTGAAAAAAAGTTAATATATTAAAAAAAAGGGTCGAAAGATTTAAAAAGCCGCAATTTTCAGGAAAAATTAAAATGTTCAAAATCAAAATTTCAAGGAACATTAGAAATCTTATTTAAAAATGAAAATTTTGGAATATTCAGTTTTCAAAAAGTCAAATTCTTTAAAAATGATCAAATTTAAAAAAAAAAGCAAAATTTGTGAAAAATGGAGCATTCGCCCAAGAGATGAAGGGACGTCGGAATGATGTGAAGCGCGAAGGTGATTTGTTGCAAAAGGTTTTTTTTTGTTGTAAAAAATAATAGAGTTGAGGACTATTTTTTGGCCATCAAAATTTTTGCACGCACTCACAAATCACTTTTTCACTCTACACTAATAAAAGGTGCAGGACCCAAATATTAAGGAAGTCAAAATTTCCAGAAATAGTGAAAATTTTGAAATAAAAAACGGAAAACTTGAGAAAAGCTAAATATCGTAATTTTTAAAAGTCGAAATTTACGAAAAGTCAGGTTCTTTAAAAAAGATAACATTTTTAGAAAAAAATCGAAACATGATGACTAAACAAAATTTTAGGAAAAGTTGAAATTCTCAAAGTTAAAGTTCGAAAAAAATTCGAACTATTGAAAAAGTGGAAAATCAGAAAATTTCTACATATAAAAATTTTTAAAAAGTTGAAATTTACAGAAATTCTTTAATGCAGCTCTAACTATCAAAAAAATCAAAATTAAAAAAAAATCGAAATTTTTAAAACCAGTCGGAATTTTATACTCCTATTTTTTTCTTCGAAAATGCTGAACAAAATTACATTTATTTTGTTAAACATTTTCGCCGTATATAGCTTTATTCAAAACTTTAGAGCATAAGTTTGTAGACAAAGATGATTAAAAAATAATCAAGACGATTGGGATAATACATCAATTCTTACCATCGGAACCCTTCCTTCAAAATGGGACTGCACAGGGATACCATACGGCGTAGAACCATAGACATAACACGGCTGTTGGTAAACCTGCCCATCTTGCGCCGCAGGAGGTGGGAAACCAGTGGCGTAGATAGGAACTTGCGGTTGATGCAACGCCGGCGCTTCGGTTGGGTTTCCAAATTGCAAATTTTTATTAGCTGGCAGTGGCGGGGAATACGGCAAGCTGGGACTGGTAGAGCTGTTTGTAACGTTAAGCTTCCGCACTGGGGAGCACCTCGGGGGTCTCTTCTTTGGAGACGTCACTATGATCTCTCTTTTGCTCCTTGGTGGGGACATTATTCTCTTTTGGGGGGATTGAGGTCTTTGTGATGCTAGTCCAGGAGGGGGGTTATTTGGGTCGTAGTGATAGAGAGTTCCATCATCGTTCTTAATCGGTTGACCAGTCTAAAAGAGAGCAAAATGAAATTGTCTAGAGAAGATGAAAACTGGTCAAGTATATAATTCAAAATTTCTATTAATAATTTTGGGCAACCAAAGCTAGGATATAAGAACAGAAATGCTTGAGAGCGAAAAAATTTTCAATAGTAAAGGTATATTTTTTTCGTCAAACATTTAAGAAAGTAATTAAGAGCTTACCTGAGGATTTATTATCAAACTTCCTTTTGGCACACTTTCAATATCAGTCACAGCCCAAACAATAGGATTATCGTGTTTGTCTAAGGAAATATCACTAGCATTGGAGTCTTGTCTTCCGGACATGAGGTGTGGGGTTGAAGTTGGAGATGGCGTCACGGATTCGGACATCTGACTTTGGGATTTATAACCGGAGCTCGAAGGGCTTAACCTCCAAGAAACGGAACTAGCAGCGGAATCTAAAACCCAAAATCGTAACTAAAACATCGGATGCTAAATTATACAGAACTTTCATTATTCAACAACGGCGTTAACAGCAAATGTTTTTTTTTGGAAACTATTTCTAAGAGTTGAACATTGCACAATTCTAAGAAGTAAGAGGTTCAAAGCCTCAGTAAAAAGTCGCAAATATTCCATCAGAAAATCTCAGATTATTATTATTTATTGTTATTATTAAAGAAATTGTAATAATTGTGCAGGCCAAAGAACAAATTTTGATATTCTAAAAGTTATTCGACTTGTGTACCTTGTTTTGTAAGTAGCCGCGGACCAGCGCTATGTGTCGATAAAACACTATCACCCCTGCTGAGCCCAGTTCCTCCACCGTATCCACCGAAACTGTAGCTTTTTGCTACATATGGCCTCATGGTTTCACTGGTTTCTTCCGACTGAACCTAACAAAACACATAAATCTGCAACTTGAACATGTTTGACAACAAATATAACAAATAAATATATAAAAATTTCAAGATGCTTCAAAAATCGTACAATAACATTTTCTCGATCGGTTTCGCTTTACCGCATTCTCGATGACATCACATATTTCAAAAAAAATATGGAGAATCAAACATTTTAATACAAATATTCAAATTTCAAGAAATTCAAGTAAAATTCGAAATTTCTGAAAAAAGAATTCTAAATACTCTATGTTCTGTCAAAATATCTGCTTTTTCAAATTTTTGTATTAACTTTTAATTTCACCTGATAACTTGAAAAATTCAACTTTAAAATTTGAAGTTTAAGCGCCACAACAAACAAAATTTTTCCCCAGTACTTTCTTAAAATTTTTGAATTTTTAACATCTTTGAAAATTCTGACTTCAAATGTCGGCATTTTTGAAAATTTTTATATTTTTTCAAAACTTCAACTTTTATCGAAATTTTTTTTGAAATTTTCAACCACCTTTTAATACTTCGACTTTTGAAAATTTCAACTTTGTTTTGAAAATACTGAATTCTACATATTTACAATTTCACCCCATTTTAAAATGTTAACTTTCTGAAAATTCCTACTTTTTAAAACAAAATACCTATGTTTATATTTTCTATATTTTTTTTAATTTCGATATTTTAAATATTCATTTTATTCAATATTTTGATCATTTCTCGAAATTTTCATTTATCTTTGAAAACTTCTACTCCCAAAATTTTGAATTTTTTGAAAATTCCCGCTTCTCTAAAATTTTGGTATTTTTGTATATTTTGATTTTCTAAAAATTTTCAATTTTTTAAAAATCTCGTCTTCGAAATTCCAATTTTTTGGCAATTTTGACTTTTTTTCAAAATTTGGAATTTTTTTATATGTTGACTTTTTTTTTGAAAATTTTAACTTTTTTCAAGTTTTCGTCTATGATGACATTTTTGACCTCTTTGCAAAATTCGAATAGTAGACGTTTTTAAGAAGTCCAAATAAAATTTCCACAAAAAGTTGAAATTTTCTAAAATGCTCAAACGTTCAAAATCCAAACCCAAAAATTCAAAATTTTAGCAAAGTTCGAAACTTTAGAGCTACGTCGAAATTTTCAAAAAGTCAATATTTTACAGAAATTAAAATTTTAAGAAAAAGTTGATTTGGAAAAGTCAAAATTTCGAGAGAGTGTTAATGACTAAAGGGCGAAATTTTTTGTCTAAATTTTCAAGAAAGTGGAAATGAAACTCGAAATATTCATGAAAGTTAAAATGTCTGAGAAAATTCCATATTTTTAATAAGTCAAAATTTTCAAGACAAGACCTAATTTTGAAAAAACCAAAATTTCGACGAAAACTTGAAATTTCAAAAAATGGTCAAAATTTTAAAAAACGTCAAAATTTTGGAGAGCATTTAATTCTAAAAAACCAAACATTTTCAACAAAAAATCAAATTAAGAAAATCTGACATTTTCAGAAAAAGTTGAAACTTACGAAAAGTTCGAATTTTAAAAAAGTCGAAATTTTAAAAAATGTCAAAATTTAAAAAAAAAGCACAAAATTTCAGAAAGAGTCAAAATTCTCGAAAAAGTCCAAATTTCTAGAAAAAAAATCGAAATTTCGAAAAAGGGTGGAGATTTTCAAAAGTCCAAAAGTTTTCGCCTCAATGTTGAAATTTTTGACCTCTTTGCAAAATTCCGTTTCTTACTGAAAATTTATATCTGTGCTTTTTTTCAAATTTTGACTGCCTTTCTTGGAGTATAATTTAAAATTTTTTTTTATTATTCTTCGACTTACATTAAGTAACTGATATTTCAAATTTTTAAATTTTTTATAGTTTCAACTTTTTTCAAGATTTCTACTTCTTCTCGAAATTTTGTCTTTTGAAAAATTTCTATTTTCGATTTATATTGAAAGTTTTTCCTTTTTAAACTTTCCAACTTATTTTAGATATTTCAACCTTTAAAACCTTCTGGACATTTTTAAAAAGTTCTATTTCTTAATATTGTCTTATTGAAAATTTTGACTTTTTTAAAAGATCGAATTTTTTGCAGATTTCGATATAAAATTTCGGCCTCCTGAAAATTTCGAATATTTTCAATACTTCTGACTTTTTCTAAATTTGATTAATCCGAAGCAGTTTTGTTTTAAAAACTTTGTCTCTTTTTCAAAACTTCATCTTCGACTTTTATGTAAATTTGACGTTTGTTTGAAAATTTCGATTTTTAACAATTTCGACTTTTTGTGAAAATTTGGATCTTTTACCACCAAAATGTCGACTTTCTCTCAAAGGTTTGACTTTTTTCAGAATTTGGGTTTTTTTACAAGTTTCAACTTTTCTTTCAAATTGTCAACGTTTTTTGGAAACTGACCGTTTTTTAAAATTACAACTTTTTTGAAAATTTCGGCCCTTTTTGAAAATCTTTACTTTTTCTCGAAACTTCAAACCTCTGTAACTTCGTTTTTTTGCCTTTTCTTAAAAACTTCCTTTTTTTAAGAATGGTTACTTTAGATTACGAATTTTAAAAATTTTGCATGAATTTGAGAAAATTTTAACTTTTTTTAAAAAGTTCGAATTATTTGAAAAATTTGACACAAAATTTCGACACAAATATTAGATCTTTCCTCCAAATTTCGACTTTATTCTTTAAAATTTTGACCTTTTTGAACCCTTCAACTTATTTTGAAAATTTCTAATTTCCTATTTCAATTTGACTTATTTGGAAAATGGAAAAATTTTCCTAAAATTTTCGATTATTTGAAAAGTTCTATTTGCTTAATATTGTTTTACTAAAATTTTTGACTTTCGAATTTTTTGACACAACATTTTGACCTTTCGAAATTTCGAATTTTTTTCAAAACTTTTGACTTCTTTTATAAATTTGTCTAATTCGAATTTTTTTTTTTTGGAAACTTTGTCTCTTTTCTAAAATTTCGACTTGTTGTTGACTCAAATTTTTCCATTTTGTTTTTAGAATTTCAATTTCTTCTCAAAGTTTTGCCTTTTTTCCAGAATTTGGACTTATTTCGAAAGAACCTTTTTTTTAAATTGCATTTTGTTTGAAAACTACAAACTTTTTTTTATGATTTCAATATTTTCTCAATTTTTTTTTCTAGCAATGTTCGTTTTTTTTTTTTGAAAAATTCTTATTTTCTTAATATTGTCTTACTGAAATTTTTGACAATTACCAAATTTTTTGTAGATTCTGACACAAAATTTTGACGTTCTCTTAAAATTTCGAATTGTTTTCAAAATGTTGTCTTTTTTCTAAATTTGATTAATGTGAAACACTTTTTTTACAAAACTTTGTCTATTTTTCAAAATTTTCGCTTCGAGTTTTATGTAAATTGACTTTTTGAAACTTTGGCCCCTTTTTCAGAATTTCAATTTTTTTTTGAAAATTTCGATCTTTTACCACCAAAATTTCGATTTCCTCTCAAAGTTTTGACTTTTTTTGGAATTCCAACTTTTTTTGAAAACGACAACTGTTTTTTCAAAATTTCGACTTTTTGAAAAATTTCAATTTTCTATTTTTTTTTTAAATGTTGACTTTTTTGAACTCTCCAACTTATTTTGAAAAATTTCAATTTCCTATTTCAAATTCTGATTTATTTTGAAAATTGCAACTCCCAAAACTTTCTGGAAATTCTGGATTTTTTTTTGAAAAGGTCTATTTTCTTAATATTGCCTTACTGAATATTTTGACATTTTAAAAATTTCGAATTGTTTTCAAAACTTTGATTTTTCTTTCTAAATTTAATGTGAAACACTTTTTTTGAAAACCTTTTTCCTTTTTCAAAATTCCCTTTCTGACTTTTATTTCAAAAATTCGGATTTTCAAAATGTTGATCTTCTTGAAAAGTATATTTTTGAAATTTCGCACTCTTTTCGAAATTTTCGATCTTTTACCATGAAAATTTTGACTTTCTTCAAAATATGGACTTCTTTTGAAATTTGAACTTTTTTTCAAAATTGAAAATATCGGCCTTTTTTGAAAATTTTTCCTTTTTTATCAAAACTTCCAATTTTTTTAACATGATCTCTTTAAAAATTGGCATTTTCTTGAAATTTTCATTTTTTTTTTCTTTTGAAGAATCTGACTTTTAAATTACGAATTTAAAAAATTTTGAATAAATTGTTTAAAGCAAATCGAAATTTTATGAAAATTTGGACCTTTTCTCAAAATTGGACTTTTTTCCAAAATTTTGCATTTTTTTTACTCGAAATATTCGGTTTCAACGTTGAAATATAAAGTATAAAAAAAAATTTCTTTTTAATTTCGAATTTTTCACAATATTTCGATTTTCATCTCAAAATTTCGACCTTTTTTGTAAATCCGATTTTAAGGCGAAATTTAAATAAGAAAGTGAAAGCTTAAAATGAAAATTACGAATTTCAAGAAATTAAATTAAATTTTAAGAAAATACTCAGATTAAAAAAAATAGGGAGTCTTGAAGACTGCCGACAGAAGTGAAAACCTAAAACTAGGAAATCCAGAATCCAGACCTACCTTTTTATATTTATAATTTGGATGCTTGTATCATATGGAAACGAATCTAATATTTATTGGTAATGAAATACACTTTAACTATACTCTAATGTTTGGTGATGTGTTGTTGAATTTTGTATTTTGGTTTTGTTATTTAATGTTATCTAATGTTAACAGTGGAGCACGTTGGTAACGAAATTAGCGCGATGGTAACGCGAAAAGATAAGTTTACCCTCTATCCAAAATCGCTAAATGCGTCTAAAGAAGTTTTCACTTTAAAAAAAGTTTAAAAAGTTTGCTAAAATTTCAGTTGAAAATCAAAATATATTTTCGAATTTTTTTAAATTCAAAACTTCACAATTGTCGATTTTGATAGTTTTACATATTTTTGAAATAATTTTACGACTTTAATCTCGAAATTTTAACTCTTTTAGACTGGAATTTATTTCAAAATTTTGAACTTCTGAAATTTTAGAGTTCTTTCTCAATATTTCGATTATACTTAATAAAATACTTTTTAGAATTTAAAAAAAATAAATTATGGTTTTATTTAAAAATTTTAAAAGTATGTATAGAAGCTTAAATTTATACTTTTTCTAGAAATTTTGACCTTATTTTCAAAATACCATATTTACTTTCGAAGTTTCTGTTTTTCTCGAAATGAAATGAATGGAAAATTGGAATTTTGCTTAAACTTGTTTTATTTTTCTACGAATTCAGAGTTTTTTAAAATTTAGATATTTTTTCAACCTCTAATTTATTACTAAATTTTTTTTGAAATGTTTTTTTTTATAAATTTTTTTCGAAATTCTCAGTTTTTTCTGAAATTCTTGAAATTTAAGTCCAGCTGGAAAATTACAATTTTGCACTATTCCAATTTGGGAAACTAAAGTAGCTCCCCCCTCGGCAATTTTCTGGGTGTGCTCCTGCTTAGACATGATAGACGAACATAGACAGGATAAACAGGTAGAAAAAATGGACAAACATAGACAGACATAGGAAAACAAAAAATAGACAGATATAGACAAACACAGAGAGACATCCACAGACAGACAAGCAGACAGACAGATACAGACCGACAGGCAGAAGGACAGACAAATAGAAGGACAAACAGACAGAAGGACAGACAGACAGAAGGACAGACAGACAGAAGGACAGACAGACAGAAGGACAGACAGGCAGAAGGACAGACAGACAGAAGGACAGACAGACAGAAGGACGGACAGACAGACAGATACAGACGGACGGACGGACAGACAGCCATACAGTCAGACCGAAAGACAGACAGAGAGACATACAGGCAGACAGATAGACAGACAGACAAACAGACATACAGGCAGACAGACAGACAGACAGACATACATACAGACAGACAGACAGACAGACAGACAGACATACATACATACATACAGACAGACATACAGACGGACGGACGGACGGACGGACGGACGGACGGACGGACGGACGGACCGACAGACAGACAGACAGACAGACAGACAGACAGACAGACAGACAGACAGACATACAGACAGACAGACAGACAGACAGACAGACAGACAGACAAACAGACAGACATATAGACATACAGGCAGACAGACAGACAGGCAGACATACATACAGACAGACAGACAGACAGACAGACAGACAGACAGACAGACAGACAGACATACAGACAGACATACAGACATACAGACAGACGGACAGACATACAGAAACAGACAGACAGACACTCAGACAGACCGACCGACAGACTGACGGACAGAGACAGACACAATGAGTGAACTTAGAGTTACGTTTTTCCGTTCATAATACGGAACCCAAAAATCAAACAGTAACAAAAACAATTTACTTGAAAACTATCAAAATTAGCATCTCACCCTTATACAAATTCATCAAGAGTGAAAACAAATCAGACCTCTTACCTTGATTAATTTTCCTGAGCGACTTCTATGTGGATCGGGAGGTTGCAGTCTGTACCTCGAAGATGCCTCGCTGTCGGTGCTGGACCAAGGTATCTCGTTCCACCCAAAATCGTCCATGGATGACCCATCGTGCATCTGAAACCACCCCTCCAAGCTGTGTTATTCAAAAATCACCAATGAACTCACTTACTTCTTTATTAAAAATTCGCCTTTTAACCTTCTCGTATTCCTCCTCCCGCTCCTCAAAGCTCTTACTTCGTCTATTCTCGAAATTCAACTGTCTATCCGGCGATTTGAAACCGTAGTCTTCGATACTATTCGAGTCCCGTTTCAATATAGATCTTCTAGGTTCTTCGCTAAAAATTATGTCTTCCTTAACGTACTCCTTAAATTCTATTTCAGGTATCCGAGTATTTTTCGTTTTATTAACTATAACGCATTTCCCTGATGCTTCTATGTTGTGATCCAACCCGAAGTACGCCGCGCATCTATGCACTAGCATACGTTGGTAGCTAGACATTGGCGGGAACTTGTAATGCGTTTTACTGAAAATGGGAAAATTAGGGAAAGGCCACAAAGGGATTCTGAGACTTACACCCTATCTTTGGCCAAATTGACTAGTTCTTGTTCGATTCTCAACATGAGAGCTCGATCTTTAGCGTTCCTGTTAAGAGTCTCGGCGATGAAGACCTCGAGATCCACCCCTGTCGTATCCGTATACTGCTCGGAGCTACTATCTGTAATACCACGCGGTGAAATTGGTTCAGATCATCACTAAAACTTACCTCGTGACAAACAAGGGGAATTCGACGAACTCCCTTCAAAACTCCCTTGCGATTGGCTCGAGCTCTGCTGCCTTAACTTCCCCCTTCCACTAATTCTACTCACAGTCAAAGTGTTAGGCGTCCCCACATTATTATTAATACTCGTTAAATTATTATTAATATTCCTCTCCTGTCTGTTGCATTTATTGCATTCCTGATTAGAACAATCACAAATAAACTTCTTTCTACCGTTCATCTGATGACTAGATACATCACTCCTGCAATCCTTCTCAACGCTATGCTTATTATTGAGTCGACTGAGGTACTTGGGACTAACGTGTTCCTCGTTGTCTGGAAAATGGGAAGCACTGACTGGCGAACCTCTGGGGTTCGGCGAGGGCACTAAGGTGGAGGTGGGGGATATGCAACTGGGGGTTCTACACGGCGAAGACCCGCGGCTACCCGTCGGGCTCAACACCACCACCGACGTCTCGCCGGGCGAGATCTCCGGCGATGGGGTCAGTTTGATGCAGGGGGAGAGGAGGTGGTTTGGCGTCGGTTCGCGTGGGGGCGACTGCTCTTCGCGCATAGCGTGGCTGCGCACCAAGACCTTTAATTTGCAGTTTTGCTGAAAAAATTTTTGTCGTTAGAAGTGGCCTTTTATGGGTTAATACTGACTTACTCTGCCGCGAGATTGAGGCTGGATCGCTTCGTCCGAAAGCTCGTTTTCCATCGCGGTGTTGGAACCCCGTTGCTGCATGTTGTTAACTGTAGCGTTTATAACTGTTGAAACTGCAAAATATATCCAAAAAATGACATCAGTTAATTATCACTTCACTTCATTACTTCGTGAAATTTCGCATTCAGAGCTAAAAATACTATGACCAGAATAAGAATAGGTTCTTGGTATCCTTAATTAGCAAAAAGATAAGCCAACTAACTACTTATACAAAAAAAAGCATAGGTTTAAGTGAAGGAATATAAAAGCTTGCATTTAATTGCCCCTCTTTAAGATTCCAGGAAAACTAGAGAAAGATCAAGAAATAAAATGGTATAATTCAGACTCTAATTCCAAATTCACGTTTATTTTTATTCCGTATGTTTAGGTAGCATTGGGTGACTCGACTTCTCAAAAGTTAAACTAGACAGAGGTTTCCCAAAATTTTCTGCATTGGAACACTTTGAGAATAATGTTGAAATCTAGGAATACACTCGAAATGTTGAGATTTTTTTATGTTAAGTTCTCAGTTTCTTTCAAAATTTTTACTTTTCTCTCAAAATTTCAAGTATAACCCATTAAGTAATTATTACTTTTTTTCTTAGATTTTCAACTTAAAAGTTAAAATATTCAAAAAAAGTTAGGATTTTCGGAAAATTTCAAAATTTTTAAAAAGGGTAAAAATTTCAAATAATTTCATAAATAGGCAGTCAAAATTTTGAAAAATTTTCAGAAATAATCAAAATTTTGAAAAAATATCGAAATTTAAAGAATTGGGAAATTTCCACTCACGTTTTTAAAAAAAGCTGCAACTTTCTAAAAGTTTAAATATTAAAGAAAAGCCAAAACTATCAAAAATCACAATTTTCAAAGAAAGTAAATTTTCAAAAAAAATGTGAAAATTTTGAAAAAATCGACATTTTCAGTAACTTCGAGAGTTTGCAAAAAAAACGAAATTTCAAAAATAAATTCGAAACTTTCAAAATCTGTTGAAATTTTGAAAAAAAAATGGAAAGTCGAAATTTTGGATAGTTAAAATTAAGTCGATTTTTTCAACCAATGATTTGAGTGGATAATTTTAAACAAACATTTCTAAATAAATATATAAAGTTTTGCAAAAATGTCGAACTTTTCTCAAAAAAAACAAAATTTTGAAAAATTAGCGACGTTTGGAAATTTTTCTTAAGAGTTGAAAATTTCGAAAAGAATCGGCATTTTAAGAAATGCGTGACTTAAAAAAATTTTAATTTTCAAATAACCTTGAAACTTTCATTAAAATATTTTTTTTAAAGTCGAATATTTGAAAAAGGTCGACATTCAGGAAAGGTCAAAATTTTCAAAAAAAATCGAAACATTAAAAATTAGGTAAAATTTTGAAAAAGCTGCAAATTTGAAAATAAGGCAAACGGAAAAAATTTAAAATTTTGAAATGAAATCACAATTTTAAGAAAGTAGTAATTTTCAAAAAAAAAGTCGAAATTTTAGTCGAAATTGAGAATATCAAATCTTTGAACAGTCGACATTTTCAAAAAATTTGAGAGCTGAAAGAAATATGGTTAAAGTTAAAAAAAATTCGAAATTTTCAAAAATTTTAAATTTTGAAAATTTCAAAATTTGGAAAATTTTCACTCATATTTTTCAAATTTTCGACGATGAAAAATTGAAAAAAACCAAAAATAACAGAAAGTAGAGATATTCAAAAAAAGTCGAAATTTTAAAAAGTAAAATTTTCGAAAAAGTAGAAATTTTTGGATAGTTGAAATTTTGAAGCCAAAGTCAAAAATTTTTTAAAACAGGCCAAATTTTTGCTCGGAGTTTTCAAAAATAAATAAATAAATAAAATTTTTTAAAATGCCAACAAGTTCTTCATAAAAGGTCAAGATTTTCAAAAAAAAGTCGAAAAATTATGTCAAGATCTTGAAAAAAATTCGAACATTAACAAATGACGAAGTTTTCACCAAAACATTCGAAATATTGCAAAAGACAAAAACTGCAAAAAAACCAAAAAGTTGAAGATTTGTAAAACAACTGAAATTTTCAACAGATTATAATTTGAGGAATTTAAAATTTCAAAAAAGGTAAAATTTTGAATATAGTCGAAAATTTAAAATAAAGTCAAAAATTAAATCAAAATTTTTAAAAACGTTCAGCTTTAAAAAAGCCGCATTTTCAGGAATTTTTCAAAGGAATTTTTAAAAAGGGTCGGAATTTTTAAAAAAGACCTAAACTTTGAGGTCTAAATTTTCACGAAAATAATCGAAATTTTGAAAAAAGTACATATCTTCGGAAAAGTCAAAATTCTGAGAAATAGTCCAGGCTTTGACAAGAAGTCGAAATTTTGAATAAAATCGAGATTTAAAGAAATCCAACCTTTTAAAAAACTCGACAAAATTTAACAAAGTTGAAATTTTTGAGGTCAAACCTTTAAAAGAACAAAATTTGAAAAAAAAAAGATAAAATTTTGATAAAAATTTGAAATTTTGAGAAACATGTCGAATTAAAAAAAAAATGAATTCATTTAACACGTTAAAGTTCTGCCATGACAATAGCGAGTGGGGTCATATCAGCTAGTTTAAGAAAAAAAAAGTAAAAATAAAACTCAAAATTTTGAGAGAAAATTCGAAATTTACTAAAAAAAAATTCAAACAAATTTTGAAACTTTTGAGTATACATAATATAGTTTAAGCATTAAACTGGAAATCATGAAAAGAAAGTCAAAATTTCCAAAGTAAACTCCAGTTTAAATTGGAAATTTTGAGAAGAAAGGTAATAATTTCAGGATTCAGGTGAAAAATTTGACGAAAAGTGGATATCCTCAGAACCAGAATTTGAATTTACGTTAGGATTAAAAAAAATTAAATTTAACTTAATTCTAGGAAGGAAATATCCAGCTCGAAATGATAGTTGGGAAAGTCTGGTTCGAAAAAAAAAAAATTTTCTTCGACTTTCGTTCGAAATTTCTAGTTTTTATGAAGTTTTTAACTATTTTTCAATACTTCGACTCTTTTAGAAATTGAATAGGAATTTTTTTTAAAACTTTAATTTTTTTGAAAAATGTGATTTTCTTTGAAAATTTCGACATTATTTAAAATTTCGAGTTTTTTAAAAAATTTCTTATTTCTTCAAAACATTTGAACATTTCGACTATAAAATTTCGATTTTCTAAACATTTGAAATTTTTTTAACATATTGCCTTATTTTTTAAATTTTCGAATTACCCCCTTTTCGGTTATTTCTCATAACTTCCACTACCTTACACATCAACTTTTTTTGGAAATTTGGATTTTGTTTTAAATGTGGAACTTGTCAAAAGATTTTTTTAAAAACCAACATTTTGTAGAATTAGCGGCATTTCGAAATTTTTCTTAGTAGTCAAAAATTTCAAAAAGAAACGGCACTTTAAGAAATGCGTGACTTAAAAAAAAATAAATTTTCAAAAAAGGCGAAATTTTGAAAAAAGTCGAATATTTAAAAATCGAAAATTTCATTCAGATATTTTTTTTAAACCGAATATTTGACAAAGGTCGACACTTGGGAAAAGGTCAAAATTTTCAAACAAATAGTCGAAACATTAAAAATTAGCTACAATTTTGACAAAGCTGAAAATCTGAAAATAGGACAAACTTAACAAAAATTCAAAAATTTCAAATGAAATCACAATTTAAAAAAAGCAGTAATTTTCAAAAAAAAGTCGAAATTGAAAATATCGAAATTTTGAACAGTCAACATTCACAAAATTTGAGAATATGAAAGAAAAATGGCTAAATTCAAAATAAAAATTCAAAATTTTCAAGAGTTGAAATTTTGAAATTTCAAAAATTGGAAAATATTCATTCACGTTTTTCAAATTTTCAAAGGTAACATATTGAAAAAACCAAAATAAAAGAAAAGTCCCGATTTTCAAAAAATAGTCGAAATTTTAAAAAGCAAAATTTTGGAAAAAGTCGAAATTTTTGGATAGTTAAAATTTTGAAGACAAAGTCGAACATTTTTTAGAACAGGCAAATTTTTTTGATCGGAATATTCAAATAAATAAATAAAATTTTGAAAAATGCCGAAATTTTTAAAAAAGGTCAAGATTTTCAAGAAAAGTAAAAAAAAATGTTAAGATCTTGAAAAAAAATCGAATAGAGGAAATTTTCAGAAAAAATTCGAAATATTGCAAAAATCAAAAACTTCAAAACAAAATAAACATTTTAAAAAGGTGTCTCGATAAAAAAAACCGAAAATTTGTAAAAAAAAATAGAAAATTTAAAAAAGTCAAAAATTAGGTCAAAATTTTTAAAAACGACTAGCTTTAAAAAAGCTGCATTTCCAGAAATCTTTGGAAGGAATTTTTTTAAAAATTTAGAAATGTTCAAAAAAGGTTGGAATTTTCAAAAAAGCCTAAACTTTGAAGTCTAAATTTTTACGAAAGAAATGTTGAAAAAGTACATATCTTCGGAAAAGTCAAAATTCTGAGAAAAAGTCAAAGCTTTCACAAGAAGTAGACATTTTGAATTAAAATCCAGATTTAGAGAAATTCAACTTTTCAAAAAACTTGACATCAAAAATTATTATATTCAAATTTTCAAATAAATCTGACATTTTCGAATAGTAAAAATTTAGATAAAAATTGAAATTTTCAGTCAAAATTTTAAAAAGTTGAAATTTTGGAATCAAACCTTTAAGAAAGCAAAATTGGAAAAAACGATGAATTTTTGATAAAAAAAAGTCGAAATTTTGAGAAAAATGTCAAAAAAATTAATTCATTTAACACGTTAAAGAAAATACTGCCATGGCAAAAGCGAGTGGAGTCACATCAGCTAGTTTAAAAGAAAAAGTATCGAAATATTGAGATAAAAAGAAACTTCGACGAAAAAATTGAGATTTTCAGGAACATAAAGGAAGTAAAAAGTGAAAAATGAAACCCAAAGTTTTGGGACAAAGTTCGAAATTTACTTTAAAAAAATTAAACCAAATTTTGCAACTTTTAAGTATACATAATTGTTATAGTTTAAACCCTAAACTGAAAATCATGAAAAGAAAGTCGGAATTTCTAAAGTAGAATCCAGTTTAAACTGGGAAGTTTGAAAATAAATAAAGTGTGAAAATAAAGGTTTCAGGATTAGGGTGGAAAATTTGAAAAAAAGTCAGTATCCCCAAAACCAGAATTTGAATTTACGTTATAATTAAAAAAATAACAAAATAAACATAATTTTAGGAAGGAAATATACAGCGTGAAATCAAAGTTGGGAAAAAGAAGTTTGAAAAAAAAATGTTCGATTTACACTCCAAATTTCGAATTTGTTTTTTGATGTTTTCGACTATTTTTCAATATTTCGACCTTTTTAGAAATAAATACGAATTTTTTCAAAGCTTTAATTTTTTTTGAAAAATGTGACTTTTGTGAAAATTTCGACATTTTTTAAAATCTCGAGTGGTTTTAAAAATTTTAAAATTTGTTCAAAACATTTGAACATTACGACTCTAAAATATCGATTATCTAAACATTTGAAATTTTTTCAACATATCCCTTATTTTTCAATTTTTCGAATTACCTGTTTCGGTTATATTTCATAATTTCCAAATTTTTTAAAATTGCGACTGCTTTAGGTATCAACGTTTTTTTTTTGAAAATTTTTGTCGAAGTTGCCAAAAGATTAAAAAAAATAAAATTTCGTAAAATTACCAGCATTACCAAATTTTTCTTAATAGTCGAGAATTTCAAAAAGAATCGGCACTTTAAGAAATGCGTGACTTAAAAAAATTAAATTGTCAAAATAAACTCGAATTTTCAAAAGGGGTGAAATTTTGAACAAAGTCGAAAATTTAAAAATCGAAATTTTCATTACGATTTTTTTTAAAAATCGAATATTTGACAAAAGTCGAGATTTAGGAAAAGTTCAAAATTTTCAAACAAAAAGTCGAAATTTTAAAAACTAGCTACAATTTTGAAAAAGCTGAGAAATAAGGCAATCTTAACAAAAAGTCAAAAATTTCAAATGAAATCACAATTTTAAAAAATCAGTAATTTAAAAAAAAATTGAGAATAAAAGAAAAATGTCTAAATTAAAAAAGAATTAAAATTTTCAAAAAATTTGACATTTTGAAAATTTTAAAAATTGAAAAATGTTTACTCACATTTTCAAATATTCGAAGTTTTGATTCGAATTTTCGACTTTTATTTAAAAAACTTGAAGCACATGAATATATCTATACTTCGGGGTGAGGGGGGGCACAACATAAAAAAGGTTGGGAATGATTGTTGAAAAATAGTCGACGTTTCATCTGCCATCATAGGGAATTCCCCAGAAAAGAAGAAAATGTAATATTATAATTTGAACCCACCTCGTACATGTTATTTTTCAAAGAACATTTTATTATTACCAGCACAGCAACAAGATAAGTTTGAAAAGACATATTTTATAAAACGCATATTTTATATTTTACAGAACCCTCCGGAGGATGACGAAGTTTGAAACTTTTTAACAAAAAACCCCACAGCTGAGCTATTTAACATAGAAATTGATAAATTGTTTTCAAAGTAGCAACTTATACATTTCGAGAAAGTGGAGGCAGAGCGGCCGCTTGCTTACAACATAATACAATTTGAACTTTGGATACATTTCTTTAATTAACTTTGTTTTCAATCTTCAACGTTGTTTTACTTAAGGAGTTAAAAACGTCTACCGTAACGACTCGTTCACAGAGGTCTCCGGAAGGGGATTGTGTTTTAAATATTTCAAAAGGGAACGCATCTGATTACCTACTTAAATGAGAAACTAATAGTTGCTATCAAAGGAACAACTACTCTCTGATCATAATTTAATAGAAAACATTTCTTTCTCCAATAGGAAATTTAAAATCAGTGATACCTCTGCCATAATTTAAATAAAACCGAATGTATAACATCTAAATATTATGAAATTAATTCCAGTAATAAAAGTATGTAATGAACTCAGTTTTTAATAATTTGCAATGAAATTTCACACAATTTCAGGTTGTAAGAGGTAACAATGAAAATGCTTTTTTTAAGAATAATTTAAGATGAAAAGCTATTTTGTGATACATATGTCTTACGAAAGATATCAACTAAAGAAATAAGGGACATATCAGTGATAATCTCACCTGTAATTTTGGTCTTCCATTCGTACAAAAGTGACTTTTGTTAAGGCATGTTAACTTCTGAAACAAACAGATACGCTTATCATTACAAAGTCTAACTTAATTTTTAACTTACGTCTAAAAGAACTAAACTAATAACAATCTAATGGATCATCCATCAATAGAAACTTGAGGCGATTTCCCCCACCCAGAAGTCAATGTCCATTCTCGATGACACAATGTGGACAACGTACCAAAGTTTGGTCTTCAGTATAAAATGTCTTGTCAGTAGAAATACGATGGGGATTCCACCCAAAAGTCAATGCTAAAAAACCCTAAAGTTTGGTCTTGACAGGAGTGGACAACTTTTTTCGCTAACAGGCCAAATAAAATTTTTGTATTACGACGCGGGCCGAAATAATTCAAAACTCGTTGGTAAAACCAAAAGTGCGCATCCCGCCAATTGGGTTGACAGTTTACACTTAAATTCTCAATTTTTTTTCAACATTTTAACTTCAATCCAAGGCGTGTCGTGTCTTTTATAAATGGAGAAGCTGAGCAAAAAAAAAATCAAATCCGTTCTTCTAATTGCAGGGTTCATCCAATGAAATGAATGACAAATAATACCAAATTTCAATTTGGAAAACAAGATATTGAAAAAAAAAATAATAAGTTGAAAATGAAAATTTTGGGGCCAAAGTCCAAAACACGAGAAATTACTCAGGTTGTAAAATGTTTATTAATTTTATTTAACATTTCTGCGACCCAGTTTGGAAATATTTAAATTTTTATTAATGAAAGTTGACAATATTCTGAAACATTTTTTGAAATATGACCACGTGATATCTAAATTCATTTTAACACATCACCTCATGGCAGTTGGCAAAAAACACCAATAAGAATCCACCATAAAGAATGAAGATTGTACAATTCTGAGAACAAATTCGAATTTAGATATTAAATTTGAAATTTCAAAAATAAAGTCGAAATTTTGGAAATAAAATCAAAATTAAAAAAAAAACAGATCGAATGGAGTTGAAGTTTTTGAAAAAAAAGCAGGTTTCAACCCGGAAATTAAATAAAATAAATAATTAATATTTCGAGGTTGTCAAATTTTCGATTTTAACTTCTAAATTTCGATATTAAACTCGAGTATTCAATTTTTTCATGAAAGTTTGAGCTTTTGCACCCGACATTTCGTTTTGAGCTCAAAATTTCCAAGAACAGTCGAAATTTTTAGAATGAACTCGCAAATTCAAGAAAAATATAAACATTTCCAGATTAACTACAAAATTTTGAGATCGGCTAATACAAAAAAGAAAGGATTGTTTTTAAATTCGACTATATTAATTTTAATAATATTAATTAATAATATTTTTAATTTCGACCGTTGAAAATGCTGACCTTTTTTGAAAATTTCTAATTTTTCTGAAAATACTGATTTTTTCAAAAAACTACTTCACTTTTTGAAAATTTTGATTTAAAAACTTCGACTTATTATGTAAAATTGCGATTTTTGTAAAAAGTTTTGAAAAATGTTGATCTGTCGTTTTTTTTTGAAAATTTTGATTCTTGTCAGAATTTTGACTTTTTTCGACATTATTTTTTAGAATAATTTATTTTTTTTAACTTCGGGTTTTCCAAAATTTTTTGGATTTGATTCTGTTTGTATTGTTTTTTGAAAATGTTGAGCTGTTTTTCACATTTTCACATTTTTTCGAATATATCGACTTGCTTTGGAACAATTCCACTTACCTTGAATATTTCTACTTTTTTTTAAATTTTGAAGTTATTTTGAAAATTTTAACTCGATTATTTTTTTGAAAATTTCGACTAGTTTTGAAAAGTATAGATAATATTTGAAAAATTCGTTTTTTTTTAATCAATCGTACTGAAAATTGGAAGTCTTTTAAAAGTTTCGACTTTTTGAAATATTACGTTTTTGTTTTCAAAATTTTAATTTTTTAGATTACAATGATATTTCTTAAAAGTTTGATTTTATTTTTGAATTATTTGACATCTTCATGGGTTTTCTTAAAATTTTGACTTTTGAAAAATTCTTATTCAAAAATTGGACTCTTCATCAATATTTTGAGATATTTCAGTAATTTGATTGTCAACTTCTTTTAAAATTTGGACTTTTCTCAAAATTTAGGCTTACAATTTCGACTGAAGATGTACATTTTTTAAATTTTGACTTTGAAAATTTTGATTTTAAAATTTCAAATTATTTTTTTGAAAAATGTCGATCTTTTCAAAATTCTCGATTTTTTAAAAATTTTGGTTTTTGTCAGAATTTTGACTTTTTTTCGACACTATTTTTTAGAACAATTATTTATTTTTAATTTCGGCTTTTCCAATTTTTTTTTTTTTAATTTGATTTTCTTAAATCACTTTTTAAAAAAATGTTAAGCTTTTTTCAAATTTTCGATCCCTTTGGAATTGAACGAAATTTTTTTTTGAAAATTATAATTTCTTTCAAAATTTTGACTTTCTAGGAATTTTGACTTGCGTTGGAAAAATTTTACTTACCTTAAAAATTTCAACATTTAATTTTGAATTTTTTTTCAAAATGTTGCTTGTTTTTAAAAAATTCGTTTTTTTTTAATTAACCGTACTGAAAATTGCAAGTCTTTTAAAAGTTTCGACTTTTTAAAAAATTACGTTTTTGTTCAAAATTTTAACTTTTTTAGATGACAATGATTTTTCTTAAAATTTTGATTTTTTTTGAATAATTCGATATCTTCGAAGCATTTCGTAAAATTTTCCCTTTTAAACAATTCTTATTGAAGAATTCGACGTTTTATGAAAATTTTGAGTTATTTCAGAAATTTGATTGTCAACTTCTTTCAAAATTTAGACTTAAACATTTCTTTTCCAAAATTCTCGATTTTTTTTATACATTTTGGGTTTTAGAATTTTGGCTTTTTTGACACTAATTTTTAGAACACTTCGAATTTTCGATCCCTTTGGAATAGATCGACATTTTTTTTTTTCAAAATGTTGACTTTTTCTAGAAATTTTGACTTGCTTGTCGGAACAATTCTACTTTATTTACCTTGAAAATTTCAACATTTTTGAATTTTGAATTTTTTTAAAAATGTTACTTTTTTTAAAATGCTGACTGGTTTTGAAAATGATTGCATTCGATTATTTTTGAAAAATTCGTTTTTTTAATCAACCGTATGAAAATTGGAAGTCTTTTAAAAGCTTCGACCTTTTGGAAAATTAAGTTTTTTTTTTCAAAATTTTTACTTTTTTAGATGATTATGATTTTTCTTGAAATTTTAATTTTTTTAAAGAATTCGGCATCTTCAAGGTTTTTCTTACAATTTTTACTCCTGAAAAATTCTTATTGAAAGATTCGACTCTTCATCAAAATTTTGAGTTAACTCAGAATTCGATTGTCAACTTCTTTCAAAATTTGAACTTTTCTCAAAATTTAACTTAACAATTTCGACTGCTATTGCTAATTCCTATTTTTTGTAAGAATTAATAAGATGTAGCTTTTATTAAATTTTGACTTTTTGAAACTTTTGCCTTTAAAATTTCAAATTTTCCAAAATGTTGACATTTTCAAAATTCTCGATATTTTTCTAAATTTTGGGTTTTGTCAAAATTATGACTTTCTTCTACTTTTTTTAGAATAATTATTTTTTTTTTAATTTCGATTTTTCCAAATTTTTTCTGAATTTGATATTGTTTGTTGACTTTTATTGAAAATGTTCAGCTCTTTTTTTAATTTTCGACCCCTTTCGAATATATCGACTGGTTTTTTTTTTGAAAATTTTAACTTCTTTCAAAATTTTGACTTTTTCTAGAAATTTTGAGTTGCTTTGGAAGAATCCTACTTACCTTGGAAGATTTCTACTTTTTTTTTAATTCTTGAATTTTTTGAAAATGTTTCTTTTTGGAAAATGTTAACTCTTGATTATTTTTTCGAAAATTTCGACTAGTTTTGAAAATGATTGTATTCGATCATTTAAAAAAAAATGTTTTTTGTTAAATCAACCGTACTAAAAATTGGAAGTCTTTTAAAAGCTTAGATTTTTTGAAAAATTGCGTTTTTTTACCAAAATTTGAATTTTTTAGATGATTATAAAAAAATTCAAAAATTTTTGTATTTTTCTTGAAATTTTAATTTTTTTTTTGAAGAATTCGACATCTTCAAGATTTTTCTTAAAATTTTGACTTTTCAAAAATTCTCGTTGAAAAATTCGACTCTTCATCAAAATTTTGAGTTATTTCATAAATTTGATCGTTAACTTCTTTCAAAATTTGGACTTTTCTCAAAATTTAGGCTTGACAATTTCGACTGCTAATGTAAAATTCCTATTTTTGTAAAAATTAATAAGATGTAGCTTTTATTAAATTTTAACTTTTTGAAAATTTGGACTTCAAAATTTCATTTTATTTTATTTTTGAAAAATTTTGGCTTTTGTCAGAATTTTGACCTTTTCCGACACATTTTTTTTAGATTAATTAATATTTTTAATTTCGGCTTTTCCAATTCTCTTTTGAATTTGATTTCGTTTGTTGACTTTTTTTGAATTTTCAACCCCTTTCAAATATATCGACTGTTTTTTGAAAATTTTAACTTCTTTCAAAATTTAGGTTTTTTCTACAAATTTTGACTTGCTTTGGAACAATTCTACTTACTATGAAAATTTCTATACTTCCTTTTAATTTTGAATTCTTTTGAAAATATAACTTTTTTTGAAAATGTGGACTCTTGATTATTTTTTTGAAAATTTCGACTAATTTTAAAAATTCGATTAGTTTGAAAAAATCCTTTTTCTTCAAAACAAACGTATTGAAAATTGGAAATCTTTTAAAAACCTTGACTTTTCGGAAAATTACGTCTTCTTTAAAAAAAATTTAATTTTTTGGATGATCATGGTTTTTCTTGAAATTTTGATTTTTTTTTGAAGAATTCGACATCTTCGAGGTTTTTCTTAAAATTTTGAATGCTAAAAAATTCTTATTGTAAGATTCGATTTTTCTTCAAAATTTTGAGTTATTTCAGAGATTGTCAACTTCTCTCAAAATTTGGACTTTTCCCAAAATTAAGACTTAAAAATTTCGACTACTAAAGTAAAATTCCTATTTTTGTAAGAATAAATAAAATGTAGCTTTCATTAAATTT